>CM041767.1:0-1231666 GCA_023373885.1 Hestina assimilis | reverse complement strand
CTCACTGATCGGTAAACAATCGGTGGGTAAAGCAACTTTAGATGCGGTCAGTCACTAGATGGGTGATCGCATAGTGGTATTTCAACCGAGCGTCTTCGCGCTGACATGACAGTCGATAAGTCAAGTCAGGGCGACCCGAGCAACTGACACTAGCTTGGCCACTAACCACTTGAAAAGAAGAAGAAGATAGTATGATGTTCTAGAAGTCATGAGTGAAAGAGTTTTTAAAACATTGGCAACAACCACGTGTCGTGATGATATAATGTCCAAGTACCATCGAAAACTGCCTAAACAAACAGACAGACATTTCGTCAGAGTTTTTCCGACATAAAAAAAAGGAGAGGTTCTCACTTCGATTGTATCTATTTTTATGTTACCTCCGTGAAGCGATTTTTGTGATTCTTTTTTATTTATAAGCTGGAGCTTCCCGTGTGGTCCAATTTTGTAATTCTCTTTTTGATAATCCCATAAGAACCTAACATCTATCCGTGATGAAAAGTATCCTTTTTTTTTTTATTTACTTGGGGAAATGCATTTACGCACCCCCGCGCCGGGACAGATGGTAAAAGTGGCGCGGGGAGTGTGGGATTCGAGGCCATGTGCAATGTCTTTATAGGACCGGGCCCCCATACCCACTAAAATCTCAAGGTCCCGTCTAGCGCCATAGTGGGACGTCGCGGGATCGCTATCGCATTCAACCGCGACGCCCTGGCACTTCCTCTACCGCCCGACCAAGGCTGAAGGCCCCGGTCAAACACACCACTGGTGTCGCAGGAGCCGCTCGCAGTCCATTCTGATAAGCAGAAAAGTACCGGAGCGACCCATACGACACCACCCTCCTAGGCGCGGTCTAGCGTAAAACGCCCCACGCCCGAATCGTCCGACCCTGTTAGCTTCACCGGGCAGTCGAAGGTGCCACCTGCACAATCGACTCCCGGCTACTGAGCCCCCACGGCACGACAAGCCCAGGGTACCGCAGAGTTTGACCTCATCGGTTGGGGGGGATGAAAAGTATCCTATGTCAAATTCGATCAACCCACTTTGCATGATTGAGTAACAAACATACAAACTTCCACATGAGATTCACCGTTCGGCCGCCGGTTCCATTGTGTGGTGGAGAAAGTCCGAGCAGTTCCGGGGGTCCGAGCAGTTGCGCCTCGGGTGTAGGTTTAAGGAGGCTCTCTTTCCGATACGCATTAACGCTCACCTTCACTGCTCGCATTGCTCTCTTGCTTAGCCAAATTCGAAAGGAGCCTGTCAGAACTGCTTTAGATGTTCTTTCTAAAATAGAACTCACTCTTGGCAGACCTAGGTCTTTCAGTAGGTTATAGTTCTTCTGCATACAAATGAACTACATAGCCATTCTTAGTGAGTTCATTTGTAAGTTCGTAATGTTTTTAGATCTTTAATACGTGGTTTTTAGGTATATTGGTTTCCCACGGTACCGTAAGTTTCTATTATTATATTAGTAGAATTCACGAAAACATCTTAAAATTATCGAATTAAAATTTTATTATGTTACTTTTACATTTAAAAGAAATACATTTGAAAAACACGAACCCGTCAGCAGATAAACCAATCTCAGTTTAGATAAACATAAAACTAGAAATTCTACCAATAACTGGTATTTGAATTAAATTAAGATAAACCAAACGCAAGAAACGTATTTGCATCTCTTAATTAGGTGCTATGTAAAAATTTAATGTCAACGTATAAAAAAAAACGTTTGAAAACTGGCCATTTCGTTTCGCGTTCCGACGGCCGATGATATTTGATCTAGTGTACTCATTTACAGATTGATATGTCGACGCGCAGCAGCGCGACCGCGATAAGAGCGCGGCGCGGCCACAAGGAGCGCTCCAAGAACTTCACGGAACTGGAGAAGCGGACAGTACTCGAGCTGATAGCGCGCCATCGGGACGTGCTGCGGCAGGGGCGCTCCAACAACGCTACCAACCGCAGCAAACAGGTGATCCATATTGAACACTTTATGACGTCACTATTCGGTTCTCGTGTCGTTTCAGTTTAGATAGGGACGCTTCATCAACTCCACCAACCGCGACAAATCGGTGATAAATGTTGAAAGCTTTGTGACGTGACCGTTCGGTTATGTTGTGGTTGTTCAAAAGTTGAAATAGGGACGGTTCATCAACGCCACTAACCGCTTTAAACAGGTAATAAATATTGAAAGAAGCTCTGATATGACAATGGAGTTTATTTAACACGTGATTGATGAAATTACTGCGTCAGTGGTGCTCCAACATCCAATCGCGTCAAGCTAAATATGTTTTGTGATTTCGTAATGTAGTGTAGTTCTCAATTGCTCATGCTGAATAAGTGAGGGAGACTATAAAAGAGAGTTATTATTACGTCACAATGTAGTGTTGTTCTCGAGCAATTGCATCTAGCAAGTGAGATATACGTAAAGGAACTTTTTGACATTCTAGTGCAGTGTAATGTTCAATAAGCTTAAAGTAGACCCTAATTCAGAATATAGTATTATAGCTTGCGTCTTTATCAGCACACAATTAGACAACTTGTATTCTGTGTTGGTGTCCGGCAACAACTGCAAGTTTGGCCCTCTGATCTTTTCACTTATGAAACGAACAAAACAGTTGAATGCTTTTCGATATTCAGACTCAAGAGGAGACTTTGCTTCCACAAGTTTGGCCTTTTGACCCTTTCAGTCATGAAACGCAAAATAGGATGTATGCTGATATTTGTTATCGTGTTGTGATAATACGGGAAGTATTCTTCAATTCATGCCAAAAACAGCAAGGGCAACTACTAATAATTAATATATAAATTGGCAAAGACAAAACAGTAGTTTTTTCTTCACTGTTTTAGCGGATTTTTTACCTTTATTATCTGTTCACCCATTTGCGGATGATTATTAACTATCTTCTGGTTGATAAATAATCGATGTCGTTATCTTTTTATTTCGCGATTATCTGGATTGGTTTCCGGGGCCGTCCCTTTTTCACCGTCGGGTCTCAGTACTCGGGCCCGTTGATGCTGTTAACGCTATTAGGGCCATTTTTTTTGTTAATGGGGAGATAATCTGCAAGCAGATATCCGGTCTCCTGGGGAAGAGAACCGGGCTATGTGGGGTTCTATATTGGACCATGTCGTCCCATTAAAACCTCGGTGGCCGACCTTAGTGCGTTCGACAGGCTCAGGGAAGTCTTGTGGAACGCATTCCGGAGCCTTTCAAGCACATCGCTTAGCTGAGCCCATCCCGGGGAGAGCTGAGTGTGTTGCTCTATCCCTGATGAAACTGATGGCATTGTGCCCATGTGCCGCTTCGTCCTGGCGAGCGTGGCAATCGGCGCCACTCACTCACCCCAAGGATACGACGCGCTTTTTAATGCCTCAATGTCAGTAGGGCAATACACAATCAGAAAAAATCTGTATAAAAATGGACTGTTTGAAGTTTTTTTATGTCATGACGGTTGGCAAACGGTTAAGCAGTCACCGCATACCTATAAACACCTATAAACGCTTGCGATACTTGAGGGAAGAGATGACAAGGGGACAGAGTGGGGTGAGAGATTGGGCCTCCGGCGCTCGTAACTCATCAGACAAAACGCAACAAACAGTACCTAATGATACTGTTACTTTACGCCGATTTTCTGTCAGAGGGTAGTACTTCCCCGGACGAGCCGGCTCTTTTGTGCTGAGCGAAGCATGGTTCTACTACCGTAGAAAAATTCTTTTATAGATAATAAGTACCAGGATTGACACCGTTGTGGCGTTTTGGGTAGCGAGTCTGTCTTTAGTCTCGACGGTTGCGGGTTCGATTCCCGCTCGGGCAGATGTTTGTTAAAAATTTCTGTCTCGGTCTGGGCGTTTGTCCGTGTGGGTTTCCCCACCGTGCCTCGGAGAGCACGTTAAGCTGTCGGCCCCGGTTATTATCAATAACATCTGATAATAATCGTTAACTCTTGATAAATTGCTCTTATCCAATGAGTTACTGGTTCGCCCTTAGGGTTGCGGAGGTCAGATGGCAATCGCTCCGTGTAAAAACTAGTAACCTGTCAAATCCGGATAAGAGTAATAAGCAGACCCTGGGTGCATAAAATACCGGGAATAATGCTAGGATGAAGAAGAAGTACCAGGATCGCTTTTTTTTCTTTATATTATTCAACTATTTTCTTTTTTTTCGAATATCGGAATGCCTTACAAATATAATCAGCCCGATTAATCGTGTCTTCTTTCTATATATATATATACTAAATGTTCATGTACTATCTGTTATGGCGAAGTGATAGGAAGACGATTTACTGATTAAAGTTAACAGTATTAAAATTACATATCATTACAAAATAATCACAAGTCATTTTTATATTATCTGTTATATATTCGATTATCATCGTATTATTAATAAGCTCGGTTTCATTGTGACGTCATCTATATCTATAGAAATAAATAAAATGGAACTGTCTGTTTGTAATTCCAAATTAATAGTTTATCACTAAATGCATATGAAATTTTGCATGCATATGAATTTTTTATATTTCTTTCTGTGTGTTTTTTCCGGCTAATCTCTAAAAAGTCATGACCTATTTTAACGTGACTTTCAATGGCTGATAGCTGATGTTATAATAAGGAGTAACTTAGGTCTTATTTTAGAAAAATAATTGGGGTTCCGAGCAATAAAGCTTCTGCAACTAGTATACAAATAAAATGTAAGGCTCAGATTTTTTTTTTATGTTAGAAGTTGGCAAACAAGCATACGGACCACCTGATGGTAAGTGGTTGCCGTAGCCTATGAGCGCTTGCAGCACCATTAGTAGGTGCCACTCACGTGTTGCCAACTTCGAGATATTAGTTCTTAAATCTCGTTCGCCCAGTAATTTTACTAGCGTACAATGCCCTTCAAACCGGAACACAGTAGTGCCTAAACACTACTATTTGGCGGCAGAATATTGGACACTGCGGTGGTACCTACCTAGCCGGCCTCTTGCAACAAAAGACCTACCACCAGTGTGACTGATTGCACTGGTGGAATAATCTCTGCTGTGACAGAGGTTATCCCAACAGCGGGCGATGGGGTCGTCACATCCCGACGCCTATAGATATTTGACATTGACTAATAATTTAATTATTACTGACTAATAATTTAAATTTAATATTAATACGCAGACAACGCTACGTGCATTTGTTAGTATAGAAACAATTAAATTATTAGAAATAAAACTCGGTCGCGATATTTGGCTGACACACTCTTTATTTCTAACTCGTGAAAAACTATTGACCCGAATAAATAATGCGTAATATGTATTTTTTAATCCAACTATTAGATACCCGATTTTACTCGTATTTAATAAACGCTACCTACACACTCAACGGCCCTCATTAGGATAGCTATATCCTGTGTCGGGGGTCCGGAAACCTACACAATGACAAGGACATACACACCCAGACCGGAATACTTGACTGTATGGTCAATACAAACATCTGCTTCGGTAGCGTTTAAGGCAGGTTCCCTACCGCTAGACTACAAGGTTGTCAATTATCTGTAGGGTTTATACAAAGATTAGCACAAAGTGCTAATCCCTTGACCATCAGATCTGAAACAGGTTCATAACCATCACACCAAAATGCTCGCCAAAAATACATAAACTGCACGTAATATTATCGTGTTGATAGTAATACGATACTGCTTAGCTTTGTTATATAATTCCACGTGTATGTGATGATGAAATGCATATAATAAATACTAGTTTAGCACGCGGTGTTGCTCGTGTGAGCTTTGGAAAACCCGGTTACTTTTTTGGGGGCAAAAACCTTTACAAAGGTTTTCTTATGTTAGAGAAGCAAGGGCAGAAGGTTCATCTGATGTTAAGCGATTACCGCCGCCCATGGACATCTATAACAGCAGAGTGTATATAGGTGCGTTGTATATGCTCACCTCGAAACCCTTGCTAACCAGCAACTTGCCTCCTTGCCACCATTTTTTGATGGTTGAAATTTGCTCCCAGATACCAGGCTTCCTGGGAATGAGAACTGGGTTATGTGGGGTTCCATGACACGATGGTAGCGTCATGGGAACCCACTAGAACCACCTCGGCGGCTGACCTCAGTGCGTTTGTCAGGTTACGGGAGTGCTTGCAGAACAAACCAACGCGACCTGACAAGCACTTTGCTCCGCAAGCTTTGGTGGCTAGCGAAGGTTAGTCTTTTCGAGATTGTAAAGCCGTAAAGCCATTCCAGCGCTTCCCAAGCAAGCGCGCACGGCTGTCGGAACCACACCGACAGCCGTCTTCCTCAGGGCTGCCTAATACGGACGCTCAGATTGCCTCCTTGCCACCGAATTCAACGGCCCTCTTTACGATAGTAATATTTTGTGTCGGGGGTCCAGAAACATACACAAGTACAACCGCTCTACCGCTGCGCCAGAAATGAAACGATACTATTGTTTCTTAACAAACACATACCTACATCACGGTACACTTTTTTGGTGAAAACCTCCTCGACCGTCTCTGGTGCCACCCAGCATGTTTTAGTGGGTCCCCATGAAGTAACCGCCTTATTAACCGGGTTATGCAAGGTTATAAAGGGTATAACCTCGCATAACCCGGTTCTCCTCCCCAGGACGCAGGGTATTTTGTAGCAGATTTTCTTCACCAAAAAAGGGACATTACCGTAAAGTACATTAATTAAAATAAGTATTTTTTTTAATTCCAGCTGGTGTGGTCAACGATCTGCGAGGAGGTGAACAAGCGTTGCGGCGGTGACAGACCGCGAACTCCTGCGCAGGTTAAAATGTGGTACGAGAACTATAAGAAGAAGTGCAAGATGCGCGCGCACGACACACAGGTAATAAAATAAACGCTACACAATTAACGGCCTTCATTAGGATAGTCATGTACTGTGTCGGGGTTTTTTTTACTCAGCCCGGGTTGCAGATGAGTCTATTCCACCTGATGGTAAGCGGAAGTAGAATCTTAACGCGTAGGTTTTTTTTTTTATGTTAGTAGTTGGCAAACTAGCATACGGCCCACCTGATGGTAAGTGGCTGCCGCAGCCTATGAGCGCTTGCAGCACCATTAGTAGGTACCACTCACGCGTTGCCAACCTCGAGATATTAGTTCTTAAATCTCGTTCGCCCAGTAATTGCACTAGCGTACAATGCCCTTCAAACCGGAACACAATAGTTCCTAAGCACTACTATTTGGCGGCAGAATATTGGACACTGCGGTGGTACCTACCTAGCCGGCCTCTTGCAACAAAAGACCTACCACCAGTGTGACTGATTGCACTGGTGGAATAATCTCTGTTGTGATAGAGGTTATCCCAACAGCGGGCGATGGGCTCGTCACATCCCTACGCGTAGGTGGCTAATACCGTTGCAGAAGGCATTCCGGAACGTACGGTGGTAGCTAAAAATGCTGGCATTTAGGCCTTACCAGGAACAAAGTACGGTGTCAACTTTGTTACTTCCAGCCACTGCAAAGGCTGTCTTTTTTCATGCCCGGGTCTCAATGCTCGCTCGCAACATGACGCTGTCAAGGCCACGAGGGCTAATATCACTACACATTCATAAATAAATAACAGGCAAGGATATACATATATGATAGTTTGTCACCCATAACTCTGGTGTAGTTATGGTTGACATTGGGTGAGATGACTCGGACCCCTCCAAGCAAGCGCTTCCTGCAATTAATTGATGCCTCCTTTTTCCTTTGTGCCATGGTCAGGTGGCAATGTAGGAACTTCACCTACTTATACTAAGGGGCTAGGTATTCGCATTTTCAATAAAATTCCAGATTGCTTATTAGAACTGCCAACAAGCAAGTTCCAAATGTATATAAAAATAAACTTATCAATAAAGCCTATTATTCGTTAGAGGAATATTTTTCCGATAAAAATGCTTGGGACTCTTAATATTGCTGGATCTCATTCAAGAACCAAATTTTATATGAAAGAATTCAATTGTAAAAAACATATATTTGAAAAGAGTAACTGTCGAGTTTCTTGTCGGTTCTTCTCGATAGAATCAATCTTCCGAACCGTCGGTAGCGTTTGACTATTCAAAAGTACTTTTAAAAGTCTACTTGAATAAAAATAATTTTGATTTTGATATGTAAGTGTAACGTGTGGTTAGATGCCAAATTGGTCACCCAACTATGGACTAACCTAAGGCTTAACCTTCTAATCTAAATGTAAGTTTCCTCGTGATTGTTCCAGCCTCCACCAGCCGAAGCCCCCGGTCTGCTTGACGGCATGCTTTGGCAGAGCATCCATCCTCTAGACGTTAAAGGTAACCAGATCTTAAAATAATCGCAATCATAGACTCACGATCCTGAATCGCGCTATCAAAGTTCATACACAGTTAAGCATATATACAACTTCAATATAAATTGAACCATGCGCAGTAACAAATTTTTGGTATGCGGTATGAAGGGGGCCGCGTAACTATAGCAACGCGGCGACGCTCGACGCGATTAGTACACTCGCTCACGGTTGTTTTAGTTCTTTAAAAATAAATTAAAATATAAATTATTTTTGTCAGGTCTGTAAACATTTAATTTTCTTTCAAAATAGGTGTCATCCCAATAAGTGACAGTGATTAAAAATGTACATTAAGTAATTTATAACGATAATGAATAAATAATTAATTGAATTTAGAAGAAACAATAACTATATTATATATGTACTTAATTCCGTTTTCCCACTTTTAAAAAATCTATTTAAATAAGACGAAATCAATATTTTTGTTTAACATTGTTGTCCATGATTGTACCTGCGCAAAAGCGGCCATTTTGGTTCATTTTACATTGAAAGAAGTATAAAGCCATGTTATTTATGGCATAGGTGGGTCGGCTCGACCGGGAAGTTGTTTTTGCCCTGGAGGCAAAATGTAGATATTATAATATTGGCAATGATTTTTCAAGCCATTTCTAATATTCCCCCCCAAATAAGCCCGTAACTTGTGCTAAGAGTGGTTACGACAATAGCACAAGGGGGTCAGGATCGAACCCACAACTCTTGCTTTAACGGAGTACAGTCGGTCCTTTTACCGTTGAGCTATTGAGTAGGGGCTGTCACCCCCTTTTTTCATTTAAAGTGTTTTTCATTTCCAGATGAAGAGGGCGAAGCCACGACAAGCGCAGAGGGCGCTCATAGCGTAAAGGATGACGACTGTGTGCCTGTCAACGTATGTATCTCAAAAACATTCTATCAATTTTTTTATAGTATTTTATAGCATTTATTTTCCATCTGACGACGTTGTGGCGCAGCGGTAGCGAACCTGCTTTGAACGCCACAGGTCGCGGATTCGATTCCCGCTCGGAACATAATATGTTTTGTATTGGTCATGCAAGCATATTTTCCGGTCTGGTTGTATTTATCCTTGTCTTTCTTTGTTGGTTGTGTTTGTGTTGTGTTCCGGACCCCCGACACAGGCTATCACTATCCTAATGGGTGCTGTTGAGTGTGTAGCGTTTATTTATTTAACAGGCTAACGAAGAGTAATTATTAACGAAGTAATCACCTAATGTTTAATAAAAACTTACTTTAAAAATAGTTTTATAATGGGGGCATACATTTGTGCTTTACTGACTATATGGCTAAACAATTTCTTTTCCAAAACAGATGTCTAACGGGCGCTTATCAACGAACGACAGTGACGACACAATGCCAAACGTACTGGAACCCCAAGTCCAAATAATACCCCAATCCTCCCCCACGCCGCCCCCCATCAAAACCCTCCCCAACCCCCAGATCAACCCCCTAACCCTCACATCCCATCTACCAATCATAACGAACCCCTTACAAGCGATCGAACAAGCGAGACTTCAGCAGAACTTCTTGCAGAAACTGAACGAACTGTCGAATACACCTCTAAATTTGAGTCATCTTGACGATGAAAAGAGAAAAAACGGTCATGACAGGCAAGAAAAGTCAGATGATCAAATGAAACATGACTGCGGAACTGCCACAGACGAGGAAAGAATGTATTTCACAGCGAAAAGACAACACGCGATATGGGAACATGAAGCTAAAATGAAAATATTAAATATGGAATTGAGACAGAAGGAAGAAATTTTTTCATTGCAAAAACAACTCTTTCTAATCGAGTTAAGGTTGAAAATGGACTTTTTAGAAAAGGCTAGTGCTAAATGATGTCAAAAAATTGTCTATGGGCGTACAATACTTAGTTAGCCATTAAGATCGAAACTTGTGTCCTTTTTCTAGAAATAATTGGTCGAGTCATGATTTAAACTACGAAAAAAATTAGGCCAAATTTACTTTTGCGTACGCCCATGACTTTCTCTCTAGTTGAAGGAAGTGATAAAACCCTTTTGGGGCATGAGAGTAGTAATAATTAAGGTTTAATACAATAGTCCACGCAGTGCCATCATAATGTAGTTGTAATTTTTACTTATTCAGTCCGATATTGAAAATGAAATATTATAAAGTTAGATTTAGTTGATATTTTTGGGCATATCATTGCTTTTCCATAGCTTTGTCTGATGGATCCAAGATGGAAGGCAGTCTTGGTACAATTTGTTCTTTTTTTGAATTTGACATTGACAGCTACAAGTCAAATGTTTTGACGTTGACAGTTTTTTTTATTTGTACCAAACTTCGGCTTCGATATGTGATGATAAAATAGGGATACAATATTTTTGTAATTTTATTTTCGCATACTTTATTTTGTACTTTTTTTTAGTTTTTAGTACATATAATGTGCTTAAAGTTTTTTAGCCGCGTTTGTATGCGGATTTATTTTTTATAGTATTATATTTTCAAAATGGCAGCTATATAATGTAAAATATTTTATGAACTGCCAAACGTTTATGTATTTTCGCGTAATTGTTACTTTGTTAACGATTTAGGTACTTAGTGCTCTGTTTGGGGCATTTAATTTTTTTTCATCTTAGTCTAGAGTTCCCGCTTTTTGGGGGTTCAACTCTGACATTTAGTGTCAAGTACTTTGGCAAAGTGGTATAAGTGAAAATCCTAGTCTAGTAAAGGTTTTTTTAAAACTATTTTTATGAAGTAGCTATAAAAAGACAAAACGCACATTTGAATCATTGAAAACGTACCGATCTATAATAATTTTTGCGTTTGATTTATATATCTATTGATATAAATATTCGTAACGCATTTTTAGATCATTTTTGTGATGTCTTATAATAAAAAACAATGTATTCAACATAATATTTACAGCTACTTCATAAATTATAAGTTTTTCGAGTCAGCGACGTGCCAATAACGAGAAATATTGTTATGTAATTATTATATATAGTTATTACATTTATAAGGTATAGATAAAGTGAAAAAAAAATACGTAAAACTGTAGACAACTATTGAAAATTGAAATTCGACGCAGTATAATATAATAAGTAATTTATAGTAGGTCGAGAAATAATAAAAGAACAGTACAAAAGTGTTGTTAAAGAAATAATAATGTTATTACCTCATTCTGACAGTGTATTGTAAATAAATAGTTTATAGTTTGTAAAGATTTAGAAAACTTTTTATATGGGACTTATACCCTTTTTGTTCTTAAACTGTTTCAAAAGCTGCCATCGAAAAAAAAATACTATAGTAATTTACGGATGGCAGCACTGGCGTTTGTAACAACAATTTTACAATGTGATGTATTTAATAAGATCTCAATACAGATTTAAAAAATATATATGTTTTTAAAAAACAACAATAAAATAAAAGTGCGAGTATTGATAATATTTCGTATTAATTTTAATTTGAATCATTATTAAGTTAATCTGATTAAATTGGATATTATTGATATTGAATAAAGAATTTATTTTCTGTTCCGATGATTTTCATTAATTTCCTCAATGAACGAGAACAGTGGCAGATTTACAAATTTTCAAGGTATAGGCTATAAGGTTATTACCACCCTTGCCTCTGGTTGATAGTGGGAATAGGAAATTCATTCGCCAAATTTGTAACAGACTACCTGTAAACAATCAGAAAAACCGTCATGCAGAAATCTATTTGATTTCTACGAGGTAGCAAAAAGAAAAAGATCGGTCCCCTAATCTGCCGCCCTACGCTCAAGCCTACTCAGCCTGCTGGTAAGTCCACCACTAAACGAGAATCCGCCTACTTCTAGGTAGTCTGTTTATGAAATGTCAATTGGCAAACAAGCATACGGACCGCCTAATAAGCAGTCACCGCAACCTAAAACCGCAAATAATATTATATTTATCAGATTTTAGCGGTCACAAGCTATTAGCTATTTAGATTAGGGCTTGCACAGAAGAGTGTTTTTGTTTAATATGAATAATTGAATTAAGCCTTCAGGCTTATAATCGAACACAATTCTATTTCAATAGGTCTGTTTTAGATTATATTAAAAAACTTATTTATAAATTTCAAATATTATTATGTATATTGGTTTCTGAAGAGATGGCTACACTGGAACTGTATTCAGTAATTCAGTATCGCCCGAACTTCGCTCCAGTTCACAAGTGATAATTGTACCGCGTCAAAACTTGCTGTCGAGTAACGTCAGCATGAAAAATAAACGTAGAAAAATTATTCACGCTGAGGTAGGTGTTGATTGTGGTTTTAAAAGCCTCATCGAAAATGTAAAGAGACTGAATTTGAAAACATATTGAAACATGTTTTTGAATGCAAAGAATTAAAATATTAAATTATTCTGTACCTTTTTCTTATTTTGTGGCTTTGTCCAACAACATTCAAAAAAATAATGTAGAAAAAGACCCTATTTCTTTTTAATTGTTTTTATTATTTTAGGGTCGTGCAATGATCGCTAGAGTATATCATTTCCTCAAATCAGAGTATGAGTTCACATTAATGTACCGAGATCCTAAATTAGATTTGACGCATTTACGTAACATAACAAAGCGCACAGCAGATGCGACAGGAGTTGGAGAACGAACCGTACAAAAAATATTAAAAGAAGAAAAAGATCTATCTAAATTGAAAACGCAAAAGAATAATTCAAGCAATTTATCCAAAAAACAGAAAGAATTGAAATCTGATGTTGCTCGTAGTACAATACCAAAAGTCCAAAACAAAACTGATTCTGTTTGTACATGTAGTTCTGATGATGAGTTGTAATTATTACATATATAAACTTAATTTTTGCACAATTAAAAAAGTTATAGCTAAACTATAATATAATAAATTATAATTTTCTAGGCGTAGATTCATTTTCGTAAGCTTTTTGAGTGTTGACGCTACTTGCTGCAGAAAAACTAGCTTCCGTTAACCATTGTTAGTCTTGATATATAGTAACTTTAACTTACAAAATCTTCACTGGCGTAGTATTGATACTTTAAAAAAATGATTAGTTCATTCAGTTACTTATTTATTAAAGTTAGACAGATAGTTTTAAGTGTAATGTAATGTTTAGAACCATTGCCAAATGTCAAAATCAAGCATCAACTGTCAAAGTTTTTTAAGATGTAAAGCTGTGTTGATCCACATAATAGTATATTAGATTTAATTTAAAATAATGGATAGCACTGTAAGAAAGATTAATTTTTGTAGAACATGTTTAAGTGAGGCATCTAGTTTCAAATCATTATCAAGCAAAATGGAAGGTGACGATCGGACGCTTTGTGAAGTCCTCTGTTTCGTTATAAACATTGATATTTCTAATAACGAGGAATATCCTAAACAGGTTTGTAATGAATGTCACACAATGATATGTAAGGCTGATGAATTCAAAAAAAGGTGTATACAATCTGAGAATACATTAAAAAGTGGATTTTTGCCACGATCCTTTGATGAACTAATTAAACACGAAATAGGTAATAACACTGAGTTTATTGTCACAAAAACTCAATTACCGATAGAAAATGAAATTGTGGACGAGAATTCATTTACTGATTACCAAAAAAAGGACAATACTCAATCGTTAGACATTGAAATACCAGCAATGATGAATCTCGACAGTTTGAATTCTGATAATTATAGTGTGTACGAAAACTTTATCAAGGAAGAATCTGATGACTTTCTTCAAGATGATATAGGGGTTATGGAGAATATTGTAATTGAGAATAGAAAGGAAGATGGTGAAAAAATGAATTTATCCGATTCAAACATCTGTGAATGCGGTTTCTTATGTATACATAAACCAGAATTCAAAACACATATTAAAGAATGTAAGGTTTTACCTGAAAAATATAATAAACACAGTATAAAACTCACATGTCCTATATGTAATAAAGATTTCCATAATTTAGACTTATTAGAAGTACACATTCAAGTACATAAAGAAAACATAAACGGCGTAAGAGATTTTCAATGCCCTAAATGTGACGAGAGTTTTATATCTAAATCCCTATTTATATCTCATTTAAAGACCCACAAAAGCAAAATAAGGGTGAAACATAAGAAAATAATGAAAACGGAAAACAACACAGGTTTTTCTATACCTCTCAGTTGTGGGAAGTGTAACACACAGTTTCCCCACTTAGAAGCACTGACGTCACATATGAAAGTACACTTGGAAAAAATTGATAAATGCAATGAAATGAAAAACTATGAATGCTCTTTGTGCATGCGTAAGTTTGTACGTAAAACATCATTGATTGCACATATTAGCAGGCATGACGACAAGGCCCGAACCAAATACACATGCAAGGCTTGTAAACGTGAATTTCAGCACCAAGCCCACTTAGATAATCATATAACTCTAGTACATTCAAAGGATAAAGGATTTAGTTGTGAGCAATGCGGTAAAAGTTTCACGTCACAAGAGTGTCTTGATCATCATTTAGAAGGACATAAGGTAGATAAAAAACACCAGTGTAAAGTTTGCTCTAAAACATTTGCAATGCTGTCTACGTTGACTGAACATATGAGAACTCATACGGGGGAGAAACCTTTTCTCTGTTCGATTTGTGGTCGAGGTTTTAGTCAGAAGAATAATTTGGCTCAACACATGCGAAGGCACCAGGGCTTAAAGCCTTTTAAATGCGAAAATTGTGAACGAAGGTAACTGAATTATTAAACTTTTATAGTAACTTTAAAAATGACCACCCCACCACACCGTGCCTCAGAGAGCATGTTTAGCTGTCGGTCCTGGTTGTTATCACAAAACATCTGATAATAATTGTTAACTCTTGATAGCTAATTTGCTGTTATAAAATATATTATGTTATATAAATATGTATAATAAAATTTGGGGTAGACCACCCTTATCATGTAGGGGTATAAAAAAATTTATAACAATCTATTCTCAGACCACAGAAAATACATATAAAATATGGTCAAATTCAAAATAAAATTTTTAAAATTAATAAAAAAGTTTTTATTTTTTGTTATTGTAATAGTTAAGATATTTTATAAGACACTTAAAAAAAAATTATATATTTACAGATTTGTATCAAAAGGCGAATTAGAAGCTCATACCCGAAAGCATAGTGGGGCACATCCGTTTGTCTGTGACGAGTGTGGCAACAGTTTCACCACATCCAGTTCATTGACGAAGCACAGAAGAATACACAGCGGAGAACGACCCTATGCCTGTGATCTGTGCTCTATGAAATTCGCTGTTCTGGGCACATTAAAGAATCACAGACGGACACACACAGGAGAGAAGCCTTACCAGTGCTCCCACTGTGAGAAGGCATTTATCCAGAGAACGGACCTGGTTGCCCATATTCGTTGCCACACTGGAGAAAGGCCATACATTTGCACAAGTTGTGGCCAAGCCTTCCGGAAGGCATCGGCTTTAAAAGTTCACATTAAAATTCATGGCAAAGAACCTTTAATAATGTAATAAATTGTATGTAATTTATTATTATTAAGAAAATTATATTTTTCATAATTCTAATTATGTTACCAATTTTACACAAGCATTATCATGTTTACATGTGGTTTGTGAAACTTTTGAAATAAAAGCAATTTTCAGTATTTCATATTATATGTAGTTTTATTTAAGTTTTTGAATTTGAAAACCGTTGTGGCGTGCTGGTAACGAGCCTGGACGGTCGCGGGTTAAATTCGCGCTCGGAGCAGATCTTTTATAAATATCTGTGGTTCTGTTTAGGTGTTTCTGTGGGTCTCCCCCACCATCCTTCGAAGAACACATTAAGCTGTCAGTCCCGATTGTAATCATAACATCTGATAATAATCATTAAGTCTTGATAGGTAATTTGGTCTTATCCAATGAGTTACTGGTTCGCCCTTTGGATTTCGGAGGTCAGATGGCAATCGCTCTGTGTAAAAACTAATAAATTGTGTGACAAGGGGCCCAAAGGTTAGTGACGTCACATTTCAAAATTTAATATAAGTATCATATAAGTATAGTAACGCGAAATTTGACTTGAAACTGTGAAAAGGAATTTAAAAATTTTATTTTCTAAAAATGAATCGTAGGTAGATCGATTTATCGCCCCGTAACCCCTAGCATACTAAAGTTCATGGAAATCGTTAGAGCCATTTCCGAGAGTTTAAAGATATTAGATTAACCGATGATTGATGAAAGAAATGAAAGTGAAAAATACCAATTAAGATTTTTATTAAGTTCTGGCTAATATGAAATGTTGATTTGATAGTCAAAGTCAAACTTAGTAGATGTAAGCACCGTTGCAACCGCAACCGCAGCTACCAGCGATGGAGACAGCTCCGGCAGCTGGGACCACTCCTCCGAACTCTACAGCACCGAGGATGGGCACTTGACCGGCGACCAGGGTGGTACCAGCGACTCCCATCTCACCAGCGACGGCCACATCACCAACACCAGCGCCTCCATAGGCAGCAACGCCGCAGCCCAAAGGACCAGCGAGACCAGCTCCCCAGCCCAAAGGTCCAGCGAGACCGGCTTCCCAGCCTAAGGCAGGAGCGGCGAGACCAGCACCCCAGCCCAAAGGTCCAGCGATACCGGCTTCCCAGCCAAGAGGACCAGCGATACCACCACGGAGGCACTGGCTGTATACATTCTAAAAAATAAAAACAAAAACTTATAAATAAACGAATCGAATACATGCAAAATTTGAAATGAATTGCTTGATGAAATTTTTGGCGTCGGGATGTGACGACCCCATGGCCCTCTGTTAGGATAAGCTCTGTTACGGCAGAGTATTCCAGCAGTACAATCAGTGACACTGGTAGGCCTTTTGTTGCAAGGGACCGGCTAGGTAGGTACCACTGCAGTTTCAAATATTCTACCGCAAAGCAGTAGTGTCTTTGGTATGATTGTGTTCCGGTTTGAAGGGCACTAGGCTACTGAAATTACTGGGCAAAGGAGATTTAAGAACCAATATCTCGAGCTTGGCAACGCGGGAGCGGCACCGACTAATGGTGTTACAAGCGCTCATAGGCTACGGCAACCGCTTACCATCAGGTGGACCGTATTCTTCTTGGCAACTTAGTGACATAAAATAATTTTTTTTTCGTACCTGAACCAAGCAAGCTTGGACGCAGAGGAGGAGGAATGCAAAGGTAGACATGTTTATTGATTTGAATACGAATAAACTATAGTATAAACAAGTGCTGAGCGTTTTTATACTACTATTGACATTATTTTTAGTCTGTTGCAACTATCATACGTGTTATTACGTAGTAGTTTGCCGGTATGCGTAGTGTTGTTTCTAGGTTGTACCTGTTTCTAATATCTACAGAACTGTCAAAAAAAGAATACAATCGTCAAAATAGAATAATTAATATTTATTTTAACATCGAAATAAGAAAAAAAGAAATAGACGGATTGATAGTAATCTACAAGGAGTTGATTTTTTATTTTTGCCTAAAGTCATACGCAATATAATTAAACGAGTGTAGTTACTGTTTTTTCGTAAACGAAAACGCTGGGTATACATACCTACAGTCAGTGTAAAGAAACAGTATTAGCACTTTTCTATTTTGTTTGATAAGACGGAGTCTATATATATACGTAAAGGCGTCGGGATGTGACGACCCCATCGCCCGCTGTTGGGATAACCTCTGTCACAACAGAGATTATTCCACCAGTGCAATCAGTCACACTGGTGGTAGGTCTTTCGTTGCAAGAGGCCGGCTAGGTAGGTACCACCGTAGTGTCATATATTCTGCCGCCAAATAGTAGTGCTTAGGCACTACTGTGTTCCAGTTTGAAGGGCACTGTACGCTAGTGAAATTACTGGGCGGACGAGATTTAAGAACTAATATCTCGAGGTTGGCAACGCGTGAGTGGCACCTACTAATGGCGCTGCAAGCGCTCATAGGCTGCGGCAGCCACTTACCATCAGGTGGGCCGTATGCTTGTTTGCCAACTTCTAACATAAAAAAAGTCCCAAACCCTATCCTTACTTTTCGGTTCTTATTATTTCTCTTCTCACTTCACTTTTTCCCTTGTATCGGTAAAATGTTTGTGATACTACTTACTTCACTTTAGTTATCACGCGTTTGTGATGCTAATAGGTCATCCATAAATTAAGTACGTCACACGAATATCATGATTTTTTGATAACACCCCGTCCTTGTCACAGCTGTGGCACATTTCACATTTGTGAGAGAGGGGTTGGTGTTAGTGTGGTGACTAGATCCATAGTGTGACTTTATTTTTACATTTTTCATCTAATAAATTACTTCATTAAATCAGCAGTTCCGAAATTAGTTCATTAAGTAAAATTTATAGTTTTTGTTAACAATAAAATCTCGCGATTAAATTTGCGAATTTTTATACAGGCTTTTATATTATGAAATTTTTAACCCTTTGTCCTCCTACCCATTGTCACACAATGTCACACTTCATCTTCTTCATCGACTCTTACGTGTGATGCAATTTATGGATGGTTTTTACCGACCACTTTTTGTCAGACGGACCGTATGCTCGCGGTCCAATTTTGGGGCAAAATTTAGCTTTCAGTATCGAACTTAACCAAAGGAAATCAAAGTCTCCTACCACAGGATAAGGAAAAGTACAGGATGGAAGTTAAGATCTACGAAATATTAAAGTACGATTGACTACGTTGTGGCGCAGCGGCAGCGAACCTGCCTTAAACGCCACAGGTCGCGGGTTCGATTCCCGCTCGGAGTATAATGTGTTTGTATTGACCATGCAAGCATATTTTCCGGTCTGGGTGTATTTGTCCTTGTCTTTGTATGTGTTTCCGGACCCCCGACACAGGATATCACTATCCTAATGGGGGCCGTTGAGTGTCTAATGTTTATTTATTATTATTATTATTATTTTATGATACCTGTAGATTAATCAAAATGTGTTCAATAAATTGCATAAAATAAACGTTTGCTTTTTAATTAGGTTAGTAATAATTTGTAATTTCACGATTAAATGAAATAATTTGAAATGTCTGAATTGTTAAATAAAATTCTTCGCGACACGTTTTTTTACACAATTCATAATACATTCTGTTATTACTTATGGAACTGATAAGTTCTGACATTTAGTATAAAAATGGAATTATTTTTTATTTAGAACATTCACAATTTTGTGTTATAATAACAATCATGTTCAAAGCTGTACTTTTGGTTTGCGCTCAGGCGCTCTTCATCCAGGTAAGCTATTAAATGTATCTTTTTAACATATTACTACATTCTACCAGCGGCTTCGCCCCCAAGAATTTAATACACACTGTGGCCTCCCCTCTTTTACAAGCTTCTAGCTTCAAAAATGACGATACTTCCATACACCTTTTCATCCTCCTCTTTCAACCCCTTACTACCCCTTTTTTCCCATTAAACAGTAGCCTATGTCCTTTTTCAGGGTTAAGACTATGTACCAAATTTTATTTCAATCGGCTTTAGTTTTAGCGTGAAAGCGCAAGAGATAGATAGACAAAGAGAGAGACAGAGTTATTTTCACATTTATTATATTAAGGAAGGATTTGAAATATAAAATTCAGAGGTAGTAGAGCCATGCTCCCATTGGTCCGGCTCTATAGGGGAAGTACTACCCTCTCACAGAAAATCGGCGTAAAGTATCAGTATCAGTACCTCTAGTACGAGTTTTTTTTACGCTACTATCGTAATTGCGTTTGAGACAGTTTGTATGGAGAAAAAACAACGCCATCTAGCGGGTGATGTTATAATTTTAAGTCGCGAGTACGAGATCAAAAACTGAAACTATTATAGTAACGTTTTCGAAACGCAAACTATGCGTTAAAAAAATGATGCTATAATTCGTGAATTTTCGTGTTTTCGCGAGTACGAGTGTCAATTTTGACGTTTGGTGTAGTAAAATACGCGAACGCGAACGTTAAGTCACTCACCGAGACATTACTTGGTGACTTAGTTTAATAACAGTGATTTAAATACTTTTATTGTAAATTTTAAGTGTTTTTTTGACTAAATTATGGCTGCACGATTTTTTTTTTGGCTGGGATATGCTTGAAACGGCATATTTACGAGATGAAAGGAATAAACATTATAACATCCAAGCGAGATTTCGCAAATTATGCGACCAAAGCCAAAATTAATTAATTAAGACAACATAACCAACCAAACTTAACTATTGTAGTAGTGAGTAAACGCCTTACTTAACGTTTCCTACGAAAGTGACTCGTACTCGCATCTTAAAATTTAACTTTCGGTACGGCGTTTGCTCGCTTGACGCGATAGTTTCGTTAGACGTAGTTTACTATGACACTCGTACTAGAGGCACTGTATTGGTACTGGTTGGTTTCGTGTGACGAGTGACGAGCACCGGAAGCAATCTCCCAGCCCTTCCTCCCTTCTTTTTTTCCTTCTCATCACTTTCCTTATAATTTTTATACCTTAGTTTGGTAACCCGCATGTGATATGGACGCATGACGTATTTTTATAAGGCGTAGACAAAATTAAACGACAAGTCCTAATCATTTTATTCTTTTGTTTTAGTCCATTGCTGGTCAATGCATTGGTGCTAGATGGGCTGGTGCTCCTCTAGCCGCCGCCGCCATCGGTCCCCTAGCTGCTGGTCCATGCGGTTTTGCTGGTCCTATCGCCGCTCCTTTTGCCTATGAAGCTGCTGCCGTTCCCGCTTCCAACGGTGGTGGTCTCGGAGTATCAAGTGCTTCCGCTATCCCACCAAGTGGTGTTTCAGTTCTCTCAGAAAACGCTATCGAAGGAGCTCTCGCAGTTGGTGGTGCTCTGCCATTCTTGGGAACCGTTGCTCTAGAAGGTGCTCTGCCAACTATTGGTGCTGGTGCTGTCAACTACGCTTGTGGTAATGGAGCCGTCGCCATAGTGGCTGAGGAAATCGCCCCGGCTGGTATTGCTGGTCCATTAGGCTACGCCGCTGGTCCCCTTGCTGTTGATGCTCTCGGCTACGGTCCCCTTGGTTACGCTGCCGGTCCCCTCGGTTACGCCGCTGGTCCCTTCGCCGCTGAAGCTTACGGCTACGGAATCGGTCCCCTCGCTGGACCATACCGCGCTGGTTGCGGCTATGGTGCTCTCATCTAACAAGTGCCAATTTAGTCACTAAAATTTAACTATGATATTACTAAAAGTATTTTATATAACTATAGAACAGTGATATAATCTTTACAGACCAATTTCAAAGTATTCTACATTATAATTTTTATTCAATGAATTTGTATAAATAAAATATATTACATACAAAAAATATTTATGTCCTTTTAATTTCTTTATCCCTTTGTTTAAATTCGGTGCTAAATAAAATTTTAGGTGGTTTTATAATCAAAATTATTTTTATTCAAGTAGACTTTTAAAAAGTACTTTTGAATAGTCAAGCGCTACCGACGGTTCGGAAGGTTGATTCTATCGAGAAGAACCGACAAGAAGCTCTTTTCAAATATATGTTTTTACAATTGTATTTTTAATATAAAATTTGGTTCTTGAATGAGATCCAGCAATATTAAGAGCAAGCAAGCATTTTTATCAGAAAAATATTCTTCTAACGAATAATAGGCTTTATTGATAAGTTTATTTTTTATGAACTTGCTTACTGGCAGTTCCAATAAGCAATCTGGAATTTTGTTAGAAATGAGAATACCTAGCCCCTTAAAAGAATTACTGACTTTACGCAGACGAAAGCTAGGATTACAAAGTTTATTTTTGTTTCTAGTGTTAACTGAATGTATATCACTATTTTTGCTAAAAGACTTTAATGAAAAAGTAAACTAGGTAATACAAAAACTGCGGGCTACCATCAATTCTTAATGCGATTCAAATGATGACCAATATATATTATGGGATATATTTATACGTCATGCTAATATAAAATCGAAATGTCAGAATGAAATTCGTTTGATTTGCTCGTGCACAGTTCGCATTGTTGTTAATGATACGATTTATGCCTGAATTACATATATCAGCATTCTCTCCATAAAAATAATAATAATAATAATAAACGCAAGTTAACGGCTCTCATTAAGATACTTATATCCTGTGTCGGGTGTCCGGAAACATACACAAAGACAAGGACAAATACACCCAGATCGGAACACATGCATGATCAATCCAAACATCTGCTTCGAGCAGGAACCGAACCCGCGACTGCACTTAAGGCAGGTTCACTATCGCTGCGCCACAACGTCATCATATCATCGAGGTTGGCAACGCGTGAGTGGCATCCAATAATGGTGCTACAAGCGCCCATAGGCTACGACAACCACTTACCATCAGTTGGGCCGTATGCTTTTTTGCCAACTTGTAACACAAAAAAAGAGTAACTTAAGCTACTTTTATTTTAAAAATTATGAGGGTTCCGTAAAAAAAATAGAAATCGGTACACAACGTTAGCAAAGCCGCGGGCGCAGCTAGTATTCAATAATACTCAAGTTCCGCCGTTTGACTGTAGTTGACATTGAATATTTAACTACGCCTGAATCTTATTTATTTTTGAAAACATTAGCTATTCTGTGGTTAAACAAAAAGTTCAAGGCTGTTATTTTGGTCTGCGCTCAGGCGCTTTTCATCCAGGTATAATAAATAATTATTATATATCAAATATTTATAATTTTGTGGAATTAAAATCAACAAAATAACATGCGCAATTTGTTTCCTATGACAAATTTCGAGTGCATGTTTTATGTATAGTCTGTTAAATGTAACTTGAACCCTGCACAGTAACACGTTTTTGGCTCTCAACCGTATGCGGTATGAACTAACTATGCGGTAACTATAGCAACGCGGCGACGCTAGACCCGATTAGTAGTACACTCGCTCACGGTTCTTTTAGTTCTTTAAAAATAAATTATTAAATATTAAATTTAAATATAATTTATTTTGTCAGATTTGTAAATATTTAATTTTATTTGAGAAGATAAGGTGTCATCCCAATAAGTGACAGTGATTAAAAATGTACATTACCTTTTTTCTATACTATTTATTTATTTTATTCTATTAAAGTAATTAATAACGAAAATAAATAAATAGTTAATTGAATTCAGCAGAAATAATAAGTATATTATATACTTAATTCCGTTTTCCACTTTATAAAATAATTATTTAAATAAGTCGAAATCAATATTTTTCTCTAACATTTTTGTCCATTATTGTACCTGCGCAGAAGCGGCCATTTTGGTTCAAGTTACATTTAAGGAACTATAAGAAACATTGCAAAATCACAGCTAGTATACTTGTAAGTATGATAGGGTCGCGGGTTCGATTCCCGTTCGGAGCAGTTGTTTGTTATAAATATCGGTTTCGGTCTGGGCGTTTGTTCTTGTGGGTCCCACCGCGTCTCGGTGATCACGTTATTCATGATCCGATTTACATGATTCTTGTTACGCTTTAGTTTGATGCGGAAGTTCCTTTTCACAAGTGCCGGTTGCCGGGTAGTCGGTGCCGGGTATCCGGTAGCGAAGTGTGTTGGCATGTATGCTTTCACACGTAGCGGTGTAATTTTGTTCGGCAAGCGTTCGCCGGGTGCACGCCGGATTCAACATTGTGCATACGAGCTACTAGATTCAAGATCGGTATAACTCACGCACGCATTGGTTGTGAACGGAACAGAGGTGATGGATCATTTGGCCTCCAACGCTCTCACTCATCGCACGAAACGCAAAAGAACTGATAACTCATGCCTATTTTTTGTGAGAAGGTAGTACTTCGCCGGTCGAGTTCGACCATTTGTGCCGGGAGGAGAATGGCTCTGCTACTATAAAAGCTATTCTTACTAAATTTCACTAATATATAAAGACTTTATCCTTAGGTTAACGTGTAAAAATATTAACTTTTACACATAGTGGTTGTCATAAATATATAAAACAATAAACACTACACATTCAACGGTCCCCATTAGGATATTGTTAGCCATGGGCTCGAGTTGTCCCGAGCGTGGCCTGTGGTGCTGAAGCCCACCCACCGCACCGCTGCGCCACCATTTCGTCGTAACAGGTTTTATTTTTCGTAAGTTTGATGCTGTATGCTGTATATTGAAAAATATAAATAACTTCAAAATGCTTCTCTTACGACAATATTTAAGGAGATTTGATCACCATATACGTGCAATGCGTTAATTATATTAAAATAATTATTTATCATATTTTAATATTACAACATATTTATAATTCAATAATAACTATATTTACTGTAGAAATCATGTCCACGGAGAGTGGTGGCAAGAATCGCAATCCCGATTCTGTGGGCGAAAAATTAACGAGCCTTCAAGTCACCTGTAAAGGCAAAGAGTCGGGGAATATTATTAGTTATTCAATTATTAGTAGATGTTTCGTACATCTCTAAGACATTTTATTAAAAGAATTTTTATTTAAGCGGAATAAGAACAAAGGAAGTCAGTAAAAGTCAAAAATAAATCCAAATATTTATTGTTCAGCCAAAATTCTTGAAAACGGACGGAAATTTTAAGTATGAATTGGTTTTGAGTTGACTCATTGTACTTGTTTGTTTTTACAGCGGTATTTCAAAATACTATTGTTGAGTTTGTTACTTGTCAAACATATTTTAACAGGATGTTAAGTGATTTAACTGAAGAATGTTTTCGTTTAGATGAGGGCACCATAGCCGCATCCAGCACGGTAAGGTCCAGCCAGTCCGTAGCCGTAACCATCAGCGTAGCCGAGACCACCGTAGCCAAAGCCATCATAGCCCAGGGCACCGGCGTAGCCCAAACCATCATAGCCCAGAGCACCGGCGTAGCCAAGACCAGCGTAGCCCAAGCCATCATAGCCGAGAGCACCGGCGTAGCCAAGACCACCGTATCCGAAAGGACCAGCAATACCAACAGGGCCAACTTCTTCAGCAACGATACCAACAGCACCATTTCCACAGCCATAGTTAACGACACCAGCACCAGCGGTTGGTAGGACACCTTCAAGGGCAACGGTTCCCAAGAATGGAAGAGCACCAGCGACGGCAAGAGGTCCTTCGATGGCGTTTTCTGAGAGAACAGAGACTCCGTTTGGTGGGATAGCAGAAGCGCTAGTCACTCCAAGACCACCTCCATTGGAGGCAGCGATGCCAGCAGGTCCATAAGCACCATAAGGTCCAGCGATACCAAGAGGACCAGCGAGACCGCAAGGAGCAGCAGCCAAGGGAGCAGCTATTCTTGGTCCAAGACACTGTCCAGCGATGGACTAAAAAGAGAAAATATTAATTAGGATTTTTTTAAATGTTATAAGTTGTCAAACCTGATGGTAAATGGTTGCCGTAGCCTATGAGCGCTTGCAGCACCATAAGTAGGTGCCACTCACGCGTTGACAAAGAGAGATATTGGTTCTTAAATCTCCTCTGCCCAGTAATTTCACAAGCGTACAGTGCCCTTCAAACCGGAACACAGTAATGCTTAAGCACTACTATTGCCCACCAAGCCGGCCTCTTGCAACAAAAGACCTACCACCAGTGTGACTGATTGCACCGGTGGAATAATCTCTACTGTGACAGCGACTATCCCAACAGCGGGCGATGGGGTCGTCTCATTCCGATGCCGGGAAATTGTGAACATTACCAAAAACTTCTACGAAAGCAAAAAAATTTACCTGGATGAAGAGCGCCTGAGCGCAGACGAAAAGTACAGCTTTGTACATGGTTGTGGTATGAGTATCGACTTGACAATGTTTTCGAAAACCAATTTCGAGGTTTATATACTAAATAGCATACAAATAAGTTTATCAGCTGTACACATTATGAAAAACTGTTTCTATATGAATTGCGAAACGGAACGTGATATTAATGAGGCTTTTTCATAAGTTATCATTCTAATATTGTTTTCAAAGAAATGTTATATAATCAGTAACCTATATTCTCTTTTGTATCGATAGAAGAGCCTTGATGTTTACGGCCTTTTCTATACCATAAAGGTGTCAAAAATGCGTACGGCTCGCCTGATAAGTGCCCAAATCTTTACTTTTGCGTTGCAGTTGTCAAAGTCCCAAGCCATTGGCTTTTTCCCGTCATTATTATTTTTAATTTATCCTAGGGGTGGATGATTCTACTCGACCTGATGGCAAGGGGAAGTAGAGTCCAAACTCAAAGGCGGTTAATGTCACTAAAAAAAAGTTATTAAATGTTAATGTCACTGGAGAAGGAAGACCTCAAAACAAGGAATAAAACTGAGGATTTTATGAGTTTTTTACCAAACTAAAATGGTAGCTGACTAGGTGAGCATTTAAGCCCTACCACCAATAACTTCCTCCACCCTTATCTCCTCTTTCTCCTCGTTCCAAGTAGCAAAGCGCTGTGTTGCCTCCTGTATTATTTTTGAACATAGGCTACCATAACTGCTTTCTATTGGTCTGCTTTTTTGCTACCGTTATATAAAAATTGAAATAATAACAAAAAAAAATGCCGCTAGTTCTTTTTTTTATAGCTTATCGAAGCTATTATTTATGGGTATTTAACTATACAATACTATACTGGAATCCAATGTCATCAGGTGATTTGACAGCTTAGGTTATGGAGCTCGGTCAGGGTCTCTTAGGATCAGAACGGTCGTACACTGACACCACAAACAGCTCGGATCTCCTCCGCTGGAAACTCCGGTATAGTAGGTTTACGCCTCATATTTAAAAAAAATTGAAAATCAAACGAGTTGAAATTTTGGG
This sequence comes from Hestina assimilis, assembly GCA_023373885.1. Taxonomy (NCBI): domain Eukaryota; kingdom Metazoa; phylum Arthropoda; class Insecta; order Lepidoptera; family Nymphalidae; genus Hestina; species Hestina assimilis. The sequence goes on along the minus strand of CM041767.1, from coordinate 1,204,757 downwards.
AGAAAGTCTAGAAAAATATGCTTGGGTCAGAATTCAGTCTAAAAGAAGCAAATCGATGTTATTATTAAACTCCTTTTCATGTAGAAATTCTATGAAGTAATTTCATACAAAAACTGATAAATGTGTTTTGATTAAAACTGATACGGGCTTCCAACAAAGGTTGTTAATTACGGAACTAGAAAAACTGCAAAAAGGGATTTAATATTGAGGAAAACTTGTGATAGGCACGTTCCATTGTTGCGACATCACTATCTACAATTGTACTGAGGTGTATAAAAACTTCAGTTCCCAAAATTATAGCACTGTCTGTTTTCACTCGTTGAACGCAAACTTACCAAAATGTCCACCTTCGCATTTCTTCTCCTCTGCGTCCAAGCTTGCTTGGTTCAGGTACGAAGTATTCCATAATACCGGCATCGGGATGTGACGACCCCATCGCTTGCTGTTGGGATAACCTCTGTCACAGCAGAGATTATTCCATCAGTGCAATCAGTCACACTGGTAGTAGGTCTTTTGTTGCAAGAGGCCGGCTAGGTAGGTACCACCGCAGTGTCAAATATTCTGCCGCCAAATAGTAGTGCTTAGGCATTACTGTGTTCCGGTTTGAAGGGCACTGTACGCTAGTGAAATTAATATAATAATGACGAGGTTGGCAATGCGTGAGTGGCACCTACTAATGGTGCTGCAAGTGCTCATAGGCTCTGGCAACCACTTACCATCAGGTGGGCCGTATGCTTGTTTGCCAACTTCTAACATTAAAAATCCTAATTTTATTATCTTACTCATTTTTGTTTTCATTTTTAGAATGTATACAGCCAGTGCCTTCGTGGTGGTTACGCTGGTCCTCTTGGCTGGGAAGCCGGTATCGCTGCCCCTGCTTTGGGCTGTGGTGGTCTTTATGGTAACGCCTTAGGTTGGGACGGTCTAGCCGGTCCTTACGGCTATGGTGCTGGTATCGTCGGACCCGCTGCGATTGGTTACCCTGGAGCAGCTGCCTACGGTGGTGTTGGTGTTGGTGATGTTGCTGTCGCTGGTGAGATGGCTGTTGGTGGTACCACCCTGGTCGCCGGTCAAGTACCAATCCTCGGTGCTGTAGAGTTCGGAGGAGTCGTCCCAGCTGCTGGAGCTGTCTCCATCGCTGGTAGCTGCGGCTGCGGATGCAACGGTGCTTATTATTACTGAAAAGATAATGATAAATTTGGCACACCTGAATTGAAATGAATAAATAACATTTTGGTACAGCAATTGTGTTTTTTATTGAGCAGAGGATAGATCAATTGATCTTTTAAGTACTTTTTTTAAGAATATTAGAAATTATTTTTCAAGGCATTACTAATATTCCTATTGCCTCGCAAAGTAAGCTCGAAGCTTGCGCTTGGGGTTGGTACGACAATAGCCCAAGGGGGCCGCGATAGAACCCGCGACTCTCGCGTTAACGGAAGTGAGTCAGCCTTACCGTTGAGGTAATAAAGCTTTATCTATAGTTGTGTTGTGATTTTACGGTGAAAGGCGGGAGGAAGATTTTTGTCTGTGGTTGTGTTTGTTTACTGTAGAAAATCATCAAATCAAATCATTAGTCTATGAGTTAATAAAATTATACACATAATAAAGTAAGTAACTATTTACTGATTTCTCAAAGCTTTGTGCTCATAACAAGGATTCTTAGAAAGGCAAGGCCCAAAACAGTTTTTAAAATAATTCAGTTAACAATAATAATAATTAATTAATTTAATTATCAAGTCGAAATTGGTTTTTGGTTATTTGTAAATTAGATTCCATAATTAAAATTAATTTAAAGTAACCCACGGCAAAAAAATGTAACCCGCTATTTCGTGGAAGCGCCCATCTTGGATTTGAAACTTATCATAGTGCATAGCATTTTACTTATCACACCTTTTCATTTGAAACCTTAAAAAAGGGAGTTGTAGAAAAATACTTAGTATATCATTTTGTGGCATCGGCCATCTTGGGCCGATTTTATCAATCATAGCTAAAAACACTGCCGACTTATTCACCTTTCAAACAAAAAAACAGATTCAAAATCGGTTCATCCGTTCGTGAGCTACGATGCTTTAGATACACACACACACACAGACACGAAAAACTAATAACAATCGGCAAACGTCTTTGCGTCGGGGGCTAAAAACTATTTATTTAAAAATAGTAATTGTTGAGTTGCTTCGCTACTTTGATCATCTCTTAATTTTTTTTATAATGGCCTTTGTTAAATAAGTAACCTATGAACGAGCGTGGTACTTATAAAGGAAACAGTCGGGGTGAGAGATTGGGCCTTCGGCGCTGCCACTCATCACACGAAACGCAACAGTACCTACTGACACTGTTACTTTACGTCGATTTTCTGTGACTCTACTACCGTTAAAATGTATTCATGTTATAGTCACCTTATGTTAAGCGATCACCGCCGCCCATGAATATCTGCAATACCAGTTCGCATGCCAGAGGGCCAGGATATTCACTTGAAGCTTCCCAGGTCGTATCGGTTCAGAAAGAACGCCGGCGAAAGTTGGTTACACAGTAAACAACAACACCATTAAGAAGTAATTTCTCAGGGTAAGAGAAATGAAATTTGTATATAATAAGGTTTAAGAGAAATGAAATTTGCTTTGTCTTCTTTCACAATTATACTGGTACGCAATGAGTCACTAGAATAAAATATCAGCAATAAGCAATTTATGTATGTACGACTAATGGCTCCGAAAGCCTTTCCGCCAAAAACAGGAGAGGAACGAGTTATTGGTTGAGATTTTAAGCTCACACCGTCGGGTGAGTCTATCGTATAGAATGCGCTCGGAGCGCTGTCTCCATCTCCGATGACGTCCGCCGACGTGGTTCGTGACACTACAGTGTTACCCTGTTGCGTGAGGCTTGACTTGGTAGGTACCGCAGTGTCAAATATTCTACCGCAAAGCAGTAGTATCTAGTGAAATTACTGGGCAAAGAAAATTTAAGAACCAATATCTCGAGGTTGGCAACGCATGAGTGGCACCTACTAATGGTGTTGCAAGCGCTCATAGGCTACGGCAACCACTTACCATCAGGTGAGCCATATGGCTGTTTGCCAACTTGTAAATTAAAAAAAAAAGTATTTAAATTCAAATATTTTGATTTTATTATTGAAATTAATAAAAAAGCAAATAATCAAGAAATAAAACGGATAAAAATATTTTGTAATATATTTTATTTTTACATATTCATTATATACAAACATATTTGTAATTGATCTATCAAGGTAGACTGTTCTAGAGTTATTTAAAATACTTTTACTAATGACGTTAACATTTTAGTAGCAAAATTGGCACTTTTTAGATGAGAGCACCATAGCCGCAACCAGCGCGGTATGGTCCAGCGAGGGGACCGATTCCGTAGCCATAAGCTTCAGCGGCGAGGGGACCAGCGGCGTAGCCCAGGGGACCGGCAGCGTAACCAAGGGGACCGTAGCCGAGAGCATCAACAGCCAGGGGACCGGCGGCATAGCCGAAGGGACCAGCAATACCAGCGGGGGCGATTTCCTCAGCCACTATGGCGACGGCTCCATTACCACAAGCGTAGTTGACAGCACCAGCACCAATAGTTGGCAGAGCACCTTCTAGAGCAACGGTTCCCAAGAATGGCAGAGCACCACCAACTGCGAGAGCTCCTTCGATAGCGTTTTCTGAGAGAACTGAAACACCACTTGGTGGGATAGCGGAAGCACTTGATACTCCGAGACCACCTCCATTGGAAGCAGGGACGGCAGCGGCTTCATAGACAAGAGATCCGGCGATAGGACCAGCAAGACCGCATGGACCAGCAGCCAGGGGACCGATAGCAGCGGTGGCTAGAGGAGCACCCAATCTAGCACCAATGCATTGTCCAGCAATGGACTAAAACAATGTATAGGATAATTATTACAACATGGAATCAAATAAGATTTAATTTTGACAAATAGTAATTCTCTACGTACCTGAATCATGAGCGCCTGAGCGCAAACGAGAAGCACGGCCTTGATCATGGTTATTGTATTTTTGTAAGCTTGGGAATGTTTGAAATGAGGTCTAGTCGTCTTTTATATAAAATATAGAAGAATATTCTAATATAGGTTGCGAAAATGAACGTGACTTTCAAAGGATTTCTTGGTTGGTTATTTATGTAGGAAATTTGTATGAAACAATTATGTAAGAGTCAGCAGTCATTTAGCAATTACTTGTATGGATTTTTTTCCTTATGCCAATGCTACAGAAGGCATAATATAGACTTCGCAAATATTTCAATATAGAAAACAAGACACTTGGCGTCCATCTGTAATTTTTGACATTCAATTTAGTATGTAAGGACTCTGTGTCTGTGTTAGGTCTTCTCAAAGACCAAAGTTATTTTGGTTCGATTTATCACCAAAATCGGTTCATCAATATAGTCTTGACTTAACGAAAACTCAGACGATGTTATAAACATTCATTAATTGTATAATATTGTGCGCGAATTAGGTCAAATAGAGGAAAGTCACGTTTTTAGGTATTATGACATTTAGTTTTAAAATGTTTCAAGATGTATAAAAGCATTGCGGTCCTTTTATAATATATTGTCTGACTTTCCACGTCAAAGAGAATAATTACCATGTCTACCTTCTCTTTCCTTCTCCTCTGCGTCCAAGCTTGCTTGGTTCAGGTACAACCACTTTCATTAAAAAATGCATTTTGTTAGTGATATTCGTTTACTCATAAGTTTTTATTTTTTAGAATGTATACAGCCAGTGCCTTCGTGGTGGTATCGCTGGTCCTCTTGGCTGGGAAGCCGGTATCGCTGGACCTTTGGGTTGGGGTGCTGGTCTCGCCGCTCCTGCCTTAGGCTGGGAAGCCGGTCTTGCTGGACCTTTGGGCTGGGGAGCTGGTCTCGCCGCTCCTGCCTTAGGCTGGGAAGCCGGTCTCGCTGGACCTTTGGGCTGCGGCGTTGCTGCTTATGGAGGCGCTGGTGTTGGTGATGTAGCCGTCGCTGGTGAGATGGGTGTCGCTGGTACCACCCTGGTCGCCGGTCAAGTACCCATCCTCGGTGCTGTGGAGTTCGGAGGAGTGGTCCCAGCTGCCGGAGCTGTCTCCATCGCTGGTAGCTGCGGTTGCGGTTGCAACGGTGCTTACATTTATTGAAAATAAATTTAAATAATTTTATGACACATGCTCAATTTATAAACTGATCGAAATAAAGTTATTTTTGTGTGTGTGAATACAATTTTTTCTTTGCGCAATATGTCCTGAATTTATCGAGTAGAAGATTTAAATTTTTTGTTTTGTATATTTTACTTTCCTAGAAAACGTCAACAGTGCAATGCAGGAACATGATGAGTCTTAAATCGAGGTAAATTTAAAACTCCATTAATATAAAGCTTAAGCGTTTGTTTGTTGGAACATTTTAATGCACATTTAGATATTTTTATTGTTATACCACAGTAGTGGCACCCTGATGGTAAGTGGTCACCGTAGCCTATGAACACCTGCAACCCCAGAGGTAAATAACGCGTGCGCGTTGCCGACCCTTTCAAAACTTTTTGAACCTTCCCTTGAGGAAGTCCATATTTTAGCGTGTTGGGAAAACCTCGGAAGGGCGCTCATTCCACAATCGGATAATATATAATATAATATTATATAATAGTCTTAGTAACTACCAAAATAATAAATATAATTTTGAGTAAAAAGGGTTGTTTAGCAACCCTTTTTAAGGATAAAGGCTATATTATACTAAGACTCCTAAAAAGAAAAAAAAATCATAAGCGATCATAAATTCTAGAAAATATAAGCAATTATGTAAGTCTTCTTCTTTTTATCGAGTGGGTAAGAAGGCAACCTAGTGTCAGAGTTGTTCAGATCGCCGGGACCGACCAATACGATCACCCATTTAGTGATTGACCGCGCCTAAGGTTGCTTAACCTACCGATCGGTTACCGATCAGTGACTGCAACCGGCCATGAGTGTATCTCATTAAAACGAGTGTATTAATATCGTTTAAATCGGAAATCGATGGATAAAAACTGCTGTGTCAAAGCCATGAAACTTTTTGAGTCTCTAGATAGAAAATCATTGGTAGATGATCATCAGTCCTATTTATTTACTGTGCATCAGAAATGAAAAATGAAATATGATAAATTATTTATTTAATAAAACTTGAGTCCATAAAAAAATCATTGATATTATTCATCTTTAGTATTTCTTCCTAAATTTAATAAAACCACACAAAAAGTAGGTATACGCTTTCAAGCAAAGAATAAAAAAGTTCCATGGAAAACAATTTGTAACAACAGCTGACCCCATTCTTAGCAAATCTACAGATGAGTGAATTGGATCATTATCAGACGTCATCATATTTGGACGCAAATAAGCAATACCATGTCAACCCACACGAAAGTCATTTCGAGAAAAACGCGTTTGAAAATTTTGAACAACTTGCTTTATATGATTTTTTTATGTATAGGTCAAGTTTTTGGCAATTTCAGATTTATGTAAGTTATTTTACTTATTTTCACAAAAATAAGTATATAAACTGCATATTTCGTATATAATATAACCCAAAACGTTTAAAAATGCATATATTGCATGATTGAAAAAATGGCTTTTTTCGAAGTTTTAAAGCTTAAAGCCCTACAAATATTAAAGAAAAATGTTCTTCAGCCATTTACCAACACTTCTGCATATATAACTCAGTTTTTTCAATTTTGTAGATTGACATGGTATTGCTTATTTGCGTCCATTTATCGTAGCAGAGCCATGTTTCTCCCAGAACAAATGGGCGTGTACCGACTCGACAGAGAAAACACTACCCTTTCACCGAAAATCGGCGCAACGGTGGCGTGCGATGAGACAACGGAGTACAATTTCCCACCACATCTATACTCTTCCTTCTTATCCCCTGGGTTGGCAATGCGCATGTGATAATTCAAGTATCATTCATAGGTTGCGGTGACTGCTTACGTCATTCGTAATCATGATTCTTTGAGACAACACCTGTATAGCAGCTTGGGACTTTTAATACTACTCAAAAACAAAACCTTCGATTACCCCGAGGTAAAAACCGTATAGAAATTTTAGGAGTAACTTAGTCTTCATATGTGTGTAATGTACGATTTTTTTGGACTTTACTTATTTCTATTATTATTATTTATTTTCACATTACTCTCCATACACAAGATATAGAATCACATGCCTTAGAACCATTCGCACAACGAACCACGTCACGCAATGTGCATTTCCAAAAGCATTTCCGTCGCTACGGTTTTGGAATGCAGTGCATCTTCCTGTCGAGGAGCTTCATAAGCAAAAGAACCAGTAGAACTTCATGGACCTACAGCAAGGTGATCGATGGTTACGGTGGCTAGAAGATCTAGCACCAATGCATGTTTGTTGAAAAATTGTGATGCACTTTTAGATCTTTTTATTGTTATACCACAGTAGTGGTCCCCTGATGGTAAGCGGTCACCGTAGCCTATGAACGATGGTTACGGTGGCTACGGGAGTAGCAACCAATCTAGTACCAATGCATTGTCCAGTTATGAACGAAAACAGAAAACGAATTATACTATCTATAATAATCTAAGGCGTTGGGACGTGACGACCCCATCGCCCGCTGTTGGGATAATCTATGTCACAGCAGAGATTATTCCACCAGTGCAATCAGTGCCTAGCTAGCTAGGCACCACCGCAGTGTCAAATATTCTACGGCAAATCAGTAGTGAAAACAGTAGATTAGCAAGCGGTGAGTCCCACACTACCACTACTCGTCATATTTTTTCGAGTTTGTTTCGCCGGAACTTCTCGGGTAGAGGTTTAATTTTGGAGCCTGTAGTAGAATCTTGACTTTCAACAAATAAGTTATATGCTTTTTACGTTGAATAAAAATATTTGATTTGATTTGATATGTCATAAGTCATCTGTGTGATAAACATCCCAATCCCTTAAGCTGTTATAGTAACAAACACATCAAAACATCGAAACACACAAAGTTTTTAATTTAGAATATTACTATATTTCATACTAAATACAAAGGCTTATCAGCAATATGTATTGAGTAAATGATTCCACTGTGAACGTGACACAGTGATTGTTGGTTAATAGGGCACTGGTGTGAAGAATTTGCTGACTTTTCTTAACGCGTCAGTTAAGTATATTTTAATATAGTTTTTGATTGCTAACCGACTTGAAAAATAAGAGCCTGTTCTCAATTCGTCTCGTATTCTTTTTCTTTTTTTTATGTATGTTTCGACTGGGTGAACCGATTTTGATGACCCTTTTTTTACTCAATCACGCATAAGTATCGTATATCATATCATCTCCTCTGCCCAGTAATTTCACTAGCGTACAGTGCCCTTCAAACCGGCACACAGTTATGCCTAAGGACTACTTTGGTGGAAGAATATTTGACACTGTGGTGGTACCTACCTAGCCGGCCTCTTGCTACAAAAGACCTACCACCAGTGTAACTGATTGCACTGGTGGAATAATCTCTGCTGTGACAGAGGTTATCCCAACAGCGGGCGATGGGGTCGCCCATCCTGACGCCGGTAAAATTAGAACACAGACAGCACTTATTATCTCGATTAGCAGATTAGGATACCTTTTATCCCGGTTCCTTTGGCATTTTCAAAAAGATGCTACAGGACGTTTTCAATTGTTTTTTTATATCAGAGTGGCAAATTGTCAGGAGGCTCATCTGATGTTAAGTCATCACCGCCACAAAATGAATCCGCTTCTTTCTAGCATATTCCTGCTATTATATGAGTATTTATCCAGGGTCTGCTTATTACTCTTGCCCAGATTTGACAGGTTACTAGTTTTTACACAGAGTGATTGCCATTTGGCCTCCTTAACCCTAAGGGCGAACCAGTAACTCATTGGATAAGAGCAATTTATCCATCAAGAGTTAAAGATTACTATCAGATGTTATGATAACAGCGGGGACCGTCAGCCCAGATAGAAACAGATATTTGTAAGATCAATTTAATCATTCGAACCCACAACCGCAGAGGCTAAAGGCAGACTCGCCAACCACACTGTCACAACGGTTTCTCATACAATATCAACCTAAAGTATTCCAGTGGTAGTGCTTGAGGTTTTTTTTCGGAATGTGTATTGCTGTTGGCCCTACTGGCCTTGACAGCGTCACCGGGCAGGGGGCCGAGTACAGAGACTCAGCCGTGATAAAGAGGCAGCCCTCGGGGCTCAAATTTGATTCCGTCCTTAGGGTGCCTCCTGCGAAGCCGAACCACGGCTAAGGACGTCATCGGAGATGGAGGCAGCGCTCCGAGCGCATTCTATACGATCATGAGGTCGTGCTTGAGGTCATAATTCTTATCATATTCTTAGTTTATTTCTTCTTGTCTCTACCGCTGTCCAAAGATTGGCAATGTGATACTTCTGGCGTTGCAGTCATGAGCTACAATGAAGTTGAGTAACATTTTGCCACCATCGTGGTATATAAAAAAAATTACAAAATACAGAAATGAAATAGAAAAAAAACTGTCCTTTCGAGGACTTTCAATAGGTTATATAATAAAAAGAGACAGAGACACAGAGAAAGAGAGTTGCGCACCCGGCTGCGCACTGACTTGCTTGTGTGCTCATTTGCTTATAGTCGGCTCGATACACACACGCACACACACAGCATACAGCATTTGGTTACGTGAGGATTAATTCTAAATCGCACAACCTGTAAGATTTTTATTACAACAAGTCCAACAGATGAATAAAGAACATGCACAAGCCGCATAATTTAAGTCCAATTTCCCAAAAATATTAAAGCCTACACAATCATGCTAAGTTGTTTAGTTATTGCGATTCCTATTCACTACATAGTATGAATTAAAACTTTCTCTGTCCCTATATCCCTATGTATGCTTAAATCTTTAAAACTACGCAACGGATTTTGATGCGGTTTTTTAATAGATAGAGTGATTGAAGAGGAAGGTTTATATGTATAATAACATCCATTAAATAGTGGAGAAATACTGTTATTTTTGAGGTTTCTAATGTGATGTCGTAAATAATAATGACAATATACATATATCGTATATAATAATAGTGATGACATAGGCTATATATTTTATACCCGTGCAAGCCGGAGCGGGTCGCTAGTAATTTATAAATAGTTAATTGTGGAAATCGGTGTTAACAGGCAAGAATTATTTATACACGGGGTTGAGGAACTTCGTTCCAAAAGATATCTCTAACCACAGAAACCTTAATAATAAGGTAGTAGAAATGTTATATGGCTTATTGTTTAAGCAACATGTGTCACCTTTCTGCTAGATTTCTCCCACCCATGCTGTCACTACTACATACGCAGACTACAAGATATGACTTTTTGCGCTTAAACTTCTCCGGGTATTAAATAACATAAACCTCAATTGTTAGCTTATTTACTATAATCAATTACATAGATTTCTTTTTTTTTTTTTTTTTTTTTTTATGTTAGAAGTTGGCAACCAAGCATACGGCCCACCTGATGGTAAGTGGCTGCCGCAGCCTATGAGCGCTTGCAGTGCAATTAATAGGTGCCACTCACGCGTTGCCAACCTCGAGATATTAGTTCTTAAATCTCGTTCGCCCAGTAATTTCACTAGCGTACAATGCCCTTCAAACTGGAACACAGTAGTGCCTAAGCACTACTATTTGGCGGTAGAATATTGGACACTGCGGTGGTACTTACCTAGCCGGCCTCTTGCAACAAAAGACCTACCACCAGTGAAAATTACCACACCACAGATTTAATATTGATCATTTATTACATTCTTATTATGACTTGGTTAGTTATTTTTAATTAAGCAGCTAGTTTTTATTTTGACTTAGTTAGTTTTCAATTTGATTCAGTAAAGAATTAGTGATTTTAAATCTTAACGGAAATTCAAATAAGAGGGGATGAACGATGTAAGAAGGGGAATTTGATTCGGAAACGTCGGCAGTACGCATTGAGGTTTCATGAGCAGTGGTCGGAAACTGATTTTGATAAATGATGATAAAGACATATAAGATTTGTAAGCTTAAATAAATATACAATTGGACGAACAGATGTTTTATTGCAACACAATGGTATGCAAAGTGAATAAACGACTCTACGGCATTCTCTAAACTCAACTAAGATAAGTCTAGAAATTTTACAGATATACAATTTAACTTTGTTTTTTTTCATATTATTTTTAATAATTACTGTGAAGTTAACAACTTATTTTTGCGGTCGATTTTTATTATTTCAAATTTAAAGATAAGATTCTTCATCTTAAAGATGCAGAACCCTTTAGTTTCCCATTAAAAATAGTTGACTGGTAACTACTATACGTGAGGTTGGTTATAAAATCTTTTATAGACATTTTTGTACATTGTCGTAAAATTGATACGTCACGCGTGTGCGTCAAATTAAGTGCTGAATTAGGACAATGTTCAGGCATTGTAGGAGCTATTTCGTGGCTTAATTTGGTACATGACTCAGTCATATTGTATTGTCAGACGTGGCTGAATATTGTGCCATCGTCCATTCATTATCAAGAAATTATGTTATGAATGTAACACATTTGATAATAGGCACAAATTTGAAGCCTCAATAGCTCAACGGTAGAAGGGCTCCGCTTCATTAACACGAAAGCGGGTTCGATTCCGAACTCCTTGGGCTATTGTAGTCCCCACTCGTAATGAGCTTCGAGCTTATTTGGAGGGTTAATAGGAGTATTAGCAATGCCTTGAAAAAGCATTGCAAATATTGTTTTAAAAAATATATTTAAAAACTTGAGTTATTTTTGGCAGCTCTTCTCATTTGGAGGTGTAACTTTGGAGCCAGTGGCAGAATCTGACGTTCACAAATAAGTGTAATGCTTTTTACGTTGAATAAAAATATTCCATTTTAATTTTGATTGGTAAGAAAACAAATTGCTTGTTACTGCAATAAATTCATACATTCATTCTTTAATAGTTTGATATATAGAATATAATTATTTACACAATTTTGTAAATAACACAAATACATATGTATCTCATATATAAATATTATAAATCGGGGAGAATCGTATAGCGTTGTCGGAAATCAAAGCTTTTAAAAGAAAGCACCGTAGCCGAATCCAGCACGGTAAGGACCCATACCACAGCCAAATCCGTCACCAATGATATCTGCTCCGTATCCGTAGGGACCATAACCAAAACCATCGTATCCAAGGGCACCTGCGCGATATCCGTAGGGACCGTAACCAAATCCATCATAAGCTAGGGCACCAGCGCCATATCCGAAGGCACCGTCCTCAGCCAACATGGCGACAGCTCCGTTACCGCATCCATAGCTTACAGCACCAGCACCAGCAGTTGGGAGAGCACCTTCGAGAGCAACAGTTCCCAAGAATGGCAGAGCACCGACGACAGCGAGTTCTCCTTCAATATAGTTCTCTGAGATAACTGAGACTCCACTAGCAGGCATAGGGGAAGCGCTGGTTACACCAAGACCACCTCCGTAGGAAGCAGCGAAAGCACCAGGTCCATAACCATCACAACCGTAGGGACCTAATCCGTATCCGTAAGGACCAGCGAGTCCATCGTATCCGAAGGCACCATTTCCATAGCCGTAAGGACCAGCAAAGGAGTCAATTCCATATCCATCATAGCCAAAGGGACCGATTCCCATTCCATAAGCACCACGGTATCCAGCCCCAATACACTGGCCAGCGATGGACTACAAAAAAAGGATAGAAATTATTAGAGAAATTTGTGACTATAGACAGGTCTTTCCATACAGAGAAAATCTCATTGGTGCTCCTTCGTCAATTCAACAGCAACAACACTAAGCTAGTCACAAGCTTGCAACTTGGAACAGAATCGTATAAACTTGGCGTGTGACTAACTTCGTTGCGTTGATGTTGTACTTTCGAAGGAGCATTTGGAGTCTTTGGACATTTTGCCTGTATGGAGAGAACTGTCCATAGTATATAGAAAATTTATGGCTGAAATTTTAATTTTTTCTTTATGTTACAAGTTGGCAAGCAAGCATACGGCCCACCTGATGGTAAGCGGTTACCGTAGCCTATGAACGCTTGCAACAACAGTAGGTCCCACTCGTTGCCAACCTCGAGATATTGGTTCTTAAATCTCCTTTGCCCAGTAATTTTACTAGCTTACAGTGCCCTTCAAACCGGAACACAGTAATGCCTAAGCATTACTGCTTTGCGGTAGAATATTTGCCTATTCCAACAAAAGACCTACCACCAGTGTGACTGATTGCACTGGTGGAATAATCTCTGTTGTGACAGAGGTTATCCCAACAGCGGGCGATGGTCGTCACGTCCTGACACCGAAAAATGAGGTGATGATGACCCGAGGTGATGAATAATGTAGAAAGATAGTTGTTACCTGGATTAGGAGCGCTTGAGCGCAGACCAAAAGTACAATTTTGAACATATTTCTTATTTGACTTTAAGTTAATAATAAACTAATTAATAACTAATGGTTTATATACCAAATTTCAAAATTGTTATCTGTGTTAAGTAAAACTGTTTCCTTTGTTGTCGGAAAGAAACGTGACTTTTTCTAAGGTTAATAAGTCATAGGTAATAGGAAGTTTATCCTAAAATAGAATAAATTGATTATGTTCCGGTTTAGAATGAAATTGTGTCTATTGTAACCAAAAAAGCGTTAACTACATTATAATTTACTAATATCTAGCATTCACAGTATACATTCCTGGTATTTACCTAGGGTCTGCTTATACCCCTGTACTGATTTGACAGGTTACTAGTTTAACAGAGAGCGATTGCCGTGTGACCTCCGCAACCCTAAGGGCGAACCAGTAACTCAAATGGCCTATCAAGAGTTAGCGATTATCATCGGATCTTATGATAACAACTGGGACCGACAGCTTAACGTGCTCTCCGTGCACGGTGCGGAAACCCACAGACAAACGCCCAAAACGAGACAGAAATTTAACAAACATCTGCCTTCAGGTTAAGCCCAAATAATGTTTGAGCAAACCAGGTGATAAAGTAAGAATAAGAAAAAAAACTACAAAAAATATAAATTTTGACTTGACTAAAATTATAGAAATAATGAAAACGATTGAAATAATAAAACAATGTTACCTTAATTAAACTTAATAGAAATTAAAACTACCGTTGTAAAACCTTAAGTATCACATGCGCGTTACTCTGAAGTATCACTCTTTTTTTTTTAAGTTAGAAGTTGGCAAACAAGCATACGGCCCACCTGATAGTAAGTGGTTGCCGTAGCCTATGAGCGCTTGCAGCACCATTAGTAGGTGCCACTCACGCGTTGCCAACCTCGAGATATTAGTTCTTAAATCTCGTCCGCCCAGTAATTTCACTAGCCTACAATGCCCTTCAAACCGGAACACAGTAGTGCCTAAGCACTACTATTTGGCGGCAGAATATTGGACACTGCGGTTGTACCTACCTAGTCGGCCTCTTGCAACAAAAGACCTACCACCAGTGTGACTGATTGCACTGGTGGAATAATCCCTCTTGTGACAGAGGTTATCCCAACAGCGGGCGATGGGGTCGTCACATCCCGACGCCTTTAAATCTCTTAATAAGAGAAAAGGGATGGGAATATTAAGCAGTTTTGGGAGATAGGGCAATTCACGGGGGATTTAACTCAATGGAGGCCTTATATTCCAAGAGGCCGGATAGGTAGGTATCGCGGCGTCAGATATTCTACCGCCAAGCAGTATCCCGTGTGTCGGTTTTGAAGGAAACACTAGCTATTAAAGTTACTGGAGAACTCCTCCTGAGAGGTCGAGCCTATCCTTGTGACGTCACCGGTTTAGGAAAGTAATCAAAATCTACGTCAAAATCGTTGACCTTCAATGTCATCTGACGAGGTCGTCGATTAAATAAAGAAAATAAAAACAAAAAACTTTATCTTTGAAAAATGTCACGTATTAGATGATTAGTAATTAATAATTAATAGTACCGTAACTGTGTTGCTAAGGAGAGCAATACTCTTTGAATACTTAATATATCTAATATATAAAATTCTCGTGTCACAATGTTCGTTCCCATACTCCTCCGAAACGGCTTGACTGATTCTTATGAATTTTTTATGCATATTCAGTAAGTCTGAGAATCGGCTACTATCTATTTTTCAAGCCCCTCAGTGGTAAGGGGTGTCCACCCCAAATTTTTTTTTTTAATTTATTGGATAAAATTTTTATGTTTTATTTTTTTATTATGTGGCATTGAAAAATACATACGACCTTAAATTTTCACTTTTTTATCACAAACCCCTGCTTTTTAATAGCCTTATTAGGCAATCAAAAACTTTCTCCGGGTAGAGGGCGCTGCTATCGGGTCCCAGAGTTTTTTCGGGGCAGGACAACGTCTGCCGGGCCCGCTAGTATACACATAAAAATATAAATAAATACTACACTTGATGATTCACATTGTATTACTAAACGTATTCCAGTGTCCTTAAGGTAGGCTCTGTTCACCTCATTTTCCTTTCCAAGCAGTTTTTTTTTTTGTTTTCGCTGAGAATGCATTTACGCACACAACTGCACTGTACCCCTCAAGTGCAGATAGTGGTAGTGTGGGACTCGGCCGCCTCGCGGCAATGCCCATTAAAACTCGGCGGAACCTTCATCATCATAGTGGGACGTCATAGGGTCGTTTGAGAAAACAATCATAACGCTCAAGAAATAGGCTCTTGGGTAGACAATGTGCATGTGATACTTCAAGTATCGCGCGCGTTCATAGTTGCGGTGACTTCTTACCATCAGACGGACCGTATGCTTGTTTGTCAACCGTTATGACATAAAAACCCCTTTTTTCGGACACCTTAAACATAGGCTTTTATGGACCAACAACAACTGCTTAAACGTCATAAATGAATTGATAAATAATAATAATAAATGGTAGAGCCCTTTTACTATTGACACATAATTATATCGAAGTGAAATAGAATAGGTAGTAAAGGTACTGCTGCGTTATGTTCGTAGTAAAAAAAATAGTTTGGGTTTTCGGCGCGGACAGTAGACCACTAATAATCCTATTGCCTTTGCTGGGAGTGGGTACGACAACAGCCCAAGGGGGTCAGGATCGGACTCGCGACTCTCGCGTTAACGGTGTCGGCCCTTCTACCGTTGAGTTATTGAGGCTTCAACCTACCTACCGGCAAAATGCAACTGGCTTTTGAGGCACCTTAGTTGACAGCCGTTGTCGCGTGCTGGTAGTGAGCCTGCTTTGAGCATCAATGTTCGCGGTTTCGATTCCCAATCGGAGCAGAAATGCTATAAAATCTGTTTCGTTCTGAGCGCTTGCCCTTGCTTGCTCTCCACCATGCCTCGGTGAACACGTTAAGCTGTCGGTCTCGGCTGTTATCGTGACATCTAATAATAATCGTTAACTCTTTATAGACAAAATTGGGTCTTAACCAATGAGTTACTGATTCACCCTTAGGGTTTCGGAGGTCAGATGACAATCGCTGTGTTAAAACTGGTAACCTGTCAAATCTGGATAAGAGCAATAAGCCGACCCTGGGCAAAATACCGGGATTAATGCTAGAAAGAAGGTAATCATTTCTTATAGATAAGATTTTATTTGAATTATAAATACGATCATTGTGGCATCGCGGCGCGGATCATTTTCCCGGCGTCGGGAAGACCCCATCGCCCGCTGTTGGGATAACCTCTGTCACAGCAGAGATTAGTCCACCAGTGCAATTAGTCACATTGGTGGTAGGTATTTTGTTGCAATAGGCCGGCTAGGTAGATACCACTCCCCACCCAACCGCAGAGGTCAAACTCTGCGGTACCCTGGGCTTTTCGTGCCGGGGGGGCTCAGTAGCCGGGAGTCGATTGTGCAGGTGACCTTCAACTGCCCGGTGAAGCTAACAGGGTCAGACGGTTCGGGCGTGGGGCGTTTTACGCTAGACCGCGCCTAGGAGGGTGGTGTCGTATGGGTCGCTCCGGTACTTTTCTGCTTATCAGAATGGACTGCGAGCGGCTCCTGCGACACCGGAGGTGTACTTAGCCGGGGCCTTCAGCCCCGGTCGGGCGGTAGAGGAAGAAAACCTCTTTAAAAAATAACGGCGGTCGGTCGTAGAGGAAAACAACCTCATTAAAAAGTTAGTCTCGGCGGGGGAGCCCTAGGACCCAGGGCTCCCTTGGTTGGGTTTGCCGGGGCCTTTCGGTCCCGGTCGGAGGGACGCGAAAGCGCCGTGGAGTGTTTTATATATGTATAGTATGTATTAGTATGTATTGTATGGCGGCAGTATGGTGCCGCCCAAGGTGGAGGCCGAAAGGCCTGGCGCGTTCGCGCGCGGTGGTATGTATTGGTATATATGTATTAGTATGTAGTATATGTATATATGGCGGCAGTAGGTTGCCGCCACCGGTGGGCCCCTCGGGGCATGCGCCGGGGCGTCGCGGTTGTATGCGACCCCGCGACCCCGCGACGTCCCACTATGGCGCTAGATGGGACCTTGGAGTTTTAGTGGGTAGGGGCTCGGCTCCGAGTCCACACACCTCCTGCGCCATTGCACCCGTCCCGGCGCTCGAGTGCGTAACTGCATTTCTCCAAGTAAAAAAAAAAAAAAAAAGGGAATAAGCTACGTGTGTACCAAATTTCATCCAAATCTTACCAGTAGGTTTTGGTTGAAAGTGTAACAAACATCCATCCATCCAAACTTTGACGTTTATAATATTAGTTACATTCGTTAGATAGACGCTACACAGTCAACAGCCTCCATTGGGATAGTGGTATCCTGTGTCGGGGGTCCGGAAACATATAAAAGTACAAGCACAGCAAACAAGATCGGAACATGAGCCTGTCTGGTCGATATAAATATCTCTACCGCCTGACCGGGGCTGAAAGCCCCGGTTAAACACACCACCGGTGTCGCATGAGCCGCTCGCAGTCCATTCTGATAAGCAGAAAAGTACCGGAGCGACCCATACGACACCACCCTCCTAGGCGCGGTCTAGCGTAAAACGCCCCACGCCCGAACCGTCTGACCCTGTTAGCTTCACCGGGCAGTCGAAGGTGCCACCTGCACAATCAACTCCCGGCTACTGAGCCCCCGGCACGACAAGCCCAGGGTACCGCAGAGTTTGACCTCTGCGGTTGGGGGACGTAGCTTATTCCTGGATTAACATAAAGGATACTTTTATCCCGAAAAAATGTTAAAATCCTGTGGGATCATTAAAAATTTAATAATGCAAGTGGAGCCCAGGGCACAGCCAGATTTATCATTATTTATTAATGATTTATAAAGAAAGTGCGTGAAAATATATTATATTATTGTGTGTAGTTGTAACTGATATTTTTGTTATAATATAGCATTGCTATAAAGATTTATATTTGCTCAATTTACTTAGTAGGCGTAATTTATCCAATATATAAAATTCTCGTATTTTATTTACCATAGACCTTCGAAACCGCTTGACCGATTTTGATGAAATGGGTTTATTCAGTAGGTATTTCTCAGTAGGCATGTTTTTATTTTTATTTTTTATGATCTGCCATTAAAAATACATGCAATTTTCACCCTTCTACCATCAACTCCTATTTGATAGCGATATTAGTCATTCAATAATTGTCACCGGTATCACTTCTGTTCACAATTAGACTCAGGGGGTGCCGCTATCTGGTCCCTGATTTTTTATAATAAATAAATATAAAAACTAGTAAGAGTTTTTATTCTATACCACGTAGATGGCAAAAAGTTTTTTTATTCTTTTCCATTTAAACTGTTACGCAAATTGCTTAACTTCTTTGATGGTAAGTGACACTCTTAATATTCGGGAGACTAAAATAGTTTTTTTTTTTAAATCTTTTTTATTATATTTATGTACAACACCGCAGGCTTATTTGTCCGTGCTCTTTCAAAATTTATAGTTATTCTATTTCTTACTTTATTTTTAATTTATTTTTTTGTCTTAAATTAATTAATATTGTATATTTGTTAGGTATAATTATGTACCTACGTAAAAAGGATTCGTCACGTCATCAAACTTTTAGTTTAGCGATAGAGTATTGTGAGAATTATATGCATTGTTTTAGACACGAATAAAAAAATAAATAAAACTTCTCCAGCCAAGCCAGCTCATTTGCTGGGCAGAGCATGGCTCGGCTACACAAAAATATAATTGTATTTATAAATAAGCCTATTACAACACAGCACCTAAATTCATATTACCAACAAGGGAGTTAAAAATAGGCCTAGAATTTTGACATATTTACAAATTAATTGAAATTTTAATAATAAAAGCTAAATGTTCTCACGTCCGTGTTAAATTCCATATACTAAGTCAATGATAAATATAAATAAAACAGTATAAAACCTTAGAATCTAATAATTTGAAAAACATTACCCTATTTATATCCAAAGGAACAAAATGTCACCAGTTCTTTGTTTCTGTCTCCAGGCTTTTATCATTCAGGTATTTTCATTTCATTTCATTTCATTTCTATCTACCGAAAATCGTGGTTAGTGGGCAACCTAGTGTCAGGGTTGTTCAGGTCGCCCGTATAGGTCTCTGACTTGACTGTTATCAAATTTATAACAGCCGGGGCCGACTTTTTACGTGCCCACCGAAACACGCTCAGTTGAAAGACCAATATGCGATCACCAGTCTAGTGACCGCGTCTAAAGTTGCTTAAAGCACCGATCGTTTACAGATCAGCGAGCGCACCCGGCTATGAGTTTTGTAATTAATGTCTTTTTGTATGTTTTCTCTCTCTCTCTCTCTCTGGTCTCCGAAAGAGCTAGATCGATTTTAACAGGTATTCTGGCAGATAGCTTAGGCTATAAAAAGTAGCTTAAGCTATTTCTGTTTGAGAATATATCTATATGGTTGTATATGAATCCCTAAATCCCTAATTTTATTAGTACATAATTTTTAATCGTGTTTTCTTTGTTTCAGAGTCTCTCTTTCTATATAGCAACTTGTGCTGCTACTTCTTGGACTGTAGCTTCTCCTTGTATCGCCACATCCAGCAACGCCATATCCCCAATCGCAGTAACACCAGCCGCTGTACCATACACTGTGACTCCATTAAATACGCCCTACGCTATCTATGCCAATTATATTTCAAATTTTTTGGCAATGCTAAATATTGCTCCATATATAAGTAGACAGATCACTCCTACTGTCTCTTTTCGAAACGATATCAACCCATCAAAACTAGCAGCATCGAATGGTGGTGTTTTAGCTGTTACTAGCGTATCACCAATGGTACCATATGGTGTATCGATACAGTCAGAGAATAATATAGCTGGTAATGTCAAGATAACTGGTAAAATACCATTCCTGACCACAGTGGCTTTGGAAGGCAAATTACCTACCGTCGGTGCTGGTCAAGTTACATATGAATGTGGTGACGGTGAAGTAGCTATGGTGGCTGAAGATTTTGGTAATGTTGAAGAGTTTTGCACTGCCAGCCGAAATGTTCCAGTGAATAGGATATGTAGACTTTAAAAGTCAATGGATAATTAAGGATGAGCTATGTATGAGTTTTCAAGTACGGATTTTTGTTTTGAATTCATCTCGTACTTTGTGATGAGGAAACCAAAAGTGGTCATGGAAGTGTCTTTGAAGAAATTTTGAGACATTTATATCCAGTAATCCGCAGTGGAGGACAGCTTCCGCTTGAACAGGAGAGGAAGCCTTTGTTCAGCAGTGGGATAGCTATGGGCTCTTGCTATAGTGAAATAGGTACATTGAACTAATACGACTTAGATGTGATGACTGTGGCATTTATCCGAACGCTGCTAACTAAGGTACAAGTTTTTGAAGCTGTAGTGGATATAGAATATTGTATTGATTAAATAATTTTGTTTTAATAAACCTGTGTTTTATTTAAGTCTCAAATATTATGGTTATCTTTGTAATGATTAAAATTATCCAAATACCAATAAATATTTACCACTGAAAAATATTATATTTAAATAATTATATAATTAATGTAACTATTAGTACCGAACGACCATAATCATCTGGGTGTTTTTTCAGAAAAATTAATTACATACTTAATTCAAATTTATTTTATACTTTTAAGGCTTCTTTCTATCCATCACATAAAAATCCCTTGACTTTTCATTCCGTCAATGGGTGGGCCCGAACGAAATTATTTATGGCAACAGTAAAATATCGTTATAAAATTAGATAGAGGTAATTTTTTATGGAAGCAATTATATAATACAGATATATTAAATTCGTAAGGAGATCAATAGGTAATACAATTATTAATAAAACAAAACATTCCCAAAAATCATTTATTACTTAATTAGATACTGATGAAAATCTTACAAAAGGATTATTAAATCTTTCCACAACCTACACAAGTAGCTGATATGGTAACAATGCCTTTAGCTAAAACTGGACCTCCAAAATTCACACCACCAATGACTGGTACTTGAGCTGAAAGTAAAGTGTTGCCAGCTACTGGCATATGACCTACAACACCAACTTTGCCAATTCCACGACCACCGTAAGAGTTTGCTGCTATTGCTGTTGCTTCAGCTATAGCCTCAGCTACAGCTAAGCTATTAGCTGATCCTAGGACTGCTATAGCTGGTAGCGATGTACCTATTACGTCGCATTCTGTAGGACATTGGCTAAAAACGTTCTGAAAAATGGATGTAAAATATCGTTTATGACATATTTACTTTGTTAATTTTATTGACTTGTAAAGACCAAGGAACGGCTCTTCTATACAGAAAAAAATGATCAACGATTATAAATTTCCATTAACGCAACGAAAGAAAGTTAGTCATACTCTAACTTTTTTGCAAGCTTGTGACGCTAACTTCATTCATTTATGTAGAAGCTTGTGCTGGTCCATACAATTATGTATGATAAGTCTGTTGCACAAATAGCATTTTACCTACAACACCATCTTACAATTTTGAGGTACTAGTAAGCTATGCTACAAAAATTCGCGAGATGGCGCTATATGATATTAAAAGGCTGTTATTAATTATTTTGGTTCTAATATTATATAATAATACTAGCATATAATTAATACTACCAAACTATGAAACCGAACCCCCCCTATCTTTTACAAGCTTTCCAAAGCTCTTTTTCTTTTTTTTTACCAAAACTTCTAGCACTAAAAATAAAAATATTCCATTTCAATCGGTTCATTAGTTTTGGCGTGAAAGCGTGACAGGCAGACAGAGAGACAGACAGAGAGATTTGATTTCGCATTTATAATATTAGTAAATATTTACTTACTTGAATCAAACAGGCTTCGACGGAGACCAAAAAATAATTAAAACGTTCATGTTTTAGCTGTTATACGTTGTTCTTATTAAATAATATAAAATACTATAATTATAAGCAATTAAAACATCCTTTTATATAAATATTTACAGTAATTAGAAAAGATTAATTTAAATTGTGCAAATTAGAACGTGTGATAGTTCGCGTTTGTTGTTATTATCAAAATACCAATTATTTTGCAAAAATAAAATCTTTATAGTGTACAAATAAATAAAATTGAAGTGTCTGTTTTTCATTTGAAATTATTAAATTTAAATGCATATGAAAGTATATACATATATAAGGTACTTTCATTAAAAAAAAAGTTGTCTGTCTGTCTGTGTGTTCCGGCTAATCTCTGAAACGGCTCAACAGATTTCAACGGGACTTTCACTAGATATAGTAGATAGCTGATGTTATAGGTAACTTAGGCAATAAACAAAAATTGAGCAATCGAAGTCGCGGGCCAAATGCTAGTTTTTTTATGTTTTTTATTGATTGATAAATTCTATTACAATTTTAATAGCTTTGTTATGTAAAGTCTGTTAAATGTAAGTTGAACCTTGCGCAGTAACACGTTTTTGGGTCTCCACCGTATGCGGTATGAAGGGGGCGCGTTTGGTACACTCGCTCACGGTTGTTTTAGTTCCTTAAAAATAAATTATTAAAAATTAAAATAAAATATAAATTAGTTTTGTCAAGTGTGCTAACATTTATTTCAAGATAATGCCTCGACCACAATCAACTTTAAGGAGACGGGAGAGAAGGATGGTATTTGACGTTTATAGTTATTTTTAAAAGAAAATAATATAACTAATTCTCTGAATAAAACTGCGGAAGATACAAAGAAGTCTGTCTCACTATTAATAATGTACATTAAATTTTCTTTATATATCCTTTTTTCTATACTATTTATTTGTTTTATTCTATTTAAGTAATTAATAACGATAATAAATAAATAATTAATTGAATTTAGAAGAAATAATAAGTATAATATATATTTAATTCCGTTTTCCCACTTTATAAAGAATTTAAATAAGACGAAACCGATATTTTTATCTAAAATTTTTGTCCATTATTGTACCTTCGCAGAAGCGGCCATTTTGGTTCAAGTTACATTTAAGGAACTATAACAGTAAGAATATGCAGAAAATCTTAATGTCACACTACCTTAAGCCCGCGGATTCACCTGCGTATATAACGAGTTTTAGTGACACTTACAAATAATTGGTTTGCATACATTCATCATAAATGTCTTTTCCCGTAATAATAGCCTATGTCCTTTCCAAAAAACAAAGAATAGAATAAAGCTAAATCTCTGTACCAAATTTCATCAAAATAAGAATATAATAGAATAATTTGTTAGGTGTGTAATGTTAAAAAAATATTTTTAAGAAGTGACTAGCAGCTCTTCTTCGTCCTAGCATTATTCCCGGTATTTTATTTTACCCAGGGTCTGCTTATTACTCTTATCCGGATTTGACGGGTTACTAGTTTTTACACAGAGCGATTGCCATCTGACCTCCGCAACCCTAAGCGCGAACCAGTAACTCATTGGATATGAGAAATTTACTTATCAAGAGTTGACGATGTAGATGTTATGTAACAGCTTAACGTGCTCTCCGAGGCACGGTGGGGAGACCCACAGACAAACGCCCAGACCGAGACAGAAATTTTAACAAACATCTGCCCGAGCGGGAATCGAACCCGCAACCGTCGAGACTAAAGGCAGACTCGCTATCAAGCAACTGTACTAGTAAAATTGGTTCAGACAAACAGATTTACTTTCGATTTTTTTATATTAGTAGGGAAGTAAGGATTTAGCAACAAGAAATAATGTTATTAGTAATCTCACGTGTTATAATGAAATCATTTTGCAAAAAAAAAATCAAGCCCTCGGTAGCGCTTTACCATTAACAAAAGTTTTTTAAACATTTTAAAAAGTCTACTTGGATAAAAATACTTTTGATTTAATTTTATTTGATACAAAATAACTTTTATTTATTTATACTTTATTGCACAAAGTGCACAAAAGGCAGGCTTAATGCTAAAAGCATTCTCTACCAGCCAACCCTGGACGTGGAAAAAAGAGTGTGGGTAGGCGTGCAAAAAAATAATGTATAGACATATAGTAAAAAAAAAATTAATAAAAAATAAATATAAATAACAATAATAAATAAATACTAATATATAAATAATAATAATATATATATAATGAATAAATACTAATAATATGAATGTATACATATAAATAAATGGTGGAAATAAACTAATATTTTATAAATTTTATTCTCTTAGTGTTATTTCGATAGCTGTTTAATGATAAGGTTTTGAAGGCATCGGGATGTGACGACCCCATCGCCCGCTGTCGTGATAACCTCTGTCACAGCAGAGATTATTCCACCAGTGCAGTCAGTCACACGGGTGGCGGCTTGTCAGGTACCACCAGTGTCAAATGGACGCAAATAAGCAATACCATGTCAACCCACACGAATGTAATTTCGAGAAAAACGCGTTTGAAAATTTTGAACAATTTGCTTTATATGAATTTTTTTAGGTATTAGTCAAGTTTTGGCAATTTCAGATTTATGTAAGTATTTTATTTATTTTCACAAAAGATAAGTATACAACTGCATATTTCGTATATAATATAACCCAAAATTTTTAAAAATACATAAATTGCATGATTGAAAAAATGGCTTTTTAGAAGTTTTAAAGCTTAAAACCCTACAAATATTAAAGAAAAATGTTCTTCAGCCATTTACCAATACTTCTGCATATATATATAACTCAGTTTTTTCAATTTTGTGGGTTGACATGGTATTGCTTATTTGCGTCCAAATATTCTACCGCAAAGCAGTATTATCTTTGGCATTATTGTGTTCTGGTTTGAAGGGCACCGTAGGCTAGTGAAATTACTGGGCAAAGGAGATTTAAGAACTAATATCATGATTATATAATATGGTTGGTAACACGTGAGTGGCACCTACTAATGGTGTGCAAACGCTCATATGCTACGGCAACCGCTTACCGTCAGGTGGACCGTATGTTTGCTTGCCAACTTAGTAACATAAAAAAAGGTTTTAGTGATGGTTGGCAAAAATGAAAACAAAAATAATAACTTAGTGATTTATTATACAAAAAATAAATAGCTTTATACCTAACACAAATCATTTATACAAATCCATTATACCCACAACCACATCCGCAAGAACCAGACACGGAAACGATGCCAGCCGCTGGCACATCACCGGCAAATCTCACCGAGCCAATTATTGGCACTTGTCCTGCAACGAGAGTGTTGCCAATCACTGGCATCTCACCAAAAATGGCAACATCACCAACACCAGTCCCGCTATAACCACCCAATCCTGGCGCCATTTCTAAAGCCATTTCCGCGTTGTAAGGATTCATGCCAATGCCAGGTGCGTAACCAGGTGCCAAGCCAGGTGACGGATAACCACAGTTAGGGCCATAAGGTGCATTCATTTCAACGTAACCCATATTTGGGTTGTTGGTTCCATAGTTGGTGAACTGGCTGAGTGTATTCTGTAAAAGAAAAACAGTAACCCGAATATTATATATGTATTGTGTAAGCTTTGATGCTTTCAGATATTAGGGTCACCTAAAAGAGTTTATCAATAAGAAAAGATTTTGACCCTGGGGGTCTGCTTCTTACTCTTATCCTTTTTTTTTTTTTACTTGGAGAAATGCAGTTACGCACTCGAGCGCCGGGTGCCATGGAGGTGTGTGGAGTCGGAGCCGAGCTCCCCTACCCACTAAAACTCCAAGATCCCATCTTGCGTCATAGTGGGACGTCGCGGGATCACCGAAGCATACCACCGCGACTTGCGCTTATCCTGATGTTACTAGTTTTTACACAGAGCGATTACCATCTGACCTCCGTACCTCTAATGACGAACCAATAACTCATTAAATAAGAACAAACCTATCAAGAGTTAACTATTATTATCAGATGTTGAAATACTCATAGCCGGGTGCGGTCACCGATTGGTGAGTTTAAGCAACTTTAGGCACGGTCAGTCACTAGATGGGTGACTGCATTGTAGTACTTCAACTGAGCGTCTCCGTGCTTCGAAGAGCACGTAAAAAGTCGGTCCCAGCTGACAATTTGACAACAGTCGATAAGTCAAGTCAGAGGCCTATGCGTGCGACCTGAACAACTCTGGCACTAGGTTGGTTACTAACAACTCGATAAGATCAGATGTTATGATAAGAACCGGGATCGACAGCTTAACGTGTTCGAGACACGGTGGGGAGGACCAAGCAAACCCCCATTCAAAAGCTTTTTTTTTTCTTTTTTTATGTTATAAGTTGGCAAACAAGCATACGGCCTACCTGATGGTATACTTACCATTTACGTATATACGTTGTACATACGTTGCCGTAGCCTATGAGCGCTTGCAGCACCATTACTAGATGCGACTCACGCGTTGCCAAACTCGAGATATTAGTTCTTAAATCTCCTCTGCCCAGTAATTTCACTAGCCCACAGTGCCCTTCAAACCGGAACACAATAATGCCTAAGCATTACTATTTGGCGGCAGAATATTTGACACTGCCGGTACCTACCTAGCCGGCCTCTTGCAACAAAAGACCACCAGTGAAAAAAGCCACCAAGCTAAACAAATAATCTAATATGAAATTACCTGAATGAAAAGTTGAAAACAGAAAACCGTCAAAATTATAATGAACATTATAGATCAATTGATAATTGTATATTGACAAAGAATTAAAAAAGCATGGTTATTTATTGATTTCTTTTTCCTTTATGTAATATCAGACATGATAATCTATATATGTCATAACAATTACAACAAAATTACAAAATGATGAATTGATTGTATTATCAGTAGTTGTTTTACTATAAAAGATGTTGTAGAATGATAATAAATCAATTCAAATCTAGAATCCACAAAAAAGATGTCGTCTAAAATTTTATTCCTTTGTTTTTCGGCTGTCACAATTCAGGTATAAAGATTACAATTTTTAATTTAGATAGAGTCAATATTCTCTGTATAAAATGACAGTGACAGAAGGACGGAAACGGACAGACGGACATGACGATTTTATTAGGGTTCCATTTTACTATAGTACCCTAAAAAGAATAGGTCTTTTTAGGGTTTTGTCGTTAAACATATTAACTTTTTTTGTATATTAACAGAAGTTAATACAAACAAAAAACATGCAATTCCTGACCCAAGAATGTAGGTTTATAGTCATTATTGTTTCGGTTTTTGTAACGTGGAATCCTAATACTTATTCTAATTTGAAATTAAAGTCCTGTTATCCGTCCTAGACAGAAAGAAAAAATAGTTTTTTTTTTAATTATTTGCAGATTATATCTGGGCAATGTATTGGTAAAGGATTTAATGCTGGAATCCTCGGTGCTGGAATGGCAGCTGCTGAAAACGCAGCATTAGCCAATAGCATGGCATATCGCGCACCTGTTGCCAATGGCCTGGCATATGAGGCCGCTATGGCCAATGGCCTACCTTATGGCCCCGGTTTAGCTTCTGGCTTAACTCCTGGTTTAGCTCCGTTTACAAGTGGTGGTGGCTTAAGAGTGACGAGTTCATCACCAATACCAGCGAGTGGTGTGACCGTGCAGTCTGAGAACTTGGTAATTGAAGGTCCATTGGCTGTTACTGGCCAGCTACCGTTCTTGGGTGTTGTGGCATTGGAAGGTCCATTGCCCGCTGCTGGTCAGGGTGCGGTGGCTTACGGCTGTGGAGATGGTAGTGTCGGTATTGTGAGCGAGGGTGTGGAGCCAGCGGTTCCAGCTTTTGTCAATGGAGTTCCCCTTAATGGTCCAGTTGGACCAGGTTACAATGGGTTACCAAATGGTTTAGGTTACGGACGTTATTAAGTTTATAATTTATTTTGTTTATTTAATTTTAATAAATTGGTTAATTTATAATTATTTTTTTATTGAATACCTACGCTGACTTAGCACCCAAATAACTCGTATAAGCAAATTTCATCTCTATTCTGAACCTAGAAATCTGGGTCAAGAGTAACGTAAAAATGCAAGAGCGCGTAATAAAAGCACTGTACTTTTCACGTGATACTACCTTTTGCCAACGGCTTCGCTTGTTTGACTAAAACGGCTTTATTGTCATCGATATTATTGGTTTCTCATACAATCTTTCATCCCCTATTTCAAGTAATTTTTATGAAAAAGGAGCCTATAATGTTCGGGTGTTTCATCGTCATTTGCCCAGTAATGTCACAAGCTAAAGTGTACTTCTTTGGCCTACCATGAACTCTTATTGCGATACAAATAACCTAAACTAAGCTTAATCGCTTTTCGTACCATGCCATATATATTTATACGTCATGGTCATATAAAATCTGAATCGGTTTAGGTACTGTCAGAATTGAATTGGATCGGAATATAATTTTTACTAAAAGGTAATAGTGAGTCCGCGGCACCGCTGTGGCGTTGTGGGTAGCGAGTCTGCCTTTAGTCTCGACGGTTGCGGGTTCGATTCCCGCTCGGGCAGATGTTTGTTAAAAATTCTGTCTCGGTATGGGCGTTTGTCCGTGTGGGTCTCCCCACCGTGCCTCGCACGTTAAGCTGTCGGTCCCGGTTATTATCAATAACATCTAATAATAATCGTTAACTCTTGATAAGTAAATTGCTCTTATCCCATGAGTTACTGGTTCGCCCTTAGGGTTGCGGAGGTCAGATGGCAATCGCTCTGTGTAAAAACTAGTAACCTGTCAAATCCGGATAAGAGTAATGAGCAGACCCTGGGTACATAAAAATACCGGGAATAATGCTAGGATGAAGAAGAAGTGAGTCCGCGGAACGACACACAGTATATTGCTTTGAAGTTACGTTAGAATATTACCCTCAAACTAAATACCAACAGAGAAGATATACGATTTGTATACTCCATCTCCTATGACGTCCTTAGCCGTGGTTCGGCTTCGCAGGAGGCACCCTAAGGACGAAATCAAATTTGAGCCCCCGTGAGGGCTGCCCCTTTATCACGGCTGAGTGTCTGTACTCGGTCCTCCCGCCCGGTGACGCTGTCAAGGCCAGTAGGGCCAACAGTAATATACATTCCGAAAAAAAAAGGTTTGTATTATTTAGTACAATGGTTTTTTAGTACAATGTGCCAAAAAGAACGTAATTTAATAAATCACGATAATTTTTACAATCATTTTTATTCTTACTATATTTATTGAATATAATAAATGCTCTGTCTGTGTTGACACACGCTTTCACGTTAAAACTACTGAACCGATTTAAAGGAAATTTTGTACACAGATACACAGCTTAGAGGCTGAGAAAGGACCGGTTGTAAAATAACAATAAGAAATAGGGAATGAAAGTTTGTGTGCAAATAGCTCATTAAAGT
Source organism: Hestina assimilis (assembly GCA_023373885.1). Taxonomy (NCBI): domain Eukaryota; kingdom Metazoa; phylum Arthropoda; class Insecta; order Lepidoptera; family Nymphalidae; genus Hestina; species Hestina assimilis. Next base: position 1,175,139 of record CM041767.1, on the reverse strand, counting down.
ATTCATACGTATGTGACTTATTTGTAAAATAATTAGCGTAAATGATTAAAAATGCTACGTGTACAAAGTAGTGGGCACAACTATTACCTTTTCATTATAACTGATTTTATATTTAGTTACTTGATCTATTAATAGTTTAAATATATTCATTATTTTATTTTGTGTTTTATTGATATGTACCTATCGATATTACTTTAATTAAATTGTGCTATGTAATAATCATAATTGCTCACGTTGTCACCTTTAATTATTACCGAGTTTGTACTTTTTTATTTATCCCAAAATTGAATGTGATTGGTTGTTCGTTCGTTCTAATAATGTGACCTTCTGGTCATTGGTCTATACTTTTTTTTTTTTTTTTTTTTTTTTTATGTTAGAAGTTGGCAAACAAGCATACGGCCCACCTGATGGTAAGTAGATGCCGTAGCCTATGAGCGCTTGCAGCACCATTAGTAGGTGCCACTCACGCGTTGCCAACCTCGAGATATTAGTTCTTAAATCTCATTCGCCCAGTAATTTCACTAGCGTACAATGCCCTTCAAACCGGAACACAGTAGTGCCTAAGCACTACTATTTGGCAACAGAATATTGGACACTGCGGTGGTACCTACCTAGCCGGCCTCTTGCAACAAAAGACCTACCACCAGTGTGACTGATTGCACTGGTGGAATAATCTCTGCTGTGACAGAGGTTATCCCAACAGCGGGCGATGGGGTCGTCACATCCCGACGCCTTTATCACATCCCGACGCCTTTATGCGTAAATAAATCAAAATCATGGCAAAAAAAAGTTAGTCATTAGCTCTCGACGGTAAAATGAATGAATTATTTTCCTTTGTGCCCTAGACGGGGCAGAGGGCGTCCACAGTGCGTCGCCATCCCTTTCGGTCAGAACATTTTTTACAATTTTTGTCTCGACGGTAGAATGATCCTTATGCGCTTGTTCATTTTTAAACATAATCCCAACACAAGTGACACGGTTCGTTGGAACTTGGAAGGAACTTTACTACCCCTGATGGTAGGTGGCAATAAAGTCCAAACGCGATGGTGGCTAATACAGTTGTAGAAGACAAACTGCACTAACCTCGTTCTCATAGCCTACTTACAAGAAGCCTCCTCATACCTCGTTTAAAGGTGTCCATATTATAAGAAATAGGACATACATGTTGACACTTAGACGTCTTAATTCTTCTCAAAATTTTTTGCCAGGGTCTGTTTATTACTATTTTGACAGTGATTACCATTTCACGTCCGCAATTCTAAGTGCGAACCAGTAACTCATTGGATAAGAGCAAATTACCTATCAAGAGTTAACGATCACTATCAGAGGTTATGATAACAACCGGGACCGACAGCTTAACGTGCTCTGCGAAGAACGGTGGGTAGACCTACAACGACACATGCCCAGACTGTAACAGTTTTGTGTAACAGCCCCGAGAGGGAACCACTACCGTCAACTCCATAACTGTCTTGAAAAATTATTGTTAATTTTCATTAGAATCACAATGAATTGTAATTCATAATATTTAAATATTAATATTTTTGTAGTAATAGAGCGATGCTCTTCGCAGCACAAAAGGCCGGCTCGACCGGGAAAGTGCTACCTTCTCACAGAAAATCAGCGTAAAGTAACAGAGTAGGTACTGTTGCGTTTCGTCCAATGAGTGAAAGCGCCGGAGGCCCAATCTCCCACCCCCTACTCCCTTCCTTTTTTCCCCTTTCCCTCCTATCCCTTGGATTGGCAATGCGCATGTGATACTTCAAGTATCGCGCGTTCATAGGCTGCGGTGACTGCTTACCATCAGGCGGCGATGCTTGTTTGCCAACCGTCATTAAATGCAATAAAAAAATATACATATGATAAGCAAATTGTAGGTAATCGATACGCTAGTGATAACACGTGCGTAACGAAATCTCTTATCAATTTTACGTCAGAAGTTATAGTAAGAATTACGTCATGTAGTTGCATATCGATAAAAGCTACTTACATTTTCTTATCTTAGAATTCTGTTTTTCGTTATGTCAGAGTGGGCAAGCGGAATGAACTATGAATTTATGCAACACCAGGTGAATTGCCACCCCTATTTAGGATACACACGTGTTCCCACCTTCCTATAATCTAGGCTCCTTCAAAAAGGAGGAAGAGGCATATTGAAGGTAGGCAGGTCGAGGGTGGCTAACGCTGTTGCCTTCCGCTACTGTATCCGTGTTTTTATGCCACTTGGACTTTATTGCCACTAATTGTCAGGTGGAGAAAGTCCATTGCCCTCCATTCCAAATTTAAAAAAAAACAAATAAAAGTACAACTATTTTACGCTGGCTAACCGCGAAACGCGGCTGACGAGCATTCACTTTATTAGGCGGCATTTTACGTCCTACCATCAGCACATACATGTCTTCGAACTTCTTCCACTGATGCAGGTTTCCGTACGATCTATATCTTCACTGTTAAGCACGAGATAAATTTGAAACACAAATGAAGCATTTCAAAGCTCAAAGGTAATTGCGTTTTCAATCCATTTTGCCATTTTTTTTGGTTCAGTGATTAAAAGCAATTTTGATTATAATAAGTTGTTAATAAAATTAACGTACAGAAATGATGCATGAAATTCATAAAGGCTCAAGGCTTTAGCTTAGTTTGATTCAAAAAGAATACTGGTAAAACCACAGGCGTGGTTTTATATACTTTTTTTTTTATGTTAGAAGTTGGCAAACAAGCATACGGCCCACCTGATGGTAAGTGGTTGCTGTTGCCTATGAGCGCTTGCAGCACCATTAGTAGGTGCAACTCACGCGTTGCCAACCTCGAGATATCAGTTCTTAAATCTCGTTCGCCCAGTAATTTCACTAGCGTACAATGCCCTTCAAACCGGAACACAGTAGTGCCTAAGCACTACTATTTGGCAACAGAATATTGGACACTGCGGTGGTACCTACCTAGCCGGCCTCTTGCAACAAAACCAGTGTGACCGATTGCACTGGTGGAATAATCTCTGCTGTGACAGAGGCTATCTCAACAGCGGGCGATGGGGTCGTCACATCCCGACGCCTTTAAAACATACATACATAACAAAACTCATACTTGGCAGGAAAATCTTAAATTTTAAGATTTTTTTTTTATTTCACCAGATATAATTCCTCTTCTTCTCGTGTAGTGAATGTGTAGTGTCAGAGATTTTTTGGTAGCTCATACAGATCAAGGTCAAGTTGATAACAGGCGAGAGCTTTTAACGTGCACAAAGAACGAAGACAATTAGTTTGACGACGTTGTGGCGCAGCGGTAGCGAACCTGCCTTAAACGCCACAGGTCCCGGGTTCGATTCCCGCTCGTAGCATAATATGTTTGTATTAACCATGCAAGCATATTTTCCGGTCTGGGTGTATTTGTCCTCATCATTGTGAATGTTTCCGGACCCCCGATACAGGATATTACTATCCTAATGGGGGCCGTTGAGTGTTTAGCGTTTATTTATTTAGTTAATAAGTAATACTTATGGTATACGTCACCCACTGACCGTACCCAAATTGGTTCCCTTTTGATTTTGCTTTTGAATGTTTATCGATTAGTAATTGAACTTGACTGTACCGTGTATCGGAGACAAAAAAGAGAAAGTACCCCGCTTCGTCTGTCTGTATGTAAGCGATAAACTCAAAAACTAAAGAGCGGATTTTAATGCATTTTTCACCAGTGATTCATGAAGGTTTAGGTATACAATTTGCTAAGTATTTCTGTATATTTGTTGATATCATAGACGACCACTGTGGCGTGTTGATAGTGAGGTTGCCTTTAGTCTCGACGGTCGCGGGTTTCATTCTCAAGCGGAAATTTGTATTTATCTTGCAAATATCTGGTCTGAGCGTTTGTCCTCGTGGGTCTCCGCACCGTACCTCAAAGAACACGTTAAGCTGTCAGTCCCGTTTGTTATCAGATAACATCTGATGAAAATCGTTATCTCTTGATAAGTAATTGGCTTTTATCCAATGAACTCCTGGTTCGCCCTTAGGGTTGCGGGGGGCAGATGGCAATCGCTCTGTGTAAAAACTAGTAACCTGTCAAATCCGGATAAGAGTAATAATCAGACCCTGGGTAAAATAAAATACCGGGAATAATGCTAGGACCAAGAATTTAACTTGCCTATACATCTTAAAGTTTGCTGAGAGATATTGAAAAGTTTCATACAGGATGGAGAAATAAATAAATGACTATACATAATTATACTTTCACATTTTTTTTTATGTTAGAAGTTGGCAAACAAGCATACGGCCCACCTGATGGTAAGTGGTTGCCCTAGCCTATGAGCGCTTGCAGCATCATTAAAAGGTGCCACTCACGCGTTGCCAACCCCGAGATATTAGTTCTTAAATCTCGTCCGCCCAGTAATTTCACTAGCGTCCAGTGCCCTTCAAACCGGAACACAGTAGTGCCTAAACACTACTATTTGGCGGCCGAATATTGGACACTGCGGTGGTACCTACCTAGCCGGCCTCTTGCAACATAAGACCTACCACCAGTGTGACTGATTGCACTGGTGGAATAATCTCTGCTGTGACAGAGGTTATCCCAACAGCGGGCGATGGGGTCGTCACATCCCGACGCCGGAAAAAACATAAAGAAATATTATCAATAATAATATAATAATATGATTATATTATAATTTGATATCAATTTCTATTTTTTTACGATTTCACAAAACGATAAAGGAATAACGTAAACGCATCTGATAAAAACTTAGCAATAATAGTTGGCATGTTTTTTTTGGAAAACTTACTTAATAATATTATCTACATACGATAGTTTTGTAATTAATTTACTATATAAACTTCTGATAGAATATGTGAAGTCATTCAATTCTCTACACTAGTCCATTCGAACCAAAAAAAATCAAAATGTCATTCAAAGCTGTCAGTGTATTGTGTTCAGCGATCATGATTCAGGTAAATACATCCACATGTTTTTGCAAGACTTGTCCTGATCTAGAAACTTCCTTCACTTAATATTGTGGCAGTAATCGTACTGCTGCATTTCTATGAACAGTAGTCACAGGGTTGACACTGCACAAACCCTTTTCTCTCCTCTTATCTTCTCTTTTGTCCTCTACTTCTCTATTCAGTGTATTTTTTTTTTATGTTAGTAGTTGGCAAACAAGCATACAGCCCACCTGATGGTAAGTGGTTGCCGTAGCCTATGAGCGCTTGCAGCACCATTAGTAGGTGCCACTCACGCGTTGCTAACTTCGAGATATTAGTTCTTAAATCACGTCTGCCCAGTAATTTCACTAGCGTACAGTGCCCTTTAAACCGGAATACAGTAGTGCCTAAGCACTACTATTTGGCGACAGAATATTTGACACTGCGGTGGTACCTACCTAGCCGGCCTCTTGCAACAAAAGACCAGTGTGACGGATTGCACTGGTGGAATAATCTCTGCTGTGACAGAGGTTATCCCAACAGCGGGTGATGGGGTCGTCACATCCCGACGCCGGAATTGTAGTGTAGTATTGGTATGATGGTATTCCATCTCGTCTAACTAACTACCAATCTTCTTCATCTTAATATTATTCCCGGTATTTTACTAACCCAGGGTCTGCTTATTACTCTTATATTGATGTGACGGGTTACTAGTTTTTACACAGAGCGATTGCCATCTGATCTCCGCAACCCAAAAGGTGAACCAGTAACACAATGGATAACAGCAAATTACTTATCAAGATTTAACGATTATTATCAGATTTTGTGATAACAACCGGGATCGACTTAAGTGCTTTCGGAGGCACGGTGGGGAGACCTACAAGGACAAACACCCAGACCGAAAGAGACATCTGTAAATTCAATACAAGCAGCTGCTCCGAGCGGGAATTGGAATCGCAACCGTCGAAGCTAAAGGCAGACTCGCTACCAACACGAACTGACTACCAAAACTTTTTTTTTTGTGATGCCTTTTTTATCTCGAAGTTTACGCTAGTAGTGGATACGACAATAGCCCAAGGTGGTCAAACCCGTGACTCTCGAGTTAACACGGAGTCAGCTTCTACGGTTGAGCTTTTGAAGCTTATTGAGGACAATATTGACTAGTAATATTTCTATTCCAGACGATCGCTGGTCAGTGCCTGAGAACTCCATACACTGCAGCATACACAAACGAGATCGCTGCTGCAAATTTAGCAGCTGAAACAGCTGCCTTAGCAAATGTTGCAGGTGTTGGAATTGGCTATGGACCTGTTGCTAATGCTATAGCATACGGACCACTTTACGAGACCATATACCCCACTGGTGCACCCGGCCTTACATTTGGCCTTACCTTAGCTGAATTGGCCGCATCCAATGGTGGTGGTCTTCGCGTTAAGAGTGGCTCACCAATACCCCCCAATGGCGTGTCTGTGGAGTCAGATAATATGATCATTGAAGGACCTTTAGCTGTTAGTGGTCAGCTGCCATTCTTGGGTGTTGTGGCTTTAGAAGGACCCTTGGCCGCGGCTGGTGCTGGTGCTGTTGCGTATGGTTGCGGCAATGGGAATGTTGGTATTGTGAGTGAGGGTGTTGAAGCAATTGCTCCAACGTTCCTGGAGCGCTTGCTCCCGGATATCCTAACGTAATGGCTCCAGGTTATCCTAATGCTTTAGGTTACGCTGGTTATCCAGGTCCAGCGGGTTGTGGTGGCGCAGTATATTAAGAATGTTATTATTTTAATAAATTGTTATTTAATTATTATTAAATTTGTATTTTTAATTTTGAATTTGTTTTTATCCCTACTTCGAAGACATCAATTTTTATAAAAAAAGAACGTTTTTCCTTATTGCACGGAATGTAAAAGTAGCCTAAGTTCCTCTTTATAAAATCAGCTATCTAACAGATAAAAACGGTCCAGCCGTTTCACGTCAAGGTTAACGTCAAGGTTAGTTCAAGGTTAGTCGGAACAAACTAACAGACAGACAAACAAAAATTTTTTTTTTTTTATGGAAGTACTTACCGTATATTCTTTTATATGAATTTAGTGAAAAGCTGTTAATTGGGAATTAAAAACTTTAATTTTATTTATTTGTATCGATAGAAATTAATAATAATCTTTTCTTGATTCGTAGTTAATAAAATAATATGGTATGCCATTTTTAAATCACTACATAGTATAAATTAAAGTTGCTTTCTCTGTCCCTATATCCATATGTATGCTTAAATCTTTAAAACTACGCAGCGGATTTGATGCGGTTTTTTTCAATAGATAGAATCACTCTATATATATATAGAAAGTTTTATATACATAATAACATTAAATAGTGGAGAAAAAAAATTGCGGTTTCTAATATGATGTCGTAAATAATTTACATTTAACGCGTGCGGGCCACGGGCAGTAATGAATAAATCAAAACTACTGGATCGATTTTAATCATTTTTTCAGTGAATGACATAGGCTATATATTTTATACTAATTTTAATATTATTTACGCGTTATAAAATTGATTACGCTTCAGAATTCATGTATTGCAAAGTTTAACAACAAAACTAACAAACTGCCGCGAAAATTATAAAATGAGAGATTTCAATAAAACAAAAGCAGACTTTAACCAATCAATAAATCTTTAGGTCAAATTTTAACAAACGCTTCTGCAACAAAACCACATATATATACATATAGTTTTCCAAATTTTTTTTTATTTCACAACAGCTGGTAAACAAGCATACGGTCCGCCTGTTAAGCAGTCACCTATAAACGCCCTCGATACTTGAAGTATTCCACGCGCGTTGCCAACCCGAGGGGTAGGAAGCAAGAGAGGGAAGGGAAGAAGATGGGAAGGCAAAAATGGATGCATGCTTATTACTCTTTCACCCTAAAACTACTGCACAGATTTTGCTGAAATTTGGTACACACACACACCTTAAAACCTGGATTAACATTTTTTTTTTTTTTTGAAGTTGGCAAACAAGCATACGGCCCACCTGATGGTTAGTGGCTGCCGCAGCCTATGAGCGCTTGCAGCACCATTAGTAGGTGCCACTCGCGCGTTGCCAACCTCGAGATATTAGTTCTTAAATCTCGTTCGCCCAGTAATTTCACTAGCGTACAGTGCCCTTCAAACCGGAACACAGTAGTGCCTAAGCACTACTATTTGGATGCAGAATATTGGACACTGCGGTGGTACCTACCTAGCCGGCCTCTTGCAACAAAAGACCTACCACCAGTGTGACTGATTGCACTGGTGGAATAATCTCTGCTGTGACAGAGGTTATCCCAACAGCGGGCGATGGGGCCGTCACATCCCGACGCCGGTACATAATATGGGATACTTTTTATCCTGGAAAAAATTTGGGTTCCCTTATGATCATTAAAAAACTACATAACGAGTGAACACAGCTACTAGTAATAAAGTAATCAAGATGAACTATTGAATTCATACTTGGTTGGTTGTTTTAAGTTAGCAGCGCAACGAACTGCCCCACGTGACCCGCAAAGCGTTACCATAAAATGACCCATAATATTTTCAATTGTTACGCAACATTAATTTACTCGGCACGAAAATACGCAATAGAGGTACCCTCTAACGGTTGCTTTTGTGTTATGTTAATTATTTTTTGATAAAGGTTCCGTTCAACTTTGTTATAATTTTTTTTTAAATTTATGTTTATATTAAGCATATTTATATTATGACACCGTTGTGGTGTTGTGCGTAGCGAGTCTCACTTTAGTCTCGATGGTTGCGGGTTCGATTTCCGCTCGGGCAGATGTTTGTTAAAATTTCTGTCTCGGTCTGGGCGTTTGTCCGTGTGCGTCTCCCCGCCGTGCCTCAGAGAGTACGTTAAGCTGTCGGTCTCCGTTGTTATCACATAACATCTGATAATAATCGTTAACTCTTGATAAGTAAATTGCTCTTATCCAACGAGTTACTGGTTCGCCCTTAGGGTTGCGGAGGTCAGATGTCAATCGCTCTGTGTAAAAACTAGTAACCTGTCAAATCCGGATAAGAGTAATAGAGTACATAAAAATACCGGGAATAATGCTAGGATGATTAAGCATATTTATATTATAATACTTACTGTAGTAAATCTGAGAGAGAAATAGCACAAGGTTTGCATTAAATTTATCAGCATCGACTTTGCATGATGGTTTTACACACTTTACTCACATTTTATGCTTAAGGATGCTTTCGCATGCCTGCATGTGCGTTCGCATGCTTACTCATGCTTATCTTTAATTTGTCAGTTCTCATGCATAATCATGCTTAATTATAACATAACTTAAAAAACATGTAAGCATCCTTTAACGTGTTTAATCGAGTTTTATACTTATAAGCATTTAAACCCAACCTTTCTTTCCTCGTACTTGTCATCCTTTTTCTCCTTCCTTCTATTAATAATTGGAAGAACGACAGTAAAATCCGACAGCAATTAAATTAGAAATATAAATATTAATTTAATATTTGCTTCAAAGTATATTCTCAATTTAACGTAATTGTAGACGATAGAACTGCACGTGTCACGTCGCAAGCATTGTTGCGAGTCCCGCCGTAGGTATGGCCATGCGTCACGCTGCTTCTCCGTCACCGCAGAGTTGCGTGACACGCCGCGTGACACCGAGTAAAGCGTGACGCGCATCGTGCTGCCTTGCCTATCTATAATTATTGTGCCTACGGCTTACAGTATTTCAATACAACTACTGCCCGCTGTCGTACGTTATATGTTGACAGTACTCGAAGACGGGCGGACTAATTTAGATAATTCTTTGTAATTTGGTCCGGATCTGAAGGTTTTCTTTTTTTTTTTTAAATGCAAAATAGGATTACGTTTGCCCTCAATCTCGCTTGGTGGAAGGCGAAGATGAGGTCTAAGATGGAGCACGTATGCCTAGAAGGTTATCCTGTTACCGGCGTCGGGATGTGATGACCCCATCGCCCGCTGTTGGGATAACTTCTGTCACAGCAGAGATTATACCACCAGTGCAATCAATCACACTGGTGGTGGGTCTTTTGTTGCAAGAGGCCGGCTATGTGGAGGTAGGTACCACCGCAGTGTCAAATAGTCTGCCGCCAAATGGTAGTGCTTAGGCATTACTGTGTCCCGGTTTAAAGGACACTAGGCTCGTGAAATTACTGGGCTGAGGAGATTTAAAAATTAATATCTCGAGGTTGGCAATGCGTGAGTGGCACTTACTCATGGTGCTACCAACGTTCATAGGCTACGGCAACCGCTTACCATCAGGTGAGCTGTATGCTTGTTTGCCAACTTGTAACATAAAAAAGAAATATCGAGGTAACTCTTCAAATTTTATGGGCACACCAATTGCGATTTGTGTATTAGATATTTTAAAATTTTGTGCTGGAAAAAACACTAATTAACGAAGTGGATCTGCTTATAATGACCACGAATGGTCACCAGAAGTAGTCAAAACTATATCATCACATGAAACGCAACAATGACACGCAAGAGCAACCTACTGATACTGTTACATTAAGCTGATTTTCTGTAAGAGGATAGTACTTCCCCGATCGATCCGAACCATGCTGTGAGAAGCATTGGTCTACTACAATAAAAATTGTAATTGTACTTTAACAAGAAATTAATAGAAAATAAAATATTGGCAACACATACATTAATTAATAGTAATAATTAATAAATATACGAAAGTAATAAACATTTAGAAATCACCTTTTTTATCAATTTAAAAATATCTAGTTCTTGTTAAATTACATCATGTATGCACAATAGAATTTGTCTATGTAATAATAACTTGGCTTTTCAATCGAAACAATAGATAACACAAAATGAAATTAACATTATTAATATATAAGGAATATAGTATTTTTTTCTTCTAATAATAATACTTTATTTAAAAGCAAAATTACAATTCAATAAAATTTTATTTGTAATTTTTTGTTTGCGTTTTTTTGGCCGAATAAGACTATTCTATCACGTGTTCCCTCCTTCCTACAATCTCCTCTCTCCTCCTTCCTTCAAACGCGGCGTGAAGCATCTTGCGGGTAGGCAGGACAAGGGTGGCTAGCATGGTTGCATTCCGCAACTCTGTTAGCCGCCTTCGTATTTGGACTTTATTTCCACTTACCATCAGGTGGAATTCAATTCTGACAATAAATTGCATAGAATTGTTCTTATATTACTTCTATAATAATAATAATCTTTATTCACAAAAAAGTAACAAATTATAATGAAGTCCCTGATATCTGTGCTAGGCTCAAAGACCTGTATTACAGAAATCAGAGCCCTCTCTCATATTTTAATGAAATATCGTTCTATGTAAATAAAAAATAAATGATAAATGAAATTCTATGGTAATTTGATACAAATTTTATATGAGACGTATAAATATAGATGTTATGGTATGAAATAGCGATGTGGCTCAGTTTGAGTCGTCATTTGAATAGCAATAAAAGTTAATGGTAAGCCCCTAGGGGGCCTAGACAAGCGGCAATCACTCCGTGTCGATTCAATTTCGAAAATGCTATAAGCTTGTGCGATGTCAATCAAAATTATAGGTCACGTGGTATTTCGAAAGCTTATGCCAATTTCCATACATTACGGAATTATGTGATTTCATTATCAATAATTAAATGTTACTTTGTCTAGTCGTGACGACTTATTGCTAGTTGCCCCGAATTTTTATTTTCGAGAAAATAAAAAGACCTTTTTAAGGCGTCGGGACGTGATGCCCCCATCGCCCGCTGTTGGGATAATCTGTGTCACAGCAGAGATTATTCCATCAGTGCAATCAGTCACACTGGTGATAGGTATTTTGTTGCAAGAGGCCGGCTATATAGGTACCACTGCAGTGTCAAATATTCTGCCGTTGAAGGGCACTGCAGGCTAGTGAAATTACTGAGCAAAGAAGATTTAAGAACCAATATCTCGAGGTTGGCAACGCGTGAGTGGCACCTACTAATGGTGTTGCAACCGCTTACCATTAGGTGGGCCGTATGCTTGCTTGCCAACTTAGTAACATAAAAAAAACATATTTAAGGACCTTAAAAACCTATATTTATGTCTTATTAGAATATTATGTAAGTAAATTAAGCAAGAGTGATAGCGTTCGATAATATTTTCATTAAAATTACTTAAAATCACTGATAATAATTTATTTAATGTATAAATTGAATGATTCTTTTTAAATAACATCATTTAGTATACAAGGTTTTTAATATGAAGGTTATAATTTTGTGCACACTTCAGGCAGTTATACTTAACGTGAGAAAATTTTTCAATATATTATATATTAATTATAGCAATTGGCTTAAAGAAGGGCAAAATCTTAATTTACGCTCTAGAAGGGAGCAATGACTATTTCCTTCCAGGAAGGCAGCCCCCCTTATTCTTACTTCGCTACGCCCATTAAAGTCTGACTTACTATATTATAGCTCCTCCATAAGACAAAAATGTCATACTTGCTAGTGTTCCTTCGTAAGCGCAAAGAAACAAAGTTCGGCACAAGCCCACATAACCGAATGAAGCTAGCATGTGCCTAACTTCGTTTCGTTGAGCTTAAGAAGTAGCACAATCGAGTTTTTGACATTTTGTTTGTATGGAAGGACCTTATGTACCATTTTTATTATAGTTTTATAAATGATAAATTTTATAATTATGTGTCATTTTTCTTACAGCAAGTATGGTGCATGCCTTTGCTTCAAAATGGTAACGGTATTGGTCCATACCTGTCAAATAAACCTGGACTAAATAATATACCAACAATGAATACATTCGGAAACATGCCAAACACTTATGCCAATATGAACTATGTACCAAACAGCCTTGCCAGTAACGCCATTATTGCTAATAACTTTGCAGGAAATGCAATTTTAGCAAATGAAGCGATATCGAATGCAAACATGCTTGCCAGTGCTAATCCGGTCTTAGCAAATGAAATGATTGGCAACGCAGTTATATCGAACGCTAACTTTATACCATTGGCAAATTTGCCAAGTAATTTCCCAATGACACCAATAATATCAGAAATTGTGCCATCGTTGCAATACGGAGATGTGACAATGACAGGTGATTTGCCAATCGGTGGCACTATCAAGGTTTGTGGCTGTTTCCCTGTTTATGGTATGATTACGGTTGACGGCGCTGTGCCATCCGCTGGCACGGCTGTAGTGGCAGACTTCTTTGGCAATCAGCTTTCTGATGTCATATCAAAATGTGCCAATCAAGTAATTATGTAATTTTATATTTATAATGTACTGTAAATACTATTATTATCAACAATTATAATTTTTATTTAAAATAGTTAATAAAAACTTTGAAAGAATGTAATCTGTTTATTATTACGATTCCCGCTCGGGATTGATTGTATTGATCATGCGTGTGTTCACATCAATATAATTAATATAACAATTAGAGGCCCAATCTCCCACCCTTCTTTTCCCTTCCTCGTCCCTTCCTCTCCTATTCCTTGGGTAGGCAAAGCGCATAATATGATACCTCAAGTATAAATTTGAGCCCCGCGAGGGCTCTTTTATTACGGCTGGGTGTTAGTAGTCTGTGACGCTATCAAGGCCAGCAATAAACATTCGGAAAAAAAATCGGAATACGTCAAAAGCAAGATCCGATAACTCTCTCATTTTCGGCCCATATAACCGCAAGCTTGTTGGCGGCCCATATACCCATGGGAGGATACGGGGTCTTTGTTATAGCATCACACATACCCTGTATACCATTTTGGAAGCATAACGTATCCAATTTTTTTTGACAATTGGAAACTCCATAAAAAGTTATAGGTCTTTTGTTGCATGAGACCGGTTAGGTAGGTATCACCACCACCATTTTGATTTTTTGATTTTGAGGTTGCAACCGCTCATAGGCTACGGCAACCGCATAACATCTGGTGGGCCGTATGCTTGCTTGGCAACTTAGTAACATAAAAAAAGTTTGTGATGAACAATATTTCAAATAAATAATACTCAAAAACTCTTTTGGTGCTTTTTAAGACATCATAAAAATTATAATCCGTCTACTCATATCCTATGTACCCCACGGTTTATTACAATGAAACACATTTTTTTCTCATTTATTTTTCACTAGCGGCCAGCTCCGGCTTCGCACGGGTATAAAATATATAGCCTATATCATTCGCTGAAAAAATTATTAAAATCGATCCAGTAGTTTTGATTTATACATTACTGCCCGTGGCCCGAACGCGTTAAATGTAATTATTTACAACATCACATTAGAAACCTCATTTTTTTTTCTCCAATATTTAATGGTGTCATTATACATATAAACCTTCCTGTTCAATCACTCTATCTATTAAAAAACCGCATCAAAATCCATCGCGTAGTTTTAAAGATTTAAGCATACATAGGGACAGAGAAATCGACTTTGTTTTATACTATGTAGTGATTTTTACTTGGATTTTTTTAAAATTGTCATCGGTCCTTGATAAGTATACAAAATTCCGATTTAATCAGACGTTTTCAAGGTCGAAATTTTTTGTTTTTGTTTTTATTTTTTTATTTTTTTTTTTTTTTTTTTTAAAGAATATTAGCAATACTTTTTCAAGACATTACTAATATTCCTATTGCCCCTCCAAATAAGCTCGAAGCTTGCGCTAGGAGTGGATACGACAATAGGCCAAGGGGTCAGGATCGAACCCTCGACTCTCGCGTTAACGGAGCGAAGTCGGCCCTGGTACGTCGAGCTATTGAAATTATGTTCAAAGTTTCCGTTACATATATACGAAGCTAATAAACGTGTGTTAAAAATCTGGTACATATCTGATTTAAGTTATCACTAAGCATTTTTTTTGTATTCTTGCTTTTGTTCAAGTTTGATTACTATGTATAATGTGCTGTTTGTAACGAATAAAAATGTTTTTCTTTCAATTATTTTCACATTGTTTATTATGATAAGTCTTTGTTTACTCAGCATATTTTTTTTTTATTTTGTAGCTCTTTTTACCATAGTACTGGCAATGTTGTAGTTTGTTATTTGTTGCTTTGAACAATTTATTACGATTCTGTATTTTTCTAAAGCGCCGTGTTAATTTTTTTTTTTTTTTTTTTAATGTTAGAAGTTGGCAAACAAGCATACGGCCCACCTGATGGTAAGTGGCTGCCGCAGCCTATGAGCGCTTGCAGCACCATTAGTAGGTGCCACTCACGCGTTGCCAACCTCGAGATATTAGTTCTTAAATCTCGTTTGCCCAGTAATTTCACTAGCGTACAATGCCCTTCAAACCGGAACACAGTAGTGCCTAAGCACTACTATTTGGCGGCAGAATATTGGACACTGCGGTGGTACCTACCTAGCCAGCCTCTTGCAACAAAAGACCTACCACCAGTGTAATTACAGCTTGTAAGTCTCATATTACTTAATTATACTAAATTTTGTTTTGCTTATTGTCTTGCATTATCCATATTTAAAGAAGAACACAACTTTTTATATTTTTTTACCTTATTCTAAATTGTTTGTTGCATGTTACTCGTCGTTATTACCTATAATTAAGGTACTGCTTACATTGTTATTTTTAAATGAGTCTATTCTATTTTTAGTGAGTAATTTGTTGGTAATCTAAATAAATAAATTAAATAATATCTGTAATTCTTTACCGACCTCATTATATTACAAGCTACAAATGTCAAAAAAGTTTATACACATATTAAACTTATACGTAAAATTGAAGTGTCTGTTTGTAATTTCAACTAATGCTTTTCATATAAAGCATTTACGGGGACTAAGTTTGCAAGCAACATGATGGTAAGCGGTTGTCGTAGCCTATGAGCGCGTATCACCATTCATAGGTGTTACGCGTTGCCAACCTCGAGATATTGGTTCTTAAATCTCCCTAGCCCAGTAATTTCACTAGCTACAGTATCCTTCAAACCGAAACACAGTATACTGCTTTGCAGTAAAATAACTAACATAGAGGTGGTTCCTACTTCAGGTAGTTAGAAATAAATCTTCATGCGCGAAAGCTCTCAATACGACGTTAAATAGGACACATTTTGTTAGCTCACGCAACAGAACAGACCTTGAAGCTGAGTAGTAGTGGTAGCTTGAGTGATAGAACGATTTAGTAATAATAAAGCCATGCTTCTCTCAGCACAAATGGGTCTCACAGAAAATCGGCGTAAAGTAACAGACTACTATTGCGTTTCGTGCGATGAGTGAGAACGCCGAAAGCCCAATCTTCCACCCCCTCTGTGTCCGTTGGCAGTTCATAGGTTGCGGTGACTGGTTACCATCAGGCGGACCGTATACTTGTTTGCCAAGTAAGAAACACAACTATATATGGGCGCAAATAAGCAATACCATGTCAACCCACCCGAATGTCATTTCGAGAAAAACGCGTTTGAAGATTTTGAACAATTTGCTTTATATAAATTTTTTTATGTATTGGTCAAGTTTTTGGCAATATCAGATTTATGTTAGTTATTTATATTTATTTTCACAAAAATAAGTATACAAACTGCATATTTCGTATATAATATAACCCAAAACGTTTAAAATAATACATAAATGGCATGATTACAAAATGGCTTTTTTAGAAGTTTTAAAGCTTAAAACCCTACAAATATTAAAGAAAAATGTTCTTCAGCCATTTACCAACACTTCTGCATATATAACTCAGTTTTTTCAATTTTGTGGGTTGACATGATATTGCTTATTTGCGTCCATATATCGTGGAATACTGTCCCGTGCTGGCTAGTTCTGCGAGATGTCTGCTGTCTGCTACTTAAGAAGTTTTGGTGGGTCTATATGAGTTAAAGCGACCGACAGTGGCTTTTTGTAGAAACTATATCGATAATTTATTCTTGTACGGTCTTTGTCCTTTGTATAATTCTTTTTCAATACTTATACAGATACATTAGCCATTACCGCTGTACATGTTTTGCAGTGAAGCAAATGTACACATTTTGTAACAATTTTTGACATAGTTAAAATTGAAAAATAAAAAATTGATAAATGATTATAAAAATGCCAAGAGCAATATACATCTTGGTAAGTAATTGATGTCTCAATTCTTATGCAAAATAATTAGGTACAATTAAGGCTGACGACCGTTGGGGCGTGTTCGTAGCGAGCCTGCCTATAATCTTGACGGTCGCAGTTTCGATTCCCACATGGGGCTGAGATTTATATCTTATAAATATCTGTCTCGGTCTGGGCGTTTGTCCTTGTGGGTCTCCCCGTGCCTCAGAGAGCACGTTAAGCTGTCAGTCCCAGTTGTTATCACAACATTTGACAATAATCGTTAACTCTTTATAGGTAATTAATTGCTCTTATCAAATGAGATACTGGTTCGTCCTAAGGGTTGCGGAGGTCAGATGACAATCGCTTTATGTAAAATCTAATAACCTGTCAAATCCGGACAAGAGTAATAAGCAGAAACCGGGCAAAATATCGGGATGACGTTAGGAAGAAGTAGAGGTATTTAAGGCCACACTTTTTATTTTTATTTTGATTTCTTGATTATTATATTGACAAATATTTGTAATGTAAACATGTAACAATGGTCTTCTGTTTTTAAATCGTACGTGCCTAGAAATAATTCATTTATCTTTGTTTCATAAAAAAAAATATTACATATAATTTCATTTTATTGTTACAAAATCAATTGTGTCAGTAATATGTTAACAATTATTACAAATTTTGAAATTGCAACATTTATTATTTAGCTTAATTGGTTACAAATAATGAATAATAATAATTTATTTTTTACAATTTCAGATTCGGTATCTAGATGGACCGACCAAATAAAAGAAGAATCTTTCAAGGTCTACACGATCGTGAGCCGCTGGACAGAAACCAGTGGCACATCACCCGCCCCAGATGCAACCCTGATGCTGACCGCGATCGTCACATATGAGGAGCCAAGAGAGATATTACAATTAGGCCAAAAACTAACAAAATGTTTGCAGCAATAATTCGTATTTAAAACTTTTGAAAAATTTAGTATTTACATTATCATAAAAAACATCATCTTTTTAAACATTGAGAAAAAAAATTCATTAAAATGATATTAGCTCACACATACAATACATTACGCTCGCAGAACGCTTACGAAGAAACGTAGTACATTCTCACCCGCTATTCGAACGAATGAAAATCGCGACAATTGCGGGTGAGAATATTCTACTTCTCCCGTGGTGCCTTTTTTTTATGTTAGAAGTTGGCAAACAAGCATATGGCCCACCTGATGATAAGTGGCTGCCGCAGCCTTCGAGCGCTTGCAGCACCATTAGTAGGTGCCACTCACGCGTTGCCAACCTCGAGATATTAGTTCTTAAATCTCGTTCGCCCAGTAATTTCACTAGCGTACAATGCCCTTCAAACCGGAACACAGTAGTGCCTAAGCACTACTATTTGGCGGCAGAATATTGGACACTGCGGTGGTACCTACCTAGCCGGCCTCTTGCAACAAAAGACCTACCAGTGTGACTGATTGCACTGGTGGAATAATCTCTGTTGTGACAGAGGTTATCCCAACAGCGGGCGATGGGGTCGTCACATCCCGACGCCTATACGATTTTGTTACTACGATAAAAAGTTCGCTTCCAGTCTGTAGTTTTAGTTTTATGAGGGATAAACATACAGTTACTGAGTACTGAGACCCAGACAAAAATAGACAGTCCTCGCGGAGACACAAAGTTGATTGTTCATAGGTTGGCTTCTGCGAGGCCGAACGACGGATATGAACGTCATCGGGAATGGGCTATCTGATCAAAAACTTGCTGAGAATAGAACCTTCGACATCTTGTCAAAAACTTCACACATGTTGTTGACATCTTGTCACACTGATGTGGTAGGTCTTTTGTTGCAAGAGGCCAGCTAGGTAGGTACCACCGTAGTGTCAAATATTCTACCGCAAAGCAGTAGTGCTTAGGTATTACTGTGTTCCGGTTTGCAGGGCACTGTAAGCTAGTGAAATTACTGGGCAAAGGAGATTCAAGGACCGATATCTCGATGTTGGCAACGCGTGAGTGGCACCTACTAATGGTGCTGCAAGCGCTCATAGGCTACGACAACGGTTTACCATCAGGTGGGCCGTGTGCTTGCTCGACAACTTGTAACATAAAAAAAGCAAGTCCATTTAAACTTGGCACTAACGAGTCTATGTAATAATGTCCGTATGAAAGTGCCGGTCCGCTAAAATCTATGAGTAGAGTAAAATGTTATAAAAATAAGTTCAAATTTTCCCAATTATAACCAATACATAAATAATACAAAAATAACGATTCCCAACAAAAATGAAATTTATTTTACAAAAACTACTAATAAGCAAAAATTATTTACTGATGACTTTGGGAATTCTTAAGATATAATAGTGGTTTAGAAACCCCACCATTTATAATTACACACAGGGTTATGTCTAACAGTGGTGGAACACTGGTTGTTGATGACGAATTAATAAAATCTTTTTAAAAAAATTCTTTTACGTATTATTAAACATTAAAAACAATTTATAAAACATAAGGCCCATATGGATAACCGTAATTGCCATAGCCGCAACCGCATCCGCAACCGCTCACAACAGGCGCAACCGTAGCCACTGGCCCGATTGGCGCGATTGGTGCAATTGGCGCAATCGCTGGGTAACCGAATGGCAGCTTTTCATTTAAAAGGCTACTAACGGTGAGCAGAGACAGCGTGTCGGCCAATGTTGTGGCAACCGTATTTGATGTAACCACAGCAGGAGATAGAACAGGACCCGCCATCATTGAGGGTGACACGAGACATTGGGAGTAGGTGCTCTGAAATCAAATGAAAATCGACTTTATTATAATAGCTTTTAAGAACCAATTTGAATTGTCATTAACAAGACCTATATCAAGTTAATTCAAGAAACATAAACTATATAAACATATAATATTAGGGTGGGTTAAGCAACTTTAGGCGCGGTCAGTCACTAGATGGGTGATCGCATAGTGATATTTCAACTGGCCGTCTCCGTGCTTCGGAGAGCACCTAAAAAGCATGTGCTGGATGTCAATTTGATAATAGTCGGGAAGTCAAGTCAGAGGTCTATACGGGCGACCGGGACAATTCTGACACTAGGTTGGTCATTACCCACTCGATTAGAAGAAGATCGCGAAAAAGTCTTGAAGGAATTGAAATAGAGTGTGATACTTTGCATAGGAACCATTTATTTCTATAATAAAGGTGACTAATTAAAAATCTTTATTAACGCAACAACGTAAAAAAGAAAGTTCGAAAGTTTATAGGTCCGTTATTTTTGAAACAAAAATCATGAAATTTTGTTTTTTGGCGAGGAATTTAAGATAAAGAAAGACGTGTTTTAACAAGCGAAGCTGCTGGCCGAAGCTAATCTTTACTAATATTTTAAATGGGAAAGTAACCTTGTCTGTCTGTTTGTCTGTCTGTCGCGTTTTCACGTCAAAGCTACTGAACCGATGTAAATGAAATTTGGTACACAGATAGTCTAGAATCAGAAAAAGCACATAGATTACTTTTTAATGCAAAAAAAGTCTTATAAGGAGTTGAAAAGGGGGATGAAGAGTTGTATGAAAGTATCGTTATTTTTAGAGCTAGAAACTTTTAATTTATTTTTTATGCTGTTAATTCGATATAAATAAATATGACATTCAAAGTTTGTAAAAGTTTTACCCTCAAGGGTGTAAAATAACAATAGGGAATAGGGGATGAACGTTTGTATGGATATAAGGTTTATGACAATGTTTTAAACGCGGGCGAAGCCTAGACGCTAGTTAATATAAAAATTACCTGCAGAGCAACTAATGCAAAGACGAATGTAATCAAAACGACCTTCATTTTCAAATGTTTAATGAAAACTATCATTCCCATGAATTTCATTACATTTTATATACACTAATGTCATAATAAATAGAGGTTTTAAGAAATATATGCAATTGTAAATTAAAGCCATTCTCCGGTTGATAAGACATTAGTAATAATAAAGAAATAATTATTTTCGTTTTTGTCAAGACGATGTTAAACGAAAACTTAATTTTACGTCTAGACTGCTCAACCGACTTTGCTACGGAATTTTTAAGTTATACTAGAGTCTGCCTTTGCTCTTATCCAATGAGTTATTGGTTCGCCCTTAGGGTTGCGGAGGTCAGATGGCAATCGCTCTGTGTAAAACTAGTAACCTGTCAAATCCGGATTAGAGTAATAAGCAGACCCTGGGTACATAAAAATACCGGGAATAATGCTAGGATTTAGAAGAACTAGAGTCTGCCTTTAGCCTCGACGGTGATAGGTTCGGAGTACGAGGCAGATGTTTGTATTGGTTTTATAAATATCTATGTATTTAGGTCTGGGTGTTTGTCCTTGTGGGTCTCTCCACCGTGCCTGGTAGAGCACATTCTTATGCTACTAAATTGGTAAGCATACGGGACACCAGATGGTAAGCCATTGCCGTAGCCTATGAGCGCGCGCAACACCATTAGAGGGTACACACGCGTTGTCAACCTTGAGATATTAGTTCTTAAATCTCCTATGCCCAGTAATTTCTCAAAGACACTACTCTTTTGAGGTAGAATATTTGACACATCGGTGATACCTACCTAGCCGGCCTCTTGCAACGAAAGACCTTCCACCAGCTGTGTCAAGCTGTCGATCTCGGTTGTTATGACATAAAATCTGAACAGCAACAGAAAAAATGTCAAAGACTCGCTGCTCGAGCACAGGTCTTTCTCCGTTTGGTGAATTGATCATCAACGCATCGCAAAACTATTTTGATCAAACTACTTTCTATCCAAATCGTTTGATTAGACATGCTTGTATCTACACAGACCGATGTAACCAACCGACAAAAGTAAGGCGTCCTAAGCTCGTCCTGCAAGACCCTGACTATAGGATTACATTAGAAAATGCCCCTTACACAGCACAGACACACACACAACACGTCCTCGCCGGCGAGGACGAGGTCCTTTGTTTCGCACGTTGCGTCGCGCTCACACCGTCGGGTGAGTCTATCGTATAGAATGCGCTCGGAGCGCTGCCTCCATCTTGTCGTCGATGACGTCCTTAGCCGAGGTTCGCCTTCGCAGGAGGCACCCTAAGGACGGAATCAAATTCTCTGTACTCGGCCCTCCCGCCCGGTGACGCTGTCAAGGCCAGTAGGCCCAACAGTAGTACATATTCCGAAAAAAAAAACGCAACAGAATGAAATTATTGACCACAGTTTTTTTAGTTTAGTAACATTAAAAATAACAGGTTAAGTGTTTGACAGACTCGCATATAAAGAGATAAAAAGATTGTAGACGATGTAGATTTTGACGACGTTGTGGCGCAGCAGTACGAACCTGTCTAAAGCGCCGCAGGTCGCGGGTTGACTCCTGCTCGGTGCTCCGTTTGTATTGACCATACATGCGTGTGTCCGAGTCCCTGTATATTTCCGGACTCAGGATATCAGTATCTTAATGGGGGCCGTTGAGTGTTTAGGGTTTATTTATTTTTTCCTTTTTTATAATCCTGTACTGTAATGTATCTATGCAAGAATAATGTTTATAAAAAGACCAAAAGATGAACAATGGAAACAAAACAATCGAATGGAGGGTGGTGTAAACAGAGAGTGACGTCACGGCGCCATGGTTCGCGCATGCGCAGTACGATCCATTTTAACACACGGGTTGATTTTCAATGTGAGACTCATATTACAATTTTCTTACATATTTGTGCCCTTTTGAAAGATTTTGATATTTGTTAATTATGATTTAATCAAATAGTTAATTTCTGACGATTTTAAAATAAATAATTACATTATATATTATTTATTTTTTTAAAGTCATTAAAGAAATTGGTAACTTAAAATTTACATTACTTTTTCAATATTTTAATTAATTACTTTATTTTTCATATAATTCAATCACTTTTAACATATGTTAGCAATTATGTAATTTTTATTGTTATTAAGTACATTATAAAATTATTTATTATTATATTATTAGGTATAATTATTATTATTATTAGATAGGATTTTTGTAGTTGTTATGTTATGATCTACCTTGATTGGAATAAACGAATTATTATTATTATTTATAGTGGAAGCTGTTGGGCAATGGAGCATTAATGAAAAACATTTTATGAAAGATATTACACACCGACTCATTGCCTCCACAGGTGACAAGAGAACTGGTTAATTTTTCGTCCAAAGAATCGGGATTCTACTGCAAGCAGCACAAAGATGTAAATTGGAATAAGTTAATAATATATTAATTATTATTTTTCTAATATCAGGTGAAAGAATTCACGGACATATGTTAGTATTTATAATATACTAGTGGGCCCGGTAGACGTTGTCCTGAAAAAACTGGGACCCGATAGCAGCGCCGTACTGGGTCCAATTCTGAATTTAAACCATTCACGAATCGACTGAAACACACAAAAAAAATTTCATCAAAATCGGTCCAGCCGTTTAGGTTGAGGTCAGTGACATACACACGTTCAGTAGAATGATGTATATGGTTTAGGGCGATTCAGCGGGGAAATGAAGATAGCATTCTTACCACCATTCCCCGTGGACATGTACAGTTTTAATTATTTGTAAATATAGCTAATATTGAATTGTAAATATATTGTAATATTAGTCGAGCTGTATGATGAGTTGGCTATAAGCATACAGGTTTAACTAGCTGTGCTAAGCGTGTTAGCCACTATTGAGGGCTTACTTTCGGGCATAAAAAGCTTAAAAACTACAACATAAATAAGCTAGGTCCCGCTTATTTTTAATAAATAGTTATTAATCATTTTGACACCGTTGTGGCGTTGTGGGTAGCGAGTCTGCCTTTAGTCTCGACGGTTGTGGGTTCGATTCCCGCTCGGGCAGATGTTTGTTAAAATTTCTGTCTCGGTCTGGGCGTTTGTCCGTGTGGGTCTCCCCACCGTGCCTCGGAGAGCACGTTAAGCTGTCGGTCCCGGTTATTATCAATAACATCTGATAATAATCGTTAACTCTTGATAAGTAAATTGCTCTTATCCAATGAGTTACTGGTTCGCCCTTAAGGTTGCGGAGGTCGGATGGCAATCGCTCTGTGTAAAAACTAGTAGCCTGTCAAATCCGGATAAGAGTAATAAGCAGACCCTGGGCACATAAAAATACCGGGAATAATGCTAGGATGAAGAATGAAGAAGACTTGAAATAAATGATTTTCATTTTTTTAAAAATAAAACAATAAAATGAGGTGAAAGTATCGTCATTTTTAGAGCTAGAAGCTTGAAACTTTTTAGGCTGTTTAATGTATATATGATATTAATATGACATTCAAAGTTTGTAGTTTAACCCTCAAAATGTTACTTACAAGGGCGAAGCCGCGGACAGAAACTTTACTAATCTTATAAAGACTAAGTTTGCGGATCGATTTTGTTTCGTGACAAACCCACCCCGTGTGATAAAGCACCAAACGCTCCCTAAAGGCGGAGGGGTGAGGCTCAGTATCATTTACATTTTGTTATATAGAGTTCGACTGCGGTATTAGTCGAAAATAAACTTCCAATCCTGAATGTCGTTATACATCCTATCCTATCCCAGTTTCACCCAAAACAGTGCTAAGTCGTTTAATGTGCATAAGTATAAAGAGACAAACAATAAACGAGTAATTTTATGTATTTATCAAAGTGTGGTGTGAATCAAAGTGGAGTGATGACGTTATATGCCTTACCGGCAACCAGTTACATGATACAGAAAGAAAAGTTTAAAAGTATTGAAGAAGGAACGATGCCATCTTTAGTTTTTCGGAATCGGTAAGTCATTTTTTAAATCTATATTTTATCGATCAATAACCGTAAACTGCGGCGTTGTTACTACGCAACACTATCGATCGGCTTGACGTATAGTGACGTAATGCCGACGTCGCATCAACTGAACGTCGTGTTTTGACTAACGAATTGACAAGTTGTAATTTCACTTTCGTTGAATGTTTGTTTATGTTAAACGATCAGACGTTGCTATTAATAAATATATTACATTTTTATTTTTCTATTTTTCATAAATAATCTGCATTTATATGTTAATAAATAAATATATTATATAAATTTTAAATGGATTTGTATAGTTTATTAATAGTTTGAAGAAAAAAAATAAAAAGTATTACTTTAGGTAGAAACTTAGTTATAATTATTAAATTTTGTTTCAAATAATAATCCGAATTATATACCTACCTTTACTTTAATTATTACCTGTAGTTATAAGTTACTCAAATAAAATGAAACTGTTCTAAAAAAAACGAAACGAAGATCGAGCACGTCACGTTTCCGGCGGCCATTACGAGTAAATATTATAATGCGGCTAATTTTAGACGTTGCGTAGTCACATTCTCTTTGTACTGAACAAAGTTACTTTCACATTGTGCTGTACAGCTTCACTGACATTTTAACTTTTTCCTCCACTTACGTCCTTATTCTGCAATCATTTTGCTATTGTGAAAGAAGTGATTTCTGCTGCGCAATTTCTTCGCGATATTCAACGGCACGACCGTGTTTTTATTCGACGTTTTGCAAAGGCTTAAATACGTTTAATCAAGATGACGAAGTTGATACAACAGTTAAATTTTAGTAGTAGTAATTACTATGACGTCGCGAGTTTTCTTGTTGAACCTAACGCTCCGCAAGTGAAGACTTACCAGTGAGTATTATATTATTTAGGTATATGTCTGTCTTTCTATTATGTAAGTTTATTTCTCTATCATTTTTAGGTAATCATATCAATATATAGGTAATACTTAGGTCCTTGAATACGTCATCAACATCACACCATTATTGTTCTAACGAAGTACCTTCGACTTCATACAAAAAAAAAATAGGTTATGGAAACGTGTTAAATAGTAGTGTATCATCTTTTTTCTCGTTTATAAAGCTTGATATAATGAAAATATATATAATATTCTTAAATATAACTATAATTATAACAAATAAAATTGGTGATCGTAAGTACCTACTTAATATTACAATTATTTTAAGGAAATATTGTTGTGGGATTGGGACAGAACAGATTATATATTTTTGTTTTTAATTGCGTAGGTAATGAAATAAGTACTAAATAGAATTTTACGCCCAATATTTTTTAAATCACACAGTAAGTAATTAATTTTGGTTTTTGCATAATTGGATTGTTTATAAATGCCAAGCTATACAAAACTTTGGTACAGAAGACAATGTAATATTGGATTAATGTGCATTGAATTTTATGCAAGATATTAATTATTTGACAAATGTAATTGATTATATTTGAAAAGAAGAACTGGTGAGAAACTATAGTTCCTCTATAGAATTTCTCACCAGTTCTTCTCTCCAGAATCTACCTTCCAAATCGGTAGTACCTTCACTTAGATTAACACAACTATATCTTATGATACAAAAGTGCTTATAGGCCATTTGAATAAATAATATTTTGAGCTTGAGTTTTTGAAATTCCTTTTTTTTATGTGACTAAGTTGGGTAAGCATACAATCCATCTGATAGTGAGTGGTTGTTGTAGCCTATGAGTGCTTTCCACGCAGTCCATTTGTCGGGGTCCTTTACGCAGTGCAGATCTTGAGATATTAGTTCTTCAATCATCCTTGCCCAGCAATTTCATTAGCAACAGTGTCCTTCAAACGGAAACAGTATACTGCTTTACGTAGAACTACCTAGCTGGTCTCCTGCAGTAAAAGGCCTACCACAATTAAGTGTTTATAATTTTCACTGGTGGTAGGTCTTTTGTTGCAAGAGGCCGGCTAGGCAGGTACCACCGCAGTGTCAAATATTCTGCCGCCAAATAGTAGTGCTTAGGCACTACTGTGTTCCGGTTTGAAGGGCACTGTACGCTAGTGAAATTACTGGCACCGCGTTGGCAACGCGTGAGTGGCACCTACTAATGGTGCTGCATGTGCTCATAGGCTACGGCAACCACTTACCATCAGGTGGGCCGTATGCTTGTTTGCCAACTTCTAACATAAAAAAATATATTACCTCTTATACGTTAAGGTGTTCTAGATCATTACAAAATTTGTATTGGATCTACACGCCAAACACATTCTCGACTGTTGTGGGTCGATTCTCGATCAGGCAGATGTTTGTTAAAAATTTCTGTTTCGGTCTGGGCGTTTGTCCGTGTGGGTCTCCCCACCGTGCCTCAGAGAGTATGTTAAGCTGTTGGACCTGGTTTTTATCACATAACATCTGATAATAATCGTTAACTCTTGATAATTAAATTGCTCTTATCAATGAGTTACTGGTTTGCCCTTAGGGTTGTGGAGGTCAGATGGCAATTGCAATGTAAAAAGTAGTAACCGGTAAAATCCGGATAAGAGCAATCAACAGAGCCTTAGAAAATAAATACCAGAAATAATGCTAGGACAAAAATGAAGTTGTGTGATACTATAGCATTGGTATAATATATTTCACGTTAATTATTAAAATTACGGTACAGAAACACGTTCTGCCTCCTATTTTCTATGAATAAATTTTAAATTCGTATGACACAGAACTGTTACAATAATTGGTAAATTGAAAAATACTATAACCCAATTTCGATGATGTTCATTCGAGGATGGTTTGTATCTTGGTTGAACGATAAACTAAATAAAACAAGATAACAAACAAAAACTCAAACTGTAGGACTTATATTAAACCATTAATTTTATTTGTTTGTTAAATATAGTATTGGCTTTTTATAAAAAACAAATTACAAATTATTTAGCATTACACATTATGGGTTTATATCTAAATTAATGTTATTGTAAATTGAATTCCTAGTCTTGTTTGACCTTTAGATAAAGTCATTAAATAATTGTGTGTGTGTGTGAAAAAAAAAATATAATATAACACAGTTGTAAATATTATCTAACAATATTTATCTAATAAAACTGTTGAGTAGTTTAAACAAAGAATCAACTCAATACATTATCTGATAAGATAGAAATGTAGTCTATATTTATTTTTATAATGTACCTTCCTGATATGGATGTGAACTTACTTTATATGACAATGGCAGATTTGGTAGTAGTAGTAGTAGTAGTAGTAGTAGTAGTAGTAGTAGGGCTCCCTTTTCCACAATTAGAATCATAGTTAGATTTGGAGGAGGCTCACACCACATCACACTCTCACATCCACTGGTCCCTTCTTCTTCTGGTAGTAGACCGTTTATTGCAAGAGACATGCAAACAAGTCAGCAGAAATCTGTAGAAGGTTCGACTGCACTCCATTAACGCGAGAATGGCGGTTTCGATACTGACCCCTTTGGGCTATTGTTGTACCCACTCCTCGGCAAGCTTCGAGCTTATTTGCAGGGGCAATAGGAATATTAGTGATGCCTTGAAAAAGCATTGCTAATAACTTGGTCAAGAGAAAGAGAGCCACTTCAATATATCCTAGATTTTATTATTACTAAGAAGAAGGTTTTTTTTTACTAAGAGCGATTGTTACTTGATCTATTCAACCTTTTAAAAGGTAAACCTTGAAAATATTGTAATGACACTTATAAATTATTTATTATAAGTTAACAATTGTTATCAAATATTTAGATGAGAGACCTTCTCGAAAGTCACAAAGGATATTTTTATAGTTTGTTTAAAAAGTGATATTAATAACTAGCTCCTAAAACGGCTTCGACCGCTCGAATGACGATTATAATACAAACTTTGAACCCCCATTTTCAAGTTAATCGCGAACAGATAGAGATAAATGTATAAACGCGACATACTAAATGGCCCTCATTTGTATAGTGATATCCTGTGTCGGGGGACCGGAAAATATGCTTGCATAGTCAATACAAACATATTATGCTCCGAGCGGGTATCGAACCCGCGACTTGTGGCGTTAGAGGCAGGTACGCTACCGCTGGGCCACATCGTCGTCCTTATTTAGCTTGATTAGATTTTTTTTTTGGCTTTTCAAAATTATTAGCTACATAAAGATAGAGGCAAGAAGTTTAAAGTAACATCTCCTATAATGTCTATTCCTGCGACATGAGCATTCACAGATAGCTTTATCTATTATATTTATCTTTATCTTTATTTTTTTTGTTATAAATTAAAAACGAAAAAAAAATAAAAATGCATGTTAAGTTAGCCTATAATTGGGGTATACAATTTATGTCATAGACTGATATGTACTATAGCAATAAGAAAAGAATTGTATACAACGTTGGCTTCCTATTAAATAAATTAAATTAAATAATTAAATCTTTGATGAAATGTCGAGCCGAAAGATACAAAAATTCTCTGAATCTTATAAATGGATGTGTTTGTCCATGTATGTGTTTCCGGACCCCGACACAGGATATCACTATCCTAATGGGGGCCGTTGAGTGTGCAGCTTTGTTTTTTTGTAAAGTATTTTCGCGTACTGTATTATTCTCGTAAAGTATAGAGTACAATCACCCGAAATAACGTACAATACTTTATTATAAAGTACGGGTGGCAACTGAGCCGGCCCATTCGGGCTGGGAGGATGGCTCTTATACTACGTTATGAGACTCGATAATATGAATCCCGCATCGTTTAATATTACGGGACTTTTAATAAGACATAATTTTCTTTTATTCGGTTCAATTAATTGTACGACCTCGCTGAACATTCTAGAATGTCCGTGGAAAATTTCCATGACGCTGCGAGCGTAAATATTGTTTAGAATGCACGTGTGTTTTGTTGCTCAATAAATTATTATAGTTTTTTTTTAAGATTTAAAATTGTCGCAATAGCTATTTTATATGTCAGTATAATTTTTTAACCGACTACAACTGAAAATTTACACACTCAATGCGGGTTCGATTCTCGCTCGGGGCAGGTTTTTGTGTTGTTGTTATAAATATCTGTCTCGGTCTGGGGGTTTGTCCTTGTGGGTCTCCCTACCGTGCCTCGGAATGCACTTTAAACTGTCGATCCGGAGTCTCGTATCGACACTCGTACGAGGAGGTCGCGTACCGCGTAATTAATAAGTTGTTTACGTCCACTACCTGGAATCCTTTTGTTTGATCGAACGGCTTATCGTTGCAACGGCGACCCACACCTTTGTGGTGTGAGTCGGTTATTGACAGTGTTGATATGTGAAGATAATTGTTACGATGAATGATACAAAAGAAGAAGACGAGTTACAGTTGAATGTGGAGGAGAACAATATTATAGAAGAATATTTAGAAGATGCCGAATTGAATTTACAAACCGAGACAGAAGTTGAAGTTCATACTCAAAGACCGAGCAAAAGACATAGGGACGAAGACGACTCTGGTGAGGAGTGGAAGACGGTTAAGAAGAAAGGAAAAAGTTTACGATCAAATAATGTCAGTGAAATACAAAATTTTCAAAATAATTCTTCTGTAACAATTTATTGCCCGAACAAAATGCCTAAACAATTCAAATTAGCAAAATTATTTCAAGAGCATAATATAAAAGGTATTTCTTCTATCAAATATCTTAATCCTTTCAAAATTAGAATCCATTTTGAAGATGATATGAATATAAATAGATTATTTGCTTGTGAGGCCTTTCTGACAATGGGCTGGAGATTTCATAAAGATATGGAAGTAAGTTTTTCTCAGGGTGTCATTAGAAATGTTGATTTGGAGCTAACTGATGAAGAAATATTTAATGACATTTCTACCTCAAGTGAAATCAAATTGATCTCCGTTCGTAGACTTAAACGACGTATTAAAGATAAAGAAGGATGGTGGCCAAGTGAGGTAGTGAAGCTTTGTTTCGGGGGAGTTCCTTACCTTCTTATATATTCACAAATGGTTTGAGAATACCAGTTGAACCATACGTTTACCCTGTTTTGCAGTGTACATTATGTTGGAAGTTTGGTCACACCACTAAAATATGCCCATCAAATAAAATAGTATGCCCAAAATGCGGTGGAAATCATGCCAATTGTGAAACAAACAAATTCAAATGTGTAAACTGTTCAGGACAACATATGGCTCTGATTAAAACATGTCCGGTTTATGTCAAAGAAAAAAAGATTCGTGAAATTATGGCTGAGTTTAATTGTACTTATAAAATGGCATTAACTATATATGTACCACCCGTATCTCCTACACCTGAAAAGATATACACTAAGAATGAGATCCATGAGGTGGTTTATCCTGAGCCATATGATGTGAATTTCGAACAGGTTCCTACTTTTTCTGATATCGTTAAAAATACACCAAATTCCCAAAAGGACATGTTCCCACAGGCACCTCTAAAACATCCTCAGAAGCCTAACATAGGACATAGGGAGAAAAAACGAAGCCGAGGAGTTAGTGATGTAACATATATGGAAGTGCAGTCGGAAATAGAATCCATAATCTCTGACAAGAAAGACGTAGATTTTGACGAACTTTATGATCGTAAGGATAATAAACGAATCGAAGATAAGACATCAATTAGTGAGTTACTAATAAGAATTAAAGACATTATTTTTATAAAGAAATATAGCTTCCGAGATAAATTTAAAAAAGTTATCAAGCTTTGTGTTGAGTGGATCATTTTAATAGCAGTGGAAAATATTTCAGATTGGCCTATATTAAAAGTATTTCTGGATTTCATAAATGGCTTCGATTGGTAAAAACGATTTATTACATATTGTTCAGTGGAATGCCCAAAGTTTAAGACCTAAGTTATTATCCTTTGAACATTTACTTGTTAATGAAAAAGTTCATATAGCCGCCATTAGTGAAACTTGGTTACAACCGGACAGCCTGTTAAAAGTCAATAATTATAATATTTTTCGGAAGGACCGATATGACTCATATGGTGGGGTGGCTATTCTTCTACATAAATCTATCAAATTTCAGCCTGGACAAATGACCATTAGTAACTCGGGAATAGAAATAGTTAATGTTAAAGTTTTAAATTGTAGTCAAATACAAAATGTAATTTGTATTTACTGCCCGCCTTCAGTTCGCACCTGTTTTAGAGATTGGGATGAACTGCTTTCTAAATTTAGTGAAAAAAGTTTGATAATTGGTGATTTTAATGCCCACCACTCTAACTGGTCTAATAAAACAGACCAAAGAGGGTCACAAATTCTTGATGCTTGCTTAGATAATAACTATATTGTTCTTAATAACGGAAACATCACAAGATTAAAATTAGTCAATGGAATTTTACAGCAATCAGCACCTGATCTTACGTTAATTTCTTCAGATATAGCATTCGAATTTAAATGGAAAACATTAAATGAAAATTTAGGTAGTGATCACCTTTTAATAAAATTAACATTAAATAGAAAAAATAAATTTAAACCAATTATTAAACGAAATTATAAAAAAGCAGACTGGGTATCTTATAAATCTTGTTTACATAAACTCTACTCCGGCTTACAAATACCCGATGACCCTCAAAAATCGTATGACATGTTCATATATTATATAAACGTGGCAGCTGAAATACATATCCCATTCGTGAAAATTAATCAAAACCCTGAATCCAACTTTAGTCCAAAATCATATTGGAATACTGATCTTTCAAAAGCTGTAGCATTACGTAGGTTGGCTTTATCATCTTTTCGTAGGAACCCAACCCCTCAAAATCTGACTCTCCTTCAAGATAAAATAAGAATAGTTCAAAAAATGATCCGAGAAGCTAAAAGTAATGAATGGCGAAAGTTTTGCTCATCAGTAGACAATACAACTTCAAGTAGAGATATGTGGCAGAAGTTAAAATGGATTAAAGGTTATAGGTCACAAAGAAACAATATTGATAGTGATCTAGCTGATAAGTTATTACGTAATTTGGCGCCCGACTTTGTTTCTCCCCCACAGCCCAATTTTACTTCAAATAATCTTAAACTAGAATCAATTATCTCCATGCAGGAGCTAGTCAAATGTATTAAAAGTAAGGATACATCTCCTGGTTGTGACGATATTTCTTACACGATGATTAAACATCTTCCTGACAATGGTAAAAGGATACTTCTTATGCTATATAACAAATTTTTATCTTTAAGTTTTGTACCTAGACAGTGGAGGGTTATTGGTATTGTACCAATACCTAAACCAGGACGTGACCCTAACCTTGTAACATCACTTCGTCCGATTTCTTTAATGTCATGTATCTGCAAAATGTTTCATTCAATCATTTCAAAAAGAATAGAGTGGTTTCTAGAAAAACATAATCAGTTTTCCAATAACACTGTAGGTTTTAGAAAATGCCGCGGCTGCTTAGAGAGCTTGAGCTCTTTAATATCTAGGATTCAAATAGGTAATTCAGAGGGACTTTCTACCATCGGATGCTTTTTGGATATAGACAACGCATATAATAACGTCGATATCACTTTGCTATTGATGACCTTGAACCAATTAAAAGTGGGAGCTAGAATTTGTACTTATTTGTGGAACTTTCTAAAACAGAGGCATCTTGGAATTCAGACAGGAGATGGAAGTGTTAGTAGAGTAGCCGGTCGAGGTCTCGCACAGGGAGACCCATTATCACCTCTTTTGTTTAATATTGCAACGATACGTTTTTGTACACAGATCGAACGGAATATTTATATATCTCAGTACGCAGACGACTTTGTATTATATTACACATGTAAATCCATTACTGAAGGAACTCAAACAGTGCAAAACTCTTTAGATATGTTAAATAAACTTCTTTCAGAATTAGGCCTAGAAATTTCTCCAAACAAAAGTAAGGTTTGTCTTTTCAACAAGAGTTACAAATCTCAACTAATAAAACTTAAAATAGATGGACATTTCATGGAAAATGTAAATAATATTAAATATTTAGGGGTCTGGTTAGACCGAAATCTTAAATGGGCAAAACATATAAATGAAATTAAAATAAAAACTTTAAAACATCTTAACGTCTTTAAAATTTTAACTGGACCAGGCTGGGGTGTACACCAATCTCACTTAAGGCGGCTATTTATATCTATTGTTCGAAGCCGTATTGATTATGCTAGCTTTTTGTATGGTAATAGTTGTGCGAGCCATATATCCAAACTAGACAAAATACAAAATCAGTTTATGCGTATAATCGGTGGATTTATCAAAAGTACTCCCATACATGTCATGGAGTCGGAGTTAGCTTTACAGCCGTTACAAGTTCGACGACAATATTTAGCTGGAAAATTCTGGCTTAAATCAAAGTCTCTTAGAGATAACGAATTAATTACAATTTTGGATAATCTATCAAATTTATGTCAAAATTATTACTGGAGACGCAAAAATCCTCTATTAGTTAAATTACATAAAGAGCTTAGAATGACACCGATACAGACAAGCAATAAGTTAGAAATGTTTAGTTTGGATACATGGATGAGCAATTTAGAAACAAATTTCATAAAAACACATATTGAAATTATTGATAAACCAAAACGTCAATATAAAGCCAATAATTTGTTATTAGAATGTAATCAATTCATTAACGAAAATTATCATAATTTCTATAAAATATTTTCAGACGGCTCTAAAGTGAAACTCGATATAGGTTCAGCTTTTTTAGATGTTCAAACCGGAAATTTTATAAAACTCAAAATTGAATCGCGGATTTCCATTATGTCAGCTGAACTTATAGCCATCGCGGAAGCTATATCATATATTGAATCATTGAACTATTATCATTTTGTTATTTTCACAGATTCACGCAGTGCTCTGCAACATTTATTAAAATGTACATCTAATACTAGGGGCATTCCACTTGCTTATGATATTTTGAATCACTTACTAAACCTTAAATCTAAAAATAAAAATGTTGTTTTACAGTGGGTGCCTTCCCATATTGGACTAGTTGGGAACGAAATCGTTGATAGACTCGCGAGGGAAGCTTCAGTTGATGGGATTAGTTTTGAATATTCTCCACATTACACTGATCTTTTAAGCATAATTAAAGACAAGTGTTTTAAAACTTGGTCGGAATACTTTGACGAAAGATCCCTCTCAAAAGGTATCTGGTACAAAACGGTCCAATCTTCTTTACCGCGATATCCATGGTTTGATATGTGCAATATGGGAAGGCAAGATATTGTAATCGCTCTTAGATTACGATCAGGACACATTCCTTTAAACAAGTTCGGTTGTATGATGGGTAAAGTAAGTTCTCCAAACTGCCAAGAGTGTAACATTGTTGAGGACGTACAGCATATAATTGTGGAATGTAAACGAAATAAGTCCCTAAGATCGCATATATTGACCCACTATAGTATAGTTCCCTTTAATATAGGCTGGTGTAATAGTATCCTAGCCTCTCCTTCCTCGGCAGAGGCTAGGCAATTATATAAAATAGTTAATTTTGGCATAAATTCCAGGGCTGTATTAATAGTAAGTTAATTATAAGTATTGTTATATTACGGGGGTGGCATGTTCAAATTGAACAAACTCCTTCTTTTTCTCAAATAAAGATAAAAAAAAAAAAAAAAAAACTGTCGATCCCGGTTGTTATCATAACATCTGATAGTAATCGTTAACTCTTGAAAGTTAATTTCGCTCTGTGTAAAAACTAATAACCTGTCAAATCCGGATAAGAGTAATAAGCAGATACTGGGCAATATGTGGCGAGATGTTCTGCACTTTGCCTTAGACGAAATTAAAAAGAAAAAGTAATATGAGTATTGGATATTCGTCATTTTTGAAACTGAATTGGTGAATTAAAATCATATTTGCGCGGGCGAAGTCGCTTGCAGAAGCTTGTGATTATATAAAACTTAAGAACACGGACATTGTTAAGGACAAGCTGACTTCTAAATGGAAATTTCCCCAAATCCCATTTATCGTAAAGTAATTATAAATTTTACAATATGATAGATACAAGATCAAATAAAATATATCTTTTTCTAGATAACAGGATAATAAATTTAATTCCTAATTACTGTTATTAACAAACATGGCTTAATAAAAGCTTATGTGTTGTAACAGCATATGGCCTCTATTATGGATACGTTTAATAACGTGATATATATTTTTTATAAGGACGGAATCAAATTTGAGCCCCCGTGAGGGCTGCCCCTTTATCACAGCTGAGTCTCTGTACTCGGCCCTACCGCCCGGTGACGCTGTCAAGGCCAGTAGGGCCAACAGCAAACACATTCCGAAAAAAAATCTTTTTATATTAATAAGTTGGCAAGCAAGGATACGGCCTACCTGATGGTAAGCGGTTGCCGTAGCCTATGAGCGCGCGCAACACTATTGCAGGTGTCTCTCACGCGTGGACAATGAGAGATATTAGTTCTTAAATCTCCATTTCCCAGTAATTTCACTAGCCTACAGTGCCCTTCAAACCGGAACACCTAAGAGTCTACTGCTTGGCGGCAGAATATTTGACACTGCGGTGGTACCTACCTAGCTGGCCTCTTGCAACAAAAGACATATCACCAGCAGTTTGAGCTCGTGACTGCGACGCAACGTACAATGTGACGCACATCGCGCCCCGTCTTCATAATTGAGCCCAGAGGCCTGTGCTATAAATATTTGGTTAGAGGCCTGTGCTATATTATTCTATATCTATACAAATAAATTACATTGAATTGTCTGTTTGTAATTCAAAATTTAATTAAAAGTATATACGGTACATACATAAAAAAGGAATAAAAAAAATGTCTTGTCTGCTCACTGTAACATGGGCTACTTTTATATTAGGAATAGAACTAAGATTCAGTGCAATAAAGAAAAATTAGGCTAATAAAAACGTCTTGTCGTACAGGTAGTGACGAACCTATAAAGAAGCCTTTGACTTTTCTACTTCTATGAAATATATAATAAGTTAAATACTTCAATGCTACCTATCCATTTACTGACCGAATTTACAGCTACTTAACTCGCTGATCGTGTTCACTTAAAATATTTTAACAAATTTTAGCACATAATACTTATCAATGAATTGTCATTCGAAAATTCTATATGCTGTTGGCTGTATAAATAATCCATTGACCACGCCTCGGTCGCTGATTTAAAAATAAAACTGTAAACATTTCGCGCGCCAATTTCTTTTGTTTGTTTATGTCGTAATGCAAAATGGCTGATTTTCTTACGTATTTACAGAAACGTGACTCATTGTTTATTATTGTTTTTTTATTGAAAAAATATGGCTAGACTATATACTGTAGACAGACCTTTCCATACAGACGAAATTTCAAAGACTCGTTGGTGCCCTTTTGTAAATTCAATACTTTCTCAACGGAACGAAGCTAGTCACACGCTGACATCTTTCGCTTATGTTACTTTTTAACTAACAACTTTTAGCTTGTGACTAACTTCTTTTCGTTGCGTTACGGCTGATTTTAATAAAGGGCACCAGCTCGTCTCACAGTCATAGATATCTCATATATTTTAGTTTTCTATAACAAATAATTTGCGTGATGACGTAACGCACTAGTTTCAAAAAAACCGTTAGACTATTTGACACGACTTAAAGTCGCGACAAATTGTCGTGACCTTATTCTTAACACCCTGCTGAACGCGTAGAAAGAGAAAGAAGATGATAGGACCATTACATATATAAATGAGAAATGCACATACAATTGACAGTCTTGACCGTGTATAAAACATGCGATTATTGACATTTAAGAAATAAAAAAATAAGTTGCCGAACCTAAATATATCTATTTCTTTTACTCGCATTAGTGCTCCGAGCAACAGACTAAGATAGCAATATCTCTTTTGAAATAAGGCTACAAGAGTGGCAACAGGGTATGACTCCGTCCATGAGATGCTTGGTCTAAGACCGAACGTCATTTCATTGATTTGATTCTGTACTTTATGACGTCACGTTTAGCGACAGTGGAGTGGCATTATTTAATTTTTAAATTAGTAACAGCACAGACACACACTTGCGACTGATGACTGTATATAAATCTTGAGATGTTTTTGCACATGTAGTAGTGTAATAAAAACTGATTAAATCCGGTATAAACCAGTATCATCGTACTCTCATCAGTTTCTTATAAGTATCGTTGAAAGTGTCGTCACCATAGACATAGTATATACGGACTGGCTTCTTCATCCTATCATTATTCCCGGTATTTTATGTTCCCAGGGTCTGTTTATTACTTTTATCCGGATTTGACAGGTTACTAGTTTTTACACGGAGCGATTGCCATCTGACCGCCGCAACCCTAAGGGCGAACCAGTAACTCATTGGATAAGAGCAATTTACTTATCAAGAGTTAACGATTATTATCAGATGTTATTGATAATAACCGGGACCGACAGTTTAACGTGCTCTCCGAGGCACGGTGGGGAGACCCACACGGACAAACGCCCAGACCGACACAGAAATTTTAACAAACATCTGCCCGAGCGGGAATCGAACCCGCAACCGTTGAGAATAAAAGCAGACTCGCTACCCACAACGCCACAACGGTGTCGAACTGGCTGTTCCATACAAACCAAATTGTCCAAAAATTCGCTGGTGCTTCTTTCTTCTAAATTACCTCTAACGCAAGGAAATAGTTACAAGAATATTTTTTGTGTATGTAAAGCCAATGGTCATGACTCATGACATTTGGTTGTTTCCAAGTTGATTTGCCTTCACTGACCTCCATAAAAACTGGACTACGGGTCTATATCACGTAAAATAATAGGCGCTAAAGACCCATTCTTACCTTCGCGCATGTATTTTAAATTTTTTCAGTTGTAGCCACTTCATAGGTGGCGCTAGTGTATCCTTCATGCAATTTCCAATAAACAGGATCGTCAATATATATTTCTCTATATCTACGATATGACTGCGGACTTCCGAACACCTTTCACACGTGTCGGATGCGTCCGTGACATAGTATCCGTAGAAGCCACAGATTTGTCAAACGCGTGCTTTAAGTCACGTCCGCGTCCGCTACTTACCCTCGGTTTCTCGTACGTTAATCAAACTTATGTCAACTTAACATAGCAAATAAAGAAAGCTCATTGGTTGCTTGTTGGATCATGGATTATCCTTAATAAGCGTTCTATATTTGGTATGTTAAGTAAACCGGTAAGTGTTGCTAGTTTGAAGACTAAATTCTGTTTTTCCCCATTAACCAGATTTTATTTGATTCCTATCTGCCAATTGAGAAAAACTGCACCAGATAATTTATTTCAATATATTTATAAGTAATCGAATTTAAATGGGTTAAGTTTAAGTTACAAATCAGTCACACTGGTGGTAGGTTCTTTGTTGCAAGAGGCCGGCTATGTAGGTACCACCGCAGTGTCAAATATTCTACATCAAAGCAGTAGTGTTTTTGGCATAATTGTGTACCGGTTTGAAAGGCACTGTAGGCTAGTGGAATTACTGGGCAAAGTGACACCTACTAATGGTGTTGCAAGCGCTCATAGGCTACGGAAACCGCTTACCATCAGGTGGGCTGTATGCTTGCTTGTCACTCCACTCTCTTAAAATATCTATTGTGAAATACATTGCTCTTTTTTGAAGTTAATTAGAAAAGAGCGTGTGAAATAGCGAGCTATGAAAATTCACAATTGTAGTCTTTTTTTTTTTTTGTTACAAGTTGGCGAACAAGCATACGGCCCACCTGATGGTAAGTGGTTGCCGTAGCCTATGAGCGCTTGCAGCACCATTAGTAGGCGCCACTCACGAGTTGCCAACCTCGAGATATTAGTTCTTAAATCTCGTCTGCCCAGTAATTTCACAAGCGTACAGTGCCCTTCAAACCGGAACACAGTAATGCCTAAGCACTACTATTTGGCGGCAGAATATTGGACACTGTACCTACCTAGCCGGCCTCTTGCAACAAAAGACCTACCACCAGTGTGACTGATTGCACTGGTGGAATAATCTCTGCTGTGACAGAAGTTATCCCAACAGCGGGCGATGGGGTCGTCAAATCCCGACGCCGAAAATCAATATCTTGGAGAAATTACAACAATTTTTGAATGCTATAATAAATTTTCATGGCAAGGTATCAGCATTGAAAAATTTTGGCAACCAGGGCCAGATGAAACAATGTTTTTTTATTTAGTAATTTATGCTAGTACCGACAAATAATTGCTATTTTTTTCTTCTTCCTAGCATTATTTCTGGTATTATACGAGTATTTACCCAGGGTCTGCTTATTACTCTTGTCCGGATTTGGCAGGTTACTAGTTTTTACACAGAGCGATTGCCATCTGACCTCCGCAACCCTAAGGGCGAACCAGTAACTATTACATATAAAATACATATTTACTTATGAAGAGTTAACGATTATTATCAGATGCTCTCTGATAACAGCTTAACGTGCTCTGCGAGATCCAAGGCATAAAGGCCCATACCCAAACGGATATTTGTAAGATTAATGCAAATATCTGCCCGAGCGGGAATCGAACTCGCTACCCACACGCTACAACGGTGTCAAATAATGACTATTTTAGACTTTAAAAATTGTGATCAATCAGTATTTACTTTTGATAAGTGGTGTAAATATAGAAACTAATCTAAAATGGCCGACTTGTACTTGAGTCGACCGAAAGTAACGACAGCAAAATAATCTGAACATTTTAAATTGTTTTTTATGTATTCGATTTAAGTCTGATTAAAACGAATATTTAAAATACTTTATTTATTTTGATGTATATGTTTGATACCGGAACCAAAAAATCACCGATAAAATTCTATTAATTTATGATAACAGAGCGTGTTGAGAAAGCGTATTTTTTTGTCTGCAGTACGCACGTGTTTGAATTGAGGATATAATCAAGGTGACCTTAAAATATTCGTTTTTATATATAACTAGCTTCTGCAAGCGGCTTTGTCCGTGTGAATAAGGTTTTCAACACCAATTTCGAACCCCCATTTCATCCCTTCAGGGGTATTTCATGCCTTTTATTTTTCAACCCCCTTTTAACCTATCTATAGGTAGTATTTTAGAAAACTTAAAAACACCCGTTTCATTTTACTTAGCTGTTTATGTTACATGTTACTGTAGCTAATGTTTGTCTGTGTTTCTGGACCCCAGACACAGGATATTACTATCCTAATGAGAGTCGTTAGTGTGTAGTATTTATTTATTTATTACCGAGCCGTTCCATTCTAGGACGTTGTATTTGTGCTATTGTCGCCGGACCCCCGACACATGACATTACTATGCTAATGGGGGTCTTTGAGTATTTATTACCGATTCGCTGTGCCCGCGACTTCGTACGCGTGTAGGCTTTAGGTAGCATTTTTTTGTTTTACGATAATTCCATACTACTTTTTATCCCCTCCTTACAACCCCTTTTTCGCATTAAAAGTAGTCTATGTCCTTTCTCATGCCCTAGACGTACGTGTATCTTTCATTAAAATCGGTTCAGTTAGTTTTGCCGTGAAAGCGCGACAGACAGACAAGAGTTATTTTCGCATTTATAATATTAAGAAGGATTAGAAAGTATTACCGTTCTTGAATTTCATACTTCGAAATACAATCATTTTTTTAAAAAGAATATTAGCAATGGTTTTTTCAAGGAAGTACTAATAGTCCTATTACCCATCCAAATAAGATCGATGCTTGCGCTAGGAGTGGGTACGACAGTAGCCCAAAGGGGTCAGGATCGAACCCGCGACTACTACTTCTACCGTTGAGCTATTGAGGTTTCTCAATCTTCTTCGTTCTAGCATTATTCCCGGTATTTTTATGTACCCAGGGTCTGCTTATTACTCTTATGCGGATTTGACAGGTTACTAGTTTTTACACAGAGCGATTGCCATCTGACCTCCGCAACCATAAGGGCGAACCAGTAACTCATCGGATAAGAGAAATTGAGGTTTCTCAATATTAAAATTATTTTCTTTGTTATGTAGCGATACTAGAGATGTAGGCAGCTATCCGCAATGCAGACATGGCGTAGCGTTTGCATTTTATATCCCTTTTGAATACAAATACTGAATAATTGCATTGATTATAAAACAGTATCAGGTTTTTTTGATGATTGTCGTCTTTTGATATTGAAATTATGTCTGCATATTAAGAACTCTATTATATAAAGATTTTTTTTTTATGTTACAAGTTGGCAAACAAGCATACGGCCCACCTGATGGTAAGTGGTTGCCGTAGCCTATGAGCGCTTGCAGCACCATTAGTAGGCGCCACTTACGCGTTGCCAACCTCGAGATATTAGTTCTTAAATCTCCTCAGCTCAGTAATTTCACTAGCGTACAGTGCCCTTCAAACCGGAACACAGCAATGCCTAAGCACTACTATTTGGCGGCAGAATATTTGACACTGCGGTGGTACCTACCTAGCCGGCCTCTTGCAACAAAAAGACCTACCAGTGTGACTGATTGCACTGGTGGAATAATCTCTGCTGTGACAGAGGTTATCCCAACAGCGGGCGATGGGGTCGTCACATCCCGACGCCGATAAATTTTTAATATCATAACGGTTGGCAAACAAGCAGACGGTCCGCCTAGTGCTAAGCAATAACTGCAATCTAAGAACGCGCGATACTTTAAGTATCACATGCTTGTTGTAAAACCGAGGGATAGAAAGGAAGGGATGAGAAGGTAACTGACGGAGTGGTTTTTTTTTTTTCGGAATGTGTATTGCTGTTGGCCCTACTGGCCTTGACAGCGTCACCAGGTGGGGGGACCGAGTACAGAGACTCAGCCGTGATAAAGGGACAGCCCTCACGGGGGCTCAAATTTGATTTCGTCCTTAGGGTGCCTCCTGCGAAGCCGAACCACGG
Organism: Hestina assimilis; assembly: GCA_023373885.1. Taxonomy (NCBI): domain Eukaryota; kingdom Metazoa; phylum Arthropoda; class Insecta; order Lepidoptera; family Nymphalidae; genus Hestina; species Hestina assimilis. Next base: position 1,132,680 of record CM041767.1, on the reverse strand, counting down.
CTAAGGACGTCACTGGAGATGGAGGCAGCGCTCCGAGCGCATTCTATACGATAGACTCACCCGACGGTGTGAGCGCGACGCGACGTGCGAAACAAAGCGACCTCGTCCTTGCCGGCGAGGACGGTGTTGTGTGCGTGTCTGTGCTGTGTAAGGGGCATTTTCTAATGTAATCCTATCGTCAGGGTCTTGCAGGACGTGCTTAGGACGTGGGATTGCGCCTTCAGTTGTCTGACTCCTCGCACGAAAGGCACTTTTACTTTGCGCCGATTTTCTGTGAGAGGATAGTACATCCCCGTTCGAGCCGGACTCTTTGTACTAGAAGAAGCATGACGCTACTACTTTGTTTCGTTTTTCTGTGATTAATATATGATAATATTAAAAATTACAAACTTCAAAACTAGAATGCTATAAATTTTCTACTACAGAAGTTGCTCAGTAGATCATAAGTTTTGAATAGACTAAGTCAATAATGCAAGAGAAAGTATGACGTTTTTGGCAAACGAAATTACTTGAATAAGGTTGGAAGCTGTAGGTATGTTATGTTAATTATATAATTATTTGGCAAAGATCACTATTTACAATATACAATCGTCTTATCAAATGATATGTAGGCAAATATTATAATGATAAGGACGTATGCATTATCACGTGCGTGGTGCTTTTCTAAAACGTGCTGAATTCGTACTAATTTATAAATGCGAAAGTAACTGTCTCTGTCGCGCTTGCACGCCAAAATTACTGAACCGATTTTAATGAAATTTGTTACACAGATAGTCTAGAGCCTGAAAAGGATGTAGGCCATTTTTAATGCGAAAAACGGTTGTAAGGGTTCTTCTTATCGAGTGGTTAGTGGCCAACCTAGTGTCAGGGCTGCTCAGGTTGCCCGTATAGACCTCTGACTTGAGTTACCGACTGTCATCAAATTGATCAGCCGGGACCGACTTTTTACGTGCCCTCCGAATCACGGAGACGCTCAGTTGAAATTCCATTATGCGATCACCCATCTAGTGACTGACCGGGCCTAAAGTTGCTATACCCACCGATCAGTGAGCGCACTCGGCTACGAGCGTCTCATTTTTAGAGATACAAGCTTGAAACTTATTTTTTCTATAGGCTATTGATTCGATATAAATAAATATGAGATTCAAAGTATTTAAAAAGGAGGGGGGATGGCTGTTTGGTTCGAGTTTTTTGTATTAAAATCGTTATATGGGATGCATTATCTACCATCTTCTATGTCTATGGTCACAGTGCACGGTAATGCGAGTAACCTGTAGTTTAACCTTGATGAAACGATAGATACAAAATAGGCGTTATTTATATGTGTATGTTATTTTGTCACTTCTAAATTATATTGAATAATATATACCGTTGTGGCGTTGTGGGTAGCGAGTCTGCCTTAAGCCTCGACGGTTGCGGGTTCGATTCCCGCTCGGAGCAGATGTTTGTATTAATCGTACAGGCATGTTTTCCGGTCTGGTTGTGTTTGTCCTTGTCATTGTGAATGTTTCCGGACCCCGACACAGGATATAATTACCCTAATGGGGGCCGTTGAGTGTGTAGCGTTTATTTATTTATTTATTATATTATTGAAATTTCGACCGACTGGTTCTGACATTTTTTTGGTAAGAGGGGGCAAACGGGCAAGTGGCTCGCCTGATGTTGAGCGATCTAAAACGTCAACAGCACGTCAACAGATTGACGAAGCCTATACCAAATATACTCATTCCTATAAAACCATAATATTTCAAACTGAGATATTGTTATCCTTTCTTATAGTCGATTATAGAAGAATTATCGTTTTAGAAGACATTTTCTTCCGCAACCACTCTGAACCGACTTCCGCCGGCGGTCATTTCATACACTTAAAATTTGGGAACATTCAATGAAAGAGCTTATTCCTTTCTCAAAGGTCGGCAACGCAGATGCATGCCCTCTGGTGATCACTTAACATCAGGTGATCCCCTCTTTAAAAAAAACTTCCGTTACTTTTACAAACTCGCAAGGCGGCCGTGCTTGGGATACTTATAATTTTTATCGATATTTTATTAAAGTACATACCTGGTTGAACACGTTCATGTTCGAAAACAACAAGGCTATATCGATAAATCTAATAGTGATTAACCCAAAATACGGATTCGTCTGTATTATTTATACATTGTGGTGTTTTTTGGTACGAGATTGCTTTTTCTATTTATTCCATCGAGATAATGTCTCGTCTTTTACGTTGTTAGCTTTCTATATATAATTTTTGGCAAACATCTTTGAATCTGGATGTGTTGACGAATCAGTAACGCGAAGGATTCGTTATCAAACAGACGTGTAAACACTACATAATTAAATAAATCTTATTTATAAATTAATATGCTGTATATGGAATACAGCATAAAAATTGTTTACAGAAAGTTACCTATGAAAAGTCGTCTTAAAGACTAGCGAGTTTTGAAACATTCCATTAATGTGATATTTTTTGTTGTAAATTTTGTAAATATTGTTTGTGTAAATTTTGATTTATTTTTTTGTCGTTTTAAATATTTTTTTAATTTAAAAAATGGTCGTCAAGCTGATCAAGTAAGTGTGTGTTTTAAATATATAGAATTTTGGTGTACCAGGGGATCGTTCATTAATCGAAAACGACCCCATCGCCTGCTGTTGGGATAACCTCTGTCACAGCAGAGATTATTCCACCAGTGCAATCAGTCACACTGGTGGTGGGCTTTTACTGTAAGAGGCCAGCTAAGTCGGTACCACCGCAGTGTCAAAAATATTCTACCGCAAAGCAGTAGTGTCTTTATCTAGAATTGAATTGGATTCTACCTGAATTTTAAAGATATTCTTGTCTGTACACAAAAACATCACTGGTTAGTGTGAAACAAGACTGAGTTGACAAGTTGTCAGGAGATACGTTTTTTGACTAAGGCCTTCATTTGCAAACGCAGTGTATAATATTAGTAATTATATTATAAGTATAATAGTATGGAAGTAATAATTTTAGTGAACAGGTGGCGGTAGATGCAAAAAAAACTTATGTTTAGGAGTAAGTGCGTAGTTCACGCGAAAGGAATGGTCACGTGGTATAAGCCGATATGGTCCAATGGGTAGAAAACTCTTTGACTTTAATCGAAGTACTTCTGTTTGCTTCGGATCTATCTCGTCCTTAACGGTGAAGGAAAACATCTTGAGGTAGAAAGGTAAAGGATGTATATCCCCCAATGTCCTACTCCCTTGCTGGTATTAAGGCTTAAATACTCGCCCGGTAAGCTACCACTATACGGTTGTGAAAAACTCGTGAAGTAACTGCTTATATTTTTTTTTTTTTTTATGTTAGAAGTTGGCAAACAAGCATACGGCCCACCTGATGGTAAGTGGCTGCCGCAGCCTATGGGCGCTTGCAGCACCATTAGTAGGTGCCACTCGCGCGTTGCCAACCTCGAGATATTAGTTCTTAAATCTCGTTCGCCCAGTAATTTCACTAGCGTACAATGGCCTTCAAACTGGAACACAGTAGTGCCTCAGCACTACTATTTGGCGGCAGAATATTGGACACTGCGGTGGTACCTACCTAGCCGGTCTCTTGTAACAAAAGACCTACCACCAGTGTGACTGATTGCACTGGTGGAATAATCTCTGTTGTGACAGAGGTTATCCCAACAGCGGGCGATGGGGTCGTCACATCCCGACGCCTTTAAAAACTAAGGTCTAAGGTCACGTTTCGAGGTCAGTGTATAATCATTTACAGGTTGCTGATAAGCAAGGAAGGGACTCTACTTCCGCTTACCATCAGGTGGAGTAGAGTCTTCAGGCCCCTGGGGTAGATAAATATATACAATCAAGTGTTTTTACCAAGTGTTTTTGTCCAACAGTGGTGATGGCGCGTCCCTGAACGCGGCCGGCAGCAAGCGCACCGCCTTGTCGGCGTCCGACGCCGAGTGTTTTTCGCTGTGCCTGGGCGCCGGGCCTCTGTGGTGAGTACAGGACAAATATACATATATTATGCTTTTTGGAACTAAAATTCTGATATATTTAGCCCTTACGATGTTCTTCCTTAAAAGGATTGATGTAGACACTTGTGCGGTTGTGTTCTGGACCATATATTACTATTTCAAACTACTATATATTACTATTTCAATGGGTTTTTTTTCATGACGGCTGGCAAACAAGCATACGGTCCGCCTGATGGTAGTCACCTCAACCTATGAACGCTTGCGATACTTGAAGTATCACATGCGCGATGTGGGATATTGACCCTCCTCGAACGAAACGCAACAGTAGTTACTTTATGCCGATTTTTAGTGGGAGGGTAGTACTTCCCCGGTCGAGCCGGCTCATTTGTGCTAGGAAAGCATAGCTCAAATAGCTTATAAAATTGTTATTAGGTGTTTTTATTGAATTTGGTACAACAAATATAATCAACGGATGACTTAAGTGTTTGGTGCGCTTTCGATGTTCCGTTCCGCCAGTCGAACAAGGGCGCGAGAATGTTGGGCTTAGGTTAAGGGAACGGTACGTTTTCTTATCTATACTAGTTTTAATGTCTGCTACTCGTGATGTGCCATCTGATCCGGGATAAACAGTCATGTGACGTCACCCGTTGTACCCAGGTGGTCCTGATGTCCCTGCTCACGGCTCAGCACCGCCCGGAGGGGTGAGCAGCGGGGCTTCGAGCCCCGCAACACCATCCACCCCCGTACACGACGACAACAACCGTGAGTAACGAAAAAAAACATCGACACACGACACTACACAGACAGACTAGAAAAATACAACAATTTTCTGAATAAAAGAAGTGTTTAGGGCTCAATTACATTATCAGCATTTAGTGGATAGTTTTGGACACAACTTTTTATAAAAAAAAAAATTATAAAAGAAAATTACCAATGCTTTTTAATGGCATTACTAATATTCCTGTTGCCCCTCCAAATAAGCTCTGCGCCTCTGCTAGGAGTGGGTACGACAATAGCTCAAGTGGGTCAGGATCGAACCCGCGACTGTCGCTTCGACGGACCGAAGTCGGCTCTTCTACCGTTGAGCTAAATTATCATATCCCGCCTTAGCCGCCAATTTTTGTGGGTTTGATTCCCGCTCGAGACAGATATTTGTATTGACCATACATACATCATCAGTGTGGTTGTTTGTGTGTGGATATAATTATAGACACCTCCCCTCCCACCCCCAGGTGACTTGTTGAGCGCCCTGCTATGGGCCAGCGCTAGCTCGCTCAGCAGCAGCGCCGAGAGCCTCTCCGAGCCGAGCGGCGCGCACCCCGCGCTCCGCCCCGAGGAGAGGGAAGCGGTGAGTAGCCACTTCGATTCCTGCTAGGGACATTTTTGTGTTGTGTCTTGAGGAGTAATCATTATAGAAATCGGTTTAGAAACAGCGAAGATATGAAAACTTATGAATAAACTGGCCTCTGCCATCAGCTTCGCTCGCCTCCGTGAATAACGATTTTAATACACACTTTGACCCCCTATTTCACCCAATTCGGGACGCTCATAGCCGAACGCCACAGGTCGCGGGTTCGATTCCCGCTCGGAGCAGATGTTTGTATTGAACATACAGGCATGTTTTCCGGTCTGGGTGTGTTTGTCCTTGTCATTGTGAATGTTTCCGGACCCCCGACACAGGATATAACTATCCTAATGGGGGCCGTTGAGTGTGTGGCGTTATTTATTATTTATCTACTTATTGAGACGTTATAGTAATATCGAAGATTCGGTGCTAGCAATAAAACGTTGAAACAGGACGCCGAATGATGCGCCCTCTGTCGCACTTACGACTTACATGGGAAAACTATAAAAAGCATCAATTGAATTAAAAATTTCTGGAGGCCTTTTTTTCACAAATTGAACATGCCACACTCATTGTCAAAATCGGTTTAGAAACAGCTACAATATGATAACATGTATACATTAACTTTTTTTTTGAATCGGTTAAAAATTAATATATTTCGAAAAACAATTTCCAGGTGATCGGTAAGATCTTGGAACGGAAGGACAAACAGCCAGTCAAGGTCGACTTCAAGATCTTCCTCACGGAGAACACGGTCACCAGTTGGGAGGCTGTGAGTAGATTTTTCTATATTGCTGTTGGCCTTACTGGCCTTGGTGTCATTAGAGAGTACTCTGAAAAACCCGAGGCGTCCTCTTTTCTTAGTAACGGGGAGGAATTCTGTTACCAGAAACCAGGTTATGTGGGTTTCCATGATAAGGTGGTAACTGTTGGAAAGTATAAACTTGACAATATATATATTTCTTCATTATTAATCTGTACAAGGTTTATGACTTCTAGTCACCTCTGTAGTTACTTACTTAACTTACTCTGTTCCGGTATCGCTGTAATGTCAAGTTGTTGCAAAAGTGCGTATAATAAAACAATCCGAATATATCAAAATATGACTTTGATTTTCAACATAGTCGTTCGGTAACGTCATGGGGACCCACTTAAAGTCTCTTCATATAGCCAAATATGGCACAGACTTCTGATGAAGAAATTTTTTTTTAGTTGGTATTTTATTCTTCTAAAAATATTTTTTTTTTTTTAAAGAATACTAGCAATGCTTTTTACGGCATTACTAATATTTCTTCAAACTCTGAACCAGCACAGCCCGGGAGGGGAAACCTGAACGCCCGAAATAAATCCCTGACCGTTACAAGTGCGTATAATAAAACAATCCGAATATATCAAAATATTACTTTCATTTTCACCATAGTCGTTCAGTAACGTCATGGGGACCCACTTAAAACCTCTTCATATAGCCAAATATGGCACAGACTTCTGATGAAGATTTTTTTTTTTATTATATACTTTTTATTATATATTCTTTTATTATATACTTTTTAGTTACGAATGGTACTTAATAGTTACTGTAAATTTAAGACTTCTATGGTTGTCTCATGGATACCATTGTCAGAACTGGACCAAATTGAAATGGGACCCCACGGGAAGCACCAGCTTTCAAATAATAATAGAATCATCGAAATCGGTTCACTCAATCGTTATGAGATAACAAACTTTAAAAAGAAGCCTCAATAGCTCAAAGGTAGAAAGGCTGACTGCGCTCCATTAACGCGAGAGTCGCGGGTTCGATCTTGATCCCCTTGGGTTATTGTAGTACCCACTCCTAGCGCAGGCTTCGAGCTTATTTGGAGGGGCAATATATTAGTATTGCCTTGAAAATCCATTGCTAATATTCTTTAAAGAAAAAAAATCAGTCGAATTGAACCCCCTCTTTTTGAAGTCGGTTAAAAAGTTCTGTGTGCGAAATTTCATCCAAATCTATTCAGCCGTTTTGGTATGATTGAGTGAGAAACATCCTAACATACAATACTAAACATAGTTTAATTATATTATTATTTTATACTGTAATTCCTTATCAGTAAGTCAATAACCTAATTACACAGCATTCGAGATGTGTAAACATATATTTTACGTAATAGCGTTTAATATCTCTACATATAATAAAATGTGTTTGTTTGTGCATGCATAACTGCTAAACTTTAATATAATAATTATTAGTACTTTAGCCTTTCCTAGAGCACACATATGTGTACACATTGGATAATTACATAATCTGTAACGAAACTGCGGATACAGCTATATTAATGAATCTGCGGATACAGCTATATTAATGAATCTGCGGATACAGCTATATTAATGAAACTGCGGATACAGCTATATTAATGAATCTGCGGATACAGCTATATTAATGAATCTGTGAATACAAATATATTAATGAAACTACGGATACAGCTATATTAATGAAACTGCGGATACAGCTATATTAATGAATCTGCGGATACAGCTATATTAATGAAACTGCGGATACAGCTATATTAATGAATCTGCGGATACAGCTATATTAATGAATCTGCGGATACAGCTATATTAATGAAACTGCGGATACAGCTATATTAATGAATCTGCGGATACAGCTATATTAATGAATCTGCGGATACAGCTATATTAATGAGTCTGCGGATACAGCTATATTAATGAAACTGCGATACAGCTATATTAATGAATCTGCGGATACAGCTATATTAATGAATCTGCGGATACAAATATATTAATGAAACTGCGATACAGCTATATTAATGAATCTGCGGATACAGCTATATTAATGAATCTGCGGATACAAATATATTAATGAAACTGCGGATACAGCTATATTAATGAATCTGCGGATACAACTATATTAATAAGAACTTCACTTCAAAATTTACGGTAGTAGAGTACTCTCGGGTTAAGTCTAGATAGCTAATTTGCTCTTATCCAATGAGTTACTGGTTCGCCCTTAGGGTTGCGGAGGTCAGATGACAATCGCTCTGTGTAAAAACCAGTAATCTGTCAATTACCGGTAAGAGTAATAAGCAGACCCTGGGTAAACAAAAATACCCGTAATAATGCTAGGACGAATAATTGAGCCTTGTGAAAACCAAGATTTTTTTATTTTTGACAGTATGTACTCTTTTTCTAACTTGAAGATAAAAAGGTGGCAACCCTGGTCATACCCAATATGACCAAGCGTGGAATGGACCTTATTTAATATACCTTTTGAATGTACCCGCAGGTAGTGAAAGGCGGTACCATCTACCTCCGCCTACCGGGCGTGCTTCAGTCCGGCAGCAAGGAGAGCTTCATACTGTTGCTGGACTTTGCTGAGGAGAGACTCGGCTGCACCAAGTTAGTATACGTTGACAATATCAAAGAAAATATCAATTTTCCTGGCGTTGGGATGTGACGACCCCATCGCCCGCTGTTGGGATAACCTCTGTCACAGCAGAGATTATTCCACCAGTGTAATCAGTCACACTGGTGGTAGGTCTTTTGTTGCAAGAGGCCGGCTAGGTAGGTACCACCGCGGTGTCAAATATTCTGCCGCCAAATAGTAGTGCTTAGGCATTACTGTGTTCCGGTTTGAAGGGCACTGTGGCCAAAGGAGATTTAAGAACCAATATCTCGAGGTTGGCAACGCGTGAGTGGCACCTACTAATGGTGCTGCAAACGCTCATAGGCTGCGGCAACCACTTACCATCAGTGGGCCGAATGCTTGTTTGCCAACTTATAACATAAATAAAAGTCTAATCTAAGGAACCGAATGAGTATTCATATAAATGCAGATGTTAGATGATGGTAGTAGAGCCATGCTCCTCTCAGAACAAAAGGGCCGGCTCGACCGGGAAGTACTACCCTCTCACAGAAAATCGGCGTCAAGTAATAGTATCATTAGGTACTGTTGCGATTCGTGCGATGAGTGAGAGCGCCGGAGGCCTATTCTCTAATTCATCCAAAATCTATCCAACTATTCATCCATTCATTAGAAATAAGATACTTTGATTGGCAAGAAACTTGAGCGCGGGCGCACGTCCTGTTGGTACCGTGTCCGTCACTCGAATGATTTATTACAGCTTACCTTCTCTGGCGACTGGTAGTGTTATAGTTCCTTAAATTTAAGTTGAACCAAAATTACCGCTTCTGCGCAGGTACAATCATGGACAAAAATGTTAGACAAAAATATTAATTTCGTTTTATTTAAATAGATTTTTTATAAAGTGGGTAAACGAAATTAAGTACATAATATACTTTTTATTTCTTCTTAATTCAATTAATTATTTATTCATTTTAGTTATTAATTACTTAAATAGAATAAAACAAATAAATAGTATAGAAAAAGGTATCTATATACAAAAAAAGTTAATGTACATTTTAATCACTGTCACTTATTGGGACACCTTATCTTCTCAAATAAAATTAAATGTTTACACATCTGACTAAAATAAATTGTATTTAAATTTAATATATTTTTTTAAAGAACTATAACAACCGTGAGCGAGTGCACTTTTCGGGTGTAGTGTCGCCGCGTTGCTATAGTTACGCGGCCCTCTTCATGCCGCATACGGTTGAGACCCAAAAACGTGTTACTGCACATGGTTCAACTTACATTTAACAGTCTATACGACAAACAATGTATAATCTATTGTATAGATACAAACACTACACTAGAAATCTCTATAAAAAATACTAGGGATGTGCGAATATTGTTCGAACCGAATAATACGAAATTCCACGAATAATTCGAAAATTTTTCGAATAATTCGCGAATTAATGAAATATCTCTGAATTTTCATGGTTTATCACCCGTTTCAGTATCGTATTTATTATTTTTAAACAAAAATTTGTAGCAAATTTTCAAACGTTGTATTTTTCATAATACTGTATTTTCTATGATATAATTTCTGTTATTTCATTCTCTTTAGAATAAAAAATTATAATAATAAAATATAATATATATATATAATTAAAATTATAATAATAATTCTATTTGTGTAACTATATTTCATGGTTTGAATAAAATGTATATAGACTGTTAAATCCATATTTGAATACTGAACATAAGAAACCCTGAATTGAAAATACTCAAAAATTTACCAATAATTTAATAGTTTACGAATAATTAAAAAAAAAAAAATTGTTCGAAAAAAATCGAATAATTCAAAATTTTTCCAATAATTATATTATAAATTGAGTTTCGAATAATATCATTCGTAAGTTTGAATTATTCGCACACCTCTAAAAAATACGTATAAAATGTGTGTGTATATTTTTACAGCTGTATCATCTGCATTCTGAAGAACCGCACCGACCGAGCCACACTTCTCCGTACATTCATGTTCATGGGTTTCCAAGTTTTACCACCAAACTCACCGCTGATGCAAGATATAAACAATCCAGACTACATATTCCTTCACTACAACATGCAGTAAACGTCTTTGGTGTTGCCAGGTAACGATACAAAAATTTCAAAAAAAAAAAATTTTTTTTTGTAGATTTTCCTCGGCCCCAAAGACATTTTTTTTTTCGTAGTCGTAGTTAAAAGTTGTTAAACAGTATTTTGCACTTTCATCGTTTTTAAACACTGGCTTTTAGTGGTTAAAGTTAAGGCGCCGACAAGTCAAATTTTTTTTAGGTAGTTAGTATTTACTTAGAGTTGGATTTCTTTCTATTTTCTATAATCGTTAGATCATTTATAGTGAAACTTAGAATTATCGAATTTTTTTTTGTAATAAAGAAGGATATGCGAGTTGGTATTTTTTTTTTACTATATCAGTTTTGAAAGTTAGATGAGCTTTTTTTGTGTTCAAAAATGATATAGTAAGTTTTCTTCGTTAATTATAATATCGAATATATATGTCGTCGTGTTTATTCTTATTCACCCACTCCGGGGTAGAGCAAAAAAACTAAAAAAAAGTAAAAATAAAAAAAAAAATTAAAAGTAAAAATATTTTAAAAAAGTTTGTAATATATACAGTTCCACATACAGATTTTTGTACATGACTCTAAAGTTTTTTTAAATTTATTCATTAGCTACATTCTAAGTAGCCGAAAGACGCCGTGTGCACTTTTTAAATTCATTTCACTGTCACTTTAAAAAAACCGAATAAATTCACTTTTTGACAAAAATATAAAGCCGATTACACATCAATAAAAGACAGCCATCAATCCGATGCATTTCATCTATATTTTTGTGTAATTAGCTATTAAATTACATACACACTTATAATAATTAGCGTATAAGAGTTTTATTTTTTCTTTTTATCTTATATAATTATATGATGTATAATTTATTTTATGTATTTTAGAAAATTAAAAAAAAAATTAATCTGACGCAACTCTCATTATGTTATACGGAATAAATTACAGATTAAAAATAAAATCTTTATTCAATTTAAAAACAAAAACAGCTTACAGTATTATTTAAAAGGTTTTCTCAAAATACATAAAATAAAAAGTGATTCAGCTCGCTTGAAACTGGATCACTTAACACTTATTTTACCGCAGAGGTCTCCCCGAAACACAGTATTTTGGTTGAAGTATTACTTACTTTGGGGCCCTGTTTTGTAGTTTAGTTATAAGTTTATGTAATAATGGACGAATAAATAAAAAAATAATCTTAACCAACCTGGTGTTTTATTTTAATAAAAACCCTCCTACATTAACAATACTTTATATCTAGATTTAGGGATCATCCATAATTACGTCACACGTAAATGTAGAGAAGACGAGGAAATGTGACATTGTGTGACAAAGGAACGTGTGACATTGTGTGACAGTCCAAACTAACTTGACGTAAAATTACAAAATGTAATATAATCATAAATTATTTCATTGATAATTAAAAACTTAAAAGTTTTTATACATATTTTAAACAATTTTGGAACAGCTGTTTTAATTAATAGCAAGATGTAATCATTTCAAAATTGTCACGTCACGTCACACTATGAAGGAGTCTCACAAATGTGACCAGCCGTGTAAAGGACGGGAGAAGTAAAAAAAATATTCGTGTGACTTAATTTATGGATGACCCTTATAAAGGTCGAAAAAAAGTAGATAGGAAGAGTTCGATAAAAAACGCCTTTTTGATTAGTAGATTTATTAAAACAACCATCTTATAAATTTGACAATGAAAATATATGCGCCTCGTCGGAGACTTAGCTTAATTATTAAATATAATAATATAAAAAATCCGCTTTCGGATAACAACTTTTATTAAAACTTTTTGAAACATGAATCAGGAGAAAAAAACATCCACACTCAACGTCCCCCATTAGGATAGTGATATCCTGTGTCGAGGGTCCGGAAACATACAAGGACAAGGATACACCCAGACCGGAAAATATGCGTGCATGGTCAATACAAACATATTATGCTCCGTGCGGGAATCGAACCCGCGACTTGTGGCGTTTAAGGCAGGTTCGCTACCGCTGCGCCACAACGTCGTCAATAGGATAGCTTTATAGTTTAGCAACTTGTTCTCTAAAGAAAGCCTGGAGTTTCGCCCAAGCAGCCAAGAGAGTCGTCTGAATTTGTGATTTATTTCGTTTGTACATGCTTGCATGGAAAATGATATAGGATAATAGGAACTCTATTAGTGAGCTTCCGCTGTCCGTCCGTTCGTCCGTCCGTCAGTATCTCATGAAGCGTAACGGAGAGTTGAAATTTTAACAATGTGTAAATTGTACTAAAAATAAAATAAACTTTAAAAATAAAATTATCCCTATACAAAAAGCATTACTAATATTCCTATCGCCCCTCCAAATAAGCTCTGCGCTTGCGCTAAGAGTGGGTATGATAATAGCGCAAGGGGTCAGGATCGAACCCGCGACTCTGGCGTTAACGGAGCGAAGTCGGCCCTTCTACAGTTGAGTTATTGAGGTAGCTTTCAATGATTACATGATACAAAAAAATATCACAAAGCATTGACTTTTTCTACTTTTTTTATAAATTTACTAGCACACAACGGCCCCCATTAGGATACTTATATCCTGTGTCGGGGGTCCGGATAAATACATATGGACAAGGACAAACACACCCAGACCGGTAAACTTGTATGGTCAATAACGTATGCTCCCAGTGGGAATCCAACCCGTGACCTGGTCTCCGATGTAAAATTGATTTTTTGAGATACGACATATCTGCTTTCTGCCATTGTATATGTGTACAGTACAGAACCTTAATTGCCAGAGTCCGACACACTTTGCTATTTTTTTCTCCATAGCCTTATAATATTTGGAATGTATGTAAATTACAATCGTTTATAAACTCTAAAGTAATAAGCAATATCCCCTTCCATCTGCCTTTCACCGGGTACTTCCTCTTCATCAACCATGTGGAATTGTTGTTTATCAATGTTGGGGAAAAATGTATCACAGTCAAAGGATTTCTGGATCTCCGTTAAGTAGATTTTACCACAGTTCTGATGTTCCATCGCTGCCTGTAATAATAAAGTTTTAGTCTTTATACACATATTGCTGTAGCCTATGAGTGCTTACAACACCATTAGTAGGTGCCACTGACGCGTTGCCAACCTTGAGGTATTAGTTCTTAAATCTTCTTTGCACAGTAATTTTACTAGCCTACAGTGCCTTTCAAACTGGAACACAGGAAAGCCAAAGACCCTACTGCTTTGTGGTAGAATATTTGACACTGCGTTGGTACCTACCTAGCACCAATGTGACTGACTTCACTGGTGCAATAATCTCTGTGATGGGGTCGTCACGTTCTGACAACTTTTAAAACCAGAGTCTCAACTTCGATTGTCCATTGTGCTATTATCATACGCACTGTTAGAGCTATGAGATTATTTGAGAAGTATTAGTAATGATCTGTCTGTCTGTTTTCAGTTAATCTGTAACTGCTGGACTGATTTAAAGATGATTGTAACCGACAAATAGATGATGTTATAAGGATTGATTTATTGTATAAAGCTATTGACTTAATACCTATATCCATGTTGGTCGAGATCCAGGGATGGAGTGCACCTTGGTACCCTGTTGCCTTGGTATTAACATTAATGGGGGCTAGAACAACCCGGACACTAGGTTGGGGACGTACATGACAAAAAAGCACTTAAAAAGAACAACTTATACGAAAATAGATGATTCACCAATCTTTTTTTAACAAGGAGTTAAATCTGCTCACAGATACCCGGTCTCCGGGGAGGAGAACCGGGTTATGTGAGGTTCCATGACAGGTGATCAGTCATAGGGACCCAGTAAAACCTCCCAGGTGGGTGACTTCAGTGAAAATGAGACGCTCCAAGATCTCTTGTAGAACTCAATACCGGGGTCTTTTGAGCACTGTTCTGGTACAGCTCAGTCCCAAGGGGCGAGATGGGAACATTAAAAAAGCAACTTACACTATAAATAGCTGATCCACCTATAACCCAAGTTGATTCAATATCTGGTTGTCCTTCTATGTAGCTGATGGCTTCATCTAGACCCGGCACAACTATTACACCTTGTGGTACCTGAAATGTTTGTAACCTATCATTTTATTCAGAACTAGCTGTGCGTGGCTCCACTCACTGAATTTTTTTTGGTGACATCATGACAACCTAACATTTTTCTGGCATGAAAAGTACCCTATTTGTCAATCCAAGTACTAAGCTATGTGTGTACCAAACTTCTTCCAAATCAGTAGTTTTTGCGTGAAAGATTAACAAACATCTGGTGATCCAAACTTTTACATTTATAATATTAGTTTGATAAATAATCAAATGAATTTTTGAATGTTTTGGTATATTGGCAGCGAGCCTGCCTTTAGCCTCAACCGTTACGGGTTTGATTCCCGTTTGGGTGTTTGGTCTGGATGTTTGTCCTTGTGGATCTTGCCACGGTGCCTCCAGCACCGTAAGCAGTCGGTCCCGGTTGTTATCACATAACATCTGCTAGTAACCTTCAACTCTTGATAGGTAATTAGCTCTTATCCAATAACGTACTTGGTTGGTCCTTAGGGTTACAGGACAATTGTTTTATGTAATACTATGTTTTTTTTATATGCTTTAATAGCTTAAAATAATTAAAATTAAATATATCCTATTGGAATGCTTTTTTTTATGTTAGAAGTTGGCAAACAAGCATACAGCCCACCTGATGTTAAGTGGCTGCCGCAGCCTATGAGCGCTTGCAGCACCATTAGTAGGTGCCACTCACGCGGTGCCAACCTCGAGATATTAGTTCTTAAATCTCGTTCGCCCAGTAATTTCACTAGCGTACAGTGCCCTTTAAACTGAACACAGTAGTGCCTAAGCACTACTATTTGGCGGCAGAATATTGGACACTGCGGTGGCACTGGTGGAATAATCTCTGTTGTGACAGAGGTTATCCCGACAGCGGGCGATAGGGTCGTCACATCCCGACGCCTTTAATGTATGTGTGCATAAAAATCTTACTTTATCTTTCAAGAGATCCACATTATGTGTTAAGACCACATTGAGTCTATCAGACAACGGACAATATTTAAGAGGTATACAGTCCCATGTTCGTCTACCCATGATGACTGCATTTATTTTAGATGGATCCTTGACTTTTGTTGTCATAGTTTGAAAATATTCCATTTCTTTTCTGTAAATATATAATAAAACTTATTAAATAACAAAAAAAATGTACCGAACCTGCCTTAAGCGTCACAGGTTCGTGATTGATTCCCGCTCAAAGCAGATGTTTTTATTGACCATACAGCCATGTGTTCCGGTCTGGGTTGATTTTTTCCTTGTATGTTTCCAGATCCCGACACAGGATATCACTATCCTAATGGGAGCCGTTGAGTGTGTAGCGTTTTTATTTTTATTGTTTATTATTAAACTTTGTTATGATAAATAACTTCTAGAGTTTTCTCAGCACAAATGGGCCAGCTCGACTGGTGTACTAGCCTCTCACAGAAAATCAGCTTTAAGTATCTGTAGGTAATGTTGTATTTCGCGCGATAAGTGAAGTGACGGAGGCCCAATCTCCCATCTCTGTTCCCTTCTATCCCGTGGTTTGGCAACGCGTTACTTCAAGTATAGCGCATGTTCACAGGTTACGATAACTGTTGCAAAAGAAAAATTTTATAAGATAAATAGTGGAAATAATGCTGGAATATTTTGATATGAAAATATAACACATTCCTTTTAATGGAACTCATTCGAAAATCAAACTCCTTTATAATGACATGAAACAAGAAATAATTGATTATTGAAAGTATGTCGATCGAGTCGAAGTCGTAAGTTAGATCAAGTTTATTTCTTTTTTTACTTTGAACAAAGTCTCAGACTGGTCTTTTTATACATACTTTAACTTCCAAGGAAGTGCACCGTTTATCCCAATTCCCATATTTTCACACGCTGCAGCAATAAGGTTTAAGCTAACCTTCGACATCCTAAAGAAAAGTTTTACGTAAGCCTGTGCTGAGTAATTAAATGTTTTTAATTTGAACCAAACAAGTTAACGACATATATTTTCGAAATTCAAAATTTACGATCATTTGTCAAATTAATGACATCGGTCATTAATTGTCATTTGTGATTATTACGTTCATAGACATAGAGATTAGAGTGTTGATAATATATAGCGTAAAGTGACAGAACGTGACTAAAATTGAAGCGACACATCGAATTGACTCGGAACTAAATAACACCATCGTAAACATGCGCTACAGGTGGCTAAAGGAATCGAACCTATACGACCTGGGAACCTTCAAGAGAAGAGCCTATTTTTTCCTTAAAAGTCGGCAACGCACCTGCACACCCTCTTGTTCTTGGCAGTGGTGATCGTTTAACATCAGGTGAGCCTCCTGCCCGTTTTCCCCTCTTACATAAAAATAAAATAAAAGAGCAGTAATTTTTAACTTAAGCACAGATGACCAAAACAAAGATATTTTCCCAACAATAGGAATAAAATCAGACAGCTGTGAAAAAAATCAGGATATTACCTAAAAAAAATACACGACGTGTATTTAATAAACTAAGTCTTGTATTACAATTTTTACTTTCTAGTTCCAGATAATTCGTTGATAGCGCTAGGTCATCCATCAATCCATTATCTATTGTCTTTTATGTCTATGTTGTTAAGGCCACGATCCACTTAACGCAAGGCCTTCAACCACGACTGCTGAAATTGTCGTTCCGCTAACCATCTAACGTATATAGGCCGTTGTGAAAGAAAGTTATAGTTTAAATGCAAATCTTGAGCGTAAAAGGTCACTATGACTCTCCAATATTGTATGGGCGAAGTGACGTCATCTGTGACGTTGAGTTGAACAGTGACGTGACTATGCTCGTTATGGCCTTTATGTAGAACGACAAAGATGTTGCAGTCGTAGCCCAAAATATGACAACTGCTAACTGGACGCAAATAAGCAATACCATGTCAAGCCACACGAATGTCATTTCGAGAAAAACGCGTTTGAAAATTTTGAACAACTTGCTTTATATGATTTTTTTGTAATTTATTGGCCAAGTTTTTGGCAATTTCAGATTTATGTAAGTTATTTTACTTATTTTTAGTGACCGACCGAAATTTCGGTTTCGGTTTCGGTTTCGGCCAGTTTCGGCCAAAAATCTAGTTTCGGCTTTAGTTTCGGTTTCGGCCAAAATATAGCCGAAACTTTCGGCCCCGCCGAAACTAGATTGTTCGTAAGTTTTTGTGCGTTATTCGGTAAACTTCGCAGCCAACTCGTGACCGTTCGCTGACGCGGCCAAAAAATCTCCAGAAACAAGTATTAGATTGATCTTTAAAATATTGTGAACTCAACGTATTACTAGTTAGTTATGTACCTAGTATATCTAACTACAAGTTGTTTCTTTTTAAAGTTTACTCCCAATAGTAAGTCCTGTATATTCATGACAAAAAAATGGTTATGACTTTAATGAATTTTTAGTTTTTATTTTGTTTAACTCTATTTAACTGTCTATATTATATACAGTGGTGGTCAACTAATTAGGGACATTGGTATAATAAGAGTAACATTTACTTATATTTTCCATAATTTCAGTTTACATGAAGTTTTCATTACGTTTTTTTTATGTTAATCTGATCTTGATCATTTAGCCAATGTTTTCTTAATAGAATTAATACAGTTTAGAATGGATTGTAATTAAAAATAACAAAAATTAAACACTTAAGAAAACATTAGAAATAATGAACGCAGAATGTAATGGAAGAGAAAATGTACATTTAATATTAAATTCAACTAAAAACAACGTTTTTATTAAAAATTATCATTAAATGTGATTGCCATTATTAGCTATAGCCATATCGACATCGGCGCGGCATCGACTCGATCAAATAATGAAGTTTTTTTTTTTTTTTCGTAATGTGTATTGCTGTTGGCCCTACTGGCCTTGACAGCGTCACCGGGTGGCCGAGTACAGAGACTCAGCCGTGATAAAGGGGCAGCCCTCACGGGGGCTCAAATTTGATTCCGTCCTTAGGGTGCCTCCTGCGAAGCCGAATCACGGCTAAGGACGTCATCGGAGATGGAGGCAAGCATTCTATACGATAGACTCACCCGACGGTGTGAGCGCGACGAGACGTGCGAAACAAAGGACCTCGTCCTCGCCGGCCGAGGACGGTGTTGTGTGCGTGTCTGTGATGTGTAAGGGGCATTTTCTAATGTAATCCTATCGTCAGGGTCTTGCAGGACGTGCTTAGGACGCCTTACTTTTGTCGGTTGGTAACATCGGTCTGTGTAGATACAAGCATGTCTAATCAAAGGATTTGGATGGAAAGTAGTTTCATCGAAATAGTTTTGCGATAAGCGCTTCAAATATTTGGGGATCGAATCGATTTCAATGTCTCTATGGAGATCTACGTTGCGAACGTACCACGGACAGCCCGAGGCCATGCGTAAGAAACGGTTCTGAATTATTTGTAATTGTTTAATTCTTCTGGCGTGGACGTGCGAAAAAACAGGGCTCGGTACAAGTTTCGTTAGTGAAGTTCTTCCAGGCGTCTTTGGAACTACTATAGAATTGGTTTAAGTTTGTTGTACCACAAATGTTCCAAAGAATTCATGTCTAGGCTTATTGGCAGGCCAATCTAAAATTGCAGCCTTTGTATTTCAGGTTTATTTTTTAAAAATCGAAAATAAACACTAACTCTTGCTGTCCCTAATTAGATGGTCAGCCAGTAAATGAGCAATTTCGATGTGAGGGATTTCTTTTTAAATAAACCACTATTAAATATTCTTAGCTTCGAAAAAGTACACACCATTGAACAATATACTTTATAACAAACAGTATCTCATAAAATTAAACTTTTAAAATATTTAACCAAATTATTTTCCGTTCCTAATTAGTTGACTACGAATGTATGTATACAATAAATGTTAAAAAAAATTTGAAATTCAAATTTCCGTAAAAAAATCGTAATTTTAAATATTTTTTAAAAGTTTCGGTTTCGGTTTCGGTTTCGGCCGAAACTGAGAGACAGGCCGAAAGTTCGGTTTCGGTTTCGGTTTCGGCTGAGAAATCAGTTTCGGTCGGACCCTACTTATTTTCACAAAAAATAAGTACACAAACTGCATATTTCGTATATAAACCCAAAACGTTTAACATAATACTTAAATTGCATGATTAAAAAATGGCTTTTTTAGATGTTTGAAAAGCTTAAAACCCTACAAATATTAAAGAAAAATGTTCTTCAGCCATTTACCAACACTTCCACATATATAACTCAGGTTTTTCAATTTTGTGGGTTAACATGGTATTGCGTCGAACTGAAAGTTTAATGTTATTGAGACTTAACTAATAGCAAAGTGCGATGCTACTAATAAATAATAATTTAACTTTTACGATTTTAAAATTGTAACTTAAAAGTGTGCCTGTAACATAGGTTTACTATGGCCCATTCATACAGGCAAAATGTCACAGACTCGTTCTTCATACGTTCAACATATACCCAATGGAACGAACTTATTCACAGAACTATTAATTTATTATGTATTGTAGTTAGAGACGATGCTGATGAAACAGTAATTTGGAAGGCCCGCCATGTTATTGTAATTTATCATCACTACATAGTATAAAACAAAGTCGCTTTCTCTGCCCCTATATCCCTATGTATGCTTAAATCTTTAAAACTACACAACGAATTTTGATGCGTTTTTTTAATAGATAGAGTGATTGAAGAGGAAGGTTTATATGTATTAATAACATCCATTAAATAGTGGAGAAATACTGTTATTTTTGAAGTTTCTAATGTGATGTCGTAAATAATTACATTTAACGCGTGCGGGCCACGGGCAGTAATGAATAAATCAAAACTACTGGATCGATTTTAATCATTTTTCTCTGTGAATGACACATGCTATATATTTTATACTCGTTCGAAGCCGGAGTGGGCCGCTAGTGTATCTATAATAAACTGACTTAAAGCGGGTGTAGCGACATCTACACGCAACACGACGTAACGCGATAGAAGTATTTGAGTTTGATGTGTATTAGGGTTGCGGGACAATTAAACCTTAGCCTTCAATAACATTTTCTTTTTTTTCAAAGCCAAAATGTTTTATTAAAATTCAGTTAGAGAATACCAGTAGGTATATAATAATGTTGTGAAGAGAGAGGAAAATTTACCTGAAAGAGGGCCTGCAGGCGGGCGCAGCGCACTTTATGGGTTTGCAGTGGCGCCTTCTGTAGGCGTTGACAAGGCGAAGTGGCGAGTTGCATGCTTTCTTCGTCGATCGTCCATAGATGGCGTTGACAACAAGATTGTCACAATCCCTCATCAAGACATAGAATGTTACAGTGATATCTACATGGCATACTACACATCGATGTTGAAGAACAAGATCGGCACAATCCTGAATCGCGCTATCAAAGCGTTCTACGCTAATAAAGTATATATACAACTTCTCAACGTAAGTTGTTCGGCTTCAGTCCGCCAGGCAATATCACACGCCTGGTCGGAGGATCCTCCCCTTGAGTTGGAGGGACATAACATACGTCGTACCCTCCACTTTAGGCATATATGTTAAGGCGCAGTGGTAGCGGTACATGCCATAGGTCGCGGGTTCGATTCCCACATGGTGCAATTTTTGTATTGACCATACAGGCATGTTTTCCGGTCTGGGTGTGTTTGTCCTTGTAATTATTCTAATGGGGAGCATTGAGTGTGTAGCGTTTATTTATTTATTTATACTAGGAAGTAGGTTAGTAAAATTCACTGCATATGAAGCTGCGGGAAAAGTTAACATTTCTACCATAGAAACTTAATTAAGAATTTAGAAACTTAATCATAACAATCAAAAGTTTATTACTCGAAAAACACAAACTTTCTTTTAACCCTTCCACTGCGGCATTGTATATTGTATACATATAGAATCTTTATTTCAAAAAATGCTACAATATGAAATATTGTGTATTTTTTTAAGAAAAACAGCAATGCTTTTTCAAGGCATTACTAATATTCTAAGGAAGCTTGCGCTAGGAGTGGGTATAACAATATTCCTAGGGGTCAAGATCGAACTTGCAGATCTCATGTTATCAGAACCGGTTCTTCGATGTTGAGCTTTTGAGGCTTCAACTCACACCGTCGGGTGAGTATATCACATAGAATGCGCTCAGGGCCCTGCCTCCATCTCCGATGACGTCCTTAGCCGTGGTTCGGCTTCGCAGGAGGCACCCTAAGGACGGAATCAAATTTGAGCCCCGTGAGGGCTGCCCCTTTATCACGGCTGAGTCTCTGTACTCGGCCCCCGCTCGGTGACGCTGTCAAGGCCAGTAGGGCCAACAGCAATACACATTACGAAAAAAAAAGAGGCTTCTAAAACTATTTCTCGTAAGATTCTCCGTTTTAGATGCGGTGGAAGATGTAAAGTGATCCAATGACTCGTATTAAATCCCATATACTATGAAACGACATAAGTCGTTAACCGCAGCGTAAGGGTTAAACTGCCAACTCGCTGTGGACTCTAATCTTTTTGTTCGGTTTAATTTAATCACGCCTTTCTAGGGAATTGTTTTGTAACTTTTATAAATTGTTAAAGAGATTGTTTTTATAAAATTGAATATAAATTAGATCAGAAATTATTGATATAAAAAAAAAATTGAAAAAATAAACGTTGAACATTTAACGGTTAAAGGTCATGAAGTATTAGCGGTGACAGAAATTAATGCATATAATAAAAGTTTTTTTTAAAGAATTTTGAATTTTTCAAGACATTACTAATATTCCTATTGCCCTCCAAATAAGCTCGAAGCTTGCGCTAGGAGTGGGTACGACAATAGCCCAAGGGGTCAGGATCAAACTCGTGACTCTCGGGTTTACGGAGCACAGTCGGCCCTTCTACCGTTGAGTTATTGAGGCTTCCGAATTATTGAATGAATATCTTCTGCAAAAGATTCTTGTTCCTAGCATTATTCCCGGTATTTACCGAGTGTCTGCTTACACTCTTATCCTGATTTGACAGGTAAAATTAAAAAAAAATCTTTTTAGTTTTATTGGTGATATATTTTTCAAAAATATTTTTATTTTTAATTTTTAAGGACCGAAAATACTACAAAAACCTTTAAGACCTATACCTTTCAAGAGTCTTCAATTAAATATATTTATTTATATATATTATCACTGTTATATTTGTAATATGTGTATTTTGTCCACTTATATATATATCTATATGTATATATATTTAATTTATTTATTACTATTATTTTATGTATTGTATTGTTATTAATATTCAAATGTTTTTGTAATATTTTATTACTTTTTTTTTGCACGCCTACCCACTTTCTTTCTTTCACGTCTTAGGTTAGCTGGCAGAAAATGCTATTAGCATTAAGCTCGCCTTTTGCGCACATTGTGCAGTAAAGTGTATATAAATAAATAAATAAATATAGTGGGTTGCGGTGTGTAAACTAATTTACTTTATTCAAATGTTTAAATCGATATTGAATAATTATATTACGGAGAAAAAGTTCAAAGTCCAAATCACTTTTAATACCGTTTATTAAACACACACGAAAGTCCACACATATAAGTTTTAGAAGGAGTACAGCAAAGATTAAAGTATAGATACAGTTGAAGAAGAAATATAAGACGAAATAATAAAGACAAAGCGGTTAGCGTAATTACGAGTAAGCACAGCGCGATAACAAGCAACATACGTTCGGGGTCGGATACGAGTTATGACTGATGGTCTTGCTACCTGCGCGAGCGCCGGTGCACCGGCCCGACCGTAAGAATAATAACAACAGCAATGCAGCTAAGCGATGCTTTCCAGTGTAAGATAAGATCGCGCGGTGCGATACTATATATTACTATATTATTTAATTATTTATTATATAGAATTTGCCTGAGTTAATGTGTGGATGATAATATGTGTATATTTTTGTGTATTATATATTTGTGTATGTTTATGTATATATTTATTTCTGTACTTGTTTATGTAGTATATTAATATAGTTTATATAATTATATAAAACTAAATTAATGTATGCTACATCACCCCCCTCCAGAGACCGTCAAGGGCGATAAAAATCAGGAAATTTAACATGACGTCCTGATCGAGTCTGATAGGGCTTAGGACTATCAGTAAGCTGGTCATCGTCTCTCGAGGCAAGAACTGGGTCATATTTGTCAGCCAGTAAGTAGGCTGGTTTTAAGCGGTCAATTGAAACCGTCACTTCCTTCCCATTGACCAATAGCGTAAAAACTTTATCGTTACGTGACAACACCTTGTGGGGGCCAGAGTAAACGGGCTGTAACGAACTTCGCACTGCGTCCTCTCTCAGAAAAACGTGATTAGTTGTTTTCAGATCTTTAAAAACAAAAATCTTTTCTCTATTGTGACGAGAGGCAGGTATTGGTTGTAATTTTTGTGCGAATGATCGTAGGCGAGCTGTGAAATCAGCTATGTCCGTCACGGAGCTTGTGCTGGAGTGGAAAAATTCTCCAGGAAGTCTTAGAGGTTCGCCATACACTAATTCAGCGGACGAAGCTTGTAAATCTTCCTTAAATGCACTTCTTATTCCGAGAAGCACCCAAGGCAAGGATTCCGTCCACTTCTCGTGAGCATGACAGACGATAGAAGCTTTGAGCTGTCTATGGAAGCGTTCTATCAGTCCATTACAGGCAGGATGGTATGCCGTAGTCCTTCTGTGCTCAAATCCAGCTATCTTAGATAGATAGTTGAACAGAGCGGACTCGAACTGGCGGCCTCTGTCCGTAATAATGGTCTCTGGACAGCCAAACCGGCTTATCCAGCCCGATAATAAAGCCTTTGCCGTTGTTTCGGCAGTGATGTCAAGCATTGGAATGACTTCCGTCCATCTTGTAAATCGGTCTATGGCCGTCAAACAGTAACGAAAGCCTTCCGACGACGGCAAGGGACCCACAATATCTATGTGGATGTGCCTAAAGCGTGCGCGTGGTAATCCGAAAGTGCCTAAAGGTGCAGACACATGACGGCTAACCTTTGCACGTTGGCATGACAAGCATGATTGTGCCCATGCTCTGCAGTCTTTCCTGATGCCAGGCCAAACAAAACGTTCAGATACAAGTTTGGCAGTTGCGCTGACACCAGGATGACTCAAAGAATGCAAACTGTCAAAAACTTGCTTTCTAAGCAATTTGGGAACAAACGGCCGGGGGGTCGATGTACTGATATCACAGTACGCGAAAGTACGGCTCCCCGGTACTTCCATTTTAACGAGCCTGAGTGAAGATTTTTCACAGAGGAAGTTTGCCAGCTCTGGATCCGATGCTTGCTGTTCAGCCAAAGTATCTAGACTGACTGGAGCTTGTAATTCATCCACTCGAGATAAGGCGTCGGCTACGACATTGTCCTTGCCAGAAATGTGCCTTATGTCGGTGGTGAATTGAGCTATATAATCTAGATGTCTGAATTGTCTCGGTGAGCAGTTGGTTTTCCGTTCATGAAACGCAAAACTGATCGGCTTATGATCCGTGTAAATGACGAAGTGTCGAGCTTCAAGCATGTGCCTGAAGTACTTTATGGCTTCATAAATGGCCAAAAGTTCTCGGTCATAAGGCGAGTATTTTTGTTGAGCAGGCGTTAACTTCTTAGAAAAGAAAGCTAACGGCTGCCAATTCTCACCATTGTGCTGCTGCAGAACTGCTCCAATCGCGGTATCTGACGCGTCAGTCAAGAGTGCGAGCTTAGCCTGGAAGTCTGGATGAGCCAGTAAAACGGCTTTGACCAAACTTTCCTTGCACTCTTTAAAACTTTTTAAAGAAGTCTCAGTCCAAGGAATAGGCTGAGATCCTTTGACGACGCCTGTCAGCAAAGCATGTAAAGCGGCTTGAGTCTGTGCTGCCTTGGGCAAAAATCGCCTGTAAAAATTTATCATGCCCAAGAACCTCCTTAACTCCTTAATATTCTTGGGCTGCGGGAAATCTATGATGGCCTGAACTTTAGTATCGAGTGGTTTTGTGCCACTCGCTGATATACTATGGCCTAAAAATTTTACATTAGGCACGCCGAAAACACATTTTGAAGTATTAATAAGCATGCCATATTCTTTTAACCTGCCAAATAACTTACGAAGATGCTCCTTATGCTCGTTCTCGTTCCTGCTGAATATTAAAAAATCATCTAAGTAACAATAACAGAAGTCAAGACCTCGAGTTACCTCATCCACGAAACGCTGGAAGGTTTGTCCCGCATTCCGCAAACCAAAGGTCATATACGGAAACTCGTATAAACCAAAAGGTGTGGTTATTGCCGTTTTCGGGATATCCTCAGGACTGACAGGTATCTGGTTGTAGGCCTTTACAAGATCGATGGTGCTAAAAATTTTACACCCAGCAATGCTGTGAGCAAAATCGTGTATATGCCTAATCGGGTACCTGTCGGGGATGGTTCGAGCGTTAAGTCTCCTGTAATCCCCACAAGGACGCCATCCGTTGTTTTTGTTCGGTGCGAGGTGGAGAGGCGATGACCAGGGGCTTTCCGATGGTCTGGCAGTACCATTAGCTAGCATTGCCTGGAACTCCTGTTGAGCAATTTTTAATTTATCTGGCGCTAATCGCCGGGGTTGGCAGGAAACTGGAGGGCCTGGTGTTGTTCGTATGTGGTGTACCGTGTTGTGTAGTGTAGTGCGTAGTGTGCCGGCTGGTCGAGTAATCTCTGGAAAGTCATCGAGAATTTTATGGTAGCATGAATCACCAGTTATAACTTTTATCGACAAAACATAGTCTAAACAAGATGCTTTTGAAGCATTAGCAGTAACATTAGTGGTTTTATCTATGAGACATTTACTACGACAATCTACAATTAAATTAAAATATGATAAAAAATCTACGCCTATTATTGGCTTAGTTACATTAGCCACTACAAAGCGCCACACAAAATCTCGGCGTAAGCCTAAATCAATATTAAGACTAACGTAACCGTAAGTTTCTATTGATGAACCATTGGCAGCGCGAAGTTGGTAGTTGGCTGGAACACGGCGATCACGAAGCAAAGACCGGGGAAAGACACAGAGGTCGCTTCCGGTGTCGACCAGAAACTGGGTCTTCGTTCTTCGGTCAGTGACGAACAGGCGACCAGGAACACGAGGGCAATCGTCAGTCGCCATTACCGACCGCCCTTGTAGTTTTCCGGCTTGTAGTCACACGGACGAACGCATTTATGGGCTTTGTTGCCGTACTTGGAATGATAAAAGCAAACCGGGTACTTCTTGTAATTGCTCTGAGAACGACTTCGTGAGCGGTTGCTGCTAGATGGCCTGCTGCGTGAACGAGCTCTTTTATTTAGTTGTAGAGTGAGTGATCTGACCTGCTTCCTTAACTCTGCCACTTCCATTTGCAAAGAACTTTCTGGAGCCTTGGTTGTAGAAGCTGTCGCGTGGATGTGCGGCGTAGGGACTGCAATATCCATTATCCGATCCGCAAGTTCAGCTTGGATGTCAAGCGGCGCTGATGTCTGAGCTGCTAGAACTGTCTGAACGCTTAAGGGTAGACGACTAATCCAAATGGTCTGTAAAAATTCGTCTGGAAACTCTGGTCCAGCTAGGCTACGAAGGTGTCGGTAGAACTGTGAAGGTTTCCGGTCTCCGAGCTCTTCGTGAGTCAGCAACTGCTTAATCTTAGTAGCTTTCGATGCTGTGAGTCTACTAATTAATTCAGATTTCAATTTACTGTACTTGTCAGTCGCGGGCGGCTTGGCAATAATATCTTTGATCTCTTTGGCAAATTGATGTTCGAGGTGACCGATCACGTAATAAAATTTTGTCACGTCACTTGTAATATTTGCGAGTGCAAACTGACCTTCTAATTGAGCAAACCATATTTCGGGTTCATCTGGATAAAAAGGTGGTACTCGTATACCCACTTTAAAAACTTCCGTGGAACAACGCCCTGCTTTGACCTTTTGACCGTCACTGGTCGCGTCTTCGAAATCTTCGCTTAACATTTTAAATGTTCATCACGTCGGGGTCACCAGTATAGTGGGTTGCGGTGTGTAAACTAATTTACTTTATTCAAATGTTTAAATCGATATTGAATAATTATATTACGGAGAAAAAGTTCAAAGTCCAAATCACTTTTAATACCGTTTATTAAACACACACGAAAGTCCACACATATAAGTTTTAGAAGGAGTACAGCAAAGATTAAAGTATAGATACAGTTGAAGAAGAAATATAAGACGAAATAATAAAGACAAAGCGGTTAGCGTAATTACGAGTAAGCACAGCGCGATAACAAGCAACATACGTTCGGGGTCGGATACGAGTTATGACTGATGGTCTTGCTACCTGCGCGAGCGCCGGTGCACCGGCCCGACCGTAAGAATAATAACAACAGCAATGCAGCTAAGCGATGCTTTCCAGTGTAAGATAAGATCGCGCGGTGCGATACTATATATTACTATATTATTTAATTATTTATTATATAGAATTTGCCTGAGTTAATGTGTGGATGATAATATGTGTATATTTTTGTGTATTATATATTTGTGTATGTTTATGTATATATTTATTTCTGTACTTGTTTATGTAGTATATTAATATAGTTTATATAATTATATAAAACTAAATTAATGTATGCTACATAAATATAAATAAATAAAACGAAATGAGCAATTTCGTTTACTTGGGTGGATTTATTTTATGTTAGAAGTGGCAAACGGGAGGCTCGACTCATGTTAAGTAATTACCGTCGCTCATTAACGTCTGCAACACCAGAGGACATGCAGGTGCGTTGCCGTACTTTAGGATGCAACTGGTTATACGCTGGCTGACCCAGAAACGCGGTTGATGAGTACGCCACTTCAGGTGTTCTTTACCAATGTTGGTGGCTAACCAGGCGGGTATTTAAACCAGTAAGAATTGGCGGTTATACTGTCTCAGATTTCCTGACGATGTTTTTCTTCACGCACCTGCATGCCCTCTGGTGTTGTAGATGTTCATGGGCGGCGGTGATCGCTTAACATCCGGTGAGCCTCCTGCGTTTGCCCCTCTCACATAAAAAACATTAGATCAATTTGAAGCACAAATTAAGAATTTGATAAATCACAGATGCTTGAACCCGGGACCTTTTTATCATTGGGCCATCTCGGCTTTCTAAAATTGGGACCAAACATAGCTTTCTAAACTAAAAAATAATTTTCCAAATCGGTTGCTAAATTTCAGAATTGAAAACGTACTTTTTTATGTCGGTTAAAAATATCGAACCTTAATTTGACAGAAAAGATTTATAAGCAAGCACTCACCAAATTGTTACTAAATATTATATTAATTCCCATAAGTGTACACTGGGCATTACATTTTCATGGCACTAGTGTGTACTCAGCGTAATGCTTTTCATCGCGCCCCGAGGAGTAAAGGATATAAATATATCCTAGGGTTTTTTTTTTATGTTAGAAGTTGGCAAACAAGCATACGGCCCACCTGATGGTAAGTGGCTGCCGCAGCCTATGAGCGCTTGCAGCACCATTAGTAGGTGCCACTCGCGCGTTGCCAACCTCGAGATATTAGTTCTTAAATCTCGTTCGCCCAGTAATTTCACTAGCGTACAATGCCCTTCAAACCGGAACACAGTAGTGCCTAAGCACTACTATTTGGCGGCAGAATATTGGACACTGCGGTGGTACCTACCTAGCCGGCCTCTTGCAACAAAGACCTACCACCAGTGTGACTGATTGCACTGGTGGAATAATCTCTGCTGCGACAGAGGTTATCCCAACAGAGGGCGATGGGGTCGTCACATCCCGACGCCTAATAAATAATTAAGTAATATTATAAATTCGAATGAATTTGGTTGATTTTTACTGTAAGTTTTTTACGTTGTGGCGCAACGGTACTGAACCTTAAGCGCCACAGATCGTAGGTTCTCGCTCGGGACAGATGTTTGTATTGACCATACAGGCATGTGCTCCGGTCTGGGTGTGTTTGTCGTTGTGTATGTTTCCGGACCCCCAACACAGTATATCACTATTATAATGGGAGCCGTTAAGTGTGTAGCGTTTATTTATTTATTTATTTTAAGAACCAAATCGTACATCTGGTTTTGATGAAACTTCGAAACGCGACTGACGAGCAGTCATTGCACGAGTATTTCACCAACGTAATGTTGTAACTAACGGGCGAGCCTTTTACGCCCTACTACCAGCATATTATACATGTCTTAGAATTTCTTCCACGACATGCAGGTTTCCATTCACCAACGGTGAGCAAGAGATACATTTGAAACAAAAATTAATCACAAACAGTTTTTTTTTAATAATTGTGTATAAATGTATATAAAAATTATTAAAAATTAAAAATTGCAGAATTTAATTTGAATGTTATATATATATATTAAAATTAGGCATTATATTTTAATTCCCGGAACGTGTACTGCGCATAACGTTTTATATCGAGGGAGGAAAAAAAATAAAATATTTTATACAGCCAGCCACTGCTCTGTAATAAAAATCCCTACACAATGCTCGTCGTAAAATGCCGTAATGACTAACGGACCTTCGTCCATCTCCAACCGTCATTAACCCATAAACCCGCCATATGGTGCAGATGAATTACGTATATTAGTGAAAACAATTATTTTCTACCATATTATATAATCTTTCGATGTTCCAAGATGGCGCCAATCAACCGTATGGAATGTCTTAGGCTTTACTATTATTTTACATAAACTATTTCCAGATTGCATTTATTAAATTTAAAAAGATATTAAATTTTACAAATAAAAAATTAATTGAGCCGATTTACGTTTA
The DNA here is from genome assembly GCA_023373885.1 of Hestina assimilis. Lineage (NCBI taxonomy): Eukaryota > Metazoa > Arthropoda > Insecta > Lepidoptera > Nymphalidae > Hestina > Hestina assimilis. The sequence continues at coordinate 1,102,182 of CM041767.1, read as the reverse complement.
ATTAAAAATTGAACATATTTTTTAAAATCAAGATTTTATAATAAATACTCTCACCTATTCTTTATTTTTTTAATTATTTAATAGTTATAAAAATGGCCTTTTGTTCCAAAGTAACTATAAAATGTAAAAGAAAAACAGAAAGAATTTGGTTTCGAAAGTGTGTCGAATTTTATAATTTGTATAGTTATGAAAAAATTCCAACCGAAATCATAAATAATTCCTGATTGACAGTATGACGCTACCCGCCAAAATTAGTGTCAAAAAACGCGGGCTCGCGATACGTTAAATTAAAAAAAAAACAGCGTTCCATTTTACGCGTAATGAGAGCGTAATTCGATATTTTTGTCAGATGCTTTTTGGTTTGTAAGTGGCCAGGATAATAGAGTGAGAGGAACGATGGAAAATGATTGGTTAGAACGGGACGGATATATTGTGTACTTTCTCTTATAGATTTGCTGAAAGCTGTACGATAGGGCTCAATTCAGCTTCATTTTTCAGTACTGTTCGGTCCGTCATCAGGAACGAACGTCGATTTATCCCACATCCTACAAATTTTCCGTAAAACCCTATTAATGTTTTTATCGTAGTATGGATGTGATTTTCATCGGGAAAGATTTTAGGACTGATAAAAATGAAGGCTCGTCAAAGGCCAAAGTAATATAAGGAAAAAATTCCGCGTTTATTCTTTTAAACATTATATTTTTCGTACTGTTTAAAAACGATCGTGTATTTGTTTTTTTTTAATTTTATTTATAGTGTAAATAATGTGGCGTGTATGTAGAGATTTAAAATTTGAATTTTGAGGTAAGTTTTTATATTAATATTTATATGTTGTGTATATTTGTATTTCTTAGCTGATAGTGTGGTTATTATTACTATTGAAGGTTATGATAAGACTAAGTAAACAATACGCTTACGAATAATTTTATGAATTGTATCCATAATTTTGTTATTACATAAAACATTTAATTTTAAATAATATTGGCACCGTTGTGGCTTGTTGGAAGCGAACTTGCCTTTAGTCTCGACGGTTGCGGTTTCGATTCACGCTCAGGGCAGATTTTTTATGATCTAACAAACATCTGTTTCGGTTTGGGCGTTTGTTCTTGTGGGTCTGGGAGCCTCAGAGAGCACGTTAAGCTGTCTCCGTTGTTATCATAACATCTGATAATAATCGTTAACTCTTGATAAGTTTGAACTGATCCAATAAGTTACTGGTTAGCCCTTAGGGTTGCGAAGGTCGGATGGCAATCGCTCTGTGTAAAAACTGGTCACCTGTCAAATACGGATAAGAGTATATGCAGACCCAGGGTATATACCGGGAATAATTAAATAATGCTATTAGTAAGTGAAAATAAATTTTATATATATTACAATTATTTAAAATAATGCAATGCCTAAACCATTCAGATTAAAAACTCTACAGACTACTTTTAAGTTTACCGGTTTCTACCCGTGGTTTCGCTCGTGAATAACGATTTTTAATACACCTTTATAGAAATATAGTTATAATTGGTCCGCCATACAATTTTCATCACTTATTTCAATTCTTTCAAGTTTTGTTATCGCGACAAAAAGTAATCTATAGCAGTTTCCATGGTCCGCTCTATATAAATAAATAAACGCTGCACACTGAACGGCCTTCATTAGGATAGTAATATCCTGTGTCGGGGTCCGGAAACATTCACAATGACAAGGACAAGTACACCCAGACCGGAAAATATGCTTGCATGGTCAATGCAAACATATTATGCTCGTATCGAATCGAACCCGTGACCTGTGCTGTTAAGGCAGGTTCGCTACCGCTGCGCCACAACGTCGTATATACTTTTATAGAACAAATTTTATTAAAATTGGTTCAGCAGTTTAGGCTTGAAAGAGTCATAAACAAACGAAATCATATTAGTTACAATGTCACAAAGAAAAAAACAATCTCCTTTACTAAGAAGATTCAACCAGTTTCTATATAACCTTTCATTTTGCTTTAAAAACCAAAAATTATTTAACAAATATTGATAAAATTCCTATGAGACCAATCTAAATGCATCCTTACGAATAAAAGAAGAATTTGAAAAATCGGTTCATAAATGACTGAGTTCTGACGTAACAAAAATATACAAATTTTAGCGTGGTACGGAACTTTTTTTGTGCTGGTCTGACACGCACTTGACTGTTTTTTAATCGAAATAAACTTGATCTAAGCTGTACTGGATCTAATAAAAAACTAATTCACTAAAAGGCAATCGCGTAATGAATTACTAAAGAGTGGTTTAACATATTATATAGATATACACGGGAGCGAATATCGTCTGCTAATCGCGATTTATAGTTGCGTTTTTATTGATTTGTTTCCTATGACTTAAACCCTGATGGTTATGAGTTTGACTCCGATCGGGACCAGTGTGTCTAATAAAATAAACACAACACACTCATTGGGCCATTACAACAGTGATATCCTGTGTCGGGGGTCTGGAAACATGTATAATTTATGACCATACTGACATGTATCATAAGGTGGTTGTGCGTGTGTTCGTGTGTATCCGGAAACACCAGATAACAAAAAACCCCGTTCAGGATATGATTAATCCTAATGAGGGTCGTAGGTAAATGACTCTACCTGACGGTACGTGCAGAAGGCGAACTGCACATCCATTCAGCCATCTTTGCCCTGTCTACCCGCAACATGTTGCTGGTTATACAATCGCTCCACATTAGCCATGTAGCTAACCAGCCGGGTATTTAAGAACTAGAAAGAGTAAACCTTCTGAAATGTGAAACGAGCAATTTTGAAGTTAAAATAGATTAAAAATTAAAAATGTATGCCTTATTATAATACTGATAGATAATTATTATTATTTTATTGTTTGTAAGATATATGAGGGTATTATAAATTGACAAACTTTGACAAGCGACGTGATGGACGGCTAGTCTCATGTTAGAAACTCACTCTAAAATTGTTGGTTGACGAGCTAACACGTTAACATTAATAAAAGTTATACTGTGAGCTAGAAGAAGTTTATTTATTAGTCCAATGGGGAAGTTAACGAATAAATGATATTGTGAATCTATAAGAAGCCTATTTATTAATCTGAAGAGAATTTAACAATACCCTTACCGAAAAATTTTAGTTTTAAGATTTAATATTACAGAAGGCGGCAAGCTTTTTCGTTCTATTACAAAATTGGTACGCTCTATACCTGACTATTTTCAGCATGAATACACCGGGTTGATTGCGGAAATACTGCCCTTACACAGAATAGCAATGCAAATTGACGGTATTGTTGCGTTTATGCAATGAGTGTTTTGTTCGATCGGAGAAGTACTACCCTTTCACAGAAAATCGGCGTAAAGTAATTATATTAGTAGGTACTGTTGCATTTCATTCGATGAGTTAAAGGGCTGAGTGCCCAATCTCCTACCCCGTCTGTTCCTTTCCTTTTTTACCATCTCATTCCTTTCCTCCTATCCCTCGGGTTGGCAACGCGCATGTGATACTTTAATCATCGCAAGCGCTCATAGGTTAAGGTGACGGCTTACCGTCAGGCGGACCGTACGCTTGTTTGCCAACCGTCACGAAATAAATCATGGACGTCATGGATTGGGTGAGTGGGTCACTAAAAAGACAGGTTCCGCGAACGCGCCACCAAAACCCTCCCCGGTAAAATAAAAGTCTTAAATCAACACAAGCAAAACCGTGGGATGAAAGCAAGTTTAAAATAATAACGTGTTTAGTCTCGACTTCTAAACATCAAACGTGTGGTACGTTTCAAATAATTTCTTTTTAAGAAAATAACGTTTCTTGAAGGGAAACAGCGCCTTGTGTTTACACTTATCAAGATTCTGGAAGCGTTCGTTCAGAATACGATTATGCGTATTCTAATTGACAATAATTCTTTATTACGATTTTTGGGACTAATTGTTTTGTTTATAGTCGACATTATCGAAATTCCATTTAAATTTTATCAAAATTGATTCCGTAGTAGTAGGTTTTTAAATTAAAATAACTGGATGTATAAATAATAGGAATGTATGCCACAGGAGTGACTTAATTGCGTATATCAACTACTTTTTGGAAAAGCACAAATTAGTGATCAGGAACTTAATGTAAACCACCAGTGGTCACCACAAACACATATCAATAGAAAATTCACGGGCTGCATTTTCCAGGATTGATATTCACCATTATTTAATTTAATTACCACCCCTTGCCACCCTTTGCCATTCAATCGACGCCTTTTGCCTGTCCTGAAAATTTTAAGTTTGAAAAACTTACTGCACAGCGTATTCATTTGGTAATATGCATACACACAAACGACTACTTACTCATTTTGTTGTTAATATTGTAACAGTACTTGTTTCCAGTTTATTTTTAAATTAATTGTACTTAACGAAAAGGCAATGTAATAGTTTTTTTCCAATTTTGTTTATAATACAATCTGAAAACTACAATAAGGAGAGCGCTGTCGCCTAAGATTTTTTTACCCAGTTTAGGGACAGAGATTTATTTGTTATTATTTTTTTTATGCTACAAGTTGGTAAACAAGCATACGGCCCACCTGATGGTAAGTGGTTACCGTAACCTATGAGCACTTCCATTAGTAGGTGCCACTCACGCGTTGCCAACCTCGAGATATTAGTTCTTAAATCTCCTCTGCCCATTAATTTCACTAGCGTACAGTGCCCTTCAAACCGGAACACAGTGATGACAAAGCACTACTATTTGGCGGTAGAATATTTTACACCTCGGTGGTACCTCCGTAGCTGGCCTCTTGCAACAATGACCTTTCACCAGTGTGACTGATTGCACTGGTGGAATAATCTCTGCTGTGACAGGTTATCCCAATAGCGGGCGATGAGGTCGTCACATCTTGAAGCCGGTATTTATTTTGTTTTTTGATTTTATATGTAAAATTTTTGTATACCGTACATATAAGAATAATTGTTGCATGTTCTTTGGTCTAATAAGTATATTAACTTAACTTAACTTTACTCAACGGTAGAAGGGCCGACTTCGCTCCGTAAAACGCGAGAGTCGAGGGTTCGATCCCGACCCCCTTGGGCTATTGTCGTACCCCCTCCTAGCGCAAGATCCGAGCTTATTTGGAGAGGCAATAGGAATATTAGTAATGCCTTGAAAAAGCATTGCTAATATTGTTAAAAAAAAAAAAAAAACCATTCACGCGGGCGAAGCCGAGAGAAGATACTATTTATTTCTTTCCTTAAAGGTCGGCAACGCGCCTGCATGCCTTCTGGTGTTGCAGATGTTCATGGGCGGCGGTGATCACTTAACATCAGGTGAGCCTCCTGCCCGTTTGCCCTCTTACATAAAAAAAGTTAAACATAAACAAATATGTATAAGGGGATGAAATGGGGTTCAAAGGTTGTATCAAATTCGTCATCCATGCGGATAAAGCCGATGGCTAAGTTACTTATTTATTTACTTATCTTCTAATATATAAAATTCTCGTGTCACAATGTTCGTTCCCATACTCCTCCGAAACGGCTTGACCGATTCTTATGATTTTTTATGCATATTCAGTAAGTCTGAGAATCGGCTACTATCTATTTTTCAAACCCCTCAGTGATAAGGGTGTCCATCCCAAATTTTTATTTTTATTTTTTTATTATGTGGCATTGAAAAATACATACGACCCTAAATTTTCACTTTTTATCACCAACCCCTGCTTTTTAATAGCCTTATTAGTCAATCAAAAACTTTCACCGGGTAGAGGGCGCTGCTATCGGGTCCCAGATTTTTCGGGGCAGGACAACGTCTGCCGGGCCCGCTAGTATTATTATAATTATTTACCAAATTCAATATTCTATTACATTTATTTTGTTATATTTGACACGCTGGTATAGAATACGACCTACTTGATGGTAAGGGGTTGTCATATCCTATAAAACCATAAATATTATGTGGATGTCACTCACGCGTTGCCATCGAGAGTTCTTAAATCTCCTTTGCCCATTAATTTCACACAGCATAATTGACACTGCGGTGGCACCTACCTAGTCGGCCTCTTGCAATAAAATGTCAAGTACCCGTATCCGTGCAATCAACTTCCGCGGGCGGTTTTTGCGAACCGATACGACTTGGGAACCTTCAAGAAAAGAGCATATTCTTTCCTAAAAGGTCAGCAACGCGCCTGTATGCCTTCTGCTGTTGCAGATGTTCATGGGCGGCGGTGACCACTTAACATCAGGTGAGCCTCCTGCCCGTTTGCCCCTTCTCACATAAAAAAAGATATTATAACATAAAAAAGGCCTTTTAACAAATAGTACCACAGCATAAAATTACTGTCAACGCCGAAATGTAAATTATCCGCAAAGTCGTGGGCAGAGACGGGTCGTAATGAAAGTTTGTGTTTTGAATGCTAATGGGATATCATTTATTTATGTTATATTTAGATGCGAGATCCGTCTGTGAATGTTTCACTAATGAATTGGATGGGATTAGATTATTGTATACGAGCTTTTACCACGGCTTTGCTTTGTATATTTATATTTATCAATTCCTTTGCGAAAAAAGACGTTTGAAATCAAGTCCTAAGCACGTCCTGCAAGACCCTGAAGATAGGATTACATTAGAAAATGCCCCTTACACAGCACAGACACGCACACAACACCGTCCTCGCCGGCGAGGACGAGGTCCTTTGTTTCGCACGTCGCGTCGCGCTCACACCGTCGGGTGAGTCTATCGTATAGAATGATGACGTCCTTAGCCGTGGTTCGGCTTCGCAGGAGGCACCCTAAGGATGGACTAAAATTTGAGCCCCCATGAAGGCTGCTCCTTTTTTTATTAAAATGAATACTAGCAATGCTTTTTAATGGCATTACTAATATTCCTATTGCCCCTCCAAATAAGCTAGAAGCTTGCGCTAGGAGTGGGTACGACAATAGCCCAAAGGGGTCAGGATCGAACCTGCGACTCTCGCGTTAACGGAGCGAAGTCCTTCTACCGTTGTGCTATTGAGGCTTTAAAATATATTTATCACGGGTGAGTCTCTGTACTCGGCCCCCGCCCGGTGACGCTGTCAAGGCCAGTAGGGCCAACAGCAATACACATTCCAGAAAAAAAAAATCTGCCATGATAATTTTATCAATCAATGCGTCAGTCACCTCAGGCACTGCCTCGAAAAATGACCGTCCATGATCTCTCGAATAAGAAAATAAATAATATAAGAATAAACATCGGCCCTGATCGGGAATCGGACCCGGAGCCCTCGAGGCTAAACTAGGCAGAATCCTACCAATACACCACAATGGTGTCCAGTTCTTCAGGAGCCGTTATAATAACAAATAATAAAAATAAATTAAATTGTATCTCATTGGGGGTTCGCATACATAACACTATGTATATTTCTACGGGAGTACGGATCCCTTTATGTGCAATTCCAACACACAGTTCACCGGTTTTTTACGATTGTCATAACTTTTGAAATATGAAACAGTTATTATGTTTCATATGTATGAATATCTTTTGAGCATTTTTATTTATCTATTTTTAAACAGAGATATTTGAAGATCTATTTTTAAACAGTAAAGTTTGTTTTAATTCTCAGTTTCCCGTCTTAACTTTTCATCTTAAATAACAATTTCAGAAAGATTTCTCAATAAATATATAAATAAATAAATAAACGCTAAACACTCAACGGCCCCCATTAGGATAATTATATCCTGTGTCGGGGGTCCGGAAACATTCACAATGACAAGGACAAACACAACCAGACCGGAAAACATGCCTGTGCGATTAATACAAACATCTGCTCCGAGCGGGAATCGAACCCGCAACCGTCGAGGCTTAAGGCAGACTCGCTACCCAGAACGCCACAACCGTGTCTAATGTTTTATTAATATTAAATACACAGCCACCGCAAGCTCTCATTTCACAAAGCGGAATATCTTTTACGCGCCAGTAAGCACAATATTATTTAATATTACCTGAAGTCAGAATAAGACAAGATAATGATTTATTATGAAGGGAATTTTTGTTTTCTTTGAAAATTTTTATACAAAAATTTGTTAAATAATTGAGCTTTTGGAGTTGGGGGGCTAAATGTAAACTCTCTTTGTATTATCCTTTAAATATTTTTGGATGGGTATCACAATGCAATTTGAATGCCATTAGATAAATACATATCAAAGGCGTCGGGATGTGACGACCCCATCGCCCGCTGTTGGGATAATCTCTGTCACAGCAGAGATTATTCCACCAGTGCAATCAGTCACACTGGTGGTAGGTCTTTTGTTGCAAGAGGCCGGCTAGGTAGGTGCCACCGCAGTGTCCAATATTCTGCCGCCAAATAGTAGTGCTTAGGCACTACTGTGTTCCAGTTTGAAGGGCATTGTACGCTAGTGAAATTACTGGGCGAACGAGATTTAAGAACTAATATCTCGAGGTTAGCAACGCGTGAGTGGCACCTACTAATGGTGCTGCAAGCGCTCATAGGCTGCGGCAGCCACTTACCATCAGGTGGGCCGTATGCTTGTTTGCCAACTTCTAACATAAAAAAAAAATATATCGTTTATCTGCATTTTTATTTAACCCGGGAGAAAAGACTCTACTCTACCTGATGGTGGCGGCTCCAAGACTAGTAAAACATAATTTCATCAAAAACATAAAATGTAAAAATTTTAAGTTTGTGAGACTGCTAGAACCTTTGATTTGATGATCATGAGTTAAAGAACTTTATGTAGCCATAATTCGTATAATATAAAATACATTTATTAGCTATACTTGCAATAGAACAGTAAACTTCTTGCTTTATCCACAATAAAGTTACTGGCGTGTCAAAAGTGCCTCAAGTCGCTTCGAGAAAAGATGTTACAGCTGTGCTCTTTGCTCGACTTGGCGGCAGCACTGCTGTGCCCCCCGATAAAGCGAAGCAGTTAAATGAGTTTTAACTAGTTAAAATCGAGTTTCACGGCTTTTACACGTAGAAACATTTCAAGACTCTAAATTGACAACTTAAAATCACCGGTAAAGTTAAATTAAGTTCTCTTTGACTGTCATAACAAATTGTTGAGTTGTTTCGGATGGTTTTGGACTAATTGCCTTTGATGTAATACGGCATTATCGTTTATCATCTCAAACTATCTTGGCTCATCTTATTAAAGCATCAAATGAAATTGGGAACGGACACGTAATAAGGGTAAGACAACAGTTATTCTGTAAAGACAGTCCTCATCGTTAAGACTAAGTCGAGAACACGAGGCAGACCAGCAGACTCTTGGTGGACCACTATGGACAATTGAGTGCACAATATATTTTGGCCAAGGACAACCCAAGATTTGGCGTAGATGAACGTGGAGGCCTGATCACAAATATAAAGGCACGAAGAAGCAGAAGAAATGGTGTTTTCCAGAACAAATGCTAGTTACTGAAATACCCAAATCGGAATAGGCGTACCTATAAAATTTGAAGACTTCTCACGATATCTCCACGATGTCATTATATGATAATATCAGATTACAGTGGGACATCGGGAATGTATCCTTTCAAACAAAAAAATATTAAAAGATTAAGCTCTTGACCTTCATAGAGCGCGGGAACATTGATGAGGTCGACGGTGAAGCAAACTTTTTCATAAGAAGCCTGTGTACTCGCACCTTGATGACGTTCAGGCTGTATGTGTTCTGAAGTACAGATGCTGGAAAAGCATTCAATTCCTTGGCCGTACGCATAGCACTCCGTAAATGAAGATCAAAAGCGTAGTAAAATTGAGATGGCGGTGTGAGATTATGGAGTTCACCATCATCAGCACACTCCCTATGGTAGAGTATAAAACAACGACAGACAGGCGAAAAAAAACACAGTCTATTTGATAACCTCCTCCTTTTTTAGTCGGTAAAAATGTTCGTAATGATCATAATGAATGAACAAAAAAATTCGCATTCGCATTTAACTTCTTTAATTTTATTTATGGACTACTTTAAAATACACTTTTAATGTGTTCATAAATTCAATAACGTTACTCAGTTGTTTTATTCTCGGACAATAGATATTTTGTGGATGTTTACCACTAAGAGCGGCTTCAGACTGGTGGTAGAGCTTTAATGTCGCGAGGCCGTTTAGGTAGGTGCCACCGCAGGTAGCTAGGCAGCGTCAGATATTCTACCGCAAAAAGCCGTTTCGTGCTTCAAAAATCCAAATGTACCCAGGCTTATATTTTGTAAGCTCGAGCTAGGTGGTGGCGAGTGTCATTAGCATATTTACAACTTTTTAATTAACGCGCTTATACGAGCTTATAAGCGCGTTAACACTCGTACAAGCAGTACGTATGGTAAAAGACGCCTATACGCTCGCAAAAAACGCTGGTCTGAAACCGCCTATATAATGCTAAATCAAGAGATTATTAAACTTGTTTGCGTCGACGGTCGCATAAAAACGATCAAAGGAATGGTCAAAGATTAAAACTTCACAGAACTGATTCGTGTCTATTAATACTTAAATTATAAATGCGAAACTATGTATATTTGTTTGTGTTACGTATTCACACCTGAGCCACTAAACTATATAACTTACTTAACTCACCAATATTATAAACGTGTGCCCGTGGCTCAACTCGCGTTATGTAGTGTTTTGATGCTCCCTTAAAAACCCAAAATGTTTCTGGGATAAAAAGTATCCTATGTTTCAATGCAGGTAACAAGCTACGTGTGTACTAAATTTCATTTAAATCTGTCTAGTAGTTTTTGCATGAAAGAGTACCAAACATCCATTCATCCACCCAAACTTTCTTATTTATAATAATAATTAGATTAGATGGGAATTTCAGTTTGTTTGTTACGTTTTTAAGCGTTAACTACTCAACCGATCATCATAAAATTTGCATACAAGTTGTCGGGGCTACAAAAAATGACATAGCGGACTTTCTTCCAGAAAAAAAAGTACTGTTACCGAGAGATGATGACGAGAGAGATTCTTAAATGAATACATATCAACATTGACAAAAATTATATTACCGCGAGTGAAGCCGAGAGAAAAAGTTTGAGTGTAAATTATTATTATGTTTAGTTTTTACGTATTCTTCTTCTTATCAACAGGTTAGTGACAAACTTAGTTTCAGAGTTGTTCAGGTCGTCCGTATGGGCCTCTGACTTAAGTCGACTATCATCAAATGGATAACAGCCGGAACCAACTTTTTACGTGCTCTCCAAAGCACGGAGACGCTCAGTCGACATACCACTATGCGTTCACCTATCTATTGACTTACTCCATCGATCGCTTACCGATCAGTGAGCGCACCAGGCTATATCACACTACACAAACAGTTAATCATAAATTATATGACTTAATTGAATAATGTAAATTAGCTTAATAGTAGCATGTAATTGGAAATTGAATTGTAGATTCGACAATGGGTTAAGTAATTGTCTATTGTGTTAATTAGTGAACCTTTCATTAATAAGGAGTTCATAATAACCAGTATTGATTAGGTTTTGATGAACACAGATATTCAAAGCCAGATGCACTCACTTGGTAATAAACGATCAGTGGTCTAAGCAACTTTAGGTGTGGTCAGTCCATCAGTTTAGGTCGGATGGGTTTGATGAGTGTATGTTCTGTTTTGGTCTGGGCGTTTGTACTTGTAGGTCACCGTGCCTCGGAGTGCGCGCTAAGCTGTCTAATCCGGATAACAGTAATAATCAGACCCCTGGTAGATACCGGGAATAATCCTAGGAAGAAGAAGAGTCTATGGATCGCATTTAGTATTTAAACTGAGTCTTGGACACTTAAAAAATCGCTGTCTACTGTTATCAATTTGATAAAAGTCAATAAATGAAGTCAGAGATCCCAATGTATATTTTATACACAAAATTTTCATATCACCATATGAAATAAACACTTCTTCGTCGGTAATTCAAAATACAAATACTCCAAATTCGCATATACTGATAGGTATTAAAGCTTTAAATGGTTTTAATTTTATTCTATGAATAATAACGTCATTACGATAATATTCGATACGTAACTCGTAAACCGACTTATTTTATTGTTGTCTGGATATTGCCAGAGATTGGCACGCGTGCCAGTGATTAAAGTGTCGTAATAATTTACTACTATATTCTAGTTGAAATCTATACAAGTAAATTGATGTGTCTGTTTGTAATTCCAAATTAACAGCTTTTCAAAATGAATATAAAAGTATATACGGTAATTTATAAAAAATAAATTTTAAAATTGTTGTCTAGCTGTTTGCTTCAATAAAATTTTATCTATGCTTAAACTGTTATATCTTTATTACAACATATGATTTACGTTTTCTTTGACGGCTTTCCATACCATAGAAAGTTTTTTTACCCCTTTGTCAAAGAAAAATCCTTTCGTATTGTATGTTTACGTTTTGAAAATAATAATACCGATGAAAACGTTCACCATTCTAGGTCCTAGGGTTTAGTCTGAGCGTTTATAAGTCAGTCAGGTTCTATATATATATGTCGGAGCATCCGCTAAATTAGGATCTACCTGATTGAAGGTCGTGTCTGCCTTAATAATTTTATCAATCAGTGCTTCAAAATTACGTCCATTCATGAATTTCTTTGAATAAAAACGCCCCATGACAGATACGACAGAGGTCAATAGCAACCAAGTCTACTTTATATTAAGACTACAACCTCTTTCGTCTATATTGTAACATGATAAGATTTAATGTTTAATACCATATTACAATACAGGCGAAAGAGGTTGTAATCTGTGATTAAAGTAAGGCTGTCAATTTTTGACATCCCTCGTATCTGTCATGGTGCGTTTTATTCGAGGATCGTGGATGGTCGTTTTCAAGGCAGAGTCTGTGCCGACTGACGCATTGATTGATAAAATTATCATGGCAGACACAAACATCAATTACACAGATTATTCTAGTAACATAAATAAATAAACGCTGCACACTCAACGGCCTCCATTAGGATAGTTATATCCTGTGTCGGGGGTCCGGACATACAAGGACAAGGACAAATACACCCAGACCGGGAAATATGCTTGCATGGTCAATGCAAACATATTATACGAACCCGCGACCTGTGGAGCTTAAGGCAGGTTCGATACCGCTGCGCCACAACGTCGTCAATATATTCAACATAACTTTTTACCTTCCTTCAATGGCTGACCTTTCCAACAAATTACCTTGTTATATGAAATTCAACTTGAGGTTGTCAATATTAAAACTACAACACAAAAGATTATTAAGACGGTATAAGGACAACCCAAAATAGAAACAATACCTCATCAATAATAAAATAATTTTCCTTGTTATTGTACAGGAATTTCGTCCTGCCCGTCTGTATGTCACTATCTATCCGAAATTTAGTAAAATGTATTCTACGAACCGCTATAGAATTTTGTAGTGAAATAATAAATTAATAAAAATTAACGGTGGCAGTCCATACATGTAACTGAGGGTTGAAAAAAAATGTCAGCGTATGGCGTGTGAGGTATCTTTGGATAGATCTTTAAAAATAATATCCAGATTTGGTTTTGACTTTTTTCAATAATTCATTAGTTGTTGAGATATTACCTTTTAAAGTCATACAAATTGTGCTTCCCCCCTCTAACTTTTGAAATGGGATTTCAAATTCTGGAAAAATTTGAGGTTGTAAAACATCAAAAGAACTTTCAACGATAATTATTTGTCAAAGAATAGCTTCAATAATAAGTTTTTCACGTAATTTGTAATTATCAACTTAGTTTTGCGGTTGACTTTAATTCGATATAAACTTAAAGATGCTGTATTATACAAAACTTTGTCGTCAGATGGTAATCGCTTTATATAAAACTAGTAACCTGTCAAATGGATCAGAATAATAAGGAGACCATGGATAAATACCGGCCATGTGGTTTAGAAAAAATATATATATAAAAATAGCAAGTAACTTCACGGGCGTCGGGACGTGACGACCCCATCGCCTGCTATCTACACCAGTTCCACCAGTGCAATCACACTGGTGGTAGGTCTTTTGTTGCAAGAGGCCGGCTAGGTAGGTACCACCGCGGTGTCAAATATTCTGCCGCCAAATAGTAGTGCTTAGGCATTACTGTGTTCCGGTTTGAAGGGCACTGTAGGCTAGTGAAAATATTGGGCAGAGGAGATTTAAGAAATAATATCTTGAGGTTGGCAACGCGTGAGTGGCACCTACTAATGGTGATTCAAGCGCTCATAGGCTACGGCAACCACTTACCATCAGGTGGGCCGTATGCTTGTTTGCCAACATGTAAATTAAAAAAAAAACATCAAAATTGGTCCAGCCACACACGTACAGTAGAATTATATATAAATATACAAAGAAATGAGATCAGAATAATATGAATTCCTATATAATAATTTTAACTAGTCCTACTTTATCGCGCGCTACATTTTATTTATAAAACGGGACACCCACATTTCGTTTCGTATTTACAAACATTCGAACGAAAATATATACATATAAATAGAATTAAAGTGTCTGTTTGTAATGTCAATATCTATGTCATGAAGGTTGGCAAACAAGCATACGGTCCGCCTGATGGTAAGCAGTCAGCGCAACCTATGAACACGATATTTGAAGTATTACATGCTCGTTGCCAACCTGAGGAATAGGAGGAGAGGGATGAGAAGGGAAGAAATGAAAAGACCAGAGAGGGCTTTCACTCATTGCACGAAACGTTACATTACTATTACTGTATAACTCCTTAAATATAAATTGAACCATGCGCAGTAACACATTTTTGGGTCTCAACCGTATGCGGTAAGAAGAAGGCCGCGTAACTATAGCAACGCGGCGACGCTAGACCGGATTAGTACACTCGCTCACGGTTGTTTTAGTTCTTTAAAACTAAATTATTAAAAACTAAATTAAAATATAAATTATTTTTGTTAGGTGTGTAAACATTTAATTTTATTTTAATAAATCAATATTTTTGTCCATGATTGTACCTGCGCAGAAGCGGCCATTTTGGTTCATTTTAAATTGAAAGAACTATAACTAAAAGACTACTACTAGAAGGTACCTAGCACTTCCTCAGTGAAGCCGGTCCATTTGTGCCGAGAGAAGCCATTTTGAAACGAACGGCACAAGAAACGAATTTTATAAATGTTTGCACGGCTATATTTTTAACAGAACTCTCAGTAAAGATATTTCATGTTAAAGAATTCGGGTGTAACTAACTAACTTCATAACTGAATGAAGCTAGCATGTGACTAAGTTAGTTCCTAACATCGTAGTTTTTAGATACTGATACCTGTATTAGGTAAATTAACGATGGAAGAAAGAGTTCTCTCGACCGTATATCTTCGCGATGAGCTCCTTAGCCGTGGCTCGGCCTCATCAGGACGGAATCAAATTTGAGCCCCTACGAGGGCTGTCTCTTTGCACGGCTGTGTCTCAGTATTCGCCACGGTGAAGCTGTCAAGGCCAGCAAGCCCAAAAGCTATTCGCATTAAAAAAAGCCGCTATTCTTTATAAATCATACTAACAATAATATTAACCAATTCGAACGAATCTGCAGGCAGAGCTGTATTATATATAAAAAATAGTGTCTCATACCATCTGTTGTAATAAATTAAGTACGCAAATGAGGGATTGTAAAAAATTATATATATTTTCTTACAAATAGCAAAGAATATTTGCGATTTTTTGTTGGCAGGATTTTTTATAAAGACAGCTGTGGAGTTAAAAGTGATCACAAACTCTATTAATTTTGTCACATATCTAACACTAGTATCTGTCCGCGGTTTCGCCTGCGTAAAGAGGATCTTATACTCCAATACAACTAAATGGTTGCCGATATTAACTTTTTTTTATGTTACAAGTTGGCAAACAAGCATACGTCTCACCTAATGGGAAGTGTTTGCTGTAGCCTATGAGCGCTTGTAGGTGCCACTCACGCGTTATCAACCTTTAGTTTTTAAATCTCCTCTGTCCAGTAATTTCACTAGCCTACCCTTCAAACTGAATCAAGAAAGCCAAAGACACTACTGTTTTGCGGAAAAATATTTGAACTTCGGTGGGGCAGCCTCTTGCAACAAAAGGTCTACCACCTTTACTGGTGGTAGGTCTTTTGTTGCAAGAGGCCGGCTAGGTAGGTACCGGCAGTGTCAAATATTCTACCGCCGAATAGTAGTGCTTAGGCATTAATGTGTTCCGGTTTGAAGGGCACTGTACGCTAGTGAAATTAATGGGCAAAGAAGATTTAAGAACCAATACCTCGACGTTGGCAACGCGTGAGTGGCTAATGGAGCTGCAAGCGCTCATAGGCTCCGGTAACCACTTACCATCAGGTGGACCATATGCTTGTTTGCCAACTTGTAACATAAAAAAAAAAAACAGTGTGACTGATTGCACTGGTAGAATAATCTCTACTGTGACAGAGATTATCTCAACAGTGGGCGATGAAATAATCGTTGCTGAAAAGTGTTATTTCTTTTTTTCCAGAAAAACCTTCAAAACAATCTGAGACCTGTACAAAATAATCGAATAAAGTTAGCGTGTGACTAACTTCGTTCCGTTGTGTTGGTGTTGAAATTACAAAAAGGCACCAACGAGTTTGACATTTAGTTTGTATGAAACAACCAACACACGTACATATATAGTACGTCTATGCGAACAAATCTTATTTCTATATATATCTTTTCTTTTATCTATATTGAAAAATACAGAGAAATAATAAGAGCTGGCGTGCTAATTGACAGCTGTCAAATTTTCCCGCTGAATCGACAGATTAAAAATAAACAACGCGTTCACGTATTGACGTAGCATAATTTAACCCGCATTCATAGTTTTAGGGTTATTGTACACTTAATGCTATGAAGAAGACAGTTCTTGTTACAATTTTCCTCGAAAACAGCTTGACTGATTTTGATGAAATTTTATATGTATATTCTTTAAGTCTGACAATAGGTTGTTATTTTTGGCACACCCTAAGTAATAAGGGTGGTCCACCCTAATTTTTTTTGACATTTTTTTGTTTTATGATGTTGCATTAAAATTACATATAATCCTAAATTTTCGCTGTTCTACCATCAACGCCTATTATAGTAATTCAATAATTTTTACTATCTCACTTCTGTTCACAATTAAACTCAGATAGGAGGCGCCGCTGTCGGGTACCAGATTTTTTCTCGGTAAAATAAAAAATTCTAAAATATTTACTATAAGTAAACTTTAAATTAAATTTGTTTTTATTATTACTATAGCGGCCACAGAAATAAACATTCTGTGAAAATGTCAACTTTCCTATTACGGTTTTATTGACGCCCTTTGGACACGGAACAATAAAGGCTTTGCCACCTTTTAAGACTTAATTCTGAAACAACAAACAAATTATTTTTTATTTCAACAATGGCTATTCAAACTTTGAGGTAATAAAATAACATTTCCTTAATCTTTACACCTCCTCGGATAAGGATAATGTTGTGCTCAGGGACAATAGAAAAGAAACTGTACGCCAGAACTTAATAAAAAGAAATAATTTTTTTTTTCTAAGCTTTTATTATTTTAAGGGGTTTATTCTATTGTAGAACATGTCGCCCCCATAGTGACCCTTATACTAAATTACAAACGACGCTTAATTCCTAACTTAACTAAATTATACAGTAACTTGGCTTCTTCCGAACAGGGCAAAGCTAAGATACTGGTGCAAGATGCAAAATCAAAATTATTTAGCTTTAATTTTACTTGAACCCTTTCTGCTTCGTTTCGTACACATCCCATAATTATGTGGAACACATCTTCTATTATTCCGCATTCAGTGCAATATGGCGACGGTTCAAAAAGAAATAATAACATTGAAAGAGGTTCCTTTAATAAAACGCCAAATAAAAATAAAGTGGATCATTTTTGAAGTTACAAAAGTTTTTTTTGAAAAATATTTGTTTATTAATTTACCACCGTTGTGGCGTTGTGGGTAGCGAGTCTGCCTTTAGTCTTGACTTGGTTCGATTCCCGCTCAGGCAGATGTTTGTGTTTCTGGGTCTCCCCACCGTGCCTCAGAGAGCACGTTAAGAGAGTTAATGAGTAAATTGCTCTTTTCCAATGGTTGCGGAGATCAGATGGCAGTCGCTCTGTGTAAAACCTGTGTAGTAATGATCATACAGACATGTTTTCCGGTCTGGGTGTGTTTGTCTTTGTATATGTTTCCGGACCCCGACACAGGATATAAATATCTTAGGCCGTTGAGTGTGTAGCAATTATT
Source organism: Hestina assimilis (assembly GCA_023373885.1). NCBI lineage: Eukaryota > Metazoa > Arthropoda > Insecta > Lepidoptera > Nymphalidae > Hestina > Hestina assimilis. The sequence goes on along the minus strand of CM041767.1, from coordinate 1,084,010 downwards.
AATTAATCGAATGAAGTTAGCTTTTCAATTCTTATTCAACGGCAGAGTAACCTCATGACTCGACTGTTACAATAATTATGAACGTTTGTTTTGAATGCATCGCTATTTATACAAAAGTCAAATCATTCTAATGTAGGTAGTTATGAAAATCGCCTTAAAAAATCAAGCAGTATAAAATAAAATTGTACTATTGTATTTATATATATTTATTTTAAGTTATATACGCGTTGAATTTAAGAGTTATGACTAAGTTCATTCAATTCCATTTAAAAAAAGGACTTGTCTATAGTATATATTTCACTGGTGGTAGGTCTTTTGTTGCAAGAGGCCGGCTAGGTAGGTACCACCGCAGTGTCCAATATTCTGCCGCCAAATAGTAGTGCTTAGGCACTACTGTGTTCCGGTTTGAAGGGCATTGTACGCTAGTGAAATTACTGGGCGAACGAGATTTAAGAACTAATATCTCGAGGTTGGCAACCCGTGAGTGGCACCTACTAATGGTGCTGCAAGCGCTCATAGGCTGCGGCAGCCACTTACCATCAGGTGGGCCGTATGCTTGTTTGCCAACTTCTAAAATAAAAAAATAAAAAAATTGTTTAGTCTGTATGTCTGTGGTTGCGATATAATTGGATAATTCAATTCTGTCTAACTATTATAATTCTTTCATTATGTTTATAGAAATAACGATTTATCTTTCTAAAGAATATGAGTTAGGCTTCCAAATAGTTTCAAAACAATTGTTATTGCTATTTTAACTAACAATATTATAATTGACAATTTATTTGCAATTTAAATAGCTTTCAATTTGCTTATTTAAATTCATTTATTATTATAGCGTCGAGAGAATGCCACAGAGTAATAAGTTATAAATATTTAAACGATAATTATTATGTTAATACGCTGTTTTTTTGTATAAACATGTTATGAACTTGACAAATTTGGTACATATTTTACGGTCTTTTAAAAATAAAATAATTTACTTATCAAGAATTAACGATTATTATCAGATGTTATGATAACAACCGCGACCGACAGCTTAACGTGCTCTCAGAGGCACGGTGGGGAGACCCACCAGGAAAAATGCCCAGACCGAAACAGATATTCTGTAGGTACATTCCCAATCAAGCCTATCCATGCCATCAATAGACGCAAATAAGCAATTCCATGTCAACCCACAAAATTGGAAAAAGTGAGTTATATATGCAGATGTGTTGGTAAATGGCTGAAGAACATTTTTCTTTAATATTTGTAGAGTTTTAAGCTTTAAAACTTCTAAAAAGCCATTTTTCAATCATGCAATTTATGTATTTTTAAACGTTTTGGGTTATATTATATACGAAATATGCAGTTTGTATACTTATTTTTGTGAAAATAAGTATATTAACTTAAATAAATCTGAAATTGCCAAAAACTTGACCATTACATAAAAAAATCATATAAAGCAAGTTGTTCAAATGTGATGTGTTGTGGACATTCGTGTGGGTTGACATGGTATTGATTATTTGCGTCCATTTATATTACAGCATATCTTCCAGTGGGTGTGTAGTATAAATTATCATAAAGTTCTAGTAGGCTATGAACGTAGATATATGCAAATCGTTTGATAGACTTGGCCGTTCACCAAATTCTCCGTTTTATTGTGTTAGATATCTTGATCTATGGTTCCGTACATTTGTTTTATCGTTTATAGTTATTATTGACGACGTAGTGGCGCAGCGGTAGCGAACCTGCCTTAAACGCCACAGGTCGCGAGTTCGATTCCCGCTCGGAGCATAATATGTTTGTATTGACCATGCAAGCATATTTTCCGGTCTGGGTGTATTTGTCCATGTCATTGTGAATGTTTCCGGACCCCCGACACAGGATATTACTATCCTAATGGGGGCCGTTGAGTGTGTAGTGTTGTAGTGTTTATTAATTGTCTGTGCATTATGAATCACTATGACTCCATCCGTCTTATCTGGGGACTTAATATTAACTCTTATTGCGATTCACATAACACATATAATTTATACATAGAATTAGATACTATGTAAGTATATACTAATTACAGACCATTCTATACAGTCAAAATATCGTAGAATCGATGGTGCCTCTTCGTAAATTCAACACCACCACAAAGTTGTTAATGTTTGACCCGTTTGATTAAAAATGGTTTTTTTATTAAGAGTTTTTGAAGTGAAACTTCTAATGCGACTTCCATCAAGGTTGCGTTAAACGTTTAACGCAAGAGGAGAGGAAAAAAGATACACAAAGGTTGAAAGTAGGAGAGAGAAAGAGAGTGAGTCAGATGATGCGATCAATTGTGAATTGTAAGCAATGTTAATAAAATTTGTCTTAAAGAAACAATATGATTTCACTAAAAATCAATTTCTAGCCCTTTCTATTTTCATTTTCACGAAGCTTCACTTCTTCCGCGGGAAGGACTCCACGCACTATTTTTTTTTTAAACACTTCTTAAGTTTGTTAAACTAAAACTGTTTGTTTTAAAGGCGTCGGGATGTGACGACCCCATCGCCCGCTGTTGGGATAACCTCTGTCACAACAGAGATTATTCCACCAGTGCAATCAGTCACACTGGTGGTAGGTCTTTTGTTGCAAGAGGCCGGCTAGGTAGGTACCACCGCAGTGTCCAATATTCTGCCGCTAAATAGTAGTGTTTAGGCACTACTGTGTTCCGGTTTGAAGGGCATTGTACGCTAGTGAAATTACTGGGCGAAAGAGATTTAAGAACTAATATCTCGAGGTTGGCAACGCGTGAGTGGCACCTACTAATGGTGCTGCAAGCGCTCATAGGCTGCGGCAGCCACTTACCATCAGGTGGGCCGTATGCTTGTTTGCCAACTTCTAACATAAAAAAAAAAAAATAAGTCACTGATATTCAACTCATTTTATTTTTATATAATTTTAATTACTTTATATAGTGTTGCTCACTTCACTTCACTTTTTAAAAATACTTAAAGTCTACCGCCTTTGGCAAATACTAAAATGTCTGTGACTTTAATCTTCACCAGACTTTAAAAATAACTTTATCCATATAGGTACCCTAAAATAATTTCGCTTTCTGAGAGCTTACCATGAACCCTTATTGCGATTCAAATGACGACCTAAACCCAGCTACACCGCTATTTCGTATATGACATATATATTTATACGTCATACTCATATAAAATCTAAATCGATACACTGTCAGAATGAAACTGGTTCGAAATAGAATTTTTACTAAAATTCATGTTTTTTTTTATGTTACAAGCTGGCAAGCAAGCATACGACCCAGCCGATGGTAAGCGGTTGCCGTAACCGGTAGTAGGTGCCACTCATGCGTTGCCAACCTCGAGATATTTGTTCTTAAATCTCCTCTGCCCAGTAATTTCACTAGCCTACCCTTCAAACCGAAACACAGTAATAACAAAGACTCTACTGCTTTGTGATAGAATATTTGGCACAGCGGTGGTACTTAGCTGGCCTCTTGCAACAAAAGACCTACCACCAGTGTGACTGATTGCACTGGTGGAATAATCTCTGCTGTGACAGAGATTATCCCAATAGCGGGCGACGCCGTAAACATCTAAAGGAAATTTTCTTATTACTACTTCATGACACGCAGACGGAGTCGCGGGTAGATGGTAGTTAAATCATCTTACGAACACCAAGTTTCTGATATTAAAATATTTGCTGTACACACAATGGATCGTTTCTAAAGGATATTAGTGAAAGGAGGCTTACAAAATACCATTATCTTGGAATGCGGTTCATCCATCAAATTTTCTTAAAAGCAAAATCGCTTAGAAACGAATTATGTTATTAATTATGATTTTATTTAAAACCATTATATTTACAAAAGAACGTAATGATTTAGCGTTTTTCTTGGACTAGCTCTGCCCGCAGCTTCGCCCACGTGAGTTATATTTTATTTTATTGTAAAAATAGGGTACATGACTCTACTCCACCTGATGGTAAGTGGAAATAAAGTTCAAACGCGAAGGCGGCTAACAAAGTTGCGGAATGCAACCGTGCAAGCCACCCTTGTCCTGCCTACCCCCAAGATGCCTCTTCACGGTTTGTTTGAAGGGCACATTTATTTATTTATATTTATTAAGAACGATACCCCCAAAGTCATGAGTCGAAACTGGATGAGGAAATGACTGGGCAGAGGAGATTTAAGAACCAATATCTCGAGGTTGGCAACGCGTGAGTGGCACCTACTAATGATGCTACAAGCGCTCATAGGCTACGGCAACCACTTACCATCTGGTGGGCCGTATGCTTATTTGCCAACTTGTAACATAAAAAAAAGGTGGGCACAGGACCGCGTTGACATCAAAGAGAGGCATATACACAGGAGTGAAGTCAGGCTGCAGATGCTGATGATCTTCATTGTAATACAAATAAATGTTTCCGGATACAGACTTTCAGAACGGAAAGGGTGGGAGACTGGGCCTCCAGCGCTCTCACTCATCGCACAAAATGCAACAGTACCTACTGGTGCTGTTACTTTACGTCCATTTTCTGTGGGAGGGTAATACTTCCCCGAGCCGGCCCGTTTGTGCTGGGAGCTTTGATCTAGTACTACTTCTTCTTATGGAATGGTTAGTGGCCAACTTAGTGTCAGAGTTGATCAGGTCGCCCGTATAGGCCTCTTGACTTTTCGACTATTGTCAAATTGATAACAGCCGGGACCGACTTTTTACGTGCCCTCCGAAGCACGAAGACGCTCAGTTGGAATACCACTATGTGATCACCCATCTACTAACTGACCGCGCCTAAAGTTGCTTAACCCACCGATCTTTTAGAGATCATTGAGCACACTAAAACATGAGGAGTGACATATAAACAGGTACCCCATCAATATTACAGCAAATATTTTTTTCTAACGCCCGCGCCATGTTGTTGTTATATTAAATTTATCGTTTATTGAGAAGATCAAAGGTAGGCAGTGTGCGGTGAGTTATGTATCACCATTATTCAATATCTGTTTGTTTTTAATGATATTTTGATCTATTTTACGATCGAAAAATACCGTATTTCTGTTACGTTATATATATATTTTCAGAATAATATTTACGAGTAAACTGTTGACTGTTTTAACTATTCATTTCGTAAACAAGCATACGGTCCGCCTGATGGTAAGCACGCTTGCGATACTTGAAGTATCATATGCGCGTTTCCAACCCAAGGGATACGAGGGAATGGATAAGAACGGGAAAAGGTCGGTTTGAGTCTTGTGATGATTTTGTGTCATAATTTCGGCGTCTGTTTTTTTTATCAGAGTGGGCAAACAGTCAGAAGGCTCAACTGATGCTAAGCTATCACCACCGTCCATAAACGTCTGCGTTGCCAGCCTTTAAGGCAGGAATCGGCTCTTCTCTTAAAGGTTCTTAAGTCGTATCGGTTCAGAAAGGCTGGAAGTTGGTTCCACAGAGCGGTTGTGCGAGGTAGAAAATGTCTTTTAAATTGCGCTTTTGTAGATAAGATGTAAAACTGGTTAGGTAGGTACCACCGCAGTTTACTATTCTAACGCGAAGCAAAGACTTTTGCGTTACTGTCTTCCGGTTTGAAGGATACTGTAGCTAGTGAAGTTACTGGGCAAAGGAGATTTAAGAATTAATATCTCTCGTTGGCAACGCGTGAGTGACACCTACAAATGGTGTTCCACGCGCTTATAGGCTACGACAACCGCTTACCATCAGGTGGGTCATATGCTTGCTTATCAACTTGGCAGTAGTAGTTTTAACGGCACCGGGACGTGACGACCCCATCGCCCGCTGTTGGGATAACCTCTGTCACAGCAGAGATTATTCCACCAGTGCAGTCAGTTACACTGGTGGTAAGTCTTTTGTTGCAAGAAGCTGTAGCTAGTGAAGTTACTGATGTCAGTGAAGTTATATAAGAACCAATATCTCTCGTTGTCAACGTGTGAGTGATACCTACTAATGGTGCTGTGCGCGCTCATAGGCTACGACAACCGCTTACCACCGGGTGGGCCGTATGCTTGCTTGTTAACTTAGTAGCATAAAGAGCTACTATTAGACATCTTATTCGTGGTATAGATTTAAGTAGAATTTATTATTTATTGTACTATTGTTTTTATTTTAAGCTTTAACGCCATGTGGCCTAAGAATTTGTGTAATGATTTTTTTAGCACTCGTGTATAATACGGTTATGCGCCACTGAAATAATTACGTACGGTCAACAAAAAACGTTACATTTTTATAAAAAAGTAAATAAAAACATTTTTAGTGTATTTATTTTAACGAGTGAATAGTTTATTTATTTTAACGAACTTTTTATGGCATTATGCGTGGCTGTGTAACCGATCGTTTGCGTCGGTCGCGTGTTCGATTCGCGTTCGGAGCAGATTTTTTATATAAATATTTGTTTCGATCTGGGATTTGTCCATGTGGGTCTCCCCATCGTGCCTCAGAGAGCTCTTTAAGCTGTCGGTCCCGGGTGTTATCATAACATCTAATAATAATCGTTAACTCTTGATAGGTAATTCGCTCTTATCCAATGAGTTACTGGTTCGCCTTTAGGGTTGCGGAGGTCAGATGGCAATCGCTCTGTATAAGAACTGGTAACCTACTATATCCGGATAAGAGTAATAAGCAGACCCTGGGCAACTACAGGGAATAGTGCTAGGAAGAAGAAGATGCGTGGGTGTTTAAAATTATAAAGACGCTACACGCTACGTTACACACTCAACAGGCCCCATTAGGATAGTTATATCCTGAAACACACACAATGATAAGGAAAAACACAACCAGGCAAAACATCTGCTCCGAGCGGGAATCGAACCTTCACCTGTGTCGCTTAGTGTGGTTCGCTACCGCTGCGACACAACGTCGAATTGTATTCGTGGAAACTATGATAACCTAATTTCAATTATTCCTACAGCTAAAACTAATACCCTAGAAGCCTTTTCCGAGAAATCTTCTAATTAAGATAAAGTTGCCTGAATGTGTATTTGATAAAAACATTTCTTGGAATTTCATTATTAATGAAAATTCTTCTTCGTGGAAATGGAGTGTTTACTGGAGAATTATGATTTTATGATTTTGAATATTTATAGCTTGATAAATGCTTTCACTTGTAGATTCTCGAGGTTAAAGGCGTCGGGATGTGACGACCCCATCGCCCGCTGTTGGGATAGCCTCTGTCACAACAGAGATTATTCCACCAGCGCAATCAGTCACACTGGTGGTAGGTCTTTTGTTGCTAGAGGCCGGCTAGGTAGGTCCAATATTCTGCCACCAAATAGTAGTGCTTAGGCACTACTGTGTTCCAGTTTGAAGGGCACTGTACGCTAGTGGAATTACTGGGCGAACGAGATTTAAGAACTAATATCTCGAGGTTGGCAACGCGTGAGTGGCACCTACTAATGGTGCTGCAAGCGCTCATAGGCTGCGGCAGCCACTTACCATCAGGTGGGCCGTATGCTTGTTTGCCAACTTCTAACATAAAAAAATAATTCTTCTACGTAATTAAGAATAATAAATATAATAAACGCTGCACACTCAACGGCCCCCATCAGGACAATTATATCCTGTGTCGGGGGTCCGGAAACATACACAATGACAAGGACTAACACATCCAGACCAGAAAACATGCCTGTACGATTAATACAAACAATCTGCTCAAACCCGCAACCGTCGAGGCTAAAGGCAGACTCGCTACACACAACGCCACAACGGTGTCGGTTTATAAATTTATTAAAAAATATATACTAGTAAAATGACTGGGCAAAAGAAAACAATATCTCTCGTTGGTAACGCGAGAGTCACACCTACAAATGGTGTTGCGCGCGCTCATACCGCTTACCATGTGGGTCGTGTACTTGCTTCCAAACTATGCAAAAACGACTAAACGGATCTGGATGAAACTTGGCACAATTATCATTTGCTACCTGGATTTACACATACGATACGTTTTATTCCAGAAAAATTATACGTTCCCGTGGGATAGACAAAATCTGAATTAAAAGATTTGTTGAAAGTAACTCTATTTGCTAACTTGGCAAGCAAGCATACGGCCCACCTGATCGTAAGCGGTTGCCGTAGCCTATGTGAGCGCGCAACATCATTTGCAGATGCCACCCACGCGTTGCCAACCTGGAGATATTGTTTCTTTCTTTATTTTATTGTGCAGTAATTTCACTAGCCTACATTGCCCTTTAAACCGAACACAGTAATGTCAAAGACACTACTGCGTACCTACCTAGCTGGTACCTACAAATATCTGTATGGAAGCAAATAAGCAATTCCATGTCAATCCACACGAATGTCATTTCGAGAAAAACCCGTTTGAAAATTTTTAACAACTTGCTTTATATGATTTTTTTATGTATTGGTCAAGTTTTTGGCAATTTCAGATTTATGTAAGTTATTTTACTTATTTTCACAAAAATAAGTATACAAACTGTATATTTCGTATATAATATAACTCAAAACGTTTAACATAATACCTAAATTGCATGATTAAAAAATGGCTTAAAACCCTACAAATATTAAAGAAAAATGTTCTTCGGCCATTTACCAACACTTCTGCATATATAATTCAGTTTTTTCAATTTTGTGGGTTGACATAGTATTGCTTATTTGTGTCCATATTTTCACACCTTATCGCTGAACCGATTTTGATGCATTTTGGTATTCAAATAGCTGGGATTTTGGACAAAAACGTAGTCGTGAAAACCTTTTTGTTTGTTAAGTACTTAAGCGTATCTAATGCTGCTAGCCGTACCGGCCTTCAGCCCCTTTATCCAGGGCTATATAAATAGGGCATGCCCTGGGGCCGTGGATGCGCAGAGTGGGGAACCTGAGAGTCCGTGTTGTTAGCGACCCTTTGGAAAATGGCAGTAGGAGTGGTCCCAACAACCGTGCGCGCTTGTGTGGGAAGCGCTGGTGGGAGTTTTCTATCTCGCTGGTACACAGTGTTTGTCCGATCACCTTGGTTTGTTCTCCGGAGTTCCCGTAACCTGACAAACGCACTGGGGTTGGCAATCGAGGTTTTAGTGGGTCCCGATGACGTTACCTTGTCATGGAACCCCACTTGACCGTGTTCTCCTACCCAGAAAGCCGGGTATCTGGTAGCAGATTTCATTCCCATCACCAAAAAAGGGTAAGCCCATCAAACAAGCTAGTGAAGTTCCCTGATTACAGATAAGTTAGTAAGGTCAAGTACGAGACGCAGCCAACACACATAATGTTTTATAAATATTTGCCGACGTTGTGGTGCAGCGGTAAGCTGCCTTAAACGCCACAGGTCGTGGGTTCGATTCCCTCTCATAGCATATGTTTGTATTGACCATCCAAGCACATTTTCCGGTCTGGGTGTATTTGTCCGTGTCATTGTGAATGTTTCCGGACCCCCGACACAGGATATTACTATCCTAATGGGGGCCGTTGAGTGTGTAGCGTGTAGTTTATTTAATTTAAGTATCGCGCGTTTAAGCTGAACGTATGGTTGTTAGCCAACCGTCATGACATAAAAAAACCGTAGGCTATAGATGGTGTAACCATACAAATAATTTTTAACGCACTGTGTATTTTTATTCACTGTTACGCATTGCAACTAGAAGCATTTAAAGCGGACGGATCAGAGGACGCAGTGGTGGATTTATCAGCAGGTTGAGTAGGCTTAAGCCTAGGGCGGCAAAAAAAAAATACACAATGACAAACGCAACAGGATTGGAAAATATGACTGTATAGTTAGTACAAAACATCTGCTTCGGGAATCGAACCCGCAACCTGTGGCGCTTAAAACAGGTCCTCTGCCGTTAAAGTATCACTTGCGCTTTAAAGGGAAAAGAGGAAGAAAACAGAGAGGGTAGGAGATTGGGCCTCCGACGCTCTCACTCATCGCATGAAACGTAACAACTGATACTGTTATTTTAAGCCAAATTCTTTGATAGGATACTTCCCTCTTCGAGGCCCATTTCTTCTACTATCACTACATAGTATAAAACAAAGTCACTTTCTCTGTCCCTATGTATGCTTAAATCTTCAAAACTACGCAACGGATTTTGATGCAGTTTTTTTAATAGATAGAGTGATTGAAGAGGAAGGTTTATATGTATAATAACATCCATTAAATAGTAGAGAAATGCTGTTGTTTTTGAGGTTTCTAATGTGATGTCGTAAATAATTACATTTAACGCGTGCGGGCCACGGGCACTGATGAATAAATCAAAACTACTGGATCGATTTTAATCATTTTTTCAGTGAATGACATAGGCTATATATTTTATACCCGTGCGATGCCGGAGCGGGCCGCTAGTTACTAATACAAAAAAGAAGTTTATATATATATATATATTTACAAAATGGTTAAAGTTTTTCATGCCATCGCTACACCAGATCAACGACCGACGTAAAGCGCTATATTTATCTGACTTATGGCTAATGTATTGTAACGGACTCGCATTGAGGTGTTCCGTGTGCTCGGTTTTATGTGTACAGAAATAATTTTTAGAGATCCGCCATTATGAAAGAAATTTTGCGCAACATCTGATACACGTTGTTATCACAAATATGTTTCGGTAAAAATTGAGTATTGTGAAGTAATTCTCTAATTATAATCTAAGGAAATGCCATTGCGAAGTTAGTCACAAGCTAGCAACATTTTTTTTATGTTACTATGTTTGTAAGCATAATATGATGGTAAGCGGTTGCTATGAGCGTGTGAGATTTTGTATAGGGTAGATATAAAAAATATATATGATATGAAATAATATAAAAATGATTGTTTAGATGTGGGCAGCAATTATATATTAATGAAAGGACATTTAAGATATTAGCTATTTATTAAAAGAACTAGTATTTACTCTAATGTATTTATTGAATATAAGGTGAAATAATGACCAAATATATATTCTCTCAAAATATCTTTTATTTGTCTTATTATTTGCTATAGACATTAAATGAATCTACCACCGATTCGGAAAGTGGATTCTGATGAGAAGAATCGGCAAGAAACTCAACAGCTCCTCTTTTAAAATATATTCTTTACACAGCAATCAGGGTAACAATAAAATATAAGTTAAATACGATGAATTTACAAGTAATAAAGTACTTATCTTAATACAATCCAGCAGCGTTACCACTATTGCAAATACTAAGTAGTTATCTTACACAATCCAGCAGAGTTACCACTATGGCAGACTGATAATTAGGAACTATATTCTCGAGCAAGACATGGTCCCTTTTATAGTCAGATTACATACAAATATGACGGTAGAAAAATAAAAAGTTATACAATACAACAACTTTAAACAATATTAGATATATTTAAAATACTACATTAAATATATATAGAAAATAATGGAATCTAACACGGCCATACTGACAAGTACTTCGTCCCCGAAGTACCCAATACACAAAACAAATCTTACTTACTCTACACTAATCTAGTACATTTCAAATTTGTTATTTGGATATATAATTAAACAGTTTAATTTTAAAATTACTTAAAGAGTATATATTATATTTTTGTAAACGTCGGTATATATGACTCTTACCTAGACACGACTACCACATTTAAGATCTTATTTAAGATTACTAATCGAGTATATAGTACATGTTTACAAAAGTCGCTATATATGCCTCATACCTAAACATGACAATCAAATTTTAAATTATATTTAATCCAACATTTAAAATTACATTTGACGTGTCAGTTACATTTAAAATAACATTTAAAATTAATAAACGAGTATGTAGTATACGTTTGTAAAAGTATTCATCTATGCCTCATACCTAGACATGACAACCACATTCGCCCGCTGCCAGTGAGACCGGTTGACACCAAGTATGTGACCGACCAGCGGACGACGACTAAGCCATTATATATGCCAGATACCTAGACATGTCAACCACATTCACCCACTGCCAATGAGACCAGTTGACACCAAGTATGTGACCGACCAGTGGATAACGGCTAAGCCATCATATGTGCCATGTATACATAGACATGTCAACCACTTTCACCTGCTGCTAGTGAGGCGGTTGACACCAAGTATAAGGCCGACCAGCAGATATGGCTTCAAATATTCACATTAGATATACAAGCCAGTGGCATCGACATGCTGATTCCATTCACCCGCTGCTGATGAGCTAACCAGCACCAAGCCACGGTCGACCAGCGGTTATTTCATGAAACAATACAAAAATTGTGTCAGTAAATTTCAACAAATTCAATCTTTGCAAACTAGACTAATCGATAGGCACCCAGAGCTTTAGCAAAATTTAAATTCTCAACATAAACCAACAATAAACTCAACATAAATCAAATAATCAATATTTTTTCTTTTTTTATTGGATTTTGATTTCTACTAGTATTACAGTAATATTACTTTTAATCTAACACGGCTATCCGATGCAAACATAAATAATTATAATAAAACCGTTCGGCTGTTCTGACAATATCTTTTAGTCTAATGTAGCAAAGAATCTATATAAGTAGTCGTATGTAGTCTTGTATGAAATTAATTCAAACTAATCAAAGAAACAAAACCAGTGCTCATGAAAACAGAGGTAGAATTTTATTTAAAATTACTAAGACAATTCTGCAAAGTATCTACAATTAAATTTCATTTTAAAAATTTAAAATTATAGGATTTGGTAATTTAATTTAATTTCTCTAGTAAAATAAAGTTGTATTATCGTTTAACAACATTTTAAAAATTATGGAATAAGATTTCAACAAATTATTAATTTATTATTAACATAAACCAAAACAAACTAAAACGAATTATTATAATTTTAGAAATTATTTTCATAATTTATAGTAAGTCAATGATGCTTCTTTTTGTATTTAATATCATTGTAGAAAGTATATTTTATGGAATAATATTCTAATATCTCACGGTCACAACTGCAAAGTTAAATTACTATACATATTATAATAATAGCCGGTTTAATTATTAATGAAATGGAATAATAATATTATAAAATGAAATATTTAAATAAAAAATCTTTTGAGAAAAATTCTTTTCAAGGTTCGAAAAATTAAGTTATAGTATGAAAAGGATAAACAGTTATTAAAAGTTTTAGTTCAAAAGACCGGTATGTGTTGCAAGTGTCCTACTTTTAAACTAATAAATATAACTTTTAAATAAATAATTACATTATAAATAATTTACTATTTGAAACAGATTTTTAATTTACTGTTTCAACATTTTAACTAATTACTCTGTTTTTCATATAATTCAATCATTTTTAAGATATATTATTGCTATTATTATCATTATTATTTTTATTGAAAGGATAATTATCAATTTGAATCAACTACTTTAAAGAAAATTAAAGTTTTATATTTTAATTTATTAATTCTAACTCAGGTTAATTTAATGGTATGATTTATTTGTATTATACTATTAAAATTTTAATCTCATTTCTAATTCTTTTATTCTTAAGAATTTTCAATTATTTTATTCAGAAGTGTAATTTTAATTTAAAAATTAGTTTCATGTTTTATGAATAATTTTATTTATATTTGGATTGTGGAATTTTGCAAATAATGAATTATAATTATTATAAAATAAGAATAAAACTTCGTTGCATTTAGAAACAGTTGACTTTACAAAGATTTAATACTTCGATATAGTTTTATTAATTATAAAGTAAAAGAGTATTGTTTTGATTCCTATAATTTCGTCGTAATAACGAAAAGGCGAAAAGTACACTACAAAAGTTACTAAAGATGTAAGATTTCCATATCATTTTATTTTTCATTACTATGCGATAATAAATAAACATTGTCTTTTCATTCAGAAATTATTAGAATCTTTAACAGGAATAGTAAACAACTTCAGATTATTACAATCGAATGTGCAAAAAAATTAAACAAACGAACGAACATTATAAGAAACATTTCTATCAATTACAATATTTTTTATTATTGTAAGAGTAGGACTTATAAGTTTAATTTAGGCAAATTAATCTACAAAGCATAATGTCAATACTGTCCCATATACTTAAAATAATTAAACTAAACAGTCTACAGAAACAGATATTTTCAACAAATGCTACTTTAGTCAAGTTGTCAATATCCTACATTTATATCTCAGATTTTAAATTTAGTCAATTGAACTATTAATTTAATTAATAGAATTTCTTATTAATTGTTTGTCTTCGAGTTTATTTTAAATTTGCAATTTATTCATTTTTCTATTATTCTATTTCTATTATTCTATTTTTAATTTTATCGATATGGATCAATATTATTTTAATTAAATTGGCTGTGTAATAATTTAAAATTAATTAATATCACGTTGCGATAACCTATTATTAGTTTATTGAAGCTGAACTTGTCACTTATATTTATTTTAACATAATTCTTTTGTATGGCTTATGTTTTATTGTCCTAATTGAACTATAACTTGGTTGTCAGAAATAAGTTAGTGTGTAATCAATTCACAGTCCTATTTCAAAATATACTATAAAACATATCACTATAAATTATTATGACACTAGTAACACCTATTTTTAAAATAAATTAATTTAAATAATTTAAAATGAAGGACGGGCATTTAACAACTGTATTTAAGAAAATATGTATTTGACCTATGTCCCTCTAACTATGTTTATCAACAGAATCATAAATCAAAATTTAAATAATTTCAAATAAGGGACAGGTGTTTAATAACGGTATTTAGGGGACTTCAAAAATAGTCTTAAGTTTTAGTTTTGTCTTACTGTACTTTGATGAACTGACAACGGGCAGAATATCACAAGGTACGCCGGTCCGGCACCGTTGCTCTTATGGGCAGTCTCATACTAGTCATCATTGTGCTCTCAGCATGCAGAGGTGCGCCAGCAGCTATAGAATGGCTATCTGCTTCTGTAAGAACAAAAATCACCAGAAAACAAAACTTTTAAAACAAAGTATAGTTTGAAAACATTTATGTCTATTCCAAAATTATCATCTAGCGTAACCTAACCAAAAGTAGCACAATGGATATGAAACATCAGATATCTGTACCAATCACCCGGGGCAGGACCCGTCGGGGGAGTGCACCCTCACGACTCGCCAGAGGACAATACAGTTATAGTAATGTCATGGCTTTGCGTGTGTAAATCAGTACCTATAAAAGCGTGTTTCAACCTAACCTAACAAAAAATAATTATAGTATGACCATCATCCCATGACCACGTCTCTGAGAACACTCATGAGGCATTTAATACAAATGTTAATCATTTAGTATTTAAATTTATCAGACTTAGTACCAAACAACAATAATCACAACGCAACTAAGTGTAACTGACTAAGCTTTACTCAGGTCTCTTTCCGCGCAATCTATTAGCTCAGACTCATGTGCGACCGGATCTACATCGGTCTCTAACAGGTCAACCCGAAAACTAAATACAGATGGCTTTACACAGGTCTGTAGTCAGTACATTCTACTTCAACCCAATACCTTTGAACATTTGCACAAGGCTTTACGTGGGTTTATTCCAACGACACGTATACAACTCAAGACAACTGATTGTTTAGTACTTGGTCAACACACAGGAAAACTTAAAAATTTATGTCCATGTCCACAATCGCCGGACTGGAGACGGCAGCCCGCAGCAGTGACACAGCCCGCAACGATGCGTCATCTCGCAATGAGGATCCAACTCCCAGCGTTGCGATGCCATCACACAGTATTATGCGCCAACCCACAGTGATACTTAATCAGGCTTCCCTATTTTTCTCGCCAGGATGTTACGTGATCATATGCGATTCTTCTGAAACAAACGAAACAATATTAGAATTGTATTTTAAGCTAGTGGAAGTGAGCCGATCCCACTTCTGATGTGAGATTTTGTATAGGGTAGATATAAAAAATATATATGATATGAAATAATATAAAAATGATTGTTTAGATGTGGGCAGCAATTATATATTAATGAAAGGACATTTAAGATATTAGCTATTTATTAAAAGAACTAGTATTTACTCTAATGTATTTATTGAATATAAGGTGAAATAATGACCAAATATATATTCTCTCAAAATATCTTTTATTTGTCTTATTATTTGCTATAGACATTAAATGAATCTACCACCGATTCGGAAAGTGGATTCTGATGAGAAGAATCGGCAAGAAACTCAACAGCTCCTCTTTTAAAATATATTCTTTACACAGCAATCAGGGTAACAATAAAATATAAGTTAAATACGATGAATTTACAAGTAATAAAGTACTTATCTTAATACAATCCAGCAGCGTTACCACTATTGCAAATACTAAGTAGTTATCTTACACAATCCAGCAGAGTTACCACTATGGCAGACTGATAATTAGGAACTATATTCTCGAGCAAGACATGGTCCCTTTTATAGTCAGATTACATACAAATATGACGGTAGAAAAATAAAAAGTTATACAATACAACAACTTTAAACAATATTAGATATATTTAAAATACTACATTAAATATATATAGAAAATAATGGAATCTAACAAGCGCTTAATGTTACTACAGAAACAAGATGGCGGAAAATTTACAACTGATTTTGACATAATTGGTAAAGACGGTCAAGTTCGAAATGTGTTTTTGGTAGCATTGAGGGGGCTAGGTCTTAGGCTTCAGGATGAGACGACCACACCACCCGCTATTGGGATAATCTCTGTCACAGCAGAGATTATTCCACCAGTGCAATCAGTCACACTGGTGGTAGGTCTTTTGTTGCAAGAGGCCGGCTAGGTAGGTTCGACCGCAGTGTCAAGAATTCTGCCGCAAAGCAGTAGTGTCTTTTGCATTAATGTGTTCCGGTTAGAAGGGTACTGTAGGTTAGTTAAATTACTGGGCAAAGGAGATTTAAGAACCAATATCTCGAGGTTAGCAACGCGTGAGTGACACTTACTAATGGTGTTGCGCATCATAGGCTACGGCAGCCACTTACCATCAGGTGGTCCGTATGTAATTTTATGTATGCACGTATGTATACAAAACATTTTTGAGGATCAAAACTGACTTCAAAATTTAAAAGCATAAGGTAAAAATTTTCTACAACTGGTGTATATAAAAAAAAAACCATAGGAAATGAGATATTTACAAAAAAGTGCAAAAACGATTTTTGTGACCTTTGACCTTGAAATTTAATAGTTGCGTACACCCTACCATATGTAGATTTTGAGACAACTTTTAGGGTGTCAATATACATGTATTTACAGACTTACAGCTGGGTATCTCGAATTCCGAGGTGAACTTACTATAATGAGTGGACTAGTACTCGTTAACGTGTGTGGAGTTTAGGTGGAGTGAAGTCATTTGCCTACTGGGATAGATAAAAAAAGTCCGCCAATCTGTCAAAGATTAAAATTAGTACCTTGTTTTGACATTCCTCCACTGCAAAGATATCCCATAGTTAGCAAAAGCTTAATAGTGAGCGTTCTTTTCTGTTATTGTTCATGAAACGACGCATATGTTTTGGTAGTGATGGTGGTAATGGTGGCTTAAATTCCCTGCAGGCTTAACTTCAATTCTGACAGTAAATCGGTTTAGATTTTAAATGAGCATGACGTATAAATATATGTCATGGTACGAAATACCGATGTAGCTCAGTTTAAGTCGTCATTTGAATCGTAATAAGTGCAAGTGCAATTAGTCACACTGGTGGTAGGCTTTTTGATGCAAGAGGCCGGCAAGGTAGGTACTACCGCAGTGTCAAATATTCTACCGCCAAATAGTGGTGCTTAGGCATTACTGTGTTCCGGTTTGAAGGGCACTGTAGGCTAGTGAAATTACTGGGCAAAGGAAATTTATGAATCAATATCTCGAGGTTGGCAACGCGTGAGTCACATCTTATAATGGTGTTGCGTGGTCATAGGCTACGGCAACCGCTTACCATCAGGTGGGCCGTATGCTTGCTTGCCAACTTAGAAACATAAAAAAACGCGGTTTTTAGCCAATGTTATTACTATCTTTTTTCTCTTTCTATGATAATTATCATGATGTGGATAGATCTTAAAGCCTCAGATAACAAACTCGTATAAACAACTTATGATCGTAAATGCGGAGAGCTTTGCTTTACGAGCTTTGAGATTGGTTTTATGATGAATTGTTTAAATAACTTCGTGTAATATTAAGACGGATCGAATATGTGATTTACAAGTTCCGTATTTAGAAATCGTTACTAAAATTTTTAAGATCATCTTAATTATTTAGGAAATATCACAGATATTGATTAATAATTACCGGTCAAGTGCATGGTGGAACACGCACAGTGGAAAGTGAAGGGTTTAGGTCCGGAAAACCCGCAGCTTGATGATAACGAATTAAAATGGACCTCAAAAATTAAGTTGGTAGTTTCATAGTAATTATTAAAATCTAAAAAAAAACAAGCTTACTAATAAATAAATAAACGCTGCACACTCAACGGCCCCCATTAGGATAGTGATATCCTGTGTCGGGGTCCGGAAACACATACAAGTACGAGGATAAATACACCCAGACCGGAAAATATGCTTGCGTGGTCAACCTTCGTCCTAGCATTATTCCCGGTATTTTTTATTTTACCCAGGGTTATTACTCTTATCCGACAAGTTACTAGTTTTTACACAGAGCGAATGCCATCTGACCTCCGCAACCCTAAGGGCGAACCAGTAACTCATTGGATAAGAGCAATTTACTTATCAAGAGTTAACGATTATTATCAGATGTTATGTGATAACAACCGGAACCGACAGCTTAACTTGCTCTCCTCCGAGGCACGGTGCGGAGACCCACGGACAAACGCCCAGACCGAGACGGAAATTTTAACAAACATCTGCCCGAGCGGGAATCGAACCCGCAACCGTCGATACTAAAGGCAGACTTGCTACCCACAACGCCACAACGGTGTCAAACGCTTGCGTGGTCAATACAAACATAGTATACTCCAAGCGGGAATCGTTACCGTGACATGTGCCGTTTAAGGCAGGTTCCATTCCCAACCCATATGCAAATAATGTTGAAACCAATCTGACATTCAATTTCAGTAGAACTCAAAGGGAATACTTACAATTTGATTAAGATGTCAATTTTGTCGTTATAAATATTTACTTTCAATACACTCCTGAGGTTCTTGAGGATTCGGAGTCAACATTCCTGGAATTTAATCGACGAATTTAGTTAATGTAAACAACAATATGAGTTTGTGAAACATACTTGAACTTAATACTTAACGGTACTTCTTTCCAAAACAATTTTATTATTTTGATGTTATTTTGCAATAATCTTAAGAGATACCACTTACGTCACCATTTAAAAGCATTTAATCACTAACCATTAAACTAAATAACTAAGAAAGGTTTGAGGTTGTAGGACATCAAATAAAATTTCAACCACATTTCGTTTGAAGATAGGTCTACAAATTTAAGAGATATATAAGTTTTTCCCATAACTTTGTTTTTCATATAACTTTTAATAATTACTATGAAATTACAAACTTATTTTTGCAGTCGATTTTAATTCGTTATTATTTTTAAAGGCCTTAAGATTCTTCATAATCAAGCTGCGGAACCCTTAAGTTTCAACTGTGCGTGGTCCATAACGCACTTGACTGGTAATTTTTTTATATCATGACGGTTGGCAAACAAGCAAACTTTTATTTTAGAAAAGGAATTAGGGTTCCGTGCAGTAAAGAAAAGATGGTACATCACGCGAGCAGAGCCGCAGGCGCAGCTAGTAATATATAAAAGCTTGTTACGCAACGCCAACCTTCATACACCACCGCCTTAGCATCGCCCTAGAAACTCTGTCCACGGTGTCGACAGCACGAAATGCAAGCGCAGCATCGACGTTACGGCATTGACATGAATCGAAGATGCAAGCGCAGCATCAACTCGATGGCATTGACACCAATCGAAGGTAACCTCCGTAAGAGAGGAAGGCGGTGCGAGCATTACTTGATCCAACATCGATCGGTAATCACTTAGGTTCCGTAGCCAAGTGGCAAAAACGGAACCCCTATAATTTCGTCGTGTCCGTCTGTCCGTCCGTATGTCACAGTCATTTTACTCGGAGACTGTTGGCGGACTGTACGGACCCTTTAGTTTCAACTCTGTAGGGTCCACAACGCACTTGCTTGATAATTATTTTACCATGGGCTTACTTGATCCAACATCGTTCGGTAGTCATCTAGGATAATTAGTTATAATATTACCTTGTACTTTTAAATTAATAAATTACTTTAAGTAACTTTGTATTGCATTCTCTGGCTGCACTCTACGTAATTCGCTACACACTCAACGGCCTCTAGGATAGTTATATCCTGTTTCGGGGGTCCGGATACATAAACCATGACATGACAAACACGCCCAAATCGGAAAACATGTCTGGTCTATATAAACATCTGCTC
Source organism: Hestina assimilis (assembly GCA_023373885.1). Lineage (NCBI taxonomy): Eukaryota > Metazoa > Arthropoda > Insecta > Lepidoptera > Nymphalidae > Hestina > Hestina assimilis. Next base: position 1,063,682 of record CM041767.1, on the reverse strand, counting down.
CGAACGGGAATCGAAACCGAGACGCCAACCTCGAGATATTGGTTCTTAAATCTCCTCTACCCAGTAATTTCAGTAGCCTACAGTGCCCTTCAAACCGGGACACAGTAATGCCCAAGTACTACTATTTGGCGGCAGAGTATCCTCTTGCAACAAAAGCCCTACCACCAGTGTGACTGATTGCACTGGTGGAATAATCTCTGCTGTGACAGAGGTTATCCCAACAGCGGGCGATGGGGTCGTCACATCCCGACGCCGAACACTGGGATTAATAGAAAGAACAATTATTTTTTTATAGATTGTATAGGGTAGATAAAATTGATAGGGTAAATAAAAGAAAACAACTCCTTATCATTGAGAATGGCGCTGGGAATTCAGCACTGGAGTTCGGACTTGTTAAAGCAATCTCTTTTTATGGCGAAGATATGAAATTCCTCGCTCGTTGGTCTGAACAATGCGAATGGTTGATGAAAAATATTTCTGATGAGAAGAAATACATTGGGAAATACCATCAATTGTTTTGATATGAATTGGATGCTTTGTTTTGGTGGCAAAAAAAAAACAAAATAATAGAGCCAAATATACAAATTGGAATGAAGTCTCTTCATATATGGGGAACGGCAGTGCCCGCCAAGTCATACATACATACAGACGGACATAGACGTGAAATTATAAGGAATCTGTTTTTGCCATTTGTTTTAAATAACGCTACACACTAAACTGCCTCCATTAGGATAGTGATATCCTGTGTCGGGGTTCGGAAACATACACAATGACAAGGACAAATACACCCAGACCGGAAAATATGCTTGCATGGTCAATACAAACATATTATGCTCCGAGCGGGAATCGAACCCGCGACCAGTGGCGTTTAAGGCAGGTTCGCTACCGCTGCGCCACAACGTCGTCATTTGGCTACGGAACCTTTAAAACGTTTAAGGCGCGTTTGCTAATGTTCAAAAAGGTCGGTATAAAAAAATAAGTTTCAAAATGGCGAATCTGCTGTAACTTACACCATATGCTAGGTACATTACACTGAGTTGGTGTATTCTGTCTCCAAGGAAGATTCATCTGTCGATTAAGAGAGTCATTTATCTTTGTAAGAGCACATAGGACTGGCTTTTATTACGACCCAACTTATATTAGATGTTTTACCTTCGACTAGAAATTTTATTCTGGCGGAAAACTTTAGTCTTTGATAAATTGTGTAGTTGATAGTTTTCGTGATTCTTGAAGAGTTATTGCAAAAAAACATAATAATAATAACGAATTAATATCGACCGCAAAAATAAGTTGATAATTTCATTTCATTAATCTTTATTCTTTAATAAATAATATAATGTATAGTTTGGTTGTTTCTTGAAGAGTTATTGCAAAAGACATTCATATAAATAAGCTATCGGGTCCCGCAGTATGTCCTGCCCCGAAAAAATTTGGGACCCAAGAGCGGCGCCCCACTGAGTCTAATTGTGAACAGAAGTTACAAGTTATTTTTTTTAAAGAATATTAGCAATGTTTTTTCAAGGCATTACTAATATTCCTATTGCCCTCCAAATAAGCTCGAAGCTTGCGCTAGGAGTGGGTCCGACAATAGCCCAAGGGGTCAGGATCGAACCCTCAACTCTCGCGTTAACGGAGCGAAGTCGGCCCTCTACCGTTGAGCTATTGAGGCTTTCTTGAATTTGAAAGTTTTTATGACTTTAGGAGCTAATATATCAACAACTACTGACTTAATGAAAAAAGTCAAAATTAAACCTCTTTATAATTTTAACAGACTTATCCAAAGATATCTCACCCCTTGCCGTGCGTTGATTTTTTTCAACCCTCAGTTACATGTATAGATTGGTGTGGTTCATAGAATACACGTATTTAATAAATTTTGTATAAATAGAGCCAATAGTCTTCTGGCAATATTTTATATCAAACAAAGCCCTTTATGAAAAGTAACCCATGATACCTTTGGAGGTTTTATATATTTCTACGCTAAAATAATTTATTCGAAATTCGTCCAAAACCGAAATTAATTGGAAAGAAATTAAAAACTACAAACGGACGCAAATAAGCAATACCATGTTAACCCACACCAATGTCATTTCGAGAAAAACGCGTTTGAAAATTTTGAACAACTTGCTTTATGTGAATTTGTTTATGTATTAGTCAAGTATTTGGCAATTTCAAGATATATGTAAGTTACTTTACTTATTTTCACATAAAATAAATATACCAACTGCATATTTCGTATATAATATAACCCAAAACATTTGTTCACTTTGATAATGTAACAATGTAAAAAACGCATAGGCGAATATATTTTATTCAATTTCAGTCGCAATAAACAAATTATAGTGGAAGGACGTCTTTTCTTTAACTCACGCATAACAAACATAAAATACAGTTAAAAGTGAACTTTATTACGTACATATTTTGGTCCATAATCGAGCCGGATGATAAACATTTCGAATACAAAGAAGTGCACCTCGCTGCAGATCGTAGCGATAAGGAATTGTGCATTTTGCGTAAACAACTTTTTCTATATGGAGTTTTATTCATTTGAACATAACAAGTATCGAAGTGTATAAAGTTTTAAATATTATTACATCGTGTTATAATTATGTCTGCCGAACAACAACTTATTGAAGGATTAGAAGATTTATTTGATTTATTGAAGAAAGCAAAAATTAATTATAGAAAATGTCCAAAGGGAAGAATAAGTACTGGCTATTTACAAGCAAGAATTACGTGTATAGAGGAATATTGGTCATCTTTTCGAACTAATCATAAAAATTTAATTAAAGTTACGACTAAGGACACTCGGTTAAATTTAGAATACTTTAAGCAGGATATGCACAGTCAATTTGAAGAACTATATCTGGATTTTAAAGCGGAATTATCGGATACACTCGAAAATTCAAAATCAATAAAAAATGATGCGGCAAATGCATCAACTAATATTCAAGAAAGTTCGAGATCGAGCGATGCTGACGTCAACCTGCCTAAGATCAATCTTCCATTGTTTTCGGGCGCATATGAAGAATGGCAAAGTTTTGAAGATGTGTTTATTTCTCTCATACATAGAAACAAAAAATTAAGCGATGTTCAGAAGCTACATTATTTAAAATCATGTGTTATAGGCGAAGCTAAAAATACGATAAAGAATTTTAAAATCACAGAAAAAAATTATAATGAAGCGTGGGAAACTTTAAGAAATAGATACAACCATAAAAGACTTATTGTTGATGCAGTTCTCAAAAAATTGTTTTCATTAAAAAGAAATTCTACTCAATCTGCAAACCAGTTAAAAACTTTGATAGACAACACAAATGAATGTATAAGCAGCCTTCATTCTTTGGACATCACGACCGTTTCTTGGGACCCTTTAATAGTGTTTCTGACTACTCAGAAATTGGATCCGGAAACACATAAAGAATGGGAGAAGTTTGTGAGTAAGCAATATAAAACGGAATTGCCTACGTTTAAAAGTCTTGTTGAATTCTTGGAATCCAACATTCAAACACTAGTATTGACATCACAAACCTCATCAACGCGAGCCGTAAAAGAACGCACCTTTCACACTGTTGCTACACAAATATGTTGCAGCTTATGTAAAGAAAACCACTTTATTTTCAATTGCAAAGAATATGGCAAATTAAGTCCAGAGAAAAGAAGAGATCACGCCAAGGATCATCGTTTGTGTTACAATTGCTTATCATCAAGTCATCCTGTGTTTAATTGTAAGCAGAAGACATGCTGTAAGATTTGCGGTCGACGACATCATTCACTTCTACATTGTTATCGAGAGGAGAAGAAGGGAGAGTTCGGGAAAAAGGAGAGGGATAGTGAAGGAAACAAAGAATCAACCGGGCTTTCTGCTATGCACACAAGAGTAGAAGAGGGTGACGAAGAGAATCAAGATGTGTCAATCGCTTCGCACTTAGCATCAAGTCACAATAAAGTATTGTTGGCAACAGCACTAATTTTAGTTAAGGGCCACACAGGAGAGACGACTATGCTAAGAGCGCTTATAGACCCAGGGTCACAGGCATCCTTCGTTAGTCAACGCGTAGTACAGTTATTGCGACTCAAAAAAATAGCTATTAGAGGCACGGTATCGGGAGTGGGTTCAACAACAACAAAAATTTCACACATGGTAGAAATGGAGGTTTTTTCTAGATACAACAAAGATTACAAGCTAGCGGTAAAGGCATTTGTGTTGGCATCACATATAACAACGAGATTGCCGTGCAGAATAATCGAACCAAATCAGAAGTGGTCTTATTTAAATGGTCTTGATTTAGCAGACCCACAATATTATATACCTAGTAAAATAGACTTATTACTAGGAGTGGAAGCGTACACAGATATTCTTAGAAACAATCTGGTCAAGGGCCCACCTGGTTCTCCAACAGCTCAAGATACCCACTTGGGTTGGATTTTATTTGGCAATATTGGTAATAATGCACAAGAGAATGAAATCATAGTGATGCACCACAGTCTACAAATAGATTTCAATAATATGTTGAAAACTCTATGGGAAATCGAAGATACTGGGAAAAGAAATTACACAGCAGAAGAACGAAACTGTGAAGAAATTTATAAAACAAATCAAACTAGATCAACAGATGGAAAATATATTGTCAAACTACCTTTTAAAACATCACCAGAAGAAATAGGAAACACAAAGGATATAGCATTAAAAAGATTTTATAATTTAGAAAGGAAACTCAACAATAATAAAAAATTAAAAGAAGAATATAAAAAGGTTATACAAGAATATATACAATTAAATCATATGGAGTTAGTACCAGAAGATGAAAGAAATAAGCAGGCTATATATTTGCCACATCATGCGGTTATAAAAGAAGACAGTGAGTCCACTAAAATTAGAATTGTATTTGATGCTTCTTGCAAGGGTTCGAAAAACAAATCACTTAATGATCTTCTAATGGTTGGACCTCAACTTCAAGAAGACCTAAGAAGTATAGTGATGCGATGGCGGATCAAACCAATTTGCTTCATAGCCGACATCGAGAAAATGTATCGTATGATCTTAGTAACAAAAGAAGATGCCGATTATCAGCGAATACTTTGGAGAATGGATCCTAATGAGAATATTAATGAATACCGTATTTTACGTATTACCTTTGGTACAGCTTCAGCACCTTATCTTGCTGTAAAGACTCTGACACAATTGGCAAAAGATGAAGAGAAAGACTATCCAGAAGCAGCTAAGATAATTATGGAAGATTTTTACGTAGACGACTGTATTAGTGGATGTTTCACTTTGGCAGAAGCAATTGAAAGGAGTCAACAGCTTCGTGAAGTATTAAGAAGAGGTGGGTTTGAACTAAAAAAATGGGCGTCAAATAATGATGATTTCTTGAAAACAATTAAACCAGAATTACGGAGTACAAAACTTGAAGAAAACACAGACAAAGGAAGCATTATTAAAACTTTAGGCATCACATGGAACATAAAAACAGATTGTTTTCAATATGATATTAAACTACCGCAAATTTCTGAACTAATCACAAAAAGAAAAATATTAGCAGACATACAACATCTTTTTGACCCTCTTGGATGGCTAAGTCCTATAATTATTTTAGCAAAAATGTTAATTCAAAGGATGTGGATGGAAAGATTAGACTGGGATGAATATGTTGGTGATTCAATTAAAGACGAATGGCTAAGACTTAGAAGTAGTTTGGGAAGGTTAAAGGAAATTAAAATCAAAAGATGGATTCATACTGAGAAACGAGAATTAAATAATATATCTTTACATGGATTCAGTGATGCTTCATCTAAAGCCTATTGTGCTGTAGTATATTTTAGAGTAACGACCTCAAAAGGGGAAATCAAAACCGGAATAATTGCATCTAAAACAAGAGTGGCACCTTTGAAACCCCTTTCATTACCACGGCTGGAACTATATGGTGCGGTATTGCTGGCGAGGCTTTTAACATTAGTCAAAGATGCCATGAGGATACCTCTACAAAGAATATACGCATGGACAGATTCGACCGTAGTATTGTCATGGTTATGTGGGGACCCAAATAGGTGGAAACCATTTGTTAGCAACAGAGTCGTCGAAGTGATAGATCACATTGCCCCTGATCATTGGTTCCACGTCAGATCCAAAGACAACCCGGCTGACATAGGCTCAAGAGGGAGTGAGCTTTCACAACTAATTAAGAATAGTCTGTGGTGGAAAGGGCCCGAATGGCTAAAAGAAAAGAAAATTGAATTATGTAAACCAAACCTGACACCGACAGAAGAAGAGAGAAAAAAGGTAGAAGTAAATTTAAAAATAGAAGAGGATAAAAGTAATTTAAAATTTGATCAATTTGATTCACTAGAAGAGTTGCTAAGAGTAATAGTTTATTGTGTAAGATTTTTAAACTTCAGAAAAATGCCTAAAAAATTAATTGAAACAATTACAACGGAAGAGCTACAAAACGCATTACTAAAATGTATTAAAACAGCACAGAGAGAAGAATATGAAGAAGAAATTCAGAGATTAAAAAACAATAAAGGCGTAAGACATAACAGTAAATTTAAGAGTACATTTAAGAGTAGGAGGAAGGCTACGTAATTCAGATTTGAGTGACGAAAAGAAGCATCCAATCATTATTGGCAACAGAAACACTTTGACACATTTGATAGTAGCGGATGCTCATAAAAAGACCTTACATGGTGGCATTCAGCTAATGTCCTGCTACATTAGATCAAAATATTGGTTAATCCGAGGCAAGAGCACTATAAAGAAAGTGATTCATAATTGCATTGTATGTACAAGACACAAAGCTATGACCAGATCGCAAGTGATGGGTGATTTACCAACGGTAAGAACAACACCAGCCCGTCCTTTTCTACACAGTGGAGTAGACTTTGCTGGTCCATTGCAAGTACTTATGTCAAGGGAAGGGAGCTAAATCACATAAAGCCTATATCGCTATCTTCATATGTATGGCCACGAAGGCATTACATTTGGAATTGGTCGGAGACTTAACTTCGGAATCATTCATTGCTGCATTTCGTCGATTTGTATCACGTCGTGGACGATGTAATCATATCTGGAGTGATCAGGGTCGTAATTTCGTTGGATCAAACAAACAGCTAGCCGAAGCATGGAAAGAAGCCAAACTAGAGCTTCCTGGACACTTGAGTGAAATTTTGTCATCTGATGGTACACAGTGGCACTTCATCCCACCATATACTCCACATTTCGGGGGATTATGGGAAGCAGGAGTCAAGTCCATCAAATATCATTTACGACGAATCTTGACAAGCCACCTCACCTTTGAAGAATTGACCACACTGCTGTGTCAAATAGAGGCATGCCTGAATTCACGTCCTTTGACCCCTATTGACACTACAGACACAGAACTTGAAGTACTCACTCCTGGACATTTTTTGATTGGTGAGGCTCCGATAACTGTACCGAGCCCAGACTTACGAGATGTTAATGTAAGCCATCTTTCGCGGTGGCAACATTCACAACGCCTTTTGAATATTTTTTGGCATCGCTGGCAAAACGAGTACTTATCTCGACTACAAGAACGACCGAAGTGGATCCAACATCAAAAGGAATTCGACATTGGAGACATAGTTCTCGTCAAAGATGAACTATTGCCACCTGGTAAATGGCCCCTCGGTCGGATCGTCGATAAACATCCCGGATCTGACAACATTACGCGAGTGTACAGTGTTAAGTGTAATTAAGGTGATGTGATTAAACGTAATATAACAAAACTCTGTGCTTTGCCCATTGTTAAAGAGTGATTTATTATGATAATAAGTTTATAAGTTAATTTGCATGTATTATTTCAATATTTCTAAATTTTAAGTTAACAAAAATGATGTATTGTTATCAGCCTTAATTTGAATATATCAATTTTAGAATCCTGTTGAATCTTAAAAACTTATCATATGTTATATTCAGACTTGAGTCATAAAAATGTTTGTTATCAATTCTTTCTGAATTATATTTCTAAACATATTTTCATGTTATGATAACTGTAGTATTTTGTCTTTAGTAAAGGACTTGTGTCCTTTGGTGGGCGGCATGTTCGCACGATAATGTAACAATGTAAAAAACGCATAGGCGAATATATTTTATTCAATTTCAGTCGCAATAAACAAATTATAGTGGAAGGACGTCTTTTCTTTAACTCACGCATAACAAACATAAAATACAGTTAAAAGTGAACTTTATTACGTACAACATTTAAAATAATACATAAATTGCATTTTTTTTTATGTAAGAGGGAGCAAACGGGCCGGAGGCTCACCTGATGTTAAGTGATCACCGCCGCCCATAAACATCTGCAACACCAGAAGGCATGCAGGCGCGTTGCCGACCTTTAAGGAAAGAATAGGCTCTTCTCTTGAAGGTTCCCAAGTCGTATCGGTCGGAAAGACCGCCGGCGGAAGCTGATTCCACAGAGTGGTTGTGCGCGGGAGAAAATGTCTTCTAAATCGCGCTGTTGTGGATTTCCAGACATCGAGGTGGTATTTAGGCGATGAGCCGACGTGAAGTAGCGCCTCGCCTTGCTGAGCACACCAAGTTTTTTAGAGGCCAATTTGACCTTTCCTTCCAATTGACCGCGGAACTGAACGACGCTCGAAATGTCGACACCAAGTATTCCGATACTAGCTGTGGCAGCCAGGGAGTGTTCTCAAAACGAGGAGATACGACAAATGGTGATTTTTTAGCGGTTAACGCGCAAATTTGTGTCTTCTTGGGGTTGAATTGGACTAAATTTAGTCGGTCCCAGTCCGAGACTTTGGTCAATGTAGTCTCGACTTCAGACACAAGTTTGTTCCGGCACTCAATGACGTTTTCCCGAGAAATATTAGCGCGGCCGGTGTATAAAGCGTCTACAGTGCTGTCGTCGGCATAGCAATGAATGATGCATGATTAACAAATGGCTTTTTTAGAAGTTTTAAAGCTTAAAACCCTACAAATATTAAAGAAAAATGTTCTTCAGCCATTTACCAACACTTCTGCATATATAACTCATTTTTTTATTTTGTAGGTTGACATGGTATTGCTTATTTGCGTCCAAACATGATAAGGTTAAAACGATTATATTAATTCGATTGTATCGGTTTCATTATTCGTTAATTCCATTATTACCAACAATGTACACACACATTATGCCATTAAAATTATTAGTATCCAAGGGGCTTGTCATTAAGTATTATTGCGTTTGAATAAAATAATTTGCGTTTCATGCAATAAAGGAAATTCGGTACATCACGCGTGTGGAGTCGCGGGTGCAGCTAATATATAAATAAATAAAAAATTGATAACTAACGAAGAAGAAACGTTAAGAAATTTCAGAAATATATAGGGTTTTCCTATATATTTGCAAACTCTGGAATAGTTTACCTCCCGAAGTCTTCCCTGCTCGATATGATTTAGAAGTCTTCAAGCGTCGAGTATATAGACACCTTTTCCCCAAAGGCCGGCAACGCATTCTCGACCCCCTTGGTGTTGTGGATGATCATGGGCGATAGTTGCCACTTACCATCAGGTGGAGCTATCTGCTCGTTTGCCCCTATATTATATAAAAAAAAAAACTTTGTTTTTCATATTTTTAATAATTAATATGAAATCGGGATGTCGTCGAGATGTGACGACTCCATCGCCCGCTGTTGTGATAACCTCCGTCACAGCAAGCGCTCATAGGCTACGGCAACCACTTACTATCAGGTGGGCCGTATGCTTGTTTGCCAACTTTTAATATAAAAAAATACAAACTTATATATGCGGTCGATTTTAAATCGTTAGTATCTTAAAGATTCTTCATCATCAAGCTGCGGAACCCTTTAGTTTCCACAGCAATTAACTTGTAGGTAAAAAGAAATATCTTTGCCGTAGCAACAGTTACCTTACTTTTTGTAATACCCTAGTGACTTCTAATGTATGCATGGATTAGCATATTTGCATTTATTAGCATATATATTGCATGGATGCATAATGAAGCATGCATATATTCACAACGAGATTATTTTTCAGTAAAAAAAATTCTACAACAAAGGTGATCCTTTTTTTTGTTTTTGCTTTTAAGTTTTTAATTATTTTTATGTTACTAAGTTGATGATAATTCTCATTTCTCTAAAGTCCTTTGCTCAGTTATTTCACTAGCCTACAGTGCCCTTCAAACCGTAACACAGTAATGTCTAAGACACTACTGCTTGGCGCTACAATATTTTACACTGCAGTGGTACCTAGCCGGCCTCTTGCAACAAAAGACCGTTGGGTGTGCAACGTTTATAAAAAAAAACAAAAAGGTATGACTGTGTTCCGGTTTTAAGGACACTGTAGGCTAGTGAAATTACTAGGTAGAGGAGATTTAAGAACTAATATCTCGAGTTTGGCAACGCGTGAGTGACACCTACTAATGTCGTTGCGCCCGCTCATAGGCTACGACAACCTCTTACCATCAGGTGGGCCGTGATCTTGTTTGCCAATTTGTTAACATAAAAAAAAATATTTTAACACGCATTCTGTACTAATTGTAAGCTTCTGGTTCAGAACAAAAGCTACATTAATAAGCTATATTACATAAATCAACGCTTCTATCATTATCAGTTGTATATAGATCAAGTCAGTCAAATCCGTCAGGTGTATTTAGAACAATAGCAAACGATACGTACAATATAACGCAATCTGATAATGGTGCATTGTTTATTTACTATTGCCGTTTTAATAAAGCACAGACGCTATTACGACTGTTATAGCGTGTAATGAATTTAAAAGTCTTCCTGCTTCATTATGATACAAATATTTGCAACTGTGTATAATACGGGTGACTTCAAACGTCTATTTTTTGATATAAAGGTTTTGATATAAAAACTTGATTTTTTTATCTATATAAATCTTGATATTAAATAAGAATCTTTGAATTAGAAATCTGTGGTATCAAAATAAAGCCGTTTTAGATTTAAAAAGAAAAGTTATTCACTGGTGAAATAGGGGACATAAGGGTTTATGGGAACTTAATATTGAAATAAAATTTATAATATTCAATAAAGGTCACTAACAATCGTATGGCTTGTTCAATCATCCCATCCCATGGAAAGATAAAACCAAATATCTAGGCGTCATACTCGACAACAGACTTACCTTTGAAGCTGATATCCGCAAGGCACGCGATAAAGCAGCGTTCGTTTTGGGAAGATTGTATGCGATGTTGGGCAGGCGGAGTAAACTGTCCCTTAGAAATAAGGTGACATTATACAAAACCCATACTGATCTACGCGAGCCCTGTTTTTTCGCACGTCCACGCCAGAAGAATTAATCAATTACAAATAATTCAGAACCGTTTCTTACGCATGGCCTCGGGCTGTCCGTGGTACGTACGTAACGTAGACCTCCATAGGGACTTTGAAATTAATTCGATCGCCAAACATTTAAAGCTCTTATCGCAAAACTATTTCGATCAAACTACTTTCCATCCAAATCCTTTGATTAACTGACAAAATATAGGTCTTTGGAGATACATGCTTGTATCTCCAAAGACCGATGTAACCAACCGACAAAAATTAGGCGTCCTAAGCATCTCTTGCAAGACTCTAACGATAGGATTACATTAGAAAATGCCCCTTACACAGCACAGACACGCATACAACACCGTTCCCGCCGGCGAGGACGAGGTCCTTTGTTTCGCACGTCGCGTCGGGCTCACGCCGTCGGTTGAGTCTATCGTATAGAATGCGCTCGGAGCGCTGCCTCCATCTCCGAAGATGTCCTTAGCCGTGGTTCGGCTTCGCAGGAGGCACCCTAAGGACGGAATCAAATTTGAGCCCCCGTGAGGGCCTGCTCCTTTATCACGGCTGAGTCTCTACTACTCGGCCCCCGCTCGGTGACAAATTTTGAAAAAAAAACAATCGTATGGATTCACACGAGCAAAACCGTCGACATTTATTGCAAGAGGGCGGCTAGGAAGGTACCACCGCAGTGTCAGTTATTCTACCGTTTGAGTTTAAAGGACACTGTAGCTAGTGAAAGTACTGGGCAAAGGAGATTTAAGAACCAATATCTTGAGGCTGGCAACGTGACGGCGTGAGTGAAATCTACAAATGTATGGGGTTGCACTCATAGTCAAATTAAAATATGATCTTATCACTTAATACAAAAATTTAGTACCGTCGAAGAAAAGTTTTATTGAACACTAATGACACTTGACACCGTTATGGCGTATTGGTAGCAAGTCTGCCTTTAGCCTCGACGGTTGCTGGTTCAATCCCCGCACGGACAGATGTATATATTGATCTTACATATATTTCGGTCTGGGCGTTTGTCCTTGTGGATCTCCCCACCGTGCCTCAGAGAACACGTTAAGCTGTCGATCCCGACTGCTATCACATCACATCTGATAATAATCGTTAACTCTTGATAAGTAATTTGCTCATATCCATTGATTTACTCGTTGGCCCTTTGGATTGGGGATGTCAGATGGCAATCGTTCTGTGAAAAGCAGACCCTGGGCTGTCACAGTACAAGAAGGAAAGAAGAACAAGATTTTAGAGGATGAGCCATGATGCAATGCCACTCTGATCGGCTCCTGTCTCATCTTATATTATTTTTCATATATCATAATATTTGTAGTAATAGATAGGTCGTGTTGGGGTCCGTGAATTCTACGAATTTATCGGAATCTTTTCATATATCGAAACCTAAAGACCCTTAGAAATATCAGGTCAAGCGTATATCAAATATTTTAATATGCTATTTTAGGTCTTACGTAGCCACTTATGCCACTTTTAGTTATATAAAAAATCTAGCTTCTGCCAGCGGCTTCGCTCGCATGAGTAACGACTTTAACGCAAGCTTTGAACCCCATTTCAACACTTCATGGGGGGAAATTTAGTGGTTCAAATGTTCACCGAATAACAGATCTTCTAGCTTCTTTATAAAATGAAAGACTTCCATACAAAGTATCAACCCTTTTTCACCCCCGTAAGGGTTGAAATTTGTTTACGTTTTAAAACATTACATTGATAAGTATTCATTTTGAACATACGTTAACATTATGAACAACTTATTGTAATCAACAATGCTTTTAATCCCTTTAATAACACAATAAATTGCACAGCACTGTAACTACTACGTCGGATTTCAACGATTCGTCCTTTTATATACGGTACGACAATAATTTTTTGCATGGTGAAATATTGAAGTAACCATAATTGTGACGCTCCGTTAGAATGATATCCTTTTCAAATATTGTCTTTCTAATCCAACGTATTAAATAGGTTCTATACTTCGTAATACGCCAACAAATATAATTCATGTGATTTGTAGTCCCCACTCCAGCAGTCCGACTCGCACTTGACAGGATCTCGCAACATTTAATACACAAGCGATCTACAATAGAAAAATATTTCACATTTTTGTCAAAGGGTTATTGTGGCAAAGGGCTTCAGTAATTTCCGAGGCGTTTTATTCCTTTTCAATCGATCCCAATTTTTCCGCTTTTTATTACAGATATTTTTGTATTTTTGTCATACCGTTCTGGCGTATTTATTGTATTATGGGGCTGCCACAGCCTCAACGGTTGCGAGTCCGATTCCCGCTCGGGGCAGATGCTAGTATTCATCATACATCATTTAAAGGCGTCGGCACGTGACCACCCCATCTTCAGCTGAAACTCTGTTTGGCGGTAGAACACTACTGTTTGGCGGTAGAATATTTGGCACTGCGGTGCTACCTAACCGGCCTCTTGCAACAAAAGACTTACCGCCAGTGTGACTGATTGCACTGGTGGAATAATCTCTGCTGTGACAGAGGTTATCTCAACAGCGGGCGATGGGGTCGACACGTAAAATGTGATTTATTATATGCATGTATAATAATAATAATAAACATTATACTCTCAACGGTCCCCATTAATCTTAATGGATTACTTAATTACTATACAGTAATATCCTGTGTCGGGGGTCTGGAAGCATCTACACATATGCTCCGTGCGGGAATCAAACCTGTGGCGCTTAAGGCAGGTTCGCTACCGCTGCGCCACAACGTCGTGTAATTTCTACTCTATATTTATTCATTATAGCTATCGAATGCTATACTTGTGTGAAAGACGAACCTATAACAATACTAGGAGATCTAATGTGATCGATGCTTCCGTCAGTATCGTATTTATATGTTGACATACTGCCATATGCTGTTAAAACTACTATATAGCCTTTTATGTATTCTATATTATTGGCAAATAAACGTCAAATATTCTACTGCAAAGCGTCAAATATTCGACCGCAAAGCATTAAATATTCTACCGCAAAGCGTCAAGTATTCTACCGCAAAGCGTCAAATATTCTACCGCAAAGCGTCAAATATTCTACCGCAAAGCGTCAAATATTCAACCACAAAGCAGTAGTGTCTTTGGTATTACTGTGTTCCGGTTTGAAGGGCGCTGTAGACCAGTGAAGTTACTGGCAAAGGAGATTTAAGAACAAATGTATCGAGGTTGGCAACGTGTGAGTGGCACCTAGTAATGGTGTTGCGCGCGATCATAGACTACGATCTCGCTCTGGTAATTTTAATATTATTTACGATTATGGTCATACACACATTATGTATATATGTACATTGTTGCAAGTGGAAATTGAACCCACGACCAACGTAAAAGGCAGGCTCGTTGCCAACACGCAATAACGGTCGTTCAATATCTATTTTCAATGTAAATATTTTTATTCGAACGCGTAGGATACACCTGTTGAATTCGTTTGAAAATTTTATTTTCATTTCGAAGCGCGCTCTCCAAATATTGGCATTCTGGATAAAGGATGAATATGCGAACAGTCTGATTGAATTGTAATATTCATGAATCCATTTTAACATTTCATTTAAATTTCTATTTTAAACCCACTTTCATTTGTTCCATGAATACAAATGTTTGGGATAGCCTTTATCAATTTCATCCATTATTACTATAGGATTTTTTTTTGTGGTACAAGTTCGCAAGCATACGGCCCACCTGATGGTAAGGGGTTACCGTATATGAGCCCACGCAACACCGTGGTGCCACTCATGTGTTGACAACGAGAGATATTGGTTCTTGAATCTCATCTGCCCAGTAATTTCACTAGCCTACAGTGCCCTTCAAACCGGAACACAGTAATGCCTAAGTACTACTATTTGACCAGGGTGTGGTTGTCCTTGTCATTGTGTATGTTTTCGGACCTCAGTATGTATGTTCCCAACACAGGGATATAAATATCTTATTAGGGGCCGTTGAGTGTGTAGCGTTTATTATTATTATTTCCTACGTCCACGCCAACAACGTCGGAGGCACAGGCTAGTAGTCATATAAAGCTTCAGTCAGAAAATCGTAATATTCTTTCATTAAAAAATTGATTGTTGTCTGTTTTCAAACACTCTTTAATATCCAAAAGCAAATTGTTGATTCTTTTTTCCCTTTGATCTTAATTGTTTTTCATTTCGTTGTTACAACTGCGAAATGGGTTATCAGAGGCCATTTTAGGGTTCCGTAGCCAAATGGCAAAAACGGAACCCTTATAGTCCATCTGTCCGTCTGTCCGTCCGTCTGTCTGTCCGTCTGTCCGTCCGTCCGTCCGTATGTCACAGTCATTTTACTCGGAGACCATTGGCTCTATCTTTACGAAATTTACTAAATAGGTGTATTCTGTGAACCGCGCAACGATTCTGTAAAAAAATCTTAAAATATATAAGAATTAAGGATAGCAGTCTATACATGTAACTGAGTGTTGAAAAAAAAATTTCTACGTATGTCGACGTGTGAGATACCTTTGGTTAGGTCTTTCAAAATGATAAGGAGGTTTGATTTTGACTTTTTTCACTAAGTCAGTAGTTTTTGAGATATTAGCTCTTAAAGTCGTAAAAATTGTGTCCCCCCCCCTCTAACTTTTAAACTATTAGATAAAAATTCTGAAAAAATTGAGCTTATAGGACATCAAATAGAATTTCAACCACATTTAGTTTGAAGAAGATAGGTCTACAAATATAAGAGATATATAAGTTTTTCTCATAACTTTGTTTTTCATATAACTTTTAATAATCACTATGAAATTACAAACTTATTTTTGCAGTCGATTTTAATTCGTTATTATTTTTAAAGGTCTTAAGATTCTTCATAACCAAGCTGCGGAACCCTTTAGTTTCAACTGTGCGTGGTCCACAACGCACTTGACTGCTAATTTTTTATTTAGCACGAAGAAATGCATTTACGAACAGAACTACTTGGTGGTGGTAGTGTGAGACTCGGCCGCATAGAGTGGTTCGGTATGCATATTGCTGTTGGTCACAAGTGGGGACAGCGTCAAAAGCGGGGGTTGGGAGGGGAGCTTGAGAGGTTTGTGCAAAAGAACGGTAATACTAACTGAATTCAGCGGAACGTCTAAGCGACGTCATTTTGAGGTGTTATTTAAGCATGACGCCATCACTGGTAGACGCTTGAATACCCCATTCCCGTGACTTTTTTTGAATGATGTTTTATTCCTCTAGAATTGACCGAGTATTTTTCAAAGGAAACACCTCAAAACTGATAGAGGCAAATAAACGTTGTGTTTCTTAAATTGTCGTTTATTTTATTCACTTCCTTCTTTGAGTTCAGTCTTCAAATTGTTTATAATACTTAAAGCGGCTTAATTACAGCCAATAAATAATTAGGAACGGTATGCAGCATGTCATACACGTTACGATTTGTTTTTTTTTTTTATGTTAGAAGTTGGTAAACAAGCATACGGCCCACCTGATGGTAAGTGGATGCCGTAGCCTATGAGCGCTTGCAGCACCATTAGTAGGTGCCACTCACGCGTTGCCAACCTCGAGATATTAGTTCTTAAATCTCGTTCGCCCAGTAATTTCACTAGCGTACAATGCCCTTCAAACCGGAACACAGTAGTGCCTAAACACTACTATTTGGCGGCAGAATATTGGACACTGCGGTGGTACCTACCTAGCCGGCCTCTTGCAACAAAAGACCTACCACCAGTGAAAATGTTGAAATACAGTTGTAGACTTCAAGTAGGTTCTTCTTCTTATCGAGTGGTTAGTGGTCAACCTAGTGGCAGAGTTGTTCAGGTCTCATGTAGGCCTCTGACTTGACTTATCGACTGACATCAGATTGATAATAGCCGGGATCGACTTTTTACGTGCCCTCCGAAGCACGGAGACACTCAGTTGAAATACCACAATGCGATCACCCATCCAGTGGCTGACCGCGCCTAAAGTTCCTTTACCCACCGATCGTTTATCGATCAGTGAGCGCACCCGGCTACGAGCGTCACAATAATGGATTTGGACTTTTGACTTGTGTATATAACATAAAACTATTTGAGTATATGAATATGTTTAAACTAAGCATTCTTAATCACAATATTACTCATTCTCCTTCTTTTCGTATTGTTAGAGGTCAAACTAGTCAGAGTTAGTCGGATCTGCCAAATACCAACTCGATGCATTAGACTCGATAGATCGCCGCGCCCGGAGAATTATCGGTGATCAGTCACAAACGGAGTCAAAACAACATTTGTTACAGCACCGTCGCAATGTCGCTGGCCTAACGGTATTTTATAGGATATACTTTGGAGAGTGCCCGTGTGGGTCTCCCCACCGTGCCTCGGAGAGCACGTTAAGCTGTCGGTCCCGGTTATTATCGATAACATCTGATAATAATCGTTAACTAATGATAAGTAAATTGCTCTTATCCAATGAGTTACTGGTTCGCCCTTAGGGTTGCGGAGGTCAGATGGCAATCGCTCTGTGTAAAAACTAGTAACTTGTCAAATCCGGATAAGAGTAATAAGCAGACCCTGGGTACATTAAAAAAAAATACCGGGAATAATGCTAGGATGAAGAAGACTTTGGAGAGTGCCCAGGAGCTCTACAGACTTGTTCCTCCATCGCCTTTCTACCACAGAACAGCAGGAAGCCGTGAGCGTTGGCATCCTTATGTGGTTGACATTCCGCCCACTCGCACGAAGCGTTTTTGCTCAACGTTTCTGATACGAACCGCAGAGTTATGGAATGCTCTCACAGCTTCCGTGTTCCCTACCAGCTACAACATAAATACCTTCAAGTTTAGAGTGAATAGGCATCTTCTAGGTAAGCGCGCTCCAACTTAGACCGCATCACTCCTCTCCAAGAGGAATGATTGTAGTCAAGCGCAAGCCTATCATAATAAAAAAAAAAAAAGTTGACTAGTTAGAGTTAGAGCAACATGGCTTATAGCCGGGACAAACATGAAAGAAAATTTTGTCCAAAATAGGAGAAAAATTCCACGACGAAGCGAACCTACCTTAAGCGCCACAGGTCGTGTCTTCCATACAGTTAAATGACTATACAGTTATATAATCCGTGACATTGTATATGGTTCCGGACCCCCGACACAGGATATCACTATCCTAATGGGGGCTGCTGAGTGTGTAGCGTTAATTATTTATTTATTTACTACCTTCTCTTCTCTTCATTACAAACTCTGAAACCCTCAATGTTACAATGATACTTCCATACTACTTTTCAACCCCCCGTTCAACCCTTTACAACCCTTTTTTCGCATTAAGTAAAGCGTTTATTTATTATTTATAATTTTGATTTTGGTTAGTAGGAACATTTTGATAAACATTTTGTAGCCAGATTTATACAAAAAAATAACAAAAATCCTCTAAAACATAAAAGGACTTTATAAAGCGTTATATATCGTCTTCAGTCATATAAACGCTACGTTAACGTCAGAACATGATATTGTTGTCATCATCCATCATCCTCGACGTTTGACATCCTGATCGTCCAGATATTACCGCTTTAACTTGCGCTATTGCAAGCGTATTTTTTGGACTTTACTCATTAAGGAGGAGGCCCCCATTAGATTAGTGATATCCTGTGTCGGGGGTCCGGAAACATATACAACGACAAGGACAAATACACCCAGACCGGAAAATATGCTTGCATGGTCAATACAAACATATTATACTCCAAGCAGCCTTACAGAAAATGTTTGAATCTGCTACCAAGATTAAAATACAATTTAAAATTTTCACCAAGATTACCAAGATTAAAATACATCCAAAATTCCCAAAAATACATCTAAATTGACATTTTAAGACGTTTAAAACCGCTACAATATTTAAAGTATTCTGGTTGATATTTTCCTTTGTCTCCAGGTCATGCCGAATACAGCTGGAAGCGGTTTCCAGTGGGACAAGCTGTCACCAGCTGAGTTTCAACAGCTGCAAGAACTTACATCCTGTAAGTATAATATCCAACAATCTTTTCTTAAAGACTTATTTCCATTGAGGACCTGCAATACTATACTGTGTCAAGATTAATATCATGATATTACGGTAGTAGAGCCATGTTTCTCTCAGTACAAAAGATCCGGCTCGACTGGGGAAGTACTACCTCTCACAGAAAATCGGGGACAAGTAACAGTATCATTAAATACTGTTGCGTTTCGTGCGACGAGTGAGACCGCCGGAGGCCCAATCTCCCACCCCGTCTGTTCCCTTCCTTTTTTCCATTCTCATCCCGTCCCTCCTGTTCCTTGTTTCGGCAACGCGCTTGTGATACTTCAAGTATCGCAAGCGTTCGTAGGTTGCGGTGACTGTTTACCATCAGCCGGACGGTATGCCTGTTTGCCAACCGTCATGACATAAAAAAATGACTACTCAGGACAAGACATGAATTAATTGCCCTCTAAACAAGGCCAAAAACCGATTTTTTTTTAATTTAGAACTTATTTCTCGTAACCCCAAATATTCTTAAATAAATAAACGCTAAACACTCAACGGCCCTCATTAGGAGAGTCATATCCTGTGTCGGGGGTCCGGAAACATTCACAAGGACAAGGACAAATACACCCAGACCGGAAAATATGCTTGCATGGTCAGTACAAACATATTATGCTCCAAAAGGGAATCGAACCCGCGACCTGTGGCGTTTAAGGCAGGTTCGCTTAAATAAAAGTATAACTTTTGATGAGTTCAAATTGCGCCTGTGCTCCAGGGTCTTGAAGCCAATCGGTTGATGGATTTCAATTCGTCCTTGAGATTTGCGGCTCTAGCAATCGCCTCTACCGTCAGTCTCTAGCTACAGCACTGATCCTACCAAAGTCCGACCTTACTACCGAGGGACGTTAGAGCATTTCTTGGGAAGTAATCTCTACTTAATAAATTTATTATATGGCTCGTGTGATGGTATTGGTGGTGGAAATTTTTTCGTCATTGCGTAGGAAATCTGGTAAAAAAATATTCAGCTTCCCAAGGAGAAGAACTGGTTGTGTTAGGTTTAATTACATGACGACGTCATGGGGAGTTACTAAAACCTTAACGGGTGGCTGACTTAAATCTGTGACAGGTTCCATGACCTCTAATTATTGAACCTGTGAAACTAAAAAGTATACGAGTGTTTCTATATTTATATTAACTACTGCACAGATTTGGGTGAAATTTGGTATACACATAGGTTATTACCTGGATTAACACATAGAATAATAATAATAATAATAAACGCTACACACTCAACGGCCCCCATTAGGATTGTTATATCCTGTGTCGGGGTTCGGAAACATATACAAGGACAAGGACAAATACACCCAGACCGGAGAATATGCTTGCATGGTAAATACAAACATATTATGCTCCGAGCGGAATCGAACCCGCGACCTGTGGCGTTTAAGGCAGGTTCGCTACCGCTGTGCCACAACGTCGTTTACTTTTTATCCCGGAAAAATGTTGGGTACCCGTGCGATTGTAAAAAAACTGTATCAAGTCGCTGGTACCGTTAGCTATTTATAAATGTAAAAAAAATAGATCACTTTTTGATATCCAGAAATTTCTAGTAAATTCTAAGTACTTTTATCTAATGAACATTCTTTTACGAGTAATTCTAAGATTATTTATATGAATTATATATAAACCTTTTTTATTGAGATTCTAGAAATAACTCTTTGGAATTTTTATTAAAATGTGAATATCTTGCCTCATAAAGAAAAGCTAATCTAACGCAGACGAGAGCTAGAGATTGCTAGTTTATTTTTGTTTCTAGTGTTAAATGCAAGACGCTATTTTTGCAACACAAATTCAAATTACTCGGTCTTTCCGAACCGATACGACTTGGGAACCTTCAAGAGAAGAGCGTATTCTTTCCTTAAAGGTCGGCAACGCGCCTGCATGCCTTCTGGTGTTGCAGATGTTCATGGGCGGCGGTGATCGCTTAACATCAGGTGAGCCTCCAGCCCGTTTGCCGCCTCTTACATAAAAAAAAAATCCCGGTATTTTACGAGTATTTACCCTTGTTCGGAATCGACAGGTTACTAGTTTTTACACAGAGCAATTGCCATCTGGCAAACCAGTAACTCATTGGATAAGAGCAATTTACTTATCAAGAGTTAACGATTATTATCAGATGTTATGTGATAACAACCGGGACCGACAGCTTAACTTGCTCTCAAAGGCACGGTGGGGGGACCCACAAGGATAAACGCCCAGATCGAAGCAGATATTTGTAAGATCAATGCAAACATCTGTCGGAGCGAGATTCGAACCCGCAACTGCAGAGGCTAAAGGCAGACTTGCCACAACGCCCCAACAACGTCAATGTGCGACCCTAATAAATACTGAGGCCCAATTTTTTTATTTTTTTTTATGTTAGAAGTTGGCAAACAAGCATACGGCCTACCTGATGGCAAGTGGCTGCCGCAGCCTATGAGCGCTTGCAGCACCATTAGTAGGTGCCACTCACGCGTTGCCAACCTCGAGATATTAGTTCTTAAATCTCGTTCGCCCAGTAATTTCACTAGCGTACAGTGCCCTTCAAACTGGAACACAGTAGTGCCTAAGCACTACTATTTGGCGGCAGAATATTTGACACTGCGGTGGTACCTACCTAGCTGGCCTCTTGCAACAAAAGACCTACCACCAGTGAAAATCCCAATCGTGAGAAATGGATAGTCTTCGGGACTCAAAGTTGATTACGTCGTTAGGGTGCCCTCTGCGAGGCTTGACGGCTTAGGCAAGGAGCATCATATAAATGTAGACATAAATGTACCTTTACAAATTTGACGACCATTGTGGCAAAAGTAAATTGCTCTTATCCAATGAGTTACTGGTTTGCCAGATGGCAATCGCTCTGTGTAAAAACTAATAACCTGTCGAATACGGTCAAGAGTAATAAGCAGACCCTGGGTAAATACTCGTATAATACCGGGATAAGGCTAGGTAGAAGAAGATTACGGTCGCACTGATGAAAAAATTGGACTGTGTTTCATAGCTACTTCAATGGGAAGAAGTAATAATAATAATAAATAATAAACACTACAAACACAACGGCCCCCATTAGGATAGTAATATCCTGTGTCGGGGATTCGGAAACACATACAAAGACAAGGACAAATACACCCAGAACGGAAAACATGCTTGCATGGTCAATACAAAACATATTATACTACGAGTGGGAATCGAACCCGCAAGGTGTCGCGCTTAAGGCAGATTCGCCACCGCTGCGTCACAACGTCGTCAATATAAGCTTAGCAAGGCTTGAATACAATTAAAAGTTCGTGATAATAATCAGGACGAATGGCTTAAAGTATCTTTTGGTATTATATTATTTTGAAAATTAAATATTGAGCCTTGTTCAGTTAATGAAGAAATTCGATAAGGCAATATTATCTTAATAATTTTGGTAAAAGCAATAAGGTTTTCAGTGTTATTTCTTATAATAATAAGAAAGAAGAATCTAGATTTTTAAACAAGTGTTAACGTCACGGGATCTTTCAAATAATATAGCCTTCAATATCACACAATTCGTATATTAATTTCACAATTACACTTTCTAGTACAGACATTTTTATTCCGCCTTTCTGACATCTTATATCATAATACTCCCCAATCAATTAATTTTAGTTTTATTTTTATTTAAGTACTCACATTAGATATATAATTATATTTATTAGTGTTGCAAACATAAAAATTTAACAAATACATCGCTAACACAAGGAGGTTACCAATTACTGGTGGTAGGTCTTTTGTTGCGAGAGCCCGGTTAGGTAGGTGCCACCGCATTAAAATATTCTACCGCAAAGCAGTAGTGTCTTAGGCATTACTGTGTTCCTGTTTGAAGGGCACTGTAGGCTAGTGAATTTACTGCACAATGAAGATTTAACAACCAATATCTCGAGGTTGGCAACGCGTGAGTCGCACCGACTAGTGTGTTTACCATCAGGTAGGACAAGATCAAGTAACAGACATACAAAAAACGCGATTGAATTTACAACCTTCTTTTTTTGAAATCGGTTGAAAATCTTCATGTGGACAGAGTAGCAGTCCAATACTAGTTTATACTATAAATATTCTAACGTGAAAGGCCGCACTAAAACGGCTTACTCGCGGGATTTGACTAATAAATTACATTGGCTAATAAATTATATATCGTTCCTAAGGGATATATTGTCATCCGATTAATAGATGGAGGTATTATGGAATTTGAATTTTATAATACACTAGCGGCCCGCTCCGGCTTTGCATGGGTATAAAATATTGCCTATGTCATTCACTGAAAAAATGATTAAAATCGATCCAGTAGTTTTGATTTATTCATATTTACGACATCACATTAGAAAACTCAATTTTTTTTCTCCACTATTATTATACCTATAAATAAACCTTTCTCTTCAATCACTATATCTATTAAAAAAAACCGCATCAAAATCCGTTGCGTAGTTTTAAAGATTTAAGCATACATAGGGACAGAGAAAGAGACTTTGTTTTATACTATTTAGTAAAGCATTTGCCCGCGTCTTCGCCCGCTTGAATTACGTTTTGTAATAACGAAAGTAACTCTGTTTGTCTCATGTTAAAGCCACAACTGATTTAAATGAAACTTGGTACACAGATAGCCTAGAGCCTGAAATAGGACATACTTTTTAATGCGAAAAAAGGGTTGTAAGGGGTTGAAAGGGGTTTTAAAAATTGTATGGAAGTATCATTGTAACATTGAGGGTTTCAGAGTTTGTAATAAAGAGAAGGTAGTAAATAAATAAACAATTAACACTACACACTCAGCAGCCCCCATTAAGATAGTTGTATCCTGTGTCGGGGGTCCGGAAACATACACAATGACAAGGACAAATACACCCAGACCGGCAAATATGTCTGTATGGTCAAATACAAACATCTGGTAACGGGAATCGAAACCGCGATCTGTGGCGCTTAATCCGCTTATTCTATAAAACAAAAACTTTTAACTGAAACATGTTACCATTTCCACAGTGTTCTATGATCCAACTGTTATTGTGAAAGGTTTGACCCACAAATAAATTAACCCAAAAGGTCTTACATCCCAGGGGAGGCGTTGTTTTGAATGGCATCAGGGCTTTTACAAATTGCTTTCACTAATGAAATAATGTGTGCGATATGTTAATATGATTAATTTTTATGTATGATAATGTGTTTTGCTAATTTGAAATAATTGTTTTAATGGATTAATGGATCTGGCTTCAAAAATATGGTTTTAAATTCTGTAGACTTTTATTACTT
Source organism: Hestina assimilis (assembly GCA_023373885.1). Taxonomy (NCBI): domain Eukaryota; kingdom Metazoa; phylum Arthropoda; class Insecta; order Lepidoptera; family Nymphalidae; genus Hestina; species Hestina assimilis. The sequence goes on along the minus strand of CM041767.1, from coordinate 1,039,157 downwards.
TTAGATATAGTTCCGGAGTACGGCTTTTTTGCTTGAAGAAAATTGCTAAGCATCGATGTGTTAAATTATCGAAAACTAAGTAGTTGTTGGGTGCGGTAATATTGAAAAACGGCAGTAATTTATTGTAGTTTTTAATAATCACTGTTCACTTCAACGGTCGATATAGGAATGGATTCAAATAAGACGAACTGTCACTAATCAAATGTCTGTTATAGTTCCTTAAATGTAACTTGAACCAAAATGGCCGCTTCTGTGCAGGTACAATAATGGACAAAAATGTTAGACAAAAATATTGGTTTCGTCTTATTTAAATCGATTCTTTATAAAGTGGGAAAACGGAATTAAGTATATAATATAGTTATTATTTCTTCTAAATTCAATTAATTATTTATTTATTATCGTTATTAATTACTTAAATAGAATAAAACTAATAAATAGTATAGAAAAAAGGTACCCATATATAAAAAAAAATAATGTACATTACATTATCTTCTGCAGTATTATTTAGAGAATTAGTTATATTATTTTCTTTTAAAAATAACTATAAACGTCAAATACCATCCTTCTCTCCCGTCTCCTTAAAGTTTATTGTGGTCGAGGCATTATCTTGAAATAAATGTTAACACGCTTGACAAAACTAATTTATATTTTAATTTATTATTAAACAACTAAAACAACTGTGAGCGAGTGTACTAAACCCGGCCCCCTTCATACCGCATACGGTTGAGACCCAAAAACCATGGTTCAACTTACATTTAACAGACTATACGAGTGGGGGTGACAGTCGTTAAGCTTCTTATTTAATGTAAACAGTCAATTGACTTCATTCGTATACTCATAAAATATAAGTTATTATTAATAAGTTTATATTTAATTATTAATACACATTAATTCATATATATTTATAATCAACTAATATTAGAACATAATATTTAAACAATATAACACATGATATCTAACACATGGATTCACCGTGTGGGCGCCGGGTCCATCGTGTGGTAGAGAGAGAAACTTCGAGCAGTTCCAGACTTGCGACCCGGGTGTAGGTTTAAGGAGGTCTCCTTTCCGGTACGCATCAACGCTCACCTTCCCTGCTCGCGTTGCTCCCCCTGCCTAGCCAAACTTGAAAGGAGACTGTCAGAGCTGCTTTAGTTATTCTTTCTAAAATAGAACTCACTGCAGCTCTTGGCAGACCTAGGTCTTTCAGTAGGTTGTAGAGAGTCTTGTCGGTATACCTCTCGCCTCTACTTCTACTGCATACAAATGAACTACATAGTGTTAAATTCGAAGCCGTATTTAACTTAAAATAAATATATTACAATAAAATAGCTTAAACTTATTAATACCAATGTTTATGTGATTCGATTTTGTAAGGTTATTTTTATAACTACCTACACTAGCATGATTTGACTTTTGTATAAATGAACGCAAATAAGCAATACCATGTCAACCCACAAAATTGAAAAACTGAGTTATATATGCAGAAGTGTTGGTAAATGGCTGAAGAACATTTTTCTTTAATATTTGTAGGGTTTTAAGCTTTAACACTTCTAAAAAGCCATTTTTTCAATCATGCAATTTATGTATTTTTAGACGTTTTGGGTTATATTATATACGAAATATGCAGTTTGTATACTTTTTTTTGTGAAAATAAGTAAAATAACTTACATAAATCTGAAATTGCCAAAAACTTGACCACTAAATTTAAAAAAATCATATAAAGCAAGTTGTTCAAAATTTTCAAACGCGTTTTTCTCGAAATGACATTAAATAAGCAATACCATGTCAACCCACACGGGATTGACATGGTATTGCTTCTTTGCGTCCAAATAGCATGCATTCAAAACAAACGTTCATAATTATTGTTCATAAAATTATTTAATCTTTATTTAATAATGAAATTTAAATTTTATAATTTGCTGATAATTTTTAACGATCACAATGTTTTTTTAATTTTTATTGACTTGTAATAATTGACTATATTTTATAATGGGATGCTTTCTAATGAATGATGTGATGACCTATAATTAGTAGAACATTTATCGAATAACTTCTGATCTTTATTGAAATGTCTAACTAATGTATCTACTGTTGATTATCCCACAATAAATGGGGTTACTCTGCCCGTTGAATTAAAATTGTTAAAATTGTTAAGTTAACTTATGCACTTTACTCAATCAACCAACTTGTTTCAATAGCCATTTTTAGTGAGTTCTATTGTAAGTTAGTAATATTTATTGGTTTTTAATACGAGGTCTTTGCGTATGTTGATTTCCCACGACACCGTAATTTTGCCACTCTGATCAATGATGATAGTTAAAATTGTCTCAAATTTTATTTACTTTTTCGCCATTTTCAATGTTATTCCCACCTCGATTCAGAGCAATCGAAGTCGGATACACAGACCGATGTAACCAACCGACAAAAGTAAGGCGTCCTAAGCACGTCCTGCAAGACCCTGACGATAGGATTACATTAGACAATGGCCCTTACACAGCACAGACACGCACACAACACCGTCCTCGCCGGCGAGGACGAGGTCCTTTGTTTCGCACGTCGCGTCGCGCTCACACCGTCGGGTGAGTCTATCGTATAGAATGCGCTCGGAGCGCTGCCTCCATCTCCGATGACGTCCTTAGCCGTGGTTCGGCTTCGCAGGAGGCACCCTAAGGACGGAATCAAATTTGAGCCCCGTGAGGGCTGCCCCTTTATCACGGCTGAGTCTCTGTACTCGGCCCCCGCCCGGTGACGCTGTCAAGGCCAGTAGGGCCAACAGCAATACACATTCCGAAAAAAAAAAGAAGTCGGATAGATTAGGTTAGTAGGCTAAGTCTTGAGGAAGACAGCAGTCGGTGTGTGTGTCGGTGCGTCATCCTACCTCCCCGGGACCGAGCTCCGCTAGCCACGAGTGGTCCACGGTGCTTGTCAGGGCGCGTTGGTTTGTTTTGCGAGAGTTTCCGTAACTTGGCAAACGCACTGAGGTCGGCCACCGAAGAGGTTTTCAACCCCACATAACATGGTTCTCCTCCCCAGGAAGCCGGGACTCTGGTAGCAGATTTCCTCCCCAACAACAAAAAAATAAAACTTGAGAGGTGTCAAGGGACACCCGGATGGAACGAAGTTCCTTTCGATTAATTAGTGAAGGAATTGTAATAAAATTTTATTTTTTTAAGTTATAATAATATTTTTTTATTATTAACATTATTTATTATTTACAAAAACCTGTATACACTCAACAAAAATAATCGTCGCGACACCACACTGTTCAATGCGAAATAGAAATGAAAATATCTGGCTCGCTTTCTATAAGAGAGAGAGACAGACAGAGAAACATGCGACGCCGCACAGCTTACAACAGCTTACTATAGCAAAAAGTGTCGTGACAACTTTTCGTAAGAATTTTTCCGTCTAGCCCCCTTTCACAACGCGCGATAAGGAACTTCGTTCCAAAAAGGCTAAGCTGTTGTTTTATGACCACACAGCACTCTATTTAAGTAACTAAACTATTTGCTTTTTCTTCTATCTCATAGCTCAAAGCAAGTATGTAATAAATTATATTGATATAGTGAATTTATTTACAGATTCCACTAGAAAACTTCAGGATGTTCTCAAAGAGCTGTGCGAAGTCAAAAAGCAAAGTTCGGACGGGGTGAGTACTTAGAATATTCGAAATATGTTGGGAGGCGCGTTTACTTCAAAATACGCTTGGGGCTATAACTTGCTAAGTAAATCTGAGTAATTTGATTATCTACATGTGCTTGTATTGACATTTTTAGGGTTCCGTAGCCAAATGGAAAATACAGAACCCTTATAGTTACGTCCTGCCCGTCTGTCCGTCTATCCGTTCGTATGTCGCAGTCATTTTACTCGGAGTCTATTAGCTCTATCTATACCAAATTTGGTAAATAGGTGTATTTTATGAACCGCTACAGGGTTTTTTTGTTTTTGAGTTGGCAACGCGCATGTGATACTTCAAGTATCGCGCGCGTTCATAGATCGCGGTGACTGCTTACCATCAGGCGGACCGTATTCTTGTTTGCCAACCGCCATGACATAAAAAACTTGTGTCTTTGTGTTGGCTCCGATACAAAATATTGAGATAGTTAATCTCAATGGGAACAGACTGTTTCTGAGATTAGCATATTGATTGCACCACATATACAAGCATATTGATTTAAAAACTCATACAAACTAAAACTAACTCAAAACCAGTTTTAAAACTAAAATGAGAAAAGTTTGAATAGAACAACATTAGAATTAACATATATATTTACCTTTGGTACGATTGTTAGAGGAGTTTGAGGTCCATTCTCGAGTAGTGGCGCAATGTAGACAAAAGCAATCAGTACTCAGGGCCGGATTTAGAGGTCTCGAGGCTTCAGGGCAATAAAGGGGTTGAGGCCCAAATTATTTCCCAAATAAAATCAACAATTTTCAAACAAGCGGTCATTTTATTCCTACCACCAGCATATATAAGTCTTAGAATTTCTCTCTCGACATACAGGTTGCCTCACGATGTTTTCCTTCACCTTTAAGCACAAGATAAATTTGAACCACAAATTAAGCTTGCCCGAATTTGATCCGGCGACCTTCGGTTAAAGTCTTTTCGATGCATTGGATCATCTCCGTTTATTTTAGATCTACGCGAGCCCTGTTTTTCGCACGTCCACGCCAGAAGAATTAATCAATTACAAATAATTCAGAACCGATTCTTACGCATGGCCTCGGGCTGTCCGTGGTACGTTCGCAACGTAGATCTCGACTTTGAAATCGATTCGATCCCTAAACATTTGAAGCGCTTATCGCAAAACTATTTCGTTCATTCGGGTGGTTTGGCTTCGCAGGAGGCACCCTAAGGACGAAATCAAATTTGAGCCCCCGTGAGGGCTGCCCTTTTATCACGGCTGAGTCTCTGTACTCAGCCCCCGTGACGCTGTCAAGGCCAGTAGGGCCAACAGCAATACACATTCCGAAAAAAGGTTTATTTTAAAAACAGACACCCAAAAGTTTTGTGTGTAGTGCTTCAAAATAACGCGGCAACATGCGGGCCGTTAGGTTCTGACGATGCCTCTTAAACTTTATGATCCATGTCACATCATGTCACAGTGTCAACACGTATTCCTCCTTTACGTTACGTTTAACTTCAGATGTGTAAATAAGTACACAATACTTTGTTAAAGGGCTGACTCCGTTCCGTTAACGCCAGAATTGTGCGTTGGATCCTGACCACCTTGGGATTTTTTCGTACCTACTCCTTTTTAAGGGAAGAAATCTGCTACCCGGGTAGGGTTCCTGTGGAGGAGAGCCGGGTTATGTGGGGTTACATGATATGGTAACGTCATGGGACCCACTAAAACCTCCTCTGTGCGTTTGTCAGGTTAACACTCCTTTTTTTTTGTTTACGTGGAGGAAATCTGCAACCAGATACCCGGCCTCCTGGGGAAGAGAACCGGGTTATATAGGGTTCCATGTTAAATCATGGCGTCCCACAAAAACCTCCTCGGAACTCAGTGCGTGCGTGAGGCTCCGGGAACTCCTGTGGAACGCACTCCCGGGGAGAGTTAAATATTGAGAGTGAGTAAAATATTTTCAAAACCCAACAAAAGCCCGATTACTGGTTGGGGGGCGGTGAATCAGCTATTTTACTGTAGAATACAGAAGTTTGCTACACGGAATGTACAATGACAAGTGAGAGAGGACAGTCATCGGCAAATTTGTTGCATATTTGTACCTGTAAAACATCAGGAAACCGTAATGGCGAAATCTTTTTGATTTTTATGAGGTACAAAAAAAATCGGTCTACACATTTGCTGCACCAAAAATCTGCCGCCCTAGGCTCAAGCCTACTCAGCCTGTTGGTAAATCCGCCACTGATTACCCACTTAAACTCAGCGGAACCCTCATCACCATAAGACGTCATGGGATCGCTTGCGGAACGGATACTACTACCTTATGTCTGTATTCAATACGATTGAAAATTTATTCACATCATCATCTGCTCTAGAAAACTCAAGCGGTCTTTCTGATAAAAGTAATAAATTCCGATTGATCAAAGGCCTACCCTCGGATCAATGAATAAAACACGTGCCATCGCTTACATAATCGCTCCGGGATAGGCTTTGAATAGCAATACAGGAAACGTGAGATGAATACACAGTTCTTTGAGGTCTTGGTTATGAACCTAAACATACTACAGATAGGTTTAGTAGTATTAGAGCCATGCTTCTTCAGCACAAATGGGTAACTTCAACCGAGGAAGTACTCTTACAAAAAATCGGCTTAAAGTAACCGATTATTGCTTTTCTTTTTTTTATGTTACAAGTTGGCAAGCAAGTTTACGGCCCACTTGATGGTAAGTGGTTCCCGTAGCCTATGAGCGCTTACAGCACCATTAGTAGGTGCCACTTACGCGTTGCCAACCTCGAGATATTGGTTCTTGAATCTCCTTTGCCCAGTAATTTCACCAGCCTACAGTGCCCTGCGAACCGGAACACAGTGATGCCTAAGCACTAGGTCTTGCTTTAGATAGCACGTAAAAAGTCGGTTTCAGCTGTTATCAATATAAATCGGCGTAAAGTAACAATACTGTTGTATTTCATGCGATGAATGTAATTTTTTTTCGGGGCAGGACAATGTCTGCCGGGCCTGCTAATTTTTTATATATGCTATTTCTTGTATGGTTGACATATAGAAAGAAAGAAAGAAAGAAAACTTTATTTTGGACACGCAAAAAACAAAATAATAAAAATAAAAATGAACTAATAATAAAATGTAAAACAATTTAAAAGCATGGACAATGTTAAAAAAACAGAAAAAATTTAAGAATAAAAAAAAAGAAAAACAAATAAAAAATAAAAAATGTAACCTATTGTAAACAACACACAAAAAAAAAAGAATCAATAATTAAACTACGCATATATCAAAAACAACAGCAACATTGCGGTGTCCTAAAAAGGTGTGCCATTCAGCATATTTTAGGTGAAATGAATGCACCTAAAGCTGATATTCAATGGCACCCTGTTTTTGACGGGGTGTCAGAGTCTCTGTTTAAACATTTTATTACTTACACATACATAAAATAAAGATACTTAAATAAATTTATGATTAAATATATATTATAGATGGTAGTACTTCTGTTACTAGCAGAGTCGAATTTTTCATTTCTCTTTGAACCCAATTCTAAAGTCAGTGAGAACTCGAGGGCACGGCTATATATTTTTTACGCCTCATAACTAATTCGTATCGTAAAAAAGATTCAAATCTTGTTATGCCATTAATTTTTCCATACCAATGAAAGTTTTTGCATAGAAGACAATATCACAATACCAGTATTTCAATAAAATGTCGCCGAGTATCGTAAAAGTCGACGTCACGGCTCGGATTTACGAGTAAACAGACCTAGCTCGGGTTTCATTTGTTTTGAATCCTCAGCGGTGTCATTATGTACTCATATTATTTATTTTGGTAGGGATGATCTTGGATTTCTGAATCGCTTCCTCGGAAAGTTTAGGATTTCCGTCAATAAGTTTGTTTGTACGATTTGGTTTTAACAAAGCATTAAGACAGAATATTCCAATTCTTTGATTAGACAGGCTGGTATATACAGACAGAGACGATTAACCAACTTAAGTCAGACGTTCTAAGCACGTTCTGCAAGACCATGACGATAGGATTACGTTAGATAATGCCTCTTAGACAGCACAGACACGCACATGACACCGTCTTCGCCGGCGAGGACGAGGTCCCTTTGATCCGTCAGATGAGTCCATGGATTAAATTTTTTTATGGCAGGAGGCTCACCTGATGCTAAGCGATTACCACCGCCCATGAACACCAGAGAGCATGCAGGTGGTTGCCGACTTTTAAGGAAAGAATACGCTCTTCTCTTGTAGTCGTATCAGTTCGGAAAGACCACCGGCGGAACTTGATTATGATTGGAAGCAAATGTCTTCTAAATCGCGCTGTTGTGGATTTCCAGACATCGAGGTGGTAAGGTCAAAAATCACCGGCGGGATCAATCCAAATGCAAAATACGAAAAATGGCTTAAATAATGGCCTCGCAAGAGGAGGAGGACTATGGGTGAAATCAATTTTGAGCCTTTGCGAAGACTGTCCCTATTTCTCGGCTGGGTCTCAGTACTCAGCTACCCCCGCCCGTTGACGATGCACAGAATAGACAAATTGGTAGTGTTTATTGGATCATTTCGTCTCATTTCGTCTACCGTATAATCCAGCACCATGGCAATCTTTGAAAAAGGTACAAATTTCTATTGGATTTGAAAACCACGCCATCCTGCGTCCACGGCTGCACGGCCGCACGGCTGCATGTATCCATATTTTTATGATAATTGCAATCTGTGACTGCTAGGAAGCTTATGGGTGACCCAAGTCCAAGATGGTTCAGTAAGATAAGGCTCACCAGTGACTCCCGTGGCCTGAATGAAAATTCTCAATGTTCTCAATGTCAAACAAACCCACGGTGTCAAAAAAACGAACTGATTTAGGTATCATGCGTCGCGTGGTCATGCACAGTCGAGGTCGTTTCCTAACTATTTCCGGATCCTAGACATAGTCACTATCCTAATGGGGGCCGTTTAGTGTGAAGCGATTATTTATTTATTAAAAAAATATATTCACACACACCTCTGTCGATAGCGGTCCAATTCCAATTATAGCAATATTTATTCTGAATAATACCAATATCAGTTGGAATCCAATATTTGCTTATAATCAAACGTCGGATAGGATTATCACGGATCGTATTATAATCCATCTGATATTGTGAGACAAGCTGTAATCCGGATCGGATTAAAAGCGGTTATTTCAAAACGATATTCTGTAAGAGGATTTCGAGTAGAACCGGCCAGTTAGGACCAAAAGCGGCAAAGCTTCTTCTAATAAATAAGTTTTGGGAATTTTTGAGTTCTCTCGAGGACCGTTGTAGCGTGATTCCCGCTCAGGAAAATGTTTGCATTCATCTTAAAAATATCTGTTTAGGTCTGGCCGTTTGTCCGTGTGGGTCTCCCCACCGTGCCTCGGAGAGCACGTTACGCTGTCGGTCCCTGTTGTTATCACATAACATCTGATAATAATCATTAACTCTTGATAAGTAAGTTGCTCTTATCAAATGAGTTACTGGTTCACCCTTAGTGTTGCGGAGGTCCGATGGCAATTGCTCTGTTTAAAAACTAGTAAACTGTCATATCTGGACAAGAATATAAGCAGATCCTGGGTAAATACTCGTAGAGTACCGGGAATGCTAAGAAGAAGAAGACCGTTGTACCGTGATGGTAGCCAATGATAGTTTCTGAATTGACCGCTTCTAAATCGACCATATTGCGCCGGAGCGGTAACGAGCCAGCCTTAAAGGTCGCGGGTTCCCGCTCGGAGCAGATGTTTGTATTGACCATACAGGCATGTATTCCGTTCGGAGCGTGTTGTGTCATTGTCATTGTGTATGTATGTTTCCGGACCTCCGACTTCTTTTTATTGAGTGCTTAGTAGCCAACCTATTAGTTAGTTATTCAGGTCGCCCATATAGGCCTCGGAATTGACGTTTCGACTATTGTCAAATTGATAACAGCCGGGACCAACTTTTTACGTGTTTCCGAAGCACGGAGATGCTTGATGAAATACTATTATGCGATCACGCATCTACTGACTGACCGCGCCTAAAGTTGCGTAGTCCATCGATCGTTTACCGATCAGTGTCCGCACCCGGCTATGAGAGTATAATGGAGGCTGTTGAGTTGTAGCCTTAATTAATGAATGAATTTATTATTATAAACAAAATTCTTTGTAGAAAACAGTTTAGTCAGATGAGCCGCTAGCTCTCTAACTACATCATCTTGACGTCAGAATCTATCACAAAGCTCCACATTATATAAATGCTATCAGATCCCGATTTAGAAACCTCTCCGCCATATTGGAACTTAATCTATGACGTCATAAAATACATTACACCGTGGTAGTGACGTCACAACTCGGATCTAGGCCGTCATAGGATTTTGAGCCTAAATACGGATTACGAAGGTGGATTTTATATCGCATGTGAGTTTTATAATGATGAGAGAACAGCGTAATTTGGAAGTGACATAAAATATTGAAAATATGAATGTATATGTCGCAGAAAGAGATACAGTCATCTTTTTAAAATGCGTGACATCAGCATTCGCTGACGTCACTGTCGAATTACTGCATGATGACGACTCTTATTCAGGTCCTCCAAAGAAAACTTCAGTATGTGGGTACACTTTGTTTATTTCCACGGGCAGCGTAACGACGGCCTAGATAGGTCCGTACTGTATGACGGCTCGAACACGAATTAATTGAGAATGACAAAGCAACCGTATTTAAAGGTCTCGATACACGTGCAAATGTTTAAAAGTTTTTAGGTTAGAAATTGAAATTACAATAACATTAACAATGTTATGTATTATAAATAAATTATTAAGTTTGAATATGTGACAATTTTTTTCAGTTATGGTGGTTATTCAAGATAAAAGGTTCCGTGGCACAGTAGAATATATAAGACTAGCTTTTGCCCGCTACTTCAGTCGCGTTATATTTGGAGTAACATAGACCTTCTTTCTCAAATAAAGCGTGAAACGTTATGCGCTTTAAGCTGGAATTTGAAGGAATTGTTTCTTATGTGTTTCTTTATTTTTAATTTTTTGCCACAAACAAAATCCATACTATTTTTTTTCAAAATCCATACAAATTTGCAACCTTTTTTCCTCTCCTGTGAGTAAAAATATATTCAGCAAATAATGTAACGAAATATCAAGTTTTTATAATGGGTGCTGTGGAAGGTGAGGATCACGTCGGGCGTCATCACTGTTGAGGGTGACGATGTGAGAAATGCCTCCAACACAACGGGAGTATCCTCCGACCAGGCGGGTGATATTGCCTGGCGGATCGAAGCTCTGGGCCGAAGCCCGACGACTTACGTTGGAAAGTTGTATATATATCTCAAGAGCGTAGGAAACTTAGATAGCGCGATTTAGGATCGTGACGTTCGTTGATCGTCCATATCGTTGCGTAGTATGCCCTGTAGGTGTCGTTGTAGCTTGACGCGACATTGTGACAATCTTGTCTTTCTATTGCGTTACATCATGTTGCGTGTAGATGTCGCTACAGGTGCCTCTATTTATAAATTTTATTTCGTTTTTAGTATTTGTTGTTGTAGGCAAAATAAAGACACATTCTTTGAAAACTCCATCTCTATTCCTATTACGGGTCGTAAGATTCAACCCTGACTGATCGTTAGCACCCTTTGGGTAAAGAACCTTAAAAATTTTCATGATGCCACTTCTATTAATTTTCTATTCATTTATAACAGATCAAGAAGACCTTTTGAATTAAAAATTTGAATCACCATTTTAGACTCTATCGTCTTGGTGTTAAAGTTCAAATTTAAAAGATTTAAAAACTATAAAGAGAATAATTTGTAATCCTACTTTATCTCTATAGTAATAAGGTCGAAATTGATAAAGCCGGTAATGCATTGACTGACGTCACCACATATGAAAAGGGTGAGTGACGTCACTGTTTCGTCATGTTTGCTCTTGACGGATTAAATATAGAACGCTATGATAATGCTAGTTATTTTTGGAAAGGTCTAAAATATCACTTTTTGAAGTAGATTTCTTGTAATGATAGCAAATTAAAGGCGTCGGGATGCGACGACCCCATCGCCCGCTTTTGGGATAACCTCTGTCACAGCAGAGATTATTCCACCAGTGCAATCAGTCACACTGGTGGTAGGTCTTTTGTTGCAAGAGGCCGGCTAGGTAGGTACCACCGCAGTGTCCAATATTCTGCCACCAAATAGTAGTGCTTAGGCACTACTGTGTTCCGGTTTGAAGGGCATTGTACGCTAGTGAAATTACTGGGCGAACGAGACTTAAGAACTAATATCTCGAGGTTGGCAACGCGTGAGTGGCACCTACTAATGGTGCTGCAAGCGCTCATAGGCTGCGGCAGCCACTTACCATCAGGTGGACCGTATGCTTGTTTGCCAACTTCTAACATAAAAAAATAGTGACTGAAAGAGAATATTAGCAATGCTTTTTCAAGGCATTACTAATATTCCTATTGCCCTCCAAATAAGCTCTGCGCTTGCGCTGGGAGTGGGTACGACAATAGCCCAAGGGGGTCAGGATCGAACCTGCGACTCGCGCGTTAACGGAGCGAAGTCGGCCCTTCTACCGTTGAACTATTGTGACTTCAAAATTAATAATAGCAAAGTGCGTGTCGGACTGCCACATAAAAGGTTCCGTATCACAGTAGGATAAAACACCGTTGTGGCGTTGTGGGTAGCGAGTCTGCCTTTAGCCTCTACGGTTGAAGGTTCGATACCCGTTTAGATAGACGCTTGCATCGATCTTACAAAAATCTGTTTCGGTCTCAGCGTTTGTTCTTGTGGGTCTCCCCACCGTGCCTCGGAGAGCACGTTAAGCTGTTGGTCCCAGTTGTTATTATAACATCTGATAATTTATCGTTAACTCGTGTAAGTAAATTGCTCTTATCCAATGAGTTACTGGTTCGCCCTTAGGGTTGCGGAGGTCAGATGGCAATCGCTCCGTGTAAAAACTAGTGACCTGTCAAATCTGGACAAGAGTAATAAGTAGCGCCCACAAGGACAAACGTGCCGACGGAGATAGATATATATAACATCAATACAAATATCTGTCCGCGGGATCAAACCCGCGACCATCGAGACTTAGGGCCAACCTACCAAAACGCCGCAATGGCCGTCAAATTATTAATATTAATAATAATTTTTCAACGGTTTTCTTAGCACAATGAAATTTAGTACCAAAAATAACATGGCGAATAAAAATTTTGAAATTACATCAATATAAACATGATCATTTTCATTTCATTTTGAATTTCATATGAGACAGTTTACAAATTGAGTTTCTTACAGGTAAAACTTTTTAGGGTTTCGTAGCGAAATGGCAAATACGGAACCCTTTAAGTTTCGTCATATCCGTCCGTATATCACAGTCATTTTACTCGGAGTGTATTGGCTCTATCTATACGAAATTTGTTAATATTCGTATTTTATGAACTGCTACTGAGTTTTGTAGTGAAATAATAAAATATGTAAAAATTAAAGGTCTTCTTCTTATCGAGTCAGTGGTCAACGTAGTGTCAGAGTTGTTCAGGTCGCCCGTAGGCCTCTGGCTTGACTTATCGACTGTTGTCTAATTGTCAACAGCCGGGACCGACTTTTACGTGCCCTCCGAAGCACGTAGACGCTCAGTTGAAATACCACATGCGATCATCCATCTAGTGACTGACCGCGCCCAAAGTTGCTTAACCTACCGATCGTTTACCGATCAGCGGGTGCACTCGGCTATGAGCGTCTCAAAATTAAAGGTAGCATTCATACATGTAACTAAGGGGTTGAAAAAAAAATTATCAACGCACGGCAACGGATGAGGTACCTTTGAATAGGTCTTTAAAAATAATAAGGAGGTTTCATTTTGACTTTTTGTAGTTATACTTCTTTTGGCGCGTTAGGGAAAAATGATGAGAGTAAATGTTTACGATGCGCGCGCACACCGTCACAAAAAACCGACACCTTGAAATTACCTATAGTCAACATTTTTTTTTTTGTGATATTTAAAAAAACTTTATTCAACTAGATAATGCGTTATAATAAAACTTTTTTCTATTGTTAGTGTCGTTTTTTACAAACGTAGAATAAGGCGAAAGATAAAAATTTTGAAAAGATTTTTATCTTGTTACGCCAAAGAAGTATAACTTCTAACGCGTGTACATAATTACACACACACTTTTTTTTTTATTAAATCAGAGTTGTTGAGATATTAGCTCCTAAAGTCATAAAAATTGTGTCGCCCTCCTCTAACTTTTGAACTATGGGATTTCAAATTCTGTAAAAATTTGGGCTACTAGAACATCATAACAACGAAAATTATTTTGAAGATGATACGACAAGGGATTTCAGAGATACATAGGTTTATAATTTTTGGAACGAAGTTCCTTATCGCGCGTTGTGAAAGGGGGCTAGACGGAAAAATTCTTACGAAAAGTTGTCACGACACTTTTTGCTATAGTAAGCTATTGTAAGCTGTGCGGCGTCGCATGTTTCTCTGTCTGTCTCTCTCTCTCTCTTATAGAAAGCAAGCCAGATATTTTCATTTCTATTTCGCATTGAACAGTGTGGTGTCGCGACGATTATTTTTGTTGAGTGTATACAGGTTTTTTGTAAATAATAAATAATGTTAATAATAAAAATAATATTATTATAACTTAAAAAAAATAAAATTTTATTACAATTCCTTCACTAATTTTTTTTTATATATATTATGAAATTACAAATTTATATTTGCGGTTCGATTTTAATTTATTTATTAAAGATTCTTCATCATCAAGCTGCAGAACCTTTTAGTTTCCACTGTGCGTGGTCCACAAGGCACTTGACTGATATTTTTACATCCAAAAGAACGACGTAGAATGTCGTAACAGAACAATACTGGGTTATTGCATTTGACAATTTGAAAAAGGTCGGCCATTTCCCAGCCTTTTTTGTGGAAAGGAAACTTTGTGGAGGAAACGTGGCTTCGCCTGTGTGAATGGCGATTGTCAATAAAGCCTTTAATTCAATCCTTACTAAAATTATAAATGCCAGTCGATGCGAGATGTTATAATGCGAGAGGGAGACAGTCTCTCTGTCTGTCTTTCGCGCTCTCACGCCAAAACTACTAACCGATTTCAATAAAATTTGGTATACAGATAGCCTAGAACCTAAGAAAGGATATGGGCTACTTTTTAATGCGAAGGATGGTTTTAAGGGATTGAAAAGAGGTGTTTAAAAGTTGAATGGAAGTTTCGTCATTTTTAGAGCTAGAAGCTTGAAACTTATTTTTTCGGCTGTTGATTCGATATGAATAAATATGGCATTCAAAGTTTGTAAAAGCTCCCATTTCGGATTTCAGAGTGTGTATTCAAATCTTTATTCACTCGGGCGAAGCCGATGGTAGAAGCTAATAAGGGGGCCGTAAGCGTTTATTTAAAATTAAAGACTACACTAGCCAACCTCTCCCTCGACCGGGTACCAGTATTCAGCCAGTGACCCTCAAAGACAATAGGGCCAACAGCACAACGCCTTTAAAATATTAAGTGGCTTAAATATACACATTCATTTTTCGACAGTATTGTATACATTTTTTGAAATAATGAATACCCATGTGTCTTTCATTTTGAAATTTGACATCAATTGCGCTTTTCAAATTGAATTCCGTCCGTAAAACATTTTTTCATACGAAATTGTGACGCGGAGATAAAACGTCACGCCAATAAAATCTCAACTGATTGAATTTTGGCAAACGGAACCATGTCAAAGGTCAGGACAATTCGTTATATCCTGGCATTTACTGGAAAAGGAAATCTATGTTTTACAATTACTGGTGATAGACCTTCTATTGCAAGAAGCCGAAGATTTTTGGTTCTAGTGTTATTTTTATATTGCTAAGTTGTCAAGCATACGGCCCTTTTTTTTAGTGTAGTGGAGGAAGTCTACTACCCGGTGTCCTGGTGAGGACCGGGTTATGTGGGGTTTCATGACAAGGTGGAAACGTCATGGGGACCCACTAAAACCTCCTCGGTGGCCGACCTCAGCGTGTTTGTCAGGTTACGGGAACTCTCACGGAACAAACCAACGATACCTCAATCACGGTGCTCTGATTGGTAACGGAGCTCGGTGCCAGGGGGCGAGATGGTAAAGCTCCCCAGCACTTCCCATGGAAACGTACAGCAGTTGGGACCATACCGGCTGCCGTCCTCCTCAGGGCCGCTCATCACGGACGCTCAGGTACACAAGCATACGGCCCACCTGATGGTTAGCGTTTGATGTAGCCTATGAGCGCGTGCAACACCATTAGAAGGTGCCACTCAGGTGTCGACAACGAGAGATATTGGTTCTTAAATCTGGCTAAGAGGCTACTGTTTTGCGGTAGAATATTTGACACTGCGGTGATACCTAGCTGGGTTCTTGCAACAAAAGGCCTACCACCAGTGTGACTGATTGCACTGGTGGAATAATCTCTGATGTGACGGAGATTATTCCAACAGCAAGCGATGGAGTCGTCACATCCCGACGCCGATGTATGTGGCTGTTTTTACAGCAAATCGTCAAATTACTACGTATCAATAAAGCTACTCTGTTTACGGCTATTAGGATATTAACACAGCAATATCCTGTGTCGTGGGTCCAAAAACACACACAATTAGACCGACACATAATATTAGGGACATAATGATGTTTGTGTTACTATACAGGCATTACCCGGTCTGGGTGTGTTTGTCCTTGTCTTTATGTATGTTTCTGGACCCTCGCCGCAGAATATCACAATCCTTATGGGGGCTGAGTGTGTAGCGTTTATTATTTATTATTTTTATTAGTTCAGTTATGGCCGAGAAAAATATCATAAATATGAGTACATTTTTATAACATGACCGCAGATTCATTTATCACTCCCTGGGGATCAAATTATAAGCATCGTGCAACATCCACACTAATTAGATCTCGTGTTACACTAGATAATGTATGTAATAATGTCTAATGTACCGTACATTACTTATATTTAAGATTAGTCATGCACGCGGTTTCGCTTGTGGTCGACAGAATTATTCGTATCTATTTAGTGAAATTTGACACAAAGATGGCTTATTTTTTTTTTTTTTTCTATTTAATTCATTATTGTCAGGCATCAAGGCCCATGGATAAAATACATAATATATAGATTATTACATTAAATACCTTACGGACTAACCTATATATTATTAATATAGAAAATAAAATGAAATATATAAACTACAACACTACACTTATCACTATTAAATTATTACATAGAACTCCATGAGATTATTAAAATCTATACAGATAAATAATATTAAAGTGTCTGTTTGTAATTCTAAAATAACAGCTTTTAATAAATATGAATGGTTTATGGTACTTACATACAAAAACAATTTTTAAAATTTTTGTCTGTCTGTTTGTTCCGGCTTATTTCTGAAACAGCTGCACCGACTTTAATGAGGCTTACACTGGTAGATAGCTGATGTTATAAGGAGTAACGTAGGCTAATTTTATTTTAGAAAAAGAATTGGGGTTCTGTGCCACTCCAGATAAGCTCGAAGCTTGTGCTAAGAGTGGGTACGACACGCCCAATGGGGTCAGGATCTAACCCGCAACTCTCGCGTTAACGGAGCGGAGTCGGCCTTTCTACCGATATTGAGACATTAACGCTAGTGAAAGCATTGTACAGCTAGTATGTCATTCTAATAATGAAATTGATTTTCCACCAGTGCAAACAGTTACACTGGTCTTTTGTTGCAAGAGGCCGGCTAGGTAGGTACCACCGTAGTGTCAAATATTCTGCCGCCAAATAGTAGTGCGTAGGCATTACTGTGTTCCGGTTTGAAGGGCACTGTAGGCTAGTGAAATTACTGTGCAGACGAATTTAAGAAGTAATATCTCGAGGTTGGCAACGCGTAAGTGGCTCCTACTAATGGTGCTGCAAGCGCTCGTAGGCTACGGCAACCACTTACCATCAGGTGGGCCGTATGGTCGTTAGCCAACTTGTAACATAAAAATAAAGAACTCCCTCCCTTACATAGCTAAAAATAATTAATATCTTCGAATCATAATAGGATAAGGTTTGTCAAAAAAATCCCGTGACGTCAATGGCGTAAATAAAAAAGGCAATAGCCTCGATGCGCGCCGCTGTGACGGCACCCTTTGGTATTTAGACTAGCTTCCACCTTGTTGTGACCATATATTTGTGGGCGTATTCGGGACTGGATTATATTTAAGGGGATAGGGGCAGATATTATAAAACGGTCGGGGATGAAGGGTTATTTTATTAGTAAGACTCCTGACAACCAGGAATGCAGTTGTCGCAACTTAATGCTGAGAATTATAATGATGTATAATTATATTGTATTTGATATATAATTATATGCTATCATAATAATATTATAAATGTGAAGGTTCGTGCTTGAATATTTGTTACTCCATCACGCAAAAACAGCTAAATGAATTTCGATTAAAATTCGGCATGTGGATAATTTACCAGGATTACAAATAGGATACTATTTTATCCCAGAAAAATGTAAGGTTCCCGTGGGATTACTAATAAAGGATTTACAGGAGGAATCAACTTGGAACATGTTATAGATATACATAACGTGTATACATATTACTCAATAGAAAAATTAAGTTTTAGTGGATCTTACGGCATAACAACTACAACAACGCAAGCGAATCCACGAGCGTTGCCGGTAATATATAGTGTCTTTTATAGACTAAATAAAACCAATTTTCTTTCTTTCTTAAATTCCAAAAAATTCAACTGTATGATTTGGTCACCCTACTTCCTCGAGATAGTCGAAATCACCGCCCACATAAAGTTTCAATGTTGTTCCGGTTGAGAGGGGCGAGATTAACGTTACGGGTTCGATTCCTAACCCTCTTTTATTGCCTCCATTCACAAATCTATTTTAGTACCGGAAGTAACTTTACTAATCAAATATTATTATGTGACTATTTTTATTAGTATTCTTTTGATACTACAAGAAAGGTTAATAGTAGAGCCATGCGCCTCCCACCACAAATGGGCTGTCTCGACTGGGAAAGAACTACTCTCTCACAGAAAAGCAGTAACAGTGTCAGTAAGTACTGTTGCGTTTCGTGCGATGAGTGAGCGCGCTGAAGGCAGTGGTGGATTTACCAGAAAGCTGAGTAAGTAGGCTTGAACCTATGGCGGCAGATTTTTGTGGCGGCAAGTTTGGGTACCGATTTTTTTTTGCTGCCTCATAGATATCAGAAAAATTTCTGCATAACGGTTTTCTGATGTTTTACGGGTAATTAATCGTATATGATTGGGCTTTGATTAGCTCAAAAATATACCCAAAAAATATTATAAGTGCAATTTCAACGAAATTGTTGGATTGTAGAAATACTCTCTAGATTATTGATATGACAATTGTAGAGGTAAGGGTGGCAAAAACCTTACAGCCTATACCTTGAAAATTTTAAAACCGCCTCTGGCTGGAGGCTCAACCTCCTTCTACCCTAATTCTTTTTCTTAAACAAAAGTAGCCAAGTTACTCATCAGTTATCTGCTAGTGAAAGTCCCCCCCTAACTGAGTCTAATTGTGAACAGAAGTGACATTTGTGAAAATTATTGTATCACTAATATCACTATTAAAAATATTTTTCACGGTATTAGAGCCATGCTTCTCTCAGCACAAAAGGTCCGGCTCGACAGGGGAAGTAATAGTATCATTAGATACTGTTGCGTTTCGTGCGATGAGTGAGATCGTCGGAGGCCCAATCTCCCATCCCCTCTGTTCCCTTTTTTTTTCCCTTCTCATCTCATCCCTCCTGTTCCTTGGGTTGGCAACGCGTTTGTGATACTTCAAGTATCGTAAGTGCTCATAGGTTGCGATGACTGCTTACCATCAGGCGGACCGTATGCTTGGCAAACGCCAACCTTACTGGTGGTAGGTCTTTTGTTGCAAGAGGCCGGCTAGGTAGGTACCACCGCAGTGTCCAATATTCTGCCGCCAAATAGTAGTGCTTAGGCACACTGTGTTCCGGTTTGAAGGGCATTGTACGCTAGTGAAATTACTGGGCGAACGAGATTTAAGAACTAATATCTCGAGGTTGGCAACGCGTGAGTGGCACCTACTAATGGTGCTGCAAGCGCTCATAGGCTGCGGCAGCCACTTACCATCAGGTGGGCCGTGTGCTTGTTGGCCAACTTCCAAAAAAAAAAAAAAAACCTTCATGATATAAAAAGGGGTTGACAGTAGAAGGATGAAAATTTGAATTATATGTGTTTAGTGCCACATCAAAAATTTGGATTTACCATTTAGGGATGTAAAAAATAGCTGTTGACCGATTATCAGACCTACAATGCATACAATTTCATAAAAATCGGTCGAGCCGTTTCGGAGTTTGGTAACAAAAACCGCGACACGAGAATTTTATATATAACTCGTAGATAACGAGTCTCCAAAGTCTAGTTTGTAAGGGGAGATGTTGCGTACGCATGTCTTGAAAACCCCGCATCGATTCCCCCTTTGCATTACATGGGGTTAATGCACAGACAGCTATAGGATATAGGCGTGTTATAGTCTAGCAGCGACCGTGACTTCGCTTGTTAATTTAAATCAAATCGTTTATTGCCAATTATTGCGTGAAGTGCAGCTAGATGCAAAAAATATAAAACAACTTAATCTAATTTATTAACTTAAAAGTACAAGGTAAAATTATAAATGATTATCCTAGATGACTACCGAACGATATTGGATCAAGTAATCCCATGGTAAAATAATTATCAGTTAATTGCGTTGTGGACCCTATATTTGAAATTTAAGGGTCTGTACAGTCCGCCAACAGTCTCCGAGTAAAACGACTGTGACATACGGATGGACGGACGGACAGACGGACACGACGAAATTATAGGGGTTCCGTTTTTGCCACTTGGCTACGGAACCTAAGTGATTACCGATCGATGTTAGATCAAGTAATGCTTGCACCGCCTTCCTCTCTTACGGAGGTAATCTTCGATTGGTGTCAATGCCGTCGCGTTGATGCTGCGCTTGCATCTTTGATTCATGTCAATGCCGTAACGTCGATGCTGCGCTTGCATTTCGTGTTGTCGGTGCCGTGGATAGAGTTTCTAGGGCGATGCTAAGACGGTGGTTTATGAAGGTCGGCTTTGCGTAACAAGCCTCTTCTAGAATATTAGATATTAACAATTAACAAACAGAAACCCGGGTCGGGAATGGACGAGCAGAGAGACGGACTTTAATAAATTATTATTCAAAAACTTATTTAAACTGTAATAGCATTTTTCTAGTAATATATTTTTTAATTTCTTAAAGAAAATGGATTTTATTTTCATTTTTTTTATCGGAATGTGTATGGCTGTTGGCCATACAGGCCTTGACAGCGTCACCGAGCGGAGAGGTCTGAGTACAGTGACTCGGTCGTGAAAAAGGGGCAGCCTCCACGAGGGCTCAAATTTGATTCCGTCCTAAGGGTTCCTCCTCCGAAGCCGAACCACGGCTAAGGAAGTCATTGGAGATGGAGGCAGCGCTCCGAGCGCATTCTATACGACAGGCTCACCCGACGGTGTGAGCGCGACGTTGTGAACGTGATGTGTAGTACATATTTTAATGCTAGTGGCAATTTATTGTAAATTTTTACACTCATTGTTAGTGGGCCAGAGCAACATTATTTTAATTTTTTGGTTGGGGTAAAATATTTAATTGCTGTCTTGACTCGAATCTGCACGGGAAATCTATTCTACCGGATGTATTAAGTTATATTTAACAGATTTAAATAGAGGAGGTTCTCAATTCGGTTGTATATTTAAGGTTCCGTGCCAAATGGCAAAAACGGAATCCTTATATTTTCGTCATGTCTGTCTGCCTTCGACTACACAGGCTATACGACACACGACTAGCTTACAGTGCCCTTCATACCGGAACCCAGTAATGCCAAACACAGTACTGCTTTGCGGTAGAATACATGACACTGCGGCACCTACCTAACCGGCCTCTTGCAACAAAAGACCTACCATTGGTATTTTCTTCTTCTTCATCCTAGCATTATTCCCGGTATTTTTATGTACCCAGGGTCTGCTTATTACTCTTATCCGGATTTGACAGGCTACTAGTTTTTACACAGAGCGATTGCCATATGACCTCCGCAGCCCTAAGGGCGAACCAGTAACTCATTGGATAAGAGCAATTTACTTATCAAGAGTTAACGATTATTATCAGATGTTATTGATAATAGCCGGGACCGACAGTTTAACGTGCTCTCCGAGGCACGGTGGGGAGACCCACACGGACAAACGCCCAGACCGAGACAGAAATTTTAACAAACATCTGCCCGAGCGGGAATCGAACCCGCAACCGTCGAGACTAAAGGCAGACTCGCTACCCACAACGCCACAACGGTGTCACCTACCAGTGGTATTTTGCACCAACAAAAGACCTACCACCTACCAGTGATTGCACTGGTGCAATAACCTCTGCTGTGACAGAAACTATCCCAACAGTGGGCGATGACGTCGTCATGTTCCGATGCCGTATAAATAATTAATACGGGAATTGAACCAGTGTAACCTATATTTTCCTTCGCAGTAGTATGAAATAATAATTTGTCCAGGTCATGTAAATATCACTAGGTCAGTTCGTCCTTCATTAACTACAGACGATTTTGAACTTTATTTCATACTAAATAAAATAACTATTTAAATCGCACGAAATTTCAACTTTATACCTATCAAAGTCAATACAAAAAGTACTCTATAACTTGATTGTAGAGTTCAAAATGTACATCTGATATTGACTAATGAAGCTTAAAAATTTGAAGTGTTTTAACATTTCCGAAATTGAATATTTTAACAGACAAAATCATGATTTTCATTTTTGTGCATCAAATTTTAAATATGACTTTATGAAATACGTTTTATTTATTTATCACTACATAGTATAAAACAAAGTAGCTTTCTCTGTCCCTATGTATGCTTAAATCTTTAAAACTACGCAACGGATCCTGATGCGGTTTTTTTTTTAATAGATAGAGTGATTGAAGAGGAAGGTTTATATTATAATAACATCCATTAAATAGTGGAGACATACTATTATTTTTGAGGTTTCTAATGTGACGTGCGGGTCACGGACAGTAATGAATAAATCAAAACTACTGGATCGATTTTAATCATGTTTTCAGTGAATGACATAGGCTATATATTTTATACCGTGTGAATCCGGAGCAGGCCGCTAGTTTTTTCTATAAAAAAAAGAATATTAGCATTGTTTTTTCAAGGTATTAATAATATTCCTATTGTAAAATATTCCTATTGCAAACTTTAAAGGCGTCGGGATGTGACGACCCCATCGCCCGTTGTTGGGATAACCCCTGTCACAACAGAGATTATTCCACCAGTGCAATCAGTCACACTGGTGGCAGGTCTTTTGTTGTAAGAGGCCGGCTAGGTAGGTACCACCGCAGTGTCCAATATTCTGTCGCCAAATAGTAGTGCTTAGGCACTACTGTGTTCCGGTTTGAAGGGCATTGTACGCTAGTGAAATTACTGGGCGAACGAGATTTAAGAACTAATATCTCGAGGTTGGCAACGCGTGAGTGGCACCTACTAATGGTGCTGCAAGCGCTCATAGGCTGCGGCAGCCACTTACCATCAGGTGGGCCGTATGCTTGTTTGCCAACTTCTAACATAAAAAAAAAAAAAGCTCAAAGCTTGCGCTAGGACCTGTGATTCTCGCGTTAACGGAAAGGAAGCTCTTCTGCCTATTGAGGCTTTTCATGAATTTGAATTTGCTATAAATTTTGGATTCTCACGACCTTTGTGGGGTGCTTGCAGTGAGCCTGTTTTGAGTCTTGGTCCGGGCGTTTGTCCTCAAGCTGTCGGTCCCGGTTGTTATCATAACATCTGATAATAATCGTTAACTATTGATAGGTAATTTGCATATCCAATGAGTTACTGGTTCGCCCTTAGGCTGCGGAGGTCAGATGGCAATCGGTCTGTGTGAAAACTAGTAACCCGTCAAAGCCGGATAAGAGTAATATGCATACCCTGGGTAGATACCGGGTATAATGTTAGCAAGAAGAAAGAAGCCTACAATGTAAATGCAACCTAATCCTAATGACGGGGTTTTTCCGCAAAAAGCGGTAACTCAACGTTATTTAATTTTATCGGCGTCACGACGTTTTTTTTCTTTTCTACCTAAATGGTCTCGGAAAAATGACACTTATTGAATTAACCATTGCTATCTCCGTCACTCTCTTGTCTTCTCTTTCTTTACTAGCGGACTTTATTAGAATAAATAGGCTTTATTGAACAATGTATTCAACTTTATATTTGAGTTACATTAAAGTATTTATTAACTATGTATACAAATATGTATATAGAACGGTATTAGAGCCACGCACTTGCAGCACAAATGGGTCGGCTCGACTTGGGAAGTACTCACAGAAACCTCTCGTAAAGTAACAGTAATCAAATCAAATCAAATATCTTTATTCAACGTAAAAAGCATATAACTTATTTGTTGAAAGTCAAGATTCTACTACCGGCTCCAAAATTAAACCTCTACCCGAGAAGAGCCGGCGAAACAAACTCGGGGTTATATCTTTTTTAATGTATTATTTTTTTAATGTCCAAGTAATTTACATATTATGTTCACTGAAAAGCCTGGAGTGACTGTGTCATTCCCAAGGTGTGGTGTCCTCAAGGTATTCACTAATTTTATAATAGCCCTTGCCACACAAACGTCTCTTGACCTTTAGTTTAAATTTATTAATTAGAAAAATAAAAATTTTAGTTTAAATTTAGTGAATACCGGGAATAATGCTAGGAAGAAAAAAAAATTAATTTATCATTTTTTACCACCTACAGACCTTAGGTGGTTCACGTACCACAGGTTGGGAATCGCTGGTTTTGGTAGAATCGAATGTAAGGATTTACGAACGAAGTTGTCAAAGCAACTAGCTATATTATACGAGGACTGAACACAAGAAACATTTTATCTTGAAAGCCTTTTTTTTCCACAAACAGTTTCCGTCGTAAACCTTCCAATAACGCTGAGGCTAATGCGAATGTATGGTTGACGCTAACGTGTTTTTATCAAGGTCTTAGGAAGGTTGCAAACGTGGCGTTTTTATCATCGGGACCTTTTTCTAAATGTTTTCTAAAATTATTATATTTTGTAATTTTTAATAGTGATGGCAATTGGCATTAATTTGCTGCATTAATTTGTAAGAGTTCGGTAAACGATACATGTCGTCACCGTCTGTCACAGATGGTAATCTGCGGTTTGCCGCGTCATGAGAAAAGAAGAAGAGATAGAAAAAAGGAAGAGAAAGAATTCGGGTTTCTTGCGATCTTACTTACCAAAACACACTCTCTCTTTATGGTTTATTTTATTAAAAAAGTTTTTTTTTTTTTAAATAGATATACACTGCAATCTGTCTCATTAAGGACATTCAGCAATACGTTCAATTATTAAATAAAATTGTTTGTGGTCCAGATCCAGCGACATGGCCACGTCAATGAAGAGGACAGTAACTATTGCATTGTCCTTATCTTGTCTCTTGTCAGCTATTTCATTTTTATAACAGGTCGAAAGGAGCTTTTCTTTTAAGTCTCGGAACCATGACCCTGGGTTTCATTAACTCTACAGCAAGCTTGTTAACGTGGTTTACAATACGTTCTTTGTATTTAGGCATAGCAATCATTATTTCGTCCTTGATAGTTGGGATTCCTAAATCATGGTGCAGCCTCCCATTGGATATGTACCAGGGTGAGTCAGTTATAATTCTCAAGAGTTTCGACTGAAATCTCTGTAATATTTCTAAGTTGGAGTTTGCTGCAGTGCCCCACAGCTGAATTCCATACGTCCAAGTCGGCTTCATAATGCACTTATATATGAGCAATTTATTTTGTAACGTTAGCTTGGAGTTTCTATTTAGCAGCCAATAATATTTTCTGAGTTGTAGGCCGAGTGCTTTGCGCTTAGTAAATATATGTTTTTTCCATGTCAGTCGTCTATCTAAATATAGACCAAGATATTTTGCTTCTTCGGCCTGTGGTATAAGTACATTATTTAAGGTGACAGGTGGGCAAGTCTCTTTTCTCAGTGTATAGGTGACATGGAGTGATTTTGTTTCATTGACTTTAATACGCCATTTTTTGAGCCAAGATGAAATATTGTCTAGGCTTAGTTGAAGTACATTTGATGCTTTAGAAGCCACTTTGTCAGTGGCAAGTATAGCTGTATCATCAGCAAAAGTAGCAACTTTCGTTCCATTAGTTACTGGCAAATCAGACGTAAATAGTAGGTATAATGTTGGACCCAAAACACTGCCCTGAGGCACTCCAGCATAAATCTCCTGAAGATCAGAGGTATCTTCACCATGCCTTACAAAAAAGCGACGCTCATATAGGTACGATTTTAGAAATAAAAAGTAGTTTATTGGAAGCATTTCCTTTATCTTATATAAGAGGCCCTCATGCCAGACTCGGTCAAAGGCTTGAGATATATCTAAAAATGCTGCAGAGCAGTATTCCTTATTTTCAAAGCATTTGTATATATTATCTACAAGTCTATGAATCTGTTCTATTGTGCCATGACCATGCCTAAATCCAAATTGATGACTCGGAATGATCTTCCTTTCTTTAAGAATTGGGTTCATTTTATTCAAGAACAGAATCTCCAGCACCTTTGAGGCTACCGGCAGAAGACTAATTGGACGATAAGATTTTGGCTCTTCAGGAGTTTTTCCTGGCTTTGGTATCATTATAATTTGGGCGACCTTCCACTGTGGTGGGACGTAGTTTCTACATAATATGGCGTTGTATATCTGCGTCAGTACTTCAATAGCCTCCTTAGGTAATTCCCTTAGAACTTTAGCCGTTATTAGATCATAGCCAGGTGCTTTGTGTTGATCTAGTTTGTATATAGCATCACGTACCTCTGACTTAGTGAATCTTTCCAGAGGTGGGTCGAGTTGGTAAGTTGAAGTTAGCGCTTTAGAAATTTTATAAGCTGTGTCTATAGAACCTTCACTGTTATTTGGCTTGAAAACCTCTGTCAAGTGTGAGGCAAAGGTTTTAGCCTTCTCTATATCACTATTAGCCCATGTATTGTCTGATCTACGTATGGGAGGCAAGTATAACTTGGGTTGCTTTAAGTTCTTCGTCGCTTTCCACAGCGAATAGTCCGTTGCCTGCGAAGCATCTAGATTTGCAAGGTATTTTTCGACGCCTGAATTTTTGTATTCTAACAATACTTTTTTGAGCTTAGATGTAATGTAGTTTAGCCTTTTCTTATCTTCGGGATATCTTGTCCGTTGCCAGGTCCGTCGAGCAGAGCGCTTTTCGGAGATTATATCTCTTATAGTATGAGGGCAAGAGTTTGAAATAAAATCTCGTTGACAAGGAGTAGCCTCCCATGCTGATGTCTGAATACAATTATTAAAGTGTTCCACGGCGATCACGATGTCTTCATCTGTTTTAAGCGGTAATTTTCTATTCATTGTGGAGGATACTATATTGCGGAAAACGGACCAGTTTGTTTTATGGCTATAAAGTCTACATTGTTTCTGCGTCATCATCAATGTTTTTTTTAAAGTTATTATAACTGGTGTATGGTCTGACGATAGTTCCAAACAGGATTTTGCCGATATATCCGTGTCTGCGATGCCTTTTGTCACACAGAAATCCATTAGATCCGGGATTCGTTTCTTGTCTGTAGGCCAGTAGGTGGGTTCACGTGATGAAACGACAGCCAATTTTAATTCCTCACACGCCAAAAGGAGTTGACGTCCTTTGGGCGTAGAAACACGCGATCCCCAGTCAGCATGCTTTGCATTATAGTCTCCACCAGCTATGAATCTTGTACCGAGGGTCCTGAAATAGGCAGCGTAGTCTTCTTTTTTTAGGTTATGTTTAGGTGGACAGTACAATGCAGACACCGTCAAGGACCCGGTGCAGCTCTCAACAACAAGATTTGTTGCCTGAATTTTGTCTAAGCAGTAGGGTTGTTTTAGGTTGTGTTTAATATTTGATTTTATAAATATTCCAGATCCAGCATGTGCAGAACCATCGGGATGATTTGTATTATAGAATTTATATTTTGGAATATTAATATAACTTTTAATGGTAAAATGAGTTTCGGATATCATCAATATGTCAACATTATTCTCATATAAAAATGTTTTAACTTCTAGAGTATGTTGTAACAGCCCATTGGCATTCCAAATCACTATTTTGAGCATTGTAGCTGGGTAATTTGGTTTGTTAGTGTTATGAGCAGATTGTTCATAGTTGTAAGTTGGTTCATCATTTGTTTTAGCATCTCCATCATATCCTTAGCAAAATTCTGTCCCTGAGAAGCATTTGTCTCTGTTTTATTATTATTTGCACTATCAACACTGTCTACTGCCCGAGCGTAACTCAGTTTTGGCATGTTTGGTGAACTAGCTGGTTTAGGTATTGTCACATCTTTTTGAGTAGCCTTTGGAAGTCTTTTTTCGCTTAAGGGTGGATATTTAATTTTTTGCAGTTCTCTGTATACATTACAGCCCTTATAATTAGCTGGATGGTTCCCTTCACAAAGTACGCATTTGACATTACTTAGCCTCCCTTTCATTGCACAAGCCGATGAGGGATGGTCCCCAGCACATTTAATGCATTTGGGTTTTCTGCGACAATACTTCCTAGTGTGGCCATATTGCTGGCAGTTTGAACATTGTGGTATTTCACGTCGTGGGCGTGGTGGCTCAAAATAGATATTGCAATTTAAAAGTCTTTTAATATTATATATTTCTTTGTTGTTGGCCTGCGGCTCAAGTTCCACGATAAATATTGGTAAGGGTTTCTTAGTAAATCTTTGTTTTATGTTCCAAATATTTGTAACTATATGTCCTTGTTCATGTAATTGTAATTTTATCTCGTCTGTATCCATTGTTGGGTGTATGTTTTTTAAAACTACCTTGAAACTTCTTTCGCTTTTGGGTTTGTATGTATAGAATTCTGTATCCTTTTCTTCTAACAGTTTTACTATTTTTGGATAGATTTGTGATGTATGTGGTTGAATCTTGACTTTATCATTTTGAAGTACCTTTATTGTATAGTCGTCGCTTACGTGTGCATTGAGTAGTTTTATTAGAGGCTGTATGTTGGCCACTTTATCAACAAATATAAGTAAGATCCCATAGGCCGTGTCTTCCTAGACTCAAGGCACGCCCATGCCTACTGGTTTTGGTTCACGCTAGGTATTTCATTTCCCTAGTACCACCCATATCTGGGAGGCATTCCCCTATCCACCACCTGGGGACGCGTTCGATGGGAGGACCAGCAACTCCACACGAATTGATGGTTTATTTTATTAAAAAAGTTTTTTTAATGTTATAAGTTGGCAAACAAGCATACGGCCCACCTGCGTACCTAGCCTATGAGCGCTTGCAGCACCATTAGTAGCCACTCACGCGTTGCCAGCCTCGAGATATTAGTTCTTAAATCTCGTTCGCCCAGTAATTTCACTCAGCCTACAGTGCCCTTCAAACCAGAACACAGTAATGCCTAAGCAATACTATTTGGCGGCAGAATATTTAACACTAGCCGGCCTCTTGCAACAAAAGACTCTTGCCTGATTGCACTGGTGCTATAATCTCTGCTGTGACAGAGGTTATCCCAACGGTGGGCGATGGGGTCGTCACGTCCCGACGCGGGGACAGCGAACAGCGGGACAGCGGTTGCCTTCCGCAACTATATTAACGCTTAATCTAAAATTTTGAACAGCTTACACTCACTTTTAATCGGTGTAAGTACCGACTAGTTTCGGACTCATCGGAGGTCCTTCATTAGGATGAGTGGGTTACGTTCGCGGTCGCGAGACGGATCGAGACGGGGACACCCTGATGAAGGACCTCCGATGAGTCCGAAACTAGTCGGTACTTAAACCGATTGAACGTGAGTGTGAGCCGTTTAAAATTTTACATTAAGTTAATAATGTTTCACGATAGTTTTAATAATTGAATTGTATTAACGGCCTTTGCGTTTGGACTTTACTGCCACTTACCATCAGGAGGAGTAGAGTTAATGCCCTACTTTTCAAATAAAAAAAACTATAAACTAATAACTGGACGCAAATAAGCAATACCATGTCAACCCATAAAATTGAAAAAACTGAGTTATATATGCAGAAGTGTTGGTAAATGGCTAAAGAACATTTTTCTTTAATATTTTTAAGCTTTAAAACCTCTAAAAAATCAATTTTTTAATCATGCAATTTATGTATTATGTTAAACGTTTTGGGTTATATTATATACGAAATATACAGTTTGTATACTTACTTTTTGTGAAAATAAGTAAAATAACTTACATAAATCTGAAATTGCCAAAAACTTGACCAATACATAAAAAAATCATATAAAGCAAGTTGTTCAAAATTTTCAAACGCGTTTTTCTCGAAATGACATTCGTGTGGGTTGACATGGTATTGCTTATTTGCGTCCAACTAAGGTTAATAAACTAACATTATAAATATTTGATGAAATATAATTGAAAGATGAATTTGACACACCTAAATTCTATACAATTTTTTTCCAAATCTATTTGAGTGAGCATCAATAGAATCCTGGGAATCGAAGATGGCGCGTCGCCATAACAACCGTTGCTTAGCAACGCAGGCTTATTACGGCGATGCCAGACAACGCAAATAATTATTCAAGCATGGCTAACTTAAGGGGAATATTCTTACTTATAATCAAAAAGAAATTTAACATTTTTTTTTAATCCTTGCTATACTTATATTATGTACTCATATTATTCGGTCTTTCCGAACCGATACGACCTGGGAACCTTCAAGAGAAAAACCTATTTCTTCACAGTGGACAGTGGACAGATTCCTTGGACAGTGGACGCCGGATAACCGGAAACCTGCGGGTGTAAAAATACACTAACGGAACGAAACGAAGTTAATCACACACAATTTTTTTTGTTGCAAGCTTGTAACTAGCTTCACTTCAATTTACGAAGGAGCACCATCGAGTTTTGGACATTTTATTTATATAGAAGGACCTGTGTATAGAAAGTATAATATATTAAGTCTATGGTGGTCACCATTTTTTTTAATGACAGAGACGAGGCCTCTTGTCTACAACCGTGACTACCAAAACAACGATGTAAGAGGCCTACCACCATTAAGTGAGATGTTATGAGAGATGCCTCGATCAAGTCGGATTTTTATGCCGAAAAAATTCAGAATTACTTTTCCTCTATAAATACTACTTTCTAGCAATATTCCCGGTATTTGACAGGTTATTACTTTTGTGCAGATGCCATCCGACCTCGCAACCCTAAAGGCGAACCAGTAACTCATTGGATAAGAGCAATTTACTTATCAAGAATTAGCGATTATTATCAGATGTTATGATAGTAACCGGGACCGACAGCTTAGAGTGCTTACCGAGCTCACAAGTGACTGGACTGGTGAGCTCACAAGAATAAACGCCCAAACCGA
Source organism: Hestina assimilis (assembly GCA_023373885.1). Taxonomy (NCBI): domain Eukaryota; kingdom Metazoa; phylum Arthropoda; class Insecta; order Lepidoptera; family Nymphalidae; genus Hestina; species Hestina assimilis. Next base: position 1,008,053 of record CM041767.1, on the reverse strand, counting down.
AGTGAGTTATTGTAATAAACATCTGCTCCAAGGCTCGAAGCGGGCTCGCTACCAGCACGCCCAATGGCGGATTTACAAATTTTCACAGTATAGGTTATAAGGTTTTTGCCACCCTTGCCTATACAATTGTCATGTCCTAGATTATTTTAACAATCCAGCAAAAGGCCGATTACTGGTTGGGGGGCAACGAAGTAGTTTTTTTACTCTGGAATACGGAAGTTTGATACTTGGAATGTACAAGAAAATCATCGGAAAATTTCTTGCAGATTTCTACCTATAAAATATCAGAAGACCGTCTTGCGGAAATCTTTTTGAATTCTACGAGATAGCCAAACAAAAAAAATACAGTGGGCTTTAGACACGATTGAAGTAAAACTTCTTTAGCTAAAATTAGTCAGCGAGTATAGACTTCATCTGTCTGTCTGTCTGTGCGTCCGTCGGTCGGTCGGTCTGTTTGTCTGTCTTCAGTAAATCGACAAAAGAAATGAATATGTATAATATAAAATAGTATGTATATTTCTGTCTCATTCATTCCTACACATTTTTGTATTTGTGTCTCTTACGTCGTTTTTTTTCGTTGCATCCGGTGTGAATTCACAACGATTCTAAAGAAGTTTCTAGGCTCAAGCCTACTCAGCCTGCTGGTAAATCCGCCAATGAGCAAGCCACAACGGTCTTCCCCTTTATAAATACACGTGTACACGAGATTTTCATTACGGCCTTTTGAACATTTATAGATAATAATTTGAGACGTATTCGAGACTCTAACAAAAGATACCGTGGGAGGTACGAAAATAGATTTCATAAAAAAATAAAAAGGGCTCAGATATACTTTAACTAATATTATTAATGTGAAAGTGAGTTTATTTATTTGTTACGCTTTTACATCTAATCGCTAAACATATTATGATAAACTAGCATTTGCCCGCGAACTTGTTTGCGGTGACCTTAGAATAGTCCGAAAGGAAGAAATTGATTAAAAAAAAGAGTTAGACGGACCTATTTTTTATATCAATTAGATCGTTGGACATCGTTGTGGCGTTGTGGGTAGCGAGTCTGCCTTTAGTCTCGACGGTTGCGGGTTCGATTCCCGCTCGGACAGATGTTTGTTAAAATTTCTGTCTGAGTGTTTGTCCGTGGGTCTCCCCACCGTGCCTCGGAGAGCACGTTAAGCTGTCGGTCCCGGTTTATATCACATAACATCTGATAATAATCGTTAACTCTTTATAAGTAAATTGCTCTTATCCAATGAGTTACTGGTTCGCCCTTAGGGTTGCGGAGGTCAGATGGCAATCGCTCCGTGTAAAAACTAGTAACCTGTCAAATCCGGATAAGAGTAATAAGCTGGGTAAAATAAAATACCGGGAATAATGCTAGGATGAAGCAGAAGAGTTGGCAAGCAAGTATACAGCCCAACTGATGGTAAGCGGTTGCCGTAGCCTATGAGCGCTGTATATTATTTGTAGGTGTCACACGCGTTGCCAACCCCTTCTTTCACAGCGGCTCCCATAATAAAAGCTTAAAATTACAATACTTAACTCTATAATGCATGTCAGATATGTTACATATATACTTATTATTTTTTCTTGTTTCAGGACATTGACTATGAAGGGTTCCGTTGGTTTCTGGACACGTTCCTGGAGGTCACAACGCCGGATGAATTGTCAAGGTTGGTAATTTAAATGTAAACCGGTGAAGTTCTATCGATCGATTTAAAGGCGTCGGGATGTGACGACCCCATCGCCCGCTGTTGGGATAACCTCTGTCACAACAGAAATTATTCCACCAGTGCAATCAGTCACACTGGTGGTAGGTCTTTTGTTGCAAGAGGCCGGCTAGGTAGGTACCACCGCAGTGTCCAATATTCTGTCGCCAAATAGTAGTGCTTAGGCACTACTGTGTTCCGGTTTGAAGGGCATTGTGCGCTAGTGAAATAACTGAGCGAACGAGATTTAAGAACTAATATCTCGAGGTTGGCAACGCGTGAGTAGCACCTACTAATGGTGCTGCAAGCGCTCATAGGCTGCGGCAGCCACTTACCATCAGGTGGGCCGTATGCTTGTTTGCCAACTTCTAACATAAAAAAAAAAAAAAAAAAAGATCTTGATCTGGAAAATGCTGACTTTAAATACTTAGGTCTACAAAAATTTCAATTATATTTAAAAGGAAGCAATAGGGCTCCATTACTAATCCTAAATTGTTTTTCTACATGTATCTTTGTTTTTAATTTAATGACGGTTGGCAAGGATCGGAAGGAAGAAATGAGAAGGAAAAATAAGAAGGAAACAGAGGTTGTGGAAGGTTGTTCCTTCCGCGCTCTCACTCATCGCACGAAACGCAACAGTACTTACTGGTACTGTTACTTTACGCCGATTTTCTGTGTAATTTCCCAATCGATTCGACCCAATCATGATAGGAGGAGCATGACTCTACTACACCTAATAGTAAGCGTTTCTTTACACCATCAAAGGTGTCAAACAGGCTTCAGCCTACTTTATGGTAAGCCGTTAAGTTCTGGAGACCACGAAAAATATGGTCGAAGCGCTGAAAAAACCAATACTTCTGAAGCAATAATGACTCAGCTAAAACTCCAATGTATTGAGAATCTTCTTCAATTTTGAAATCGATTAATAAGCCAGCCCCCTTAATCTCTTAAGTAATACATGAACAGCCGTTTTATCAATAAATGTCAAAAATGACAGTGAATAATGATATCAACCATCATCGTTTACGTTAAACTGTCGTTATGAAACATCTATATCCGTAGAAAGAGAAAGGAACATTAGCTTAAAAGCGCGCGCATTTTACGTATTTTATGTGCGTAATGTCAAATTAATTACCTATTTAATTGACAAATGCACCTAAATCGAAAGTATTATATATTATTGACATTTAGGAAATAAAAAAAGGAGTTGCCAAACCTATATATATCTATTTCTTTTACTCGTATTAGTGCTCCGAGCAACAGACTAAGATAGCAATATCTCCTTTGAAATAACGTTACAAGAGCGGCAAAATGGTATGACTCCGTCCATGAGATTCTTAGTTTAAATCTATGTCTCATATATAAAATTCTCGTGTCACCGTTTTAGTTACCATACTGTTCCGAAATAATTGGACCGATTTTAATAAAATTATATAAAATATGAAGCCTTAATAGCTGCTCCTTTAGCGGGAGTTGCGGGTTCGATCCTGATCCCCTTGGGCTAATATCGTACCTCCTACCAAAAGCTTCGAGCTTATTTGGATGGGCGATAGGAACAATAGTAATACCTAGAAATAGCTTTGCTAGTATTCATATATATATAAAAAATAAAATAAAAATAAAAATCATTTATTTCAAGTAACAGTGACTCATACTATTTACTGTACAAATAAGGTATTAATTAAAATGAACAAAATGATAATGATAATTATATGAGTATTCAATAGGTCTGCGAATAAGGTACCTAGTTTTTTACCTAGCACGAAAATATTTGTTAAAACTTTTGCGCTATAAGTAAATATTCTTAATTAAGTTTTGGGTATAAGGTTTAAATTTGATAATTGGGTTTCATAAAAAAGATTTTTTTTTTTTTATGTTAGAAGTTGGCAAACAAGCATACGGCCCACCTGATGGTAAGTGGCTGCCGCAGCCTATGAGCGCTTGTAGCACCATTAGTAGGTGCCACTGACGCGTTGCCAACCTCGAGATATTAGTTCTTAAATCTTCGCCCAGTAATTTCACTAGCGTACAATGCCCTTCAAACCGGAACACAGTAGTGCCTAAGCACTACTATTTGGCGGCAGAATATTGGACACTGCGGTGGTACCTACCTAGCCGGCCTCTTGCAATAAAAAAAGTTTCATAAAAAGTTAATTTATTTCAATCTCTTCAAAAGGAGCAGCAAGCTAATTCTACTAAATAATACTGTTTATGAGGCTTCGGCGTCGTGCAGGCCCATAATGTGTATCTTAAATGGACGCAAATAAGCAATACCATGTTAACCCACAAAATTGAAAAAACTGAGTTATATATTCAGAAGGGTTGGTAAATGGCTGTAGAACATTTTTCTTTAATATTTGTAGGGTTTTAAGCTTTAAAACTTCTAAAAAGCCATTTTTAATCATACAATTTATGTATTATGTTAAACTTTTTGGGTTATATTTTATACGAAATATGCAGTTTGTATACTTATTTTTGTGAAAATAAGTAAAATAACTTACATGAATCTGAAATTGCCAAAAACTTAACCAATACATTTTAAAAAATCATATAAAGCAAGTTTTTTCAATCGCGTTTTTCTCGAAATTACATTCGTGTGGGTTGACATGGTGTTGCTTATTTGCGTCCAAATATGCCTTGTCAGAAAATTTATTTCAAAAAATTTATTGAATAGGATTATTTATGGATATAACTTAAATTTTAAAAAATACTTACTGTAGACTAAGTACCGGCCATACCATACGTAAAAAAAGATCAAAGTATCTCTGGTGCTGCTTCGAAAAATTCATAACACTAGCTAACCCTGCGAAGTTAGTCAACCGAGTTTGACGACATTGTGGCTCAGCGGTAGTGAACCTGCCTTAAACGCCACAGGTCGCGGGTTCGATTCCCGCACGGAGCATAATATGTTTGTATTGACCATGCACGCATATTTTCCGGTCTGGGTGTTTGTCCTTGTCCTTGGATGTTTCCGGACCCCCGACACGGGATATGACTATCCTAATGGGGGCCGTTGAGTGTACCGTTTGTACGGTTGTACCGTTTTAAAATAAAAAAATACCCGCTAACATAATTCGATTACATTGCAAGCTTATGACGCATTTTTTTTTATAAACGCTACACTCTCAACGGTTCACATTAGGATACTGACATCCTCAAAAACACCCACCATCATAAATGAGCCGGCTTGTCCGGGGGGACTCTCTCACAGAAAATTGGCGTAAGGTATCAGTTGAGTGCGATGAGTGAGAGCACAGGAGGCTGGTTCTGCTAGCGGAAGTATGACACTTCAAGTATGGTGTGGGTTAAAAAAATCATAAAAAGATGTTACAACAATAATAATATACAAACGCTACACACTCAACGGACCTCATTAAAATAGTGACATCCTGTGCCGGGGGTTCGAAGACACACACAAGAACAAGTACAAAAACCCAGACCGGAACACCTGTATGGCCAATACAAACATCTGCTCAAAGCTGGCAATCAAACCCACAACCTGTGGCTCTTATAATACCATTATGTTGTAAGCTTGTGGCTAACTTCGTTTCGTTACGTCGATGCCATGTCTTTGATATTTTGTTTTTATGGAAGGTCCTGTCCATATATAATATGTCTATAATTAATCCATAATATTTCCTAATTTAAAAGAAGATTTAATTTTGAGAAGATAGTCTTTCAAAATGCTATACTAAAAAAGGATTTTATTTTAGAATTTAGAATTTTCCATATTTAGGTAAAGCGGATGATGCAAGCAAAATTAAATTCTAGATTTTTTAAAAGAATATTAGCAATGCTTTTTAAGGCATTACTAATATTCCTATTGCCCCTCCAAATAAGCTCGAAGCTTGCGCTAGGAGAGGGTACGAAAATAGCCCAAGGGGGTCAGGATCGAACTCAACTCTCGCGTGAAGGAAGTTCAGTCGGCCCTTTTACCGTTGAGCTATTTTGGCATCATTTAGATTTCATTCAGATTACTAAACATGATAAAATAATCAAATCTTTTTTTCCAGACACTTGTTCCTATCCTTCGTACGAAGAGACAAGCGTCCGGCATTACGCGAAATGGCGGCAGCCAGTTCCACCACGGCCTGTGCTGCCGTCACCGCCCATGGAGATCACCAGGTATGACAAAACAAATATACCTTTCTACTTGAAGTGACGTACGAACGAGAGAGAAAGAAAGATTCACAAAGGTAGAAGTAGGAGAGAGAAAGAGAGTGAGTCGGTAGATCCCAAGCACATGCGCGTGGTATACTTGCTATGTAGCAAAGTAAACAGTGTTATTATAGATTTGGATATTTCTCCACTCGAAAATGACAATTAAAAGATGCGATCAATTGTGAATTGTTTTCATTTCCACGTGCCAATCTCACGCTACCAACCTTCAGATATTGGGTATTAAATCTCCTTTGCCTAGTAATTTCACTAGCATACAGAGCCCTTCAAACCGTAACACAATGCCAAAGACACTACTGATTTGCGGTATATTTGACACTGTGGTGGTAACTACCTAACTGGCTACTAGCAACAAGAGACTTACCACCAATGTGACTGATTGTACTGGTGCAATAATCTCTGCTGTGACAGAGATTATCCAAAAAGCGGGTGATGGGGTCGTCATAAACCGACGCCTAAAATGTCCATGACAAGACAAAGTGTAAGGACAATAGAAGACAAAGAAATTGTTTCAAAACGATATTTTTTTCCAGGTCAAGACGAGCTTGGCGTCAAAGATACATGGATTGGCGGAGAGGCTTCAGCAATTAGGCAAAAGCTCTGGCGATTCGGTTGATGGTAGTGACAAAGGGTCTCGGAGTCGAACCGGTAAAGCTTTTGAATTTCATTTTACTATTTTTATTTGTTATATGCATTAATTATTCAATCGATCCACCATGAAGTTTTGTACACACTGTCCGGGGTCCAGAAAAGAATACAGATCTACTCTGTTCCAGAAAAAGTACTTTTACCATGGCATAGAAATATAGCTTTCAAACGGTGGTCCGGCATATTAACCCGGACTACTGAAATTTCTCACAAAACACGATTCTGAAAATTACGCGGACGAAACCGTCGGATACTGCTAGTTAATAATATGCTAAGTGCCTTTGCTCATTTCCCGTCTCAAGTTTGATTTACCTACAGACTTATCTGTCTTCTATTTCTTCACTCATTAGCAACGTTGACTTTCATATTTCATATGAAGACATTGTGACGCAGCGGTAGCGAACATGCCTGAAACGCCACAGGCAGCGAATTTGATTCCCGCTCGTAGCAGATGTTTGTATTGACCATACACACATGTTTTCCCGTCTTTGTCCTTGTTATTTTTTATGTTTCCCTCAACATAGGATATAACTATGTTAATGGGGGCCGTTGAGTGTGTAGCGTTTATTTATTATTTATTTATATTGAGTAACACCCAAAAATTACCCAGTTTAGTAATAAAAATACCTGTTACAGGAAGCGTCCACCCAATGATATCCGTCACCACGCATCCTTCGTATTCATCACACGAACTGTGCCTCGGTCGCTTGGAGACCAGCCCAAGTCACAGTCAGATGTCGCGGAACTCAAGCAGAAAAAGTTCAAACTCTCTTCGCGTCAACCAGAGCACCAAAATCGAGGGTTTGTTCTTAATAACCTTCCTGTTTAAAGAACTCCTGCTGTGCCTCCTAATAAGCTCGTAGCTTGCAATAGTGGGTACCCAAGAGGGTCAGGATCGAACTCGCAATTCACGCTCTAACAAAGCGGAGTAGGTCCTTCTACGCTTGAGCTCTTGAGGCTTCAATAATTTGTTTACATTTTGGGCCCACTTCAATTCGAAAAGTATTTTTTTGGGCATTTATTCCAAGGATATAGAACGAACCCCCCCCATAATATAAGAGTTAACGTTCCGAGATTACTGCATTACCATTGTTTTCATGGATATATTCAGTAATGCTGGCTAACTGGTACACTTCCAAGGTGGTCCCGTATAAATTTTATTATTTGTTGAGCAAGGATTCTGGACCAATGGAACAAATCTTCTCTACATATAAGAGCAAATGAACTGTGACAAGAAATCGGTTGAAGTGGTTCAATTCCCGCTCGGATCAGATGTTTATTATTTAAAATCTGTTTCAGTCTGGGTATTTGTTCATGTGAGGTTCTCCTCTCAGTGCCTCGGAAAGCACGTTTAGCTGTCGAGCCCAGTTGTTATCATGAATTTTAATTTTGTTGGCGAGGTCAGATGACAGCCGCTCTGTGTAAAAACTAGTAACCTATCAAATTTTGACAAGAGTAATAAGCAAACCCCGGGCAAAATACCAGGATAATACTGATAAGAAGAAGAAGAGAAGAAGTCGGTTGAGTGGTCTCTAAAACCGTAATATTAAATATCACTGAGCTCAAATCCAAATAATTGTCATAAAAATAGTTTAAGGTTTTATTTGAATCAAATAGAATCAATACAAAAATTTAATTTACAGATTTCAAGCACCTAATGCGTCGTCCATCGACAATAGAGGTCCATACAGCAAGGGTATCGCTGAAGGATATCGTCTGCTATCTGTCGTTGCTTGAGGCTGGTCGACCTGAAGATAAGCTGGAGTGTGAGTAAAGATCCATTCCATCGATAAATGGACGCAAATAAGCAATACCATGTCAAACCTACACGAATGTCATTTCGAGAAAAACGCGTTTGTAATTTTGAACAACTTGCTTTATATGATTTTTTTTTTATTTATTGGTCAATTTTTTGGCAATTTTAGATTTATGTAAGTTATTTTACTTATTTTCAGAAAAATAAGTATACAAACTGCATATTTCGTATTTAATATAGCCCAAAACGTTTAAAAATACATAAATTGCATGATTGCAAAAATGGCTTTTTAGAAGTTTTAAAGCTTAAAACCCTACAAATATTAAAGAAAAATGTTCTTCAGCCATTTACCAACACTTCTACATATATAACGTAGTTTTTTCAATTTTGTGGGTTGACTTGGTATTGCTTATTTGCGTCCAAATAAGACATCATTTATACCACACCTCTAGACATATATCTTAGCAGTTGTAGAGCCATACTTTTTCCAGCAAAAATTGGCCAGCTCGATCGGGGAAGTGCTTCCCTCTCATAAAAAATCGGCGTGATATAACAGTGACAGTGCCGGAGCACTTACCTTCCATCCTCCTTGTTCCCTTCTCCTCCCTTCCTTCCTATCCCTAGGGTTAGCAACGCGCATGTGATACTTTAAGTATCGTTCGTGTTATAGTGTCATAGTGATGTGTGCATGTACAAATAACCACGTAGGCGTGGACAGTAGCGTCGGACACACTCTCGTTCTTATCAGTGTTTGAAATTGAATTCTTCTTTGTATGATCTTGATTTAAAGACGGTTGAATTTGAATATGACTTTATTGACGGTTAATTACATTTATCGTGCTATTATACTAAGCCAGTGCTCGCGGCCGTTGCCGTGTATCGTCTCGAAGTGAGTGCCGTGCCGTCGCTCCCGCACGGTGCTAGTGTTGGGGCCCTTACTAGTGATGTTCGACGTTCCGGTTTCTTAACAATCAGTGTACAAAGACAACGTTAAAATTGTATTTTTAATTAATAAATATTATATTAATATTGCTGGATCTCATTCAAGAATCAAATTTTCTAATAAAGAATACAATTGTAAAAAACTTATATTTGAAAAGAGTAACTGTCGAGTTTCTTGTCGGTTCTTCTCGATAGAATCAACCTTCCGAACCGTCGGTAGCGTTTGACTATTCAAAAGTACTTAAAAGTCAACTTGAATAAAAATAATTTTGATTTTGATTTTTATTAATTTCAAAAGATGTTTTAAACAAATAAGTAAAAATATAACTCGCGCGTCCATAGGTTGTGGTGGGTGCTTACCATCAGACGGACCGTATGCTTGTTTGTCAACCGTCATGGTATGAAAAAAATATAAATTTATTTTGGGCCGGTTTTTTTATTTAGATTACGATGATCCAATAAATCCGAACCAATTCTTGAAATTGGTCACAAAAAATGCTGCCCTTTCGATTTGTTTTCCACATTTTATGGAGGTAACTTTAGATTATCTACAGTACAAACAAGTTTACGACTGTGCTGATTTTCACTTTTTTATTACAATTCTGAGTATCCTGAACCATAGGCGTACCAAGGTGTTTGACGATCGTTGTGACGTGTAGGTAGGCTGTCTTTAGTCTCAACTGTCGCGGGTTCGATTCGATTTGTATATAACTTAGGGTTCCGTTTAGACTCTTTGGGTACGGAACTCTAAATTCCCTCGAAGGATAGAAACATAACTTTTTTTCCCGTTGCGACTTAAATAATGCTATTACAGCGATGTGTCACAGCTCATTACACGTAGCTAAAGTGACTTACTATAAACTAAGGACCAGTCTCTCTATACAGAAAAATGTCCAAAGATTCACTGGTGCTCCTTCGTGATTTCGATATAATCTTTGTAAAAATGGGGTGCTTTGTAAAAGGGGAGCCTCCCCTTTTACAAAGTTTTACAAACTTTGAATGTCATATTTATTTTGACGAGTTGATTCGCCAACGTTTAACGTTTGGACTTTATTTCCACTTACCATCAGGTGGAGTAGAGTCATCTGCCCTACTTTCCAAATAATAAAAAAAGCCTACAAAATAAGTTTCAAGTTTCTAAGCTCTAAAAATGACAATGATTCCATACAAATTTTTATCTCCTCTTTTCAACCCCTTACAACCCTTTCTTCGCATTAAAAAGAAGCCTATGTCCTTTCTCAGGCTCTAGACTATCTGTGTACCAAATTTCAGCGCGACAGACAGACAGAGAGACAAAGTTACTTTTATTTTATTTTAATACTTTATTGTACACAAAAAAAAAAAAAAAACAATATAACAGCGACACTTAAAAAAGAAAACGAGCACAACAGGCGGTCTTATCGCTTAAAAGCGATCTCTTCCAGAAAACCTTAAGGATAGGAGATCTGCATGAAGTTGTGGGTGGTGTAGCTATAAAATAAACATACACGCAAATAACTACACACTAATACATAAACTTAATACACACAATATATTATAATAAATATATACATGAGTATAATAAACTAATAAATATTAAAATATATATACATATAACATAAAAATGCATTATGTAAATAGAAATTAAATAGATAAATAATAGTCTTTAATGGCTTTTTTAGTACTTAGAGGAAGTGCGTTCCATAATTTTACAGAATATACAGTAAAAGAATGCTTATAATATTTTGTAAAATGAGTTGGGACTCCGAGCATTAACTTTTGTGATGTTCGTAGATCCGATTGCGGTCTTTTGCATTTATAATATTAAAAAATGATCTATGTATAGTACTTTACATTATTTATTATTCCAGTCATGTTCCGGCTTTACGACACCGATGGTAATGGAGTCCTGGACACGAACGAAATGGACTGCATCGTCAACCAAATGATGACGGTAGCTGAATACTTGGGTTGGGAGACATCTGAGCTGAGACCGGTAGGTTGCGCTAAATCCTCTTCACTAAAAATGGCGGATTTAAAGGCGTCGGGATGTGACGACCCCATCGCCCGCTGTTGGGATAACCTCTATCACAACAGAGATTATTCCACCAGTGCAATCAGTCACACTGGTGGTAGGTCTTTTGTTGCAAGAGGCCGGCTAGGTAGGTACCACCGCAGTGTCCAATATTTTTCCGCCAAATAGTAGTGTTTAGGCACTACTGTGTTCCGGTTTGAAGGGCATTGTACGCTAGTGAAATTACTGGGCGAACGAGATTTAAGAACTAATATCTCGAGGTTGGCAACGCGTGAGTGGCACCTACTAATGGTGCTGCAAGCGCTCATAGGCTGCGGCAGCCACTTACCATCAGGTGGGCCGTATGCTTGTTTGCCAACTTCTAACATAAAAAAAAAAAACCATTTACCAGCAGGCTGAGCAGGCTTGACCCTAGGGCGGCAGATTTTTAGGGCGGAAAATTTAGGGACCGAAATTTTCTTTGCTACCTCATAGAAATAAAAAAGATTTCTGCATGACGGTTTTCTGATTATTTACAGGTAGAAATCGGCAACAAATTTGCAGATGATTTTCCCGTCTCCTTTGTCACTATACATTTCGCATAGCAAACTTCCATATTCAAGAGTAAAACAGTTAGTTGCCCCCTAACCACTAATCGGCCTCTGCGCCCACTGGCCACAGTAGGAGTGGAAAAAGCTCTTCTCATTATGAACCCATTCATACCAGTCTTACCACTGGTTGAAGGCTACATGATTGAGCTTTGATTAGCTCAAAAATATACCCAAAAATTATCATACGTGAATTTTTTGATAGTAAATATAATAAATAAAAACCTTACAGCTTGAAAATTTGTAAATTCGTCACTGTTCACTAACGATAGCTAATCTGCAGGCAGAACCTAGTGTTGTAGCTTAACGGTAGAAGGGCTGACTCCACTCCGTTAACGCGAGAGTTGTGAGTCCGATCCTGATTCCCTTGGGCTATTGTCGTACCCACTCCTAGCGCAAGCACAGAGCTTATTTGGAGGGGCAGTATGAATATTAGTAATGCCTTGAAAAAGCGTCGTTTCAATCATTTGACGACGTTGTGGCGCAGGCATGTGTTCCGGTCTGGGTGTGTTTGCCTTATCCTTGTGTGTGTTTCCGGACCCCCGACACAGGGTATGCTAATGGGGGGCGTTTAGTGTGTATCGTTTATTTATTTTTTATTTATTTACTAAGCTAAGTATTTAATTTCGTAATATATCTAACTTAGTAGGAGTCGCTCAATAAAATTGTACTTACATCATAGTTTCTCAATAAAAAAATATTATTATTATTGTAACATTTTTGTTTTTTTTTATTTCTTTTTCTTGACGGTTGGCAAACAAGTATGTGGTCTGCCTAATGGTAAGCTGTGTACAACGCAACCTATGAACCCACGCAATAGTTGAAGTATGACATAGGCGTTGGCAACTCAACTTCCTTCTCATTCCTTCCCTCGAGAGGAGGCGGCCTCTGGCGCCCCACTCCTTGCACTCAACTGATACCTTACGCTGATTTTCTGTGAGAGAGTGAGCCGGCTCATGATGGGGGGTGTTTTAAAAACGACATCTGTGAAAAGGTTCTTCTCTCTAGGTCCAAGGGTTAAGGCTGAGTGTTTATTTGTCAGTAAGGTCTTTTCTTTTTATAAACCTAAATAGATTATGATTTTTAAAAAGTTATTAATAATTTTATGGACATTAATGTACATCTAATATATAAAATTCTCGTGTCACAATGTGCGTTCCCATACTCCTCCGAAACGGCTTGGCCGATTCTTATGAATTTTTTATGCATATTCAGTAAGTCTGAGAATCGGCTACTATCTATTTTTTAAACCCCTCAGTGATAAGGGGTTTCCTCCCTAAAATTTTTTTTTTATTTTTTGGATAAAATTTTAATTTTTAATTTTTTATCATGTGGCATTAAAAAATACATACGACCCTAAATTTTCACTTTTTTATAACCAACCCCTGTTAGTCAATCAAAAACTTTCACCGGGTTGAGGGCGCTGCTATCGAGTCCCAGATTTTTTCGGGGCAGGACAACGTCTGCCGGGCCCGCTAGTATATATATATTTCTTTCTGTTCTTCCTAGCATTTATATACCCAGGAAGTGCTTATTACTCTTATCCGGATATGACAGGTTATCAGTTTTTACACAGAACTATTGCCATCTGACCTCTTCAACCCTAAGGGCAAACCAGTAATCCATTGGATATAATAATAATAATAATAATAATATTTATTGGACCAAAACTACATGCAATAATGCTACATAAATGTACGGTATACAGAAATTTTACATATAAAATCATATAACAAATGAATCTCTGTCCCTAAACTGGGTAAAAACCCGTATCTTAGGCGACAGTGCCCTCCTTTATGCAGTACAGATTATATGTAATAAAAAAAAAAAAAAACACAAAATAAAAGTTATTACACTGTCTGTTGGTTAAGTAGAATTAATATTAAAAATAAACTGGAGATAAGTACTGTTACAATATAATCAACAAAGTGAGCGTAAGCGTGTGTGTGTTTGTGTGTGTGTGTGTGTGTGTGTGTGTGTGTGAGTGTGTGATTATGTGAATAATATGTGTGTGATATCAGCAAATAAACATACATTATATCTTTAAAACTGTAAATTTAACTTAAAACATGTCTTTTTAATTCCTGCTTTACTATAGAAACTATAATAAATAAATACCACTTAAAATAGTATGTCAGCAACTTACAGTAGGTCAGTGTCATCAGACTCAGCAATTATTTACATAATACAAATACGCAAAATATAAAACAAGCAAAAACGCTTACAATCGCAATTATTTTTATTACCAACCGGCCAACAGTTTTAATTTTATAATATTAGTAGCTGCCAGCGGCTTCTCCCACTTGTAAAACTTTCACACAAACCTTACATATTTCCATAAAAACTCTTACCCCCTATTCCCTATTATTTTACACCCTTGGGGATAAAACTTTTACGAACTTTGAATATCATGTTAGTTATTGAATTATTAAAACTATCGTGCGACATTATTAACTTAATGTAAAAATCTAAACGGCTCACACTCACGTATAATCGGTGTAAGTACCGACTAGTTTCGGACTTACCCACTCACCCTGAAGAAGGACCTCCGATGAGTCCGAAACTAGTCGATACTTACACCGATTATACGTGAGTGTGAGCCGTTTAGATTTTTACATCATGTTAGTTATTTCGAATCAACGGTCTTAAAAATAAGTTTCAAGCTTCTAGCTTTAAACATGACGACACTTCCAGACAACTTTTCATCCCTCCCCTTTCAACCTCCTACAAACCTTTTTTCGCATTATAAAATAGCCTATGTCCTTTCTGAGGCTCTAGTTTATCTTTGTGACATATTTCATTTAAATCGGTTTAACAGTTATGGGGTGAAAGCGCGACAGACAGACAGACAGACAGACTTATTTACTTTCGCATTTACAATATTAGTAAGTATAGTAAGGATTGTCGGTTTTATAATATGCATAAATCAAAGAGGGAAAAAAATGTGTTTAGTACAAAAGGACAAATGTTTTAGGGAGCCCATGGTAGTAGAACTGTGTTCCTTCAAACATAAGTGTAACATAAGTAACATTATGTAACATAACATAAATAGAGTCATTTGCCCTCCGGCGTTATTAAAAAAATGGGCCGGATAGACCGAGGAAATACTACCCTCTCACAGAAAATCGGTGTAAAATAACAGTATCAGTAATGTTGCGTTTTGTGCGATGAGCAAGAGCGCTGGAGATGCAATGCTTTTGTCCTTTTCACCCAACCCTCCTATCCCTTGGGTTGGCAATGCGCATATGATATCCAGTATCGAGCGGGTTAATAGGTTGCGCTGACTGCTTAACATCAGGCAGACCATAAGCTGTTTTTTTATGTTAGAAGTTGGCAAACAAGCATATGGCCCACCTGATGGTAAGTGATTGCCGTAGCCTATGATCGCTTGTAGCACCATGAGTAGGTGCCACTCACGCGTTGCCAACCTCGAGATATTAGTTCTTAAATCTCGTCCGCCCAGTAATTTCACTAGCGTACAGTGCCCTTCAAACCGGAACACAGTAGTGCCTAAGCACTACTATTTGGTGGCAGAATATTTGGCACTGCGGTGGCTACCTAGCCGGCCTCTTGCAACAAAAGACCTACCACAAGTGTGACTGATTGCACTGGTGGAATAATCTCTGCTGTGACAGAGGTTATCCCAACAGTTTGTTTTGTCAGTTTGTTTGACATCCGTCATCTAATAAAAAACGGAACCCATATAATTTTATCATGTCCATTTGTTTGTCTGTATGTCACAGTCATTTTACTTGGAGACTATTGGCTCTATTTATACGAATTTAGTGAATAGGTGTACTCTATGAATGGCTTCACAATTTTTTAGTGCACAACCATCGGCAATTTTTATATCTTTACCACCGGGCCTGATAGACCTTGTCATGCCCCAAAATAAAATCTGGGATAGCAGCGTCCCCTGAGTCTAATTGTGAACAGAAGTGACACCGGTGAAAATTATTAAATGACTAATATCGCTATTAAAAATAGGGGTAATTTAAGGGGTTGTATGTATTTTTAAATCCCACATCATGAAATAAAAAAAATTGACCAAAAAATAAAAAAAATGTTTGGACCACCCGAACATTTAGGGGTCTGAAAAATAGATGCTGACCGATTCTCACACCTACCTATGCACACAAAATTTCATAAAAATCGTTCGAGCCGTTTCGGAGGAGTTTGGTAATAGATACCGTGACACGAGAATTTTATATATTAGATGATTATATGTGGGTCTTCCTAGCGTGCTTCGGAAAGCACGTTAAGCTGTCGGTCCCGATTGTTATTACATAACATCTGATAATAATCGTTAACTCTTGAGAAGTAAATTTCTCTTATAATTGTCCGGCGTCGGGATGTGACGACCCCATCGCCCGCTGTTGGGATAATCTCTGTCACAGCAGAGATTATTCCACCAGTGCAATCAGTCACACTGGTGGTAGGTCTTTTGTTGCAAGAGGCCGGCTAGGTAGGTACCACCACAGTGTCAAATATTCTGCCGCCAAATAGTAGTGCTTAGGCATTACTGTGTTCCGGTTGGAAGGGCACTGTACGCTAGTGAAATTACTGGGCAGACGAAATTTAAGAACCAAAATCTCGAGGTTGGCAACGCGTGAGTGGCACCTACTAATGGTGCTGCAAGCGCTCATAGGCTACGGCAACCACTTACCATCAGGTGGGCCGTATGCTTATTTGCCAACTTGTAACATACAAAAAAAAATCTTATAAAAACTAGTAACCTGTTAAATCCGGATAAGAGTAATAAGCAGACGCTGGGTAAATAAAATACCGGGAATAATGCTAGGACGAAAAAGAAGATGATTATCACATCATGTCATTTTCCAGATCCTACAAGATATGATGGTGGAGATCGACTACGACGCTGATGGTACCGTGTCTCTCGACGAATGGAAAAGAGGAGGGTGGGTACTAAAAATAGCCAATTTTTTGAATAAAATGCGGCTCAGCAATAAGTTATTTTTGCTCAAAAAAACAAAAAAATAGAAAAAGAAATACTTTAAAATTAAAAATCAATCAAATGTATGTAAGAGTATGTTGATTTTAAAAATCGTTTCATAAATGAGTTTAAAAAACACATATTTTAAACAAAATTCAAGCCCATAAAATATTTCATCCCTTAATTTTTCACCCTTGGGTTGGAACGTTTTCTTGAAATTTAAATAGGAGTACACAGGAAGCATTATCTTCTAAGTAAAAAATAATTTCATAAATGTCGGAGTCCTGAGGTAAAAAAAAACATTAAAAGCATTAAAATAAATACGACCAAAAATTTTGAAATATGTTAAAAAGAAGTTTGCCAAAATGGCCGTAGCCAGCATTTGACGGGGAGGTCAAAATCTTAACCTATGGTCTAGAGTTCGGTAGGCAAAATGACTATTCTCTTCAATAGTTAATAATTAAATTGTACAAAATGCATAATATTCCTGCATTTCTCAGTATTTAGCAAGGTTCAGGAGGGCAGTTGCACCCCTTGCCCTATCTCATTACCCCCAAGGTTGCCCAGCGCGCCTTTTTCTACAAGAATATTTATTTACCATCGTCGATCCTAAAGAAGTATAACTTCAATAATTATTTACCATCGTCGCTCCTAAAGAAGTATAACTTCAATAATTCTTTACCATGTTATGTAACTCCTAAAGAAGTAAATCTTCTATTAACAGCTTTATTGGTTCTTAGAATGACAACAATACCGCTTCTGGTGCTCCTCGGCTTAGACACCAATGTCAAGGAAGACGGGGAACACGCATGGCGCTTGAAGCATTTCAACCGTCCAGCCTATTGCAACCTGTGTCTGAACATGCTCGTTGGATTAGGGAAGAAAGGACTCTGTTGTATATGTAAGTAGAGTTTGTTTTTCATTGGCATTTACTATAAGTATAGAAAAAGTTTGCTAAACTATTCATGTTAAAGACTTTTTTATATTACTAAGTTGGCTCACCAGTTTGGTAAGCGGTTGCATCACCATTAGTCTCCTATGCTCAGTAATTTTACTAACCTACAATGCCTGTCAAACCGGAACACAGTAATGCCAAAGACAACACTGCTTTGCGGTAGAATATTTGACACTGCGGTGGTACCTACCTAGCTGGCCTCTTGTCTTGGCAAGGGTAGCAAAAACCTTATAGCTGCTACTGACAAATATACCCATGAACTCTTTAGTTTGCAAGTTTACCGTGCACGAGCGTTGCGTCCAACGCGCCCCGGCTTCTTGCATCGCGACATATTCAAAGTCTCGTCGTGCGCCCGCCACACTCGCTCACCACTGGGTTGAAGGTAGCCATTTTAAATAATACATTCTTTCATTCACTTTCATTCCATTCGTTAAAACAATATTGATATTTTATGAAAACATACTATATTAAGTATTTTCATTGACTTAATTTCTAGTACTGTCACTTTTGGATTCATTCTCAAAGGGACAAAACCATTACTAATATGGGCCATTCTAAAAATTCCGTCATACGTAAGCGGTGTTCACAAAGTATGACAAGTGGTAGAAAGAGTCCAAAGTCATCAAAAACGAAGGAGTCTCAAAAATGTGACCAGCTATGACAAGGACCGGAAGAGAGGGGTTAAAAATTATAAAATTCGTGTGAAGTGGTTTACGGATGGCTCCCTTTTCTATTTCATAAAAATTTTAATTAAGTATGTTGGCTGTGCTTGGAGTATCTACAAGGGTCATAGTTACTACCGTTGAGGCCAAGTGCCTGCATGGACGTAGTCAGGATTTGGCCTAGGAGATGGTAAAATCATAATTTTAAGACCAACAGCAATACACATTCCAAAAAAAAAAATAATAATTTAGAGTCTAGAGTGTGGCAAAATGAACTGTGTGTTCAATCTCATCAATTATTAGTTAAACAGTTCAAAATGTATTATACTCTTTCATTTCTTAGTGTTTTACAAGACCCAGGGTGGGCAGCTGACGTACTTAAGTTTAACAGTCACTCATGGGGAGTTCCTGATAAACTTACGTCTCAATGACGACGTTGTGGCGCAGCGGTAGCGAACCTGCCTTAAACGCCACAGGTCGCGGTTTCGATTCCCGGAGCATAATATGTTTGTATTGACCTAGATCCTAGCATTGTTCCCGGTATTTTTATGTACCCAGGGTCTGCTTATTACTCTTATCCAGATTTGACAGGTTACTAGTTTTTACACGGAGCGATTTCCATCTGACCTCCGCAACCCTAAGGGCGAACCAGTAACTCATTGGATAAGAGCAATTTACTATCAAGAGTTTACGATTATTATCCGATGTTATTGATAATAACCGGGACCGACAGCTTAACGTGCTCTCCGAGGTACGGTGGGCAGACCCACACAGCCAAACGCCCAGACCGAGACAGAAATTTTAACACACATCTGCCCGAGCGGGAATCGAACCCGCAACCATCGAGATTAAAGGCAGACTCGCTACCCACAACGCCACAACGGTGTCAATATGTTTGCATTGACCATGCAAGCATATTTTCCGGTCTGGGTGTATTTGTCCATGTCCTTGTATGTGTTTCCGGACCCCGACACGGGAGATCACTATCCTAATGGGGGCCGTTGAGCGTGCCGTTTATTTATTTATTTTAATGATAATTTTATTAATAATGTTACGATAGGAAACTGTCATGGGAAGTGCGCTAGATGTCGGAAGAAAATAAAAGGCTACAATGGAATAACTGGCCTTCACTGTCGTTGGTGTCATATCACGGTGAGTTAAACTAAAATTCTTTACCCCTTTTTTATGTAACTAAATTGGCAAGCACACATACGGTCCACGTAATGATAAGCGGTTGTCCTAGCCTATGAGCACCCGCAACACCATTTGTAGGTACACTCACGCGTTGCCAACGAGAGATATTTCTTTTTTATGTTACAAGTTGGCAAACAAGCATACGGCCCATCAGATGGTAACTGGGCGCCGTAGCCTATGAGCGCTTGCAGCACCATTAGTATGTGCCACTCACGCGTTGTCAACCTCGAGATATTAGTTCTTAAATCTCCTCTGCCCAGTAATTTAACTAGCATAGCATTATGATGGTGATAACAGATTATTTATTGTGGTTTTTCTAATTTTTATTTGATATTGCTTCCATTAGCTTCACAACCGATGCGTTGGTAGCGCCGGTGGTGCCTGCACGATGGGTCGCCACGCGCGACACATCCTGCCGCCTACCGCCATTCGGCCTCTGGTTCTCGACCGACAGCGCTCGCTGCCACACCGTCACAACACTGAACAGGTAAACTTACTCATTCACTTCCTCATTTACTATCTCATTCACTCCCTCATTCAGTCACTCATTCACTCACTCATTCGCTGTTCTCAAACCAATCTAAATCATAATCTATGTGGTCCCGACTGCCGTGCGCGCATGTGTGGGAAGTGTTGGGGCGCATTACTTTTTCGCGCTCCGGAGACCGAGCTCCACTAGCCACAACCGGAGCGCAGTGCTTGTCAGGTGGCGTTGGTTCGCTCTGTGAGAGTTCCCGTATCCTGTTAAACGCACTGAGGTCGGCCACCGAGGAAGTTTTAGTGGGTCCCCATGACATTACCTTAACACGTACAAAACGCTTTGCTTCCTCGTTCCTGATTCGCACTACAAGATCTGAAATACACTGCCGACCTCCGTCTTCTCAACACGTACAATATAAGTACCTTTAAACCTAGAATGAATAGGCATCTTCTAGGTAATCGTGCTCCGCCTCAGGCTGTATCATCACTTCACATCAGGTGTGATAACAGTGAAGCGCTGGCCTATACATTTAAAAAAAAAAATGTTAGGAAATCCAAATAACCCGGTTTTCCTCTCCAAGAAGCCGGGTATCCGGTAGCATATTTCCTCCATTTCATTTCATTTAATTTAAATTTCATTTCAATTCCATTTTATATATATATATATAACATTTGAAGTTAATACAACTTCACTTTAAACTTCACGACATAACAATGCCAATTTTTTCAGCAAACGCTGCCCGTATCAATATCTCTCCCCATCTCAATATCCGCAACCACAGAAGAGAAGAGAGAAGATAAGAAGGATAAAGAACACAGAGCTCCACCGATATCGTTTCAAATATCACCACCAGAAGGAACATGTCCTCTTCTGGTCTTCATCAACCCTAAGTCTGGAGGTCGCCAAGGTTCGAGGGTTTTGAGGAAGCTCCAGTACATCTTGAATCCAAGACAGGTCCATGATATAGCTAAGGGTGGACCCATGCAAGGTTAGTTTATAGTTATGGCTGTTGTTGATCCTAAGGTTTCTGTAACTGAAAACCAAAGAAAGTCCCAAAGAAACGAAGTTAGTCGTACGATAACTTCATTCCATTATATTAAACGCAACACACTCAATGGCTCCCATTAGGATACCCTGTGTCGGGAGTTATCAAAACAAATACAATTCAGAAGTTAAAATTTAGGAGCATTTTATTAAACTTTTTATTTTCAGTTTTCTTATATTAAATTCTCTCAAATTTTGATTTGGGATTATGGATGAAGTTCTAAAAACTCTATGCCATGTATTGTCAAATTTTTTATTTATAAGTGTTTCCAAAAATTTGGAGGTTGGAAGTTATTGCTAAATAAGCTTAAAATGGGAGTTTTTCTGACCTAAATCTACCTGTCACAGCGTAATTCATCCTACTTACCCTCTAACATGGGACTTACGTAATCGAACCTTGAAAACCTGGTGAAGACTGGTTCAATAGACTGACATTCCATTCACAAGTTAATGATTGAACGAATGGAATCCCAACTCATTGAGTGTATGTTATTTTGGATTTCAGGCTTACACATGTTCAAAGACGTCAAAAACTATAGAGTGATATGCTGTGGTGGGGATGGTACCGTCGGTTGGGTTTTGGAAACTATGGGTAAGTTTCCTAATTTATTTCTGAAATATTTTAAATCTGAAGTGTAGTGTAGCTTGTTTTTACTGCCAAATAGGAGGCTTACAATACTGTCTTGATGATTGCATAAACCAGTCCAGTGCGAATTGGACTCCCAAATAAAAAGGAACTGTACATTAGAAATTATAATAAATATCATATTTCTTGTATGGGGACCTTTTTTGAAATTAATGACGGATAATTCTATTTTCATAGATTGTAAATTTCTATGAACGCAAATTTGCAAAACTAAAGGGAGTATCCACACGAGAAACTTGATATTAACATTTATATATTATATATATTTATATATTATATATATTTATATATTATATATATTTATATATTATGCCCATCAAGGTCAAGGGGAGAATATATAAGACCGTGATAAGACCTGTCGTATTGTATGGATCGGAGTGCTGGGCTATGAAAGCTGTACATGAGAGAAGAATGCATGTAGCAGAGATGCGAATGTTGAGATGGATGTCTGGGGTAACAAGGAAGGACAAAATACGAAATGAGTATATAAGGGGAAGTTTGAAAGTAGCGCCAGTGATTGAAAAATTAAGGAGTGGAAGACTGTCCTGGTATGGGCATGTTATGCGAAGAGATGAAAGTCATGTGACCAAAAGAGCGATGGATTTGAAAGTGAGTGGTAGTGTGAAGAAAGGACGCCCAAAAAGACGTGGATGAAATGTGTGGAAGAGGATATGCGTAGAAAGGGAGTGAGTGCAGAGATGACGAGTGATAGAAAAGAATGGAAGAAGAAGACGTGCTGTGCCGACCCCACCTAGGTGGGATAAGGGCAAGAAGAAGAAGATATATTTATATATTATATATATTTATATGTTGCATAAATATACGCATTTTATTTTTATTATTTGTTTTCCCCTTTACTAAAATATTTTCTTTTAAGATTTTAATAGAGATACAGATTAAAATATATTTTAAAGGCTGTCAATTCGGTTCTCAATCACTGGCTGCCATTGAAAACCAGCTTGAGGAGCTCCTCAATAACACCTGAGTGGTGTACCATTTTATGTGTCACATTTTTATGCATTTAATTATTTATTTGTATATTATAATGTTCTTTATTATTATTATTATTATTATTTTTAATGGACTGTTTATTTATTTAGCTAGTTAAGGTTTATTCAGTAAAAGTTTAGTTACTAAAGTTAGTTATAGTTATATATCTAAAATGAAGTTTCTTTTTCCTTTGTGTAAGATTTTATTTCTCTTTAAGATGTTTTATTTTTTTTAATCTTGGAACATCGTTTTATAACTTTTTTATTGTTTAGTTTGTTTTTGTAATTTTTATTTTTATTGTTTTTATTTGTGTTGAAATGTGCACATAAATAAAGATATTTGATTTGATTTGATATTTTTATTATAAGGTGCTACTGAACCCTTTATATGGGAGTTCAACGCGAATTTTGACAGTATTTTTTTTATTTAATTACTGTGTTGTAGCCTTTCCTTTCCTCCTTTTCTGTATACTGTAGCAATATAAACTCTATCAATCTGTGGCAATTTTTGTCTTCTTATTTTTTTTTTTTTTTTTTTATGCCCTTCAAACCGGAACACAGTAGTGCCTAAACACTACTATTTGGCGGCAGAATATTGGACACTGCGGTGGTACCTACCTAGCCGGCCTCTTGCAACAAAAGACCTACCACCAGTGTGACTGATTGCACTGGTGGAATAATCTCTGTTGTGACAGAGGTTATCCCAACAGCGGGCGATGGGGTCGTCACATCCCGACGCCTAAATTCTTATCTATAGATTATGACAATAATAATAATAATAATAATATTTATTTAAATCAGACAGAGTGTCCATAAGGTGTTAGTAACAATGTTCTTAAAGTTATGTTAGTAGCATTTACATCAATATTATATAAAAAATACAAATAAATAAATAATATTGAAACTAAAGGAGGACAACTTCGAGCTCACTTCAGGTGGTTAGAGTTTATGGAGGCTTAATAGCATGTAGTTTTACCCATTGCTTTAGTATCGGCGAGTCGAAGTTATCCGCCAACGCACTCAGTATAGTGTTGGAGCTCCCGCGCAAGCGATGCAGCATTGAGGCACAGCGCTTGCGCATGACCGCACCGAAACTGTCCACCCCCGCTTCAGCGAACATACCCGAGGCACTGCATACAATAGTATATAGTATAGTTCTATAATTTTTCTAAATAATTCCAGATAAAATTCTAATGGAAACACAACCAGCTGTAGGTGTTATACCTCTTGGGACTGGCAACGATCTGGCGAGGTGTCTCCGTTGGGGCGGAGGGTAAGCCTACTGTCACTTTTGTAACAGATGCGACGTCACTGAAAACATTTTAAAATATATATGCTTGAGTTACTTTTCGAAATTTTAACCCCATCTACAAGATTTTTGGAGTTTTTCTTTTAAAATATTAATCTTATGTGAATAAACTCGTAATTAAAACTTCTAAAATTGGCATTGGGTGGCAAGGGTTGGCATGGGGGTTGGCGAAGGGTGTGCAAGGGGTGGTAACCGGTGACAAAAGGTGCCAAGTGGTGAGCAATCACGTACGATAGGATATAAAATTAATAAAGTTCGTTCCTACCATGAGTCTCACGACACGTTTTAATTTTTTTTACATCTATTTCCAGTTATGAAGGCGAATCGATCCACAAGATATTGGACAAGATAGAACGAGCCAGTACTGTTATGATGGACAGGTGGCAAATACATGTAGAAAACTCTACAGATGAGGTAAAGAATTTGAAGCCTCAATAGCTCAACGGTAGAAGGGCCGACTTCGCTCCGTTAACGCGTTAACGCGAGAGCCGAAGGTTCGATCCTGACCCCCTTGGGCTATTGTCGTACCCACCCCTAGCGCAAGCTTCAAGCTTGGAGGAGCAATAGGAATATTAGTAATGCCGTGAAAAAGCAAATAAAAAAAGCTTTTTCATTACAAAAAGATTGTCGTGTTTATATTTGTATTTATGTTTATGTATAATTATTTACACCATACCATGGCTTCTCTTCTTCGTCTTCTTCTTTACCTCTTTCCTAGAACAAGGTTGTCTAGACGAGATCGCTTTTAAGCGATAAGACCGCCAACTGTACATGTGATTTTAAAATTATATTTTGTATTACTTTTTGTTTATGTGTGCAATAAAATATAAAAATTTATAAATAAAATAAAGTCATGCGTTCTAAACATGTCCTTGACAGACCTTGACGATGATATCACGTTAGACAATTCACGCGCACCCAACACCGTAGAAGACGAGGTCTCTTGTTTCGCACGTCGCGCAGCGCTCAGACCGCCGGGATAGTCTATCGATTAGAATGCGCTCGGAGCGCTGCCTCCATTCTTGACGACGTCCTTGCCATTTTTCACGGACCGGTCTCAGTATTCGCCCAGTGATACTTTGAAGCTTAGATTAGTTTAACCTATTTATTACTTGTTTCAGTGTGAACACATAACGCAGATGCCAGACTCAGCCCCCCACCCGACCACTGTCCCGTACAACATTATTAACAACTACTTCTCCATTGGGGTCGTAAGTAATACTTTGTTACATCAAATTTACAATAGAATAAGTGACAGGCCAAAATTCCAACTCCTTTCTTGTAATTGATTCCTCCTCCTCTAGAAAGTTATGAGTTATGAGTGAATCTATGAAGGTTAAAGTTTTAAAATACATATATATATATTTTTATGTTAAAAGTTGGGAAACAAGCATACGGCCCACCTGATGGTAAGTGGTTGCCGCAGCCTATGAGCGCTTGCAGCACCATTAGTAGGTGCCACTCACGCGTTGCCAACCTCGAGATATTGGTTCTTGTATCTCCTCTGTCCAGTAATTTCACTAGCGTACAGCGCCCTTCAAACCGGAACACAGCAATGCCTAAGGACTACTATTTGGCGACAGAATATTTGACACTGTGGTGGTACCTACCTAGCCGGCCTCTTGCAACAAAGACCTACCACCAGTGTGACTGACTGCACTGGTGTAATAATCTCTGCTGTGACAGAGGTTATCCCAACAGCGGACGATGGGGTCGTCACGTCCCGACACCGTTGAATAAATTGTTTTTAAAATATATTATGGGATGATATTTTGTTTTGACACGAAGGAACCTTATAATATTTAAAGGAATAAAACTATTTTCCAATATAGTTGGTTTTCATAAACATCTAATAAAATTTTGTATTTATTTCAACGAACATATACGGATATCTAGAAGTAAACTAAAATTGACAAAAGAATGTAAAAGAAGTAAAAATTATGACTACCTAGGACGCGGCGATATGTGTGAAGTTCCACACGGAGAGAGAGCGGAATCCGGACAAGTTCAGTTCAAGAATGAAGAACAAGCTGTGGTACTTCGAGTTTGCGACATCCGAGCAGTTTGCGGCTAGTTGTAAGAACTTGCACGAAAATATCGACATTGTGGTAAGTTCTACATGAAATAAATAAAATATCATTCATTCAATCTCATTCAATCATTCAGATCATTCGTCTTCTTTATCAAGTCGGTCACTACGGTTTTTATGTTACTAAATTGGCAAGCAAGCATACGGCCCTCCTGATAGTATAGTTCCCTCAATTTAAGTTGAACCAAAATGGCGGCTTCTGCGTAGGTACAATCATGGACAAGAATATTAAATAAAAATGTTGATTTCATCTTATTTAAATAGAATTTTTGTAAAATGGGAAAACGTAATTTAGTATATAAATTAGTTATTGTATCTTCTAAATTCAATTCCTTATTTATTCATTATCATTATTCATCACTTAAATAGAATAAAACAATAAATAGTATAGAAAAAATGTATAAATATATATCAAAAAATTACTTATTGGGATGACACCTTCTACAAAATAATTTATATTTTAATTTAATTTTTAATAATTTATTTTTAAAGAACTAAAACAACCGTGAGCTAGTGTACCAAACGGGTCGAGCGTCGCTGCATTACTATTGTTACGCACCTCCTTTCATTCCGCATATCGGTTGGGACCGAAAATGTTTTGCTGCGCATAGTTAAGTTGAACTTGAAATATTAAGGGAGTTATAAGTGGTAATCGTAGCCTATGAGCGCGCAGAACACCATTGGTAGGTAACACGCCTTGCCAACGAGAGATATTGGTTATTAAATCTAATTTGCCCAGTATATACAGGAAGCCTATTTCGCCTTAAATAACTTTAGGCTGTCCAATAACCACACGAAACGAAGAAACACTTCTTGTATTTCTTACGTAATTGAAATTGGGTGACAGTTTTGTAAGCCATTTTACCTATCCCTAGTGTGATGGATCTTCGCTGGAGCTGAACAAGGGTCCAGCACTACAAGGGGTGGCACTACTGAACATCCCCTACGCTCATGGTGGATCCAATCTGTGGGGGGCCAGCGGTGCGCATAGACGTGGAAGGTTCCCTAACGCTCAACAAGGTAAAATATTATATATTTCTTTGGATCTTTCAACCATATCCTTTAAACTTTCAACAATACTGCTACAGTAGAAGCGTCCATAGCTCAACGGTAGAAGGGCCGACTTCACTCCGTTAACGCGAGTGTCGAGGGTTCGATCCTGACCCCATTGGGCTATTGTCGTACCCACTCCTAGCGCAAGCTTCGAGCTTATTTGGAGGGCAATAGGAATATTAGTAATGCCTTGTGAAAGTATTGCTAATATTCTTTTAAAAAAAAAAAAAAAAACTAAAAGCGGAGAAAGGTTTCTTCATTCTTCTTCCTAGTCCGGTATTTTCCAGGGTCAGGCTTATACTCTTATCCTGATTTGACCGGTTACTAGCTTTTACACAGGGCGATTGCCATCGGACCTCTGCAACCTAAAGAGCGAACCAGTAACTTGTTGGATAAGAGCAATTTACTTATCACGATCGTTATTATATAACGATTATTATCGTGCTCTCGGAGGCACGGTAGGAAGACCCACCAGGGCAACCACCCAGACCAGAAACAAATATTTATAAACAACATCTGGTGATCCAGGCTCCGAGTCCCGCACTTCCTGCGCCATTGCACCCGTCCCGGCGCTCGAGTGCGTAACTGCATTTCCCCAAGTAAAAGAAAAAAGTTCCCCTTCTGGAAGGGTATTAGCCCCCTTCACATTCAGACTGTACTTCGAACTACCACTGGGTTGAGCAGAATCGTCTGCCCTAAATAAAATAAAACGTTTTTTCCAGACATTGGTGATAAGCTGATAGAAGTTATTGGACTGGAGAATTGTCTACATATGGGTCAAGTGCGGACAGGTAATTATCATTTTAGCTTATTGTTTGACCTCCAAACATAGACTTATTAAATATAGACATGCACTTCTATATTAACAAAATTTCCAAAGATTCAATGGTGCTCCTTCGTAAATTCGCACTAACTGACAATACAACTAACAAACTGTTGCTAATATCATTTTTTAATGAAGATTAATTTTATACCACTATGATGTGATGACCCCATCGCCCGCTGTTGGGATAACCTCTGTCACAGCAGAGATTACTCCACCAGTGCAGTCAGTCACACTGGTGGTAGGTCTTTTGTTGCAAGAGGCTGGCTAGGTAGGTACCACCGCAGTGTCAAATATTCTGCCGCCAAATAGTAGTGCTTAGGCATTACTGTGTTCCGGTTTGAAAGGCACTGTACGCTAGTGAAATTACTGGGCAGAGGAGATTTATGAACCAATATCTCGAGATTGGCAACGCGTGAGTGGCACATACTAATGGTGCTGCAAGCGCTCATAGGCTACGGCAACCACTTACCATCAGGTGGGCCGTATGCTTGTTTGCCAACTTATAACATAAAAAAACCCTCTTGCAGAAAATCGGGGTAAAGTAACAGTAGGTACTTTGGCGTTTCGTGCGATGTGTGGAGAGGAGCGCCGGAAGCCCAGTCTCCTACCTCATCTGTTTCATTTCTTTTTCCTCTTTTCATTCCTTCTCATGTGATACTTAAGTGACTGCGATACACAAGTAGTTATCGCGCGTTCATAGGCTGTTGTGACTGCTTATCATCGGGCAGACCGTATGCTTGTTTGCGAACATCATGAGACCGATAATCCTTCTTACCATTACTGGAATTTCTTTATATTCAAAGGTCTCCGAGCATCAGGCAGGCGGCTCGCTCAGTGCAGTTCCATCACCATCACCACTAAGAGGACGTTCCCGATGCAGATTGATGGGGAACCCTGGATGCAACCTCCATCCAAGGTAAGAACATAATGATAAAATTTAGTCCAATATAGTCAAAACCCTCACTTTTTTGCTAATATTTTATTATAGGTATTTAAAATTTAAAAATAGCATTTTTTTCTGGAAAGAAAACAGAGGCTTATTTCCGGAGAGGTCCATACTCCACTAGAGGTCTAAAATATCTCGAAGTGCGAGATATTGTTCAGCCAATATTACGGATTAATTCCTTTTTGCTGGTACTTTGTAAAATGTTAGAATCCTGTTGTGTTCGCAGCACTGTCTGGCCCTGGGGCCCTTTTCGGCTTGGGCCCCTTTCCGGCTTGGGGCCCTTTCCGGATTGGGGCCTCTGGCATTTTGCCATCTTGCCACTCTCTTACTACGCCACTAGTTCTATGTATTATAAAATAAACAAATTAAATTAAATGACTTGAATTAATTACTAATGACTTTTTACATTTTAAATATGCATATGTTTAGGATAAAAACACAGTTAAATATGGAAAAAAAAAATATTAAAGAATTTAAAAAAAATAACATGAACCCCTCTACTCGAAGGTAAAAGCCTCCTCCAGAGATGACCAGTAGTCTCTATCTATGGCTTTCTCCCTCCACGGTTTTCCAGCAATACCTTCAATGTCATCTGCCCCTCTACTTCTAGGTCTTCCTCTAGGGCCCTAGCCATGACGTCAGCCGAGAAGTCCGAGAGAGAGAGAGACAAAGAGAGAAGTAAATTAATAATTGACTAATTTCAGATAATCATAACTCACAAGAACCAAGTACCAATGCTGATGGGTCCAGCTCCCGAAAAGGGGAGGAGTTTCTTCAAGCTTTTCACTCATTGTTAGCTTAATTCATTCCATTTATAGATCGTTTACCGCATTTGCGCCTGTGTGTGTGCGTTATATGTCTATATGCAAATACATGTAAAAACATTTTAGTCAATTGAATCTCCGAATTGAAAATTACTTACCTCACCTATGAAGAAACTATTGGATATCCGAAATAAAAATGTATCCGAAACTAAAATAAAAGTTTCAAATAATTTCGGATAGGTACGAAGTCTGAATTAAATAAGACACGCTATAAGAGGTTACACGACACGTGTTGGAGGCGACATTTCATAAAAATATAATCCGAAAATAAAATAATAAATAATAGAAGTGAAACTTCAGTAAATCGACAAAATAATGAGATAAATATATATAATATAAAATAGTATGTATATTTCTGTCTTATTCTTTGCCGGCTTCATCCTAAACATTTTTGTATTTGTGTCTCTTACCTGTCGTTTTTTCCGTTGCATCCGGTTTGAAATCACAATGATTCTAAAGAAGTTTCACTTCAAAAATTCTATAACTGTTCATAGAACCATAACACCTATTTACTAAATTTCGTATAGATATAGCCAATAATCCAAGTCAAATCATTGACATACTTGGATAAATGGACGGACGGATAGACGGACGATTCGACGGACGGACAGACGGACTTGACGAAATTACAAGGGTCCGTTTTTGCCATTTGGTTACGGAACCCTAAAACAATGAATCTACTACGTCCAAATTTTGTATGGAAGATATAAATTTGCAACACATACAAATCATAACTCACACACACAACAAAACATGCACATGTGTTAGACATCTTTATATAATTTAAAAGATAGATATATACAATTATATAGAAAATGTTTCTGTGTGTAACCTATTGTTGTTAATGTATGTGTGTATAAATAATATATAATATAAGTTTGTTAATATATAATTTATAAGTTGGTTACATTTGCGTTTTTTACTATTATTTATTGAAAAAAACCAAATGTATTATACGAATCATAAAGACTTCAATTTACTAAATTATAGTGCTTTTAAAATCTATGATTTTTTATTAGCTTCAAAATTGTACCAAAAATGATACGTCCATTTTTGCAAAAATATATTATAATAAATTGACTACAGAAATTCCTATGCATTATAGATATTTAGGATTTAAGCTTAAATAAAGTATTTAATTTTTGAGTAAACGCAGTCTTATTTGTGAATTTGAAAAACATTATTATTATTATTATTATTAAATAAAATTAAATTATATTATATTAAAATCTCGTTTTATATAATTATAATTGTTTATTTTGTGTATAATTGAAGATTATAAATTAATTATATAAATATTGTACTGTCGTTATTGTAATTATAATATAATGTTATTAAGATTATAATTTTGTTTAAAAAAATTGTTTCAAAATTTTAATTAAGTGGGAAACAATTAAATTTTTTTTTTATAAATTTTTAATTTGTATAATTTATTGTCTCGAATCAAATGTATTTAAATATAGCTTATTACAATTAAAATCTTTTGAAAATTAAATTTAAAAAAATATTTTTTATATTATTTTATTTTAGCTTTATTATTAATTAAGAAATATAACATACCCGATTGTCAGAATGTATTTAACGAGTAAACATATTTGCTTTATGTAAATGGTATTGTTACATAGGCTTTTGAGGAGTTGAGTAACATCGATTGCGGTTGTTAACAGGATGGGAAAATCGGGTATCAATAGATTTATTTATATTCTCATTCACGGGTTTAAATAGACATTTAAATATTTGTGTTATTTATATATAAATATTTTATTTTAGTTATAAGATTTATGGGTTATTAATTTAAGTGGAATATTAGAATTGAAGTATTGTTTAGTATTCAGTGGCGGATTTACAAATTTTAAGGCTATAAAATTTTGGTCACCCGTGTCATGTCCTAGATTATTTTTACAATTCAACAAAAGGCTGATTACTGGTTGGAAGGCGACGAGCTAGCTGTTTTACGCTAGAATATGGAAGTTTGCTATACGGATTGTACAATGACAAGTTTTTACCTGTAAAAGATTCTACCCGTAAAACAAGAGAAAACCGTCATGCAGAAATCTTTTTGATTTCTATGAGGTAGCAAAAAAAATCGGTCAACAAATTTGCCGCACCAAAAGCCTGCTGGTTCCGCCACTGTAGGTATTGAAATGAAAGTATTTATTACATTCTATAGATAGCGGCTTTATCCGCTTGGAGTTATGAAAAACTGGCCAAGTGGGTGTTGGACTCTCAAATAAATGTTTCCGTACCATAGAATAGGAATATCAAGTTTATTGTTTTTAATTATGAAATGAATTTAGATTTTATTATAGCAACAACTTAAATACATAATGCGTTAGTGCTAATTAATGATAGAGCACTAGGGAATCTTTAAATATTTGGTTTATTTCAAAAAGCCAATTATTATTTTTTTAATTAATGCTGAATACATCTTAATGTAAAATTAAAAGGCTAAAACTCACGTTCAATCTGCTTACGTTCGCGACCCGTCTCGCATTCGAGATTGCGAACGTATCACTCTCACCCTGATGAAGGACCTCCGATGGGTCCAAAACTAGTCGGTACCTCGGTTTTTTTATTTATTTTTTTTTTTATGTTAGAAGTTGGCAAACAAGCATACGGCCCACCTGATGGTAAGTGGTCTCCGTAGCCTATGAGCGCTTGCAGCACCATTAGTAGGTGCCACTCACGCGTTGCCAACCTCGAGATATTAGTTCTTAAATCTCGTTCGCCCAGTATCTTCACTAGCGTACAGTGCCCTTCAAACCGGAACACAGGAGTGCCTAAGCACTACTATTTGGCGGCAGAATATTGGACACTGCGGTGGTACCTACCTAGCCGGCCTCTTACAACAAAAGACGTACCACCAGTGTGACTAATTGCACTGGTGGAATAATCTCTGTTGTGACAGAGGTTATCCCAACAGCGGGCGATGGGGTCGTCACATCCCGACGCCTTTAAGGTGAGTTTTAGCCATTAAATTTTACATTAAGTTAAATGATGTCTCACGATAGTTTTAATAATTTAGCTTAATAAATCAATTAAAATTATTGAAATGAAATTCTTCCTAAATTCAATTAAACTAAGTTAGTCACACACACGTGAACTATTCAATTGTTGCAAGCTTATGACTAACCTCGCTCGTTGCGTCGATGTTGAATTTATAAGTCTATGGATAACTATGTTTTTTTATTTATCTTGTACAGATACATAATTATATTTTCAAAATAAGTGTTGTGTATATGATCCTTATTATAAGTATTTTGAACATCTATATGTTATGTGTATATTGTGTTGTGTATCAGAATGTATGTAGATTTATTGGGACTGTTGTAATTAATAAATATTTAACTTTTCTTGTTAGGTTTAAATGAAGCAGGGGACTTTTATCATCTTTAAATATCACCATCAGACGAAAATTCTAAATTTCATACAGACTTTTTTTACTTGGAGAAATGCCGCTAAGCACTCGCGCCGCCCTAACCACTTAAACCACCAAGGCCGCCACGGGTTCTCTTACGAGTTGTCAGTAAGAGAGCCCTAGGGCTCCCTCCACCGAGACTATTTTAACGAGGTTGTTTCCCTCTACAACCGACCTTCGTAATTTTTTTACGAGGCTGTCTTCCTCGTCACCAACTGGGACCAGAAAGCCTCGGTCAACGAGGGAGCCCTAGGCCTCAACCGTCGAGACGAGTCTGATGTTTGACAATCTATAACGACGCGATTTCGAAAGCATTTTTGCCGTTGGATAAGCTATTGCCGTTTTCTGAATTAATACAACGTGGAGCCTTCAAGAAAATAGCTAGGTTTCCTGAAAGGGTAGCGACTCAACTGGGCATGTAAACGGCCCACCCTGCAACTGCATTTATTTGTAGGTGTCACAGACGCGTTGCCAATGAGAGATATTGGTTCTTAAATCTCCTTTGCCCAGTAACTTCACTAGTCACAGTGTCTTCAAACCGAAACACACTACACTTTACGGTAGAATATCTGGCACTGCGGTATGGTTCTCAAATCACTCAATCTAAAATGAACCAAAATGGCCGCTTCTGCGCAGGTACAATCATGGACAAAAATGTTAGACAAAAATATTGATTTCGTTTTATTTAAATAGATTTTTTATAAAGTGGAAAAACGGAATGCAGAATATAATATAGTTATTGTTTTTTTCTAAATTCAATTAATTATTTATTCATTATCATTATTAATTACTTAAATAGAATAAAACAAATAAATAGTATAGAAAAAGGTATATAAAAAAAATAATAGTCAATGTACATTTTTAATCACTGTCACTTATTGGGTTGATACCTTATCTTGAAATAAAATTGAATGTTCAGACACTTGACAAATCATTTATATTTTAATTTAATTTTTAATAATTTAGTTTTAAAGAACTAAAACAACCGTGGGCGAGTGTAACAAACGGGTCGATCGTCGCCGCGTTGCTATAGTTACGCGGCCTCCTTCATTCCGCAATCGTTTGAGACCCAAAAATGTGTTACTGCGCATGGTTCAACTTACATTGAGAGAGTTATACCTACCTAGCCGTCACGCAATATAAATCTCCCAGTACAACTTCTTTGTGCAAAATACTAAGAGAACTAAATATAACAGTCCCATTTTATTATTAGTAATAATTATTATGAATGTATTGTTATTGAAAGATATAATATAAGATATTAGTCGCGTCGAAACAAACAAAAATCAGTGCCAGCTTTAATAGTAATTAAGAGATATTTATTGTAATTAATATATTACATTATTGAAATATTATTGTAACGAATATATGTGCAATTGAAAATTATATTGTTTTATTTCTAACCGACTTTAAAAAAGGAGAAAGAGAAAGGCAAAGAAGAGGCAGAGGTTTTTTTTATGTTACAAGTTGGCAAACAAGCATACAGTCCACCTGATGGTAAGTGGTCGCCGTAGCCTATGAGCGCTTGCAGCACCATTAGTAGGTGCCACTCACGCGTTGCCAACCAAGATATTAGTTCTTAAATCTCCTCTGCCCAGTAATTTCACTAGTTTCAGTTCATTCTGTGAAAATTTCAACTCTCTACCTATTACGGTTTTTGAGATACAGCTTGCTGACAGACGGAGAGCGGAGGCTTAGTTATAGGCAGTAGCGAAGTATTTAGATCGTATAATAAATAAACGCTACACACCCAACGGCCCCCATTAGGATAGTGATGTACTATGTCGGGGGTCCAGAAACATACATAATTATAAGTACAAGCACACCCACCCAAAACGGAACACATGCTTGTATGGTCAAACGAATATCTGGTCCGAGTGGGAATCGAGTCCGCGACCTGTGGCGTTTAAGGCAGGTTTTTTTTTTAACGCCGGAGGGCAACTGACTCCACTCCGCCTGATGGTAAGTGGAAGTAGAGTCCACACGCGAAGGTGGCTAATATGGTTGCCGAAGGCGAACTGTACTAGCCATCCTCGCCCTGCCTACCCGCAAGGTGCCTCTTCACGCCTGGTTTGAAGGACCCCAGGTTGTAAGAATGACGGAACACGTGTGCCGGTAAAGCATTCCATTTTTTGAAGTGCGACAAAGAAAAGAGTTGGCAAACTTCTTTGTTCGCGATGGTATTGATGCCACAGTTAGTCGGTGACATCGGAGACGCTACCGCTTTTTTTCGCTACCGCTGCGCCACAACGACGTCGAAGTCCTAGGTTGCAGTGACTGCTCAACACCAGGCGGACAGTATACTTGTTTGCCAATCGTCATGAACTAAAATAAAACACTACAGCGCCCTCTTGAAGAAAGAAAGAAGAAGTAATTTATTTGGGACAATACATGGTTGTTAAAAGAAAAGGCAGACGTAGAATAAAAGAAAATAAAAAAAAAAACAATTAAACTTAACAATAACTTACAAAAGTACCTATAACTATAAAAGAAAAAAAAAATAACTCAATAAATAAAAAAAAAGACAATTATGGGAAAAAAAAATAACCTAACAAAAAAAAAAAGTAAATACATAAATAAATAGAATTTATGATGTCTTTTCTAAAAACAATGCTGTGTCCCAAAAAGGTGTGCCATTCAGCATGCATTGGGTGACCCGAGTTCACCCAATACATTTAATAATAATTGAAGATGTACAGTCACGAGCAATGAAATGTATACATTGTCAAATTTTCAAAATTATGTACACGCAATATTTTGCAAAAGAAAGTATACGAGTCTTGCTTCATAAATATGTAACCGTCAATTTATTTCATAATAATGTATACAATGACATTTTCAATACCAAATCTATAGTAGGTATGAGGTGTACTTTTTAAATACGTATATTCGGGTAAAATTATACTACTTCGAATAATAATAATAATAATAATAATAATAATTTCACGTATAGCTTTCTAAAGAAGTTTAAATGTAGTCAATTAGCTTCATATTTATATATAATTTGTCATTAATCTGTAGACATCTACTGTTGGACTTACATAGGTCTGTCCTAAATGATACCACCACTTGCATCCAGCGGCTCCCACTGGCTCGTTCTATATCATCAGACCACCTAGTAGAAGGCCTGCCAAGAGAGCTATGCTTCGAGTATCTCTACGCCATCAAATCAGAAATAAGGAGATCCGTAGAAGAACCAAATCGACATTGCACTAAGGATTGCAAAGCTGAAGTGACAATATATAATATAAATATTCTTATCTTTACTGAACGTTTATGATTGATTTTGATGACTTTTTTGGTGTTTGGTGTGGCCCTAAAGGGCTTAGAATCATAATAAGACTCGGAAGGTGGTATTGAAATCGAGTTCTATTTTTTTCATATAACCCACACCCTACATAAATACCTTAAATAAACATAAATACATAAATACCTTAAATAAGTGAACAGGTGTTTCTGAAATTCAAAACCAGTCAAGTGCGTGGTGCACCTTGCACAGTGGAAACTAAAAAGTTGCGCTGCTTGATGAAGAAGAATCTTTAAGACTTTTAATATAACGACATAAAATCAACCGCAAAAATAAGTTGTCAATTTCATTGTCATTGTAATTATTCAAAATAATACGAAAAACATAGTTACGGGAAAATTTATCTTCTACAAAATAATTATTGAGAAAACTTGTTTTATTGTTCTACAACCTTAAATTTTACGTTGGTATAACACAACTTTGATGATTTTAGACTCTTATTAAAGAAAGTACTGACTTAAGCAAATAAGTCAAAATTACACTTGGAAAGCCTAAGAAAAGCTACTTAACACGTTCCTACGTGTTAATTCTTCTACTGCTCAGTTACATGTATGGACTACTAGCCTCATTTTTTTATATATTAATAAGGCTCTAGACCTATTTAGATATGTGGTAGAATCTGTCTTTCCACAAAAAAGTGATATGCTTTTTATATCGAAGAAAAATATTTGATTATATCAAATCATATTTATATGAAATTAAGTAAGTAGATGTATTCTATGAACCGATACACAATTTTGCAGCAGAAAATTTGGTATAATTAAATATTTTTCTGCTGCAAAATTGTGTAGCGGTTCATAGAATACACATACTAACATAATTTCATATAAATAGAGCCAATAATTTCCAATTAAAATGACTGTGACATAAATGGAGTGGAGTGGAGACACATAAGTGGAGTGTGGAGATAAAATATAAATTAAGTATAAGAGTACTGTGACGATCTCAACATTACACTTTATTTAAATCTCTAAAACAATGTATTTTCTGTAATATGAACCTATTTATGGACGGTCACCCATCCATTTACTGACCGCACCCAAAGTTGCTTAACCTAAAAATCGTTTGCCGACCACGTGACTATGTGCAACGTAATACTAAGTATGGACATACGCCGAAAATAATAAAGTTTCACATATATAAGGGGTGTGGTGTCGGCGAAGGTGTCTCCGAGCGTATGCTTGGTGAGTGCCCGTCAGACGTCTCTACCCCCGCATATATGTGGACGGTTTACCAAGGCGGTGCGTTCGGGCGGCCATGCTGCTAGAATGCTAGTTAAGGTTTCCGATCTTCGTATATGGTTTTTATACATATTATTAATGGTGATTGGTGATGCATGGCAAAGAATATATATAAAGTATATATTAAATATGTATACAATAATAAATAAATAATGACGGTATGGTGGTCCGTCTATGATTACTGGCAAAGAGATCTAATATGAATAATACGATCTATACATGTTAAAGGCAAATTTATATCATTGAAATATATTGAATATAATTTATTATTATTAATTAAATATTTAATGACGGTTTGTGGGTCCGTCAATTATGAATGTATATATGTTTGATATATATTAAGAAACGAAGTTTACTCCGTTTCTTTAATATTATGTAATATTGTAATTGTGAATATAAAAGTGAAAGTAATGCTTCGGCGCAAATATTGTTTATGTTTCAGAATCTAATGGATTATTTGAAACCTAAGAAGAAGAGAATTCAATGAAGATTTATACTTTTAAATTGAATTGCGTTGGGAAGAATTTATGCGTCATAACTAATAAATAATTATATTTCAGCTGTATACGTGTATAATGTTTTGGCAGGTTGTAGTTGACCCGATACTTGAGTTTGAGGCTCTGATGTGGCCTGAGTCATGTCTATAGTGTCCTTAAGCGAGGCCCGAGGATTTTTAATCTTAGTTGACCCGATGCTTAAGTATGAGGCTCCGATATGATTTTGGTCATGTCTATAGTGTCCTCAAGTGAGGTCCTTTGACTTTGCTGATGTGATGCTGACATGAGGTTGACTCTGTGGTGCGATTTATATCGATGCAGTAGTTTCCTCAGGTCCATTGCTGAAAGCGGCCTTAGTGATACAGATTAGAATTGCTGCGGTGGTGCGACTTAGGTCGATGCCGTGATGTAATTCGGTTTGTTGCTGAGGCGCTGGAATATTATACATCGTTTGTAGCAAAATGACTCGTCTTCTTATTAGAGACGCCCCTTAGCTTAGCAATAGGGATTTTTATAATTGACATTGTAGCATGTCATACTATTAGGGCAACTGGTTGCTTCTCACTTCGAGATAGCTAACTAGTATTAGACAGTGTGGCCTGCTTAACTCTTATCATGCGTGTTTATCAAGTCCTAAATAATGAACTGGATTCGGATGTATATTTGAGTATTGAGCCAAAGGGTACCTTGCGTGAGCAAGTGCTATGGTTTTAATGATGCAAAGCTATAATAGGAAAACTAAATATATCAAAGAATATTAGTTGTAAGACAATGCGATAATTTGAATAATAATTATGTAGGGTTAGGTAGGACTTAGTTTTAAGGAATTGCGGTTGTGATATTATAAAGAATTGAATATTATCAATACTATATGACCCATATATAGTGATAATAGAAATCTACGTTATAACTATAATTATTAATGAATTTGCCTACACTACGGTGAGGTTATTATAAATACTATATTACACATATATAGTGATAAAAGAAATATACGCTATAAATAGCATTATTGATGAAAATACCGTAACAAAGGTGAAGTTTATGATAAATATAAACTCTATATTAACCACATATAGTGGTATGACAAATATACGTTATAAATGATATTATTTATTATTATTGATGATTTTTACTTGACTAAGGTGAGGCTGACGATTATAGCATTGTGCTTACGGAATGCCGCCTGGCGGTTTAATGTTCGAATACATATCTGAACCAGGGATTTATTCCTTTATATATAATGACCAGGGCTTGTCCCTCATTTATTATAGCGTTTTGCCTTCTCATACAAAGATGAATAAGAAATATAATGCGACTTCGGTCTTAATCGATACTATTACTAAATATCAGGGCTTGATCCCTTTCTATGCTATGAAAATAAGAACAATATAAAAGAATAAATCTTGCGTCCCGATAACGAAATCACTATAAATATAAATTACCAGGACTATGTCCTTTTATGTTATAACAATCAAATTGTGTGTCGCAGGCGCACTATAAATAGCCTATCCCTTACCCGGGAGGGCTCGTATCTATGGTTGGAGCCCACAGTCGGTGGCGTGTGCGGGACCATCGATCTCCCCCTCTTCTTTATATTTTTACTATAGAGTTTAAGTATATAAGAATTGGAGGAGCGGACTACTTTCAGCTACTCGTAAGAGGTGTTGAAAGTATAGGGATATATTTATTATCTCACCATTTTGCCTTTATTGGCTTATATAAATATTTTTATTATGATAATCATATGACACTAAAATAATTAAACTATATAATAAATAAGGTATTATTGTTTTCCATTGTCGAGTTGAACCTGTTGCCTCTGATGCTCTAAAAGAACACGGATAATTACGATCACAACGTAACAAGGGTCCTGGCCGCTAGACAATACACGTGCCAATTTCGTAGTTTTATGCTATTTATTTTCGTGCATTTTAATTAGTATTTATTTAATTATGTCTTATTTCTATATTATATATATAATGTAAGGCAGGTTCAGTCACAGTACGTAACCCTTATAATTTTTCTATTTGGCTATGGAACACGAAAAAATAAAAAAATACGAAATGAGCAATGAAATTTATAATTTTACAGTTTTTTTATTCATTCACAATACATCGCAAAATAAAGTATACGAGCTTTGTTTCAAAATAATGTATCCAACTAATAATACTAGAATAATATTATGTATATAGTATATCAAAATATTTTTTTGGCATTGAAGGAGGTTTTTCTTTTTGAAAAAAAACTAGTATAGTATAGTAGATATTTTCATTATGTATTGCCTTTTATGTGTGCGTGATATGTCACTTTATCACTGTGTGCATGTGTCAATTTATCGTTTACAATTCTTACAATAGTTTAAATCAAATTTAAAAAATACAATTATTGACGCTTAGGGAATAAAAAAATAAGTTGCCAAACCTATATATATGTCTATTTCTTTTACTCCTGTTAGTGATTCGAAGCAACAGACTAAGATAGCAATATTTCCTATGAAATATAGTTACAAGAGCGGCAACAGGGTATGGTTCCGTCCATGGGGTTCTTAGTCTAAGCGTAAGATGCGTACTGTGACATATAAGTGTCAAAGGAATTTATCCTTTATTCAATAGCAACATGATCGGTTTCTATAATTATCAAAGGCTTTATGACTT
The DNA here is from genome assembly GCA_023373885.1 of Hestina assimilis. Taxonomy (NCBI): domain Eukaryota; kingdom Metazoa; phylum Arthropoda; class Insecta; order Lepidoptera; family Nymphalidae; genus Hestina; species Hestina assimilis. The sequence goes on along the minus strand of CM041767.1, from coordinate 967,130 downwards.
AATAATATAGAATTAAAGATTAATTTCCTTTGAAACCTGAAACTATCGCAGTATCTATCTAGCGTAAAAATACACGCATAGGCTGTAGTAAAATGTAAACAAGTAATACTAAAAAAAAATAAAAACATGTGTTAGGGCACGCGGTATTTTTTTTTATGTTAGAAGTTGGCAAACAAGCATACGGCCCACCTGATGGTAAGTGGCTGCCGCAGCCTATGAGCGCTTGCAGCACCATTAGTAGGTGCCACTCGCGCGTTGCCAACCTCGAGATATTAGTTCTTAAATCTCGTTCGCCCAGTAATTTTGCTAGCATACAATGCCCTTCAAACCGGAACACAGTAGTGCCTAAGCACTACTATTTGGCGGCAGAATATTGGACACTGCGGTGGTACCTACCTAGCCGGCCTCTTGCAACAAAAGACCTACCACCAGTGTGATTGATTGCACTGGTGGAATAATCTCTGTTGTGACAGAGGTTATCCCAACAGCGGGCGATGGGGTCGTCACATCCCGACGCCTTAAAAATGGTAGGTATGAACTAGTTGCGCATATTTGTAAATTTATGTAACGCATTTTAATAACGTTTATTTTTTTCTTGCATTCCCTCCTACGTCTGTCGCCTAGCCTACAGCCGGATAAAGAGGAGGGCAACAGCGGCGAAAGCTCCGAGGCCTCCACAAAAGAGGCTTCGGAAAAAAAAATCCGACTTGTGAACACCAGGCCACATATTTTCCTTTGATTTTTTTACATCCCCAAATTTAATATTCTGGTCTAACCTACCTAAACCTAAGCCACGATAAGGAATTTTGTTCCAAAAATACTAAAACGCATTTGCTTATAAAATTTGAAGCGTTTACACATAATTTATCCAGGATCCCATCATCAGATCTTGCCCGTATAGGTTATCCAATAAAACAGGCAGGTTGGGGAAAATATGTTGTTAAAACTATCGTTCAAATACAAAAATGTTATTATTAAAAGAGCAGTAAATGCATAAATCAATTTTTATCAAAATATATTTATATAATTTTAAAGAAAATATGCTTATAACGTACATTTTATTCAAAATGTCAATGTATATTTATCGAAATCGGTCCACACGTTCAGTTCAGTAACAGACCAAGTGTCTGATTGTTCCAACAATTATGGTTTATATATTAAGTTAAAGGTGTGTGTGATACGAGCAAAAACTAGAAATAATAAAACCTAGAACTTTATTTCCACGCCACCTACTGGGTCTTACTGTGATTCTAAGCTATCCGGGGATACTAAATACCCAAATACAAAAAAAAACATCAGTATCAATTAGAGAAATTCAATGATATACACATAATAATAAAATATATTTTAAAATAAAAATAATATACTGCTTTAGACGTAAAAATGTCACTGTATACATTATTATGAAATTAATTGACGGTTACATTATTATGGAGCAAACCTCGTATACTTTCTTTTGGAAAGTATAGCGTGTACATAATTTTGAAAAATTGACAATGTATACATTTCATTGCTCGTGACTGTACAATAACTAAATTTTCTCTAACTTATTGCGCTATCCAAATACAATTATACATATTTTAAATCTGTTACGACGGGTAACTAGTTCATTAATTATATTAATTAGTAAATGTATATTGTAATAAGTAAAAAACTTAATAACTTAATCATTATCAAGTTACCTAAACACGGATATCCTCCGTGTGCAATGCTGTAATTTCGCAAGTTTGCGATAATAATTGCTGTGATGAAAGGTGATTTACTTAAAACATATTATTATATTTATCATAACAACAAAAAAATACTGACTTCAAAACTAAAAAAATTTTTTTTTCTACAACAATAGTCGGTGCTAGACTCCGACTACGGTTTTTTTCTTCTAAAAATTATTTTATTTCGTACTTTTTAGTTACGAATGATATAAATACTTAATGATTAATTCAATTTTAAGACTTTTTCTCATGGATACCTTAAAAAAAAATCATCAAAAATGTTCATCAAATGAAAACTACGGGGCCAAAGTAGATTAAACTTTTATGACACAACTATTCGCATTTAAACTAAAGAATAATCTCGTAAATCGGATCATGTATATGAGAGTAATCTGTGTACCACATAAAAAAATACCATTCGAATTGAGCAGCTCTTCCTTTTTGAAGTCGGTTAAAAATTCATAAATTGTAAAACTCAAAATCGCAAACAAACTCGAAATTCCATCCGTACAACCAACTTCCGTGATCGGTTTTTCTAAACCGATATAAGTTGGAAACCTTCAAGAGAAGAGCCTATTCTTTCTTTAAAGGACTGCAATGCAGGTGTATGCCCTCTGTGTTTCAAATGTTCAGAAGAGGCGGTTGATCGCTTAACATCAGATCAGGATCCTACCCAATTGCCACCTCTTACTTAAAAAAAAACCTAATACAGAAGGCGCACTGCACTAGCCGCCCTTACCCGCAAGTTACAACTGATTATACGCTAGCTGACCTCGAAACCCGGCTGGCGAGAAGTCACTACATGAGTTTTTCACCAATGTACGGTGGTTTCTAACCAGGGGTTTAAGCCGTACCACCGAATTGTATTGACTTTACAGGTTCCGTGGACAGGGGTGCTTATGTTTATGTCTTTCCCGACCCCGACACAAAATATTAATATCCTTATGGGGGCCATGAACGAAGTTCCTTAACGCGGCTTACGGGTAGTGCAATTTAGTAGAATTTCGTCACGTAACGAAATTGCGTATGCTGTGTAAGTGTGAGTGTGTATTGAGCCTACTACAATGAAATGAGCACACAAAAAAGTGCGCAGCCGGATGTGCAACTCTCTCTCTCTGTCCCTGTCTCTTTTTATCATAACCTATTGAAATATACAGTATACAGTATGAATCTTTTAAATTATTTGGACGAGGACTTGCTGATAAATGCTTTGTATAATTTCCTTAATTTTACAAGTTTCACACAATTCAATTGTATTCCGAATTATAACGATAGGTTTCTTGACTTGGTTATAGGGAACTGTGAATGCTTAGTAAAGAGAAGTTCTATGCCGCTTGTGGTAGAAGATCTCCATCACCCAACTTTGGAAATATGGATAGAAAATTTACTCTCTACCCAAAAATCAATTATGACAGCAACTCGTACAATACGACTATTTCGTAATGCTAATTATGATGCAATCAATGAAGCCTTGTCTCATGTAGATTGGGATGATATTCTTAGTAACTGTGATATTTCTGCTGCTGTGGATACATTCTATCAGGTTATTAATGCGTTTATTTCTAACTTCGTTCCAGTCAAAATTGTTAAAGGTAGTAATGTGTATCCTTTTTGGTACTCACCTGCTTTAATCAAAATTATTTCTGAAAAATTAAAGTATCATCGCAAATGGAAAATTTACGGTAGGGTTGCAGACTATGAAACTTTTAAAATTTTACGGATGCGGCAGAAACAAATGCAAATGAAATGTTATGAAAAGTATATTTATGATTCCGAATTAAAAATACGATGCAATAGCAAATACTTTAGGTCTTTTGTCAAGTCGAAAAAATCATCGGTCAGTATTCCAAATAATATATGTTTTATGGATCGTAAAGCTAAGGAAGGGAAAGATATTTGCTCGCTCTTTAATGATTATTTTAAATCTGTTTTTGAATCTCATGATTCTACAATCAGACTAAGCTATTCACCAAATAATAAAAGCGGTAGTTTGGATATTGGATCTATAGAAATGACACTAGATATTGTTAAAAAATACTTAAATAAATTAGATATCAATAAAGGATCCGGACCGGATGAGATACCTCCTATATTTTTGAAGTTTTGTAGTAAATCTATCGCTTATCCCATTTTTCTTTTATTCAGCAAATCTCTACAGTCCGGTAAATGGCCGCGTTTATGGAAGCAGTCCTATGTGGTACCTATTTTCAAATCCGGTGATAAGCATAACGTTCAGAACTATAGACCAATATCTAAATTATGTACTATTGCAAAACTGTTTGAGAAAATTATTTACGACAGTATCTTTCCCTTCTTTAAACATATGATCATGGATCAACAACATGGTTTCGTTGACAAAAGATCTTGCGAAACTAACATTTGTGAGTTTATTGATCGTGTTGCCATTGCAATGGATGGAGGTTACCAGGTGGACGTCGTGTATACTGACTACTCTAAGGCCTTTGATAAAATTTCGCACAAACTTTTAATATATAAACTAGAAGAAGTTGGTATACACGGCGACCTACTTCGTTGGTTTTCATCATATCTAGACAATAGAAGTCAAGCCGTTGCCATTAAGGGTTATTGTTCCTCGTTTGTTCCTGTGTCCTCTGGAGTGCCTCAGGGATCACATCTCGGGCCCTTATTATTTAATCTTTATATAAATGATATCCCTAATATATTCGATCACTCTTCTACACTTTTATATGCCGATGATATGAAAATATTTAAAATAATTAGCAAACCGTCTGACTGTATGCTCTTACAAAGTGATCTTAACAAACTTTGTCAATATTGTCAGGACAATCTTTTACACTTAAACATAAAGAAATGTTGTGTCATCACTTTTTCTCGAAAAACGAGGCCTTTCATTTTTGAATATAAATTGAATGTTGACATTATTAATCGTGTGACGGAGATAAAGTACCTGGGAATATTTATTGACAGTAAATTAACATTTAAACAACATATAAATCATATAAGCGCTAAAGCGTATCGTATGCTTGGCTTCATTTTACGAGTTAGCAAAGATTTTAAAAACTAGTAGTACGTAGAGTACGTTAATTCTTCTGTACAACTGTTTCGTCCGTTCTATATTGGAATATGGTTCTATAGTCTGGAACCCGCAATATAAGACCTATATTGAAAGTTTAGAAAATCTACAAGATAAGTTCCTCAAGCATGTAAGTTTTATGTGTTTCAAGTCTAAACTTATTCCACCTACACTGCTTTCTTTAAGTGATCGGCGACTGTTCAGAGATCAAATGTTTCTGTTTAAATTGATCCAATACCAAATTGATTCCCCATATCTACTGGGCAGATTATATTTTAGATGTCCCACAATAATCACACGTATGCAATATTTATTTCATGTACCGGTTTTGAGGACTAAATATACCCAAAATACCTTCATTTTTCGTTCTTGTCATTGTTATAATACTAAATTTATTAATATTGACATATTTTCTTGCTCAGAATATATGTATAAGAATAAGCTTATCGCATTAATTAAGTTCCAATAATTAACTATTACTATAATATTAAACTATAATAATTAACTGTTAACTATGATTTAATATTTTTTCTGGAATAATTGACTTATTATATTAATGTATTTTTTTTTAATTTTTAATATCAATAATTTGTATATTACTTTCTGCTCTTTTGTTATAACCTATATTGTATAATTTATTAGTGGAAACTTAGTTGGTCTATGTAATATTTGATTTTCTAAGATTTTATGTATCATCGTACTGTTTGTTTCCCATGAATAAATAAATAAATAAATAAATAAATAGATTTCATTTCGAATTACATTCGGAGTTGAAGAAAAAACGTCAGACCCCCGACTGCACATATTTTTATTTATTTGGGTAGAATTGTTTACAAAGTTGACAACTGTAATAAAAACCAAAGCTGTCAGCATAACGTGCTGTCCATGTTGTATTAAAATCATTTTGCATTTCAATATTAATTCGTTATTTGCAAACTAAACTGACAGCAGAGAATTTAAAATGAATATAAACATTAAAACTGTATGTTTGGAAGTTAGTTACGTATACCAATTCTACATAAATCGCCTACAGTGCATAAGTCCATATTTCCACATAAGAAATATGAACCGCCGTGTCAGCGTCGCAAGCCTCAAAAGGAGGAACCGACACCCGCCGGGTGCGGGCCGTGAGAAAGCATTCTTTGGTCCCACTTCGACCGGGAATCACTAGGCTAGTTAGGTTAAAAATGTATTATTTTATTATTAAAATTTAATTTAAGTAAAATGGAGTTTCTTTTGCATCCGGCGGCTGTAGCAATACGTAATTAGTTTGTTACATTGTTTCTGAACGACTGACGAAGTACTGTGATTCAGTTATCAAATTCCCTCAAGAGTTTAATGTTGACCTCGTCCCTTAGGCGCCCTATGTAATGGCGGACTCCAGCTTGGGACTTCTTCTTCTTAGGATTATTCCCAGTATTTTTTCAGTATGTCTGGGTTACTAGTTTTTACTCAGAGCGTTTGTCATTTAACCCCCGCAACGCTAAGAACGAACTAGTAACTCATTGTATAAGAGCAAACTACCTATCAAGAGTTAACGATTATTATCAGATGTTATGATAACCAAGACCGACAGCTTAACGTGCTCTCCGAGGCACGGTGGGAAGAAAAATTTTTTTTTTAAAGAATATTAGCAATGCTTTTTAATGGCATTACTAAAATTCCTTTTGCCCCTCCAAATAAGCTCGAAGCTTGCGCTAGGAGTGAGTACTATGAAAACCCAAGAAGGCAAGATCGGACCCTTGACTCTCGCGTTAACGGAGCGAAGTCGGCCCTTTTACCGTTGAGCTATTCAGGCTTCGTAATTAAATCACTATTATTATTATATTTCTAATTATAATTCAATTGATAAACAGATAAAGTCACAGACTGGTGCTTGTATCAGATTCTATTATTATATTAATACAAATTGACACCCAAGCATTATAACGATTAAAACTACTCATTTCAATACGATTAAAATACAATAGGCATTCTTGAATTAATTCTATCAAATAATAGACAGTTGCATTCTTTACGATATAGGCTTTTGAACGTGGCTTTGTTTTTTAAATAAATAAAACACACATTATCCTGTGTCGGGGATAGTTATATCCTTTTTTTTTTTATATCAGAGGGCAAACAGACAGGAGGCTCACCTGATGTTAAGTGATCACCTCCGCCCATGAATATCTGCAACACACGAGGGCATGCCGTCCTTTGAGAAAGCATTAAGATCTTCTCTTGCAGGTTCCTATGTCATTTTTTATGTTACAAGTTGGCAAACAAGCATACGGCCCACCTGTCACTAAGCCTAGCCTACGGTGCCCTTCAAACCGGAACACAGAAATGCCAAAGATACAACTGCTGTAGAAATTCGACACTGCGGTCTAACACCTAGCTGACCTCTTGCAATAAAAGACCTACCCTTAAAAATGTCAACAAACAAACGGTCCTAGCAAAACATTTATATGTATGTATATTTTTAATTATTATAATTTATGTGATGCGGCATTTAATGTGATCGACAGATAAGCAAATTATTTGAAGGCTGTTCTTGACATTGTTAAACGAATGAAAAAAAAATTCAGCCCAAATACAGAATTGACTTAGGCCTTTGTTATATACATATCTATTTTTTTCTTGGGGAAATGCATTTACGCTCTCCCACGCTGAGACAGATGATAAATAACCCCGGGGACTGTGGAACCCGAGAACATATGCATGGGTCTTTATAGGACCTGGCCCCATACCCACTAAAACGCCAATGACCCGTCTAGCGCCATAGTGGGATGCCGCGGGTTCGCTTGCGCATTCAACCACGACACCCCAGCGCTCGCCACTTTCGTGACCCTCCTGGGACCTACTGCCGCCATATGTATACATAATAATACTTAAATACAAATATATTTAACCCCCGTGGCGCATGGACGCACCTAGACCTGTAGGCCCTCGCCTGAGCCCGCTTAGGAAAGTTCACTCAGTAGTAAACTCTCGAAGTAATAAATTTTTACAAATATATGCAGTGAGTTAGACGCACTTACGTCTTTTGACCCCCGCCCGCAATGACTTCTCGAGTAAACCCAGGAACTCGGCAAACCCGCAGTATATACACATATAGAAGCTCCTTCCAACCATCGGACGCAAAACTTGCCGGGCACGTCCAGGAAGTCGGCAAACCTCAAATATTTACATATTTACACGTCTCCTCCTCTTGGCACGTAGAATGACTTCGGCTGAATGACTTCCCGGGTAAACGCAGGAAGCCGTAAAACCTGTTCGCTTCACCGGGTAGCCGAAGGCGTCACCTGCACAATCGACTCTTGCTCTCGGGCCTCCCCAGCACGACAAGCCCAGGGTACCGCCAAGATTTACCCCTGCGTTTGGTGTGTTATATACACCCCTGATGTAATTTCTGATAACGTTTAACACTCATAAGCATGACTGCAACTTGAAGTATCACATGCGCGCGTTTACAACCTCCCTTAGGTAAGAGGGAAGAGACAAGAAGACGAAAACTTATCTTTAAAAAATCATCACTAAAATTGATCAATAAAATGACAAGGATAGCACTAAAACACACACACACACACACACACAAAAACCTACTTCTTTCTGAAATCGGTTAAACATATTTATATACATAAATACACTTTATTATTATTGTTCTATTTATTAAATTTTTAATAATTTTTAGGATTAAGTTTTTAATTATGTTTCATTTTTTTTTTATTATTCTTATACAGTTTTGTCTCTTTTTAACTATAATGCTTTTTAATGTTTTAGTTTAGTTTATTTATAAATATATTCTTTCTTTCTTTCATATTATTTTAGTTCATTAGATAAATAGTTTTACCTCATTTAGATCATCTTTATTATAAAATTATGGATGGTTGGTTGGTTTCATCCAAATCTGTTCAGCTATTTACATCTATTGTATTTACCGTTCTGGGTTTTAATAGCATTTTAAGATGAGGTCATATTTTCTTTATTATTAATATATACAATTGTTACTTTGCCTGTACGTACCAATATTGTAAATGTGAAAGTTTGTTATTCTTTCATACAAATACTACGGGACAGATTTGGATGAAAATTGTCACACACATAGCTTATTACCTAGACTAACACATAGGATAAAAATTTTGGGTTCCCCTGTGATCATCAAGCGAGCTCCGTCCGCCCGTCTATCCGTCTGTCCGTCCGTATGTCACAGTAGTTTTACTCGGAGACTATTGGCTCTATCTATACGAAATTTAGTAAGTAGGTGTATTCTATGAACCGCTTTTGTACTGAACGCGATTTTGTTAAAAATATAGGAAAGCAGTCCATACATGAAAGTGAGGGTTGAAAAAAATATTTCAAAGTATGGCAATGTGTGAGATATCATTGGACAGGTCTTTCAAAATGATAAAGAGGCTTGATTTTGACTTGTTTCATTATGTCAGTAGTTGTTGAGATATAAGCTCCTAAAATCATAAATATTGTCCCCTCTCTAACTTTTGAACGATGGGATTTAAAATTCTAGAAAAATTAGAGGTTGTAGAACATCAAATGAACTTTCAACCACATTGTTTTGAAGAAGATAGGTCTACAAATTTTATGTAAAAATAAGTTGTTGTCATAACTTTGTTTTTCATATTACTTTGAATTTTTTTTTTTATGTTATAAGTTGGCAAACAAGCGTACGGCCCACCTGATGGTAAGTGTTTGCCGTAGGTGCCACTCACGCGTTGCCAACCTCGAGATATTGGTTCTTAAATCTCCTCTGCCCAGTAATTTCACTAGCGTACAGTGCCCTTCAAACCGGAACAGCAATGCCTAAGCACTACTATTTGGCGGCAGAATATTTGACACTGCGGTGGCACCTACCTAGCCGGCCTCTTGCAACAAAAGACCTACCACCAGTGTGACTGATTGCACTGGTGGAATAATCTCTGCTGTGACAGAGGTTATCCCAACAGCGGGCGATGGGGTCGTCACATCCCGACGCCGGTTTAAATAATTACTATGAATTTACCAACTTCACTTTACGGTCGATTTTAATTCGTTATTTTGAAAGTCCCCAAGTGTTTCTACTGCAAACGGCACAAAGATGTAATTTGGAATAAGTGATGAATACTTACGCCGTTTACAGAATTCAGCTTTTTCCGCAGCGGCTCCCACCCGTAACACCGTCTCCCTGATATGAGACGGGACCAATATATAAGAGCAAGTGGTGTCCCACAAAGGTCCCCCTTTTATACATATTTTGATCTATAACAATCGCTTGGTTTTATTTTGTAGGCTTCCAAAGCCTACATCCGATTAGATTTTTTTTTAAGAATATTAGCAATGCCTTTTTAAAAGTATTACTAATATTCCTATTGCCTCTCCATATAAGCTCGAAGCTTGCGCTAGGAGTGGGTACGACAATAGCCCAAGGGGGTCAGGATCGATTAACAGTGTGGAGTCAGTCTTTCTACCGTAGAGCTATTTAGGCTTCAAACTTAAATCACTACACTACAAAATTTCTTCTGAGATAAGAACAGATTACTGCACGTTTTCCATAACTATGCAATCCAATTAACAATCCCCACAATCTTGAAACCTTCACTTTCCCCTCTCATCACTTCCCTTGGGTTGGCACCGCGCATGTGATACTTCAAATATCGCGCGCGTTCATAGGTTGAGGTGACTGCTTACCATCAGACTGTATCATTGTTTGCCAACCGTCATTAAATAAAAAAATAACTACAAAAAAACTCAAATGTTTTGAGGGGAATTTAAACCAGCACACTTTTGTCCCATCTCGAGTATAAGTGATTTGTATAACAGCAAAACAAACCGGTTTTGATATTTTAAATAAATAAGGTAATTCGTACATACCTTTAAGAGAATTAATTGATATATTTGCATTTACTTTTAAATTAATTATATACTAATTGGATACAATTTTAAGATTCAATTTGAGAATTTAATTATAATAGACCTTGAAGAACGAAGTAGCTTCGAGTTGATGACAGCAAGGGGTGGCAAATCGAATCAAATATTTTTATTCAACGTAAAAAGCATTACACTTATTGGTCCATCTTCGATGACGTCCTTAGCCGTGGTTCGGCTTCGCAGGAGGCACCCTAAGGACGGAATCAAATTTGAACCCCGTGGGGGCTGCCTCTTTATCACGGCTGAGTCTCTGTGCTCGACCCCGCCGCTCGGTGACGCTGTCAAGGTCAGTAGGGCCAACAGCAATACACATTGCGAAAAAAAAATATTGTAGAAGGTCACACTCTTTTGAGTATGTAGTGATAGACCACCGGTTCCAAAATTACACCCCTACCCGAGAACCGGCGAAACAAACTCAGGGATAGCAACATAATTAACATTTTTTTAGCCACGAATTAAACTTGAATTAGGTTTTTGAGTTTCAGTTCACACGCAGTAGAAGAGAAACTTTATATTTTAGTTAATTTATAAGAGTCTTCTTATTCCTAGCATTTTACTCGGTACTTTATGTACCCAGAGTCTGCTTATTACTCTTATCCGGATTTGACGGGTTACTAGTTCACTAGCACAGAGCGCTTGCCATATGCGAATTGCAAATTACCTACCAAGAGTTAACGATTATTATCAGAAGTTAAGATTACAACTGGGACTGACAGCTTAGCGTGCTCTCCGAAGCACGGTGGGGAGACCCACAAGGACAAACGCCCAGACCGAGACAGATGTTTATAAGATTACAAATATCCAGTCCATCAATATAGTTCTAATTATTATTACTGTTATTAATAATGCGAGCAAAGCCAAATGATCTACACGTATAATAACTCTTTATTAATTTATGTAGGTAGTTAAATACCGCTTTCATCCTTTTTCGGTTTGACATACTAATGTACATAACGCGTCCGTGACATTCTGGTGTCGGTACTGTATGTAGAGTACGGTATATAACCGGTTGGACGGTGTTATACCTTAAAAGAAAATAAATATAAAACCACGCCTGTAATTTTAATTAAACTAATATAAGGATAGCCTAGAGTCTTTATGTATTTCATCCAAGCAGGTTAACATTATTAACAGCTTATTGTAATCAACAATGCTTTAAATCCCTTACTACTAAATAACACAATAAATTGCACAGCACTGTAACTACTACGTCGGATTTCAACGATTCGTCCTTTTATATGTGGTATGACAATAATTTTCTGTATCATAAAATATTAAAGAAATCATCAATGTGACGCTTCGTTAGAATTTCATCTTTTTCAAACAATGTCTTTCTAATCCAACGTATTAAATAGGTTCTATAATTCGTGATGCGCCAACAAATAAATTATTTATTGATACATAAAAGGTACAGTCTTATTACAGATTTCACTATGACTTCTTAACTCATCTACCTAGCAACTTGTGTTAAGGAAATGTCAGTCTTAGTTTCCACAAAAATACAAGTGAAATGACTTTTATACAGTTTGGAGTTTTTAGTTAATAATTATATAAAACTCGACAAAGAGAAATAATTTGTCTCAAGTAAGTAAGTCTCAAGGTGGTTTTGGACGGCGTTCAAGTTGGAATTCAGCCCTCTAATGTTGCACCAAAGGGAGCGTGGGAGGCAGCCTTAAGTCGCCGGCTTCTTTTGCCCCGAACAGTGCCATAGAGCGCAAAACTGCCCTCCCCAAAATTCGGCGGGCAGCCTGGACAAGAGTCGACTCCGCACAGCACACCCTCGAGGTGTGCCCCGCGTGGAACGTGGATCTTAGAGGCCTGGTCGAAGAGATCGGAAGAGACCTCTCCCTGCCAATTCGGCTAGGGAGGCCGTTATGTCCATCTGTGAGACCGTTATGACCCAGAAGGAGGCAGCCGAGAGAGATCGGGAGAGAGCCGATCCTGATCGACAAAGAAAGCGGCGGCGTCGACCACCTGATGCCGCTAGTCATCTCGGCCCCTCAGCCCCGTTAGCCGGGCCTATATAAATAGGGCTCGCCCTCGGGCCGTGAACGCGCAGAGTGGGGTACCTGTACGTCCGTGATGCGTCCTAAGTAGGACGGCAGTCGGTGTGGTCCCGACTGCCGTGTGCGCTTGTATGGGAAGCGCTGGGGGGTGTCTCACCATCTCGCCGCCGCCATGTGTTATTTTGAGGCAAATAACATACTTTTAAAATTTGTACATCATAAAAAAAATACCATACTGCATAAAACATTCCCACAATCAATAACAAAGTCGGCACCTGTAAAAATTATGCCACTTTTATAGGCCGAGGGGTTGATGCAAATTGCAATATATCATCATTTTATAGCCCGGGAGCTAGTTGCAAATATATTAACGGCATCTATATTAATATATTATGTACAACAATGTTGAATAATGAGTGAATATAATTCGAGGCGAACTTCTCAAATACGTATATGCTAAGTAGATTAATTAATTCAATTACTTATACTGTTTATAAATTGATAAATATTTAATGCACTGTTTGTACTTTAATATTTATCATTATAGCGTTAACAGAACTTACGTGAGCGTTACTTCGCGTTGATGTTTTTTTGGTGTGATGGCAAAGGGTGGCATGGGGTGTGGTGGGGTTAAAAAGTCCCACGACACTTTTTAATTTTTCATGCTGTTCTTAATGGTCTTAATTCTTTTTTTATGTTACAAGTTGGCAAACAAGCATACGGCCCACCTGATGGTAAGTGGGCGCCGCAGCCTATGAGCGCTTGCAGCACCATTACTAGGTGCCACTCACGCGTTGCCAATCTTTTGATATTAGTTCTTAAATCTCCTCTACCCAGTAATTTCACTAGCCTACAGTGCCCTACAAACCGGAACACGGTAATGCCTAAACATTACTATTTGGCGGCAGAATATTTGACACTGTGGTGGTACATACCTAGCCGGCCTCTTACAAAAAAAAGACCTACCACCAGTGTGACGTGAGTTCTAATAGCGTCACGGCTTGCGGTCGAGTATCGAGACCGACCGTGGAAAAAGAACAGCTCACGCCGAGGCTTAAGGTTGACTCCGTCCTAAGATGCATCCTGCGAGGCCGGACTGCGACCTAAAATGTCATCAGAAGTGATCGAAGGCATGGCATCTATGGATTCACCTGACGGTGTGAATATGTCGTAATTAAGAACTGTTTCGCACGTAAACGGTGACCTGTATATGGACGCAAATAAGCAATACCATGTCAACCCACAAAATTGAAAAAACTGAGTTATATATGCAGAAGTGTTGGTAAATGGCCGAAGAACATTTTTCTTTAATATTTGTAGGGTTTTAAGCTTTAAAACTTCTAAAAAAGCCATTTTTATTATGCCATTTATGTATTATTTTAAACGTTTTGGGTTATGTTATCTACGAAATATGCAGTTTGTATACCTTTTTTATGTGAAAATAAGTAAAATAACTTACATACATCTTGAAATTGCCAAAAACTTGATCATACATAAAAAAAATCATATAAAGCAGTTGTTCAAAGTTGTTCAAAGCAGTTGTTCAAAGTTGTTCAAAATTTCAAACGCATTCGCAAGTTGTTCAAAATTTTCAAACGCGTTTTTCTCGAAATGACATTCATGTGGGTGGACATGGTATTGCTTATTTGCGTCCATATGTCTATGTTGCTTAACCTCATGACCTGTTAACAAAAAATCTGTCTAGCACGGTGGCTCCCTAATCAGTGATCTGCAGGAGGCATAATATGGTCTGAGAACGATTTGAAATTTCGCGACATTTTCTTTTTTATTTCAAAAGTAGGGCAGATGACTCTACTCCACCTGATGGTAAGTGGAAATAAAGTTCAAACGCGAAGGTGGCTAACAGAGTTGCGGAAAGGAACCGCGTTAGCCACCTTCGCGGGTAGACACCACAAGATGCCTCTTCACGCCTCATTGGAAGGAGCCTAGATAATAGGAGGGAGGGAACACTTTGATTATCCAAATCGGTTATTACTCGTAAATGTTTATAACTAATTCTCAGCAAACAAACATTAATAACAGAAACAAATTGAGGCAGCTTGATAGGAAGATTCTATAAGCCTTTAATGCTCCGACTCAATTCTAAAGTGAATTACGTGAGATCAGTGTCACGAATCCCAAAACTACGCCCAAGACACGTTTTTAATTACTGGTTTTATTTTTTGGTTGGTTTGTATGTATATAGACTTTGTACTATGACACTATATTCTTAAAGGACTTAATTTTTTTAATCATGACAGTTGGCAACCAATACGTTCACCCTGATGATAATCAGATACTACAACCAATAAACGCGTGCGATATTTAAAGTATCACATGCGTGTTGCCAACCCAAAGAATAGGGAAGGAGTGAGTAGGGGAAAAGAAAGGGTACAGTAAGGGTGGGAGATTGGGCCTCCGCACAAAATGCAACAGTACCTACTGATACTGTTACTTGACGCCGATTTTCAGTGAGAGGGTAGTACTTCCCCGGTCAATTTGTGCTAGGAACAACACGGCTCTACTACTAGTGGAAAGTATTATAAAGTACAATAATGTATACACACCGACGTAAATAAGAACTTAACGATATTTTTATAATATGTATATATTCTGAGAACAGAATCTTGTTCTATTTCCTGAGTTCAATGGATGACATTTATGTTTTAGATCTTTATATCTTTTTCTTTTTTTATCTGTACATGTGAGTAATTAAATTTTTAATCTTTAAAAAGAGTTTTTATTACTATCATGTGAATGCTTTTAATACTTTTAATATAATGCTCAACGGTAGAAGGGCCGACTTCGCTCCGTTAACGCGAGAGTCGCACTCCTAATGCTAGTTTCGAGCTTATTGAGCTTATTTCGAGAAGCAATAGGAGTATTAGTAATGCCATTAGAAAAAGCATTGCTAATATTCTTTATAATAAAAAAAAAACTTTTGGTATACGCGCGGTATCTTGAGTGTTCTGAAGTGATTTTAATGGTTTTTCTTCAGATAGGTAACTTCATAGGTGGCATGACTGAGTTCTAAACCTCTTTTTTATAACAGACTAGCTTCTGCTCGCGGCTTCATCCGCGTGAATAACGTTTTTCTGTCATTTCTATTCCCTATTGTTATTTTACACTTTTGAGGGTAAAGTTTTAAAAACTTTGAATGCCATATTTATTTATATCGAATCATCAGCCTAAAAATAAGTTTCAAGCTTCTAGCTTTAAAAATAACCATACTTTTATACAACTTTTCCTCCCCCTTTTCAAGTCCATACAACCGTTTTTTCAATTATATTAAACATTAAGAAGTAGCCTATGTCCTTTCTGCGGGTCTAGACTAACTGTGTACCAAAGTTTCATTGAAATCGCTTCAGTAGGACCCTCAGTAGGGCCTCATGTCGATTTCGATCGTAGGGCCTGCGACGTCAAATCATGGCTTATTACCTGAAACAGGAGTTAATATGCTTTTTTGAAAATTGTAATACATATAAAAGAGTTATCTATTAACTTATTTAAAATCTAATGTTTTCATGTCGGTTAGATTTTTTGGGGTCCGTAGCCATACCCGGGGCACACTTTCGGCGACAGTGCCCCGCATAAGCAAGCCTATCCGCCGAGGTGTCATAGTTGTTTGCGTAAGCGATCCTATGACGTCACTAGACCGCTAGACTAACACGCCGAGTCCCACCCTACCACTGCCTAGTGGCAAAAAAGGGGGTCAGTAGCCAAAGAGTGCTAACGGAACCCTATTACCAAGCCTCCACTGTCCGTCCATTAATAATTGTAAAGAGTAAAAAAAAGTAATTGACGGGCTTTATTGAATATTGTAACTCCGTAGGCGTCCAACGTTCATAAAAACAGCAATTTTTATTTGTTTTACAAAAGTGAGATTCAATAAAATTACATATTAGGAATTTATTCTATATATAAAAAGCAATTTTATCGTCCATCTTTACATCTTTATTATCTGTGTTAATATAATACGGACTTTAGTGAATTTGATATATTTAAAACCACGCATGTAGTTTTATAAGTATTCATTTTGAAACTAAGCTAAGGATAGCCTTGAGCCTTCATCAACCTCCTCTTTTTTTTATGTTAGAAGTTGGCAAACAAGCATACGGCCCACCTGATGGTAAGTGGTTGCCGTAGCCTATGAGCGCTTGCAGCACCATTAGTAGGTGCCACTCACGGGTTGCCAACCTCGAGATATTAGTTCGTAAATCTCGTCCGCCCAGTAATTTCACTAGCGTACAGTGCCCTTCAAACCGGAACACAGTAGTACCTAAGCACTACTATTTAGCGGCAGAATATTGGACACTGCGGTGGCACCTACCTAGCCGGCCTCTTGCAACAAAAGACCTACCACCAGTGTGACTGATTGCACTGGTGGAATAATCTCTGCTGTGACAGAGGTTATCCCAACAGCGGGCAATGGGGTCGTCACGTCCCGACGCCGGAAAGTGGTTTAGCCTTATGAAGAACTTATTATAACCAACAATGCTTTTAATAACTTTACTACATAAGACAATATTGGCACCGTTGTGGCGTTATGGGTAGCGAGTCTGCCTTTAGTCTCGACGGTTGCGGGTTCGATTCCCGCTCGGGCAGATGTTTGTTAAAATTTCTGTCTCGATCTGGGCGTTTGTCCGTGTGGGTCTCCCCACCGTGCCTC
This sequence comes from Hestina assimilis, assembly GCA_023373885.1. Lineage (NCBI taxonomy): Eukaryota > Metazoa > Arthropoda > Insecta > Lepidoptera > Nymphalidae > Hestina > Hestina assimilis. Next base: position 949,784 of record CM041767.1, on the reverse strand, counting down.
GGAGAGCACGTCAAGCTGTCGGTCCCGGTTAATAATAACATCTGATAATAATCGTTAACTCTTGATAAGTAAATTGCCCTTATCCAATGAGTTACTGGTCCGCCCTTAGGGTTGCGGAGGTCAGATGGCATTCGCTCCGTGTAAAAACTAGTAACCTGTCAAATTCGGATAAGGGTAATAAGCGGACCCTGGGTACATATAATACCGGGAATAATGCTAGGATGAAAAAGACTAGATAAGACAATAAATTGCACTACACTCTAACTACTGCGTCGGAATTTTTTTATTTATTTCAAAATGGGTCTTGACCTCCATTGAGTGCGAAGGCATAGATGAGGTCTACGTTGGAGTGAGCTTACTCATAAGAAGCCTGTCCACTCCCACCTTGAAGAGGTTCAGGTTGTATGTGTTCCGAAATACAGACGACGGAAGAGCATTGCACTCCCTGGCCGTGCGCATTATGAAAGATGATAGAAAGCATTTAGTGCAAATGTTGGCTAAACCTATTTGGATTACAACGATTTGTCGTTTATGCGGTACGGCGATGATTCTCTGCATTGAATATTGAAGTAACCATCGCGCTACCATCAATGTGACGCTTCGTTAGAATGACATCTTTTCAAATATTGTCTTTCTAATCCAACGTATTAAATAGGTTCTATACTTCGCCGTTCGACAACATACTAATGACTTATTTATACAAATTACTTCTACAAGAAAATTGATATTTTATAATCTACGGTGGTATGAAATCTGTTATGTACGAGTCCGATATGCACTTGACCGGTTTTTTGACAGTTGCCACCCGGAAAATACAAAATACTTTATTTGCTTGTTTATTGTCATAATGTATAAGATATGCTAATTAATAAATGGACGAAAATAAGCAATACCATGTCAACCCACGAAATTGAAAAAACTGAGTTATATATGCAGAAGTGTTGGTAAATGGCTGAAGAACATTTTTCTTTAAAATTTGTAGGGTTTTAAGCTTTAAAACTTCTAAAAAGCCATTTTTAATCATGCAATTTATGTATTATTTTAAACGTTTTGGGCTATATTATATACGAAATATGCAGTTTGTATACTTATTTTTTGTGAAAATAAGTAAAATAACTTACATACATCTTGAAATTGCCAAAAACTTGACCAATACATAAAAAAATCATATAAAAAAGTTCAAAATTTTCAAATGCGTTTTTCTAGAAATGACATTCGTGTGGGTTGACATGGTATTGCTTATTTCCGTTCAAATAGACATAGACAAATTTAGTGATATTTTTCATGTCTAGATTCTGCCAGCGGTGAAAAACGATTTTAATACAAACTTTGAACCCTTATTTCACCTCTTCAAGAGTGAAATTTAAGAAAATGTTAAAAAACCTGTTTCTATATCTTTAACCGTTTGCCAAAAACAGTGCTTCGTGCTAAATAGAAATTCAAGTTTCAAAAATGACAAACCCTTTTCACCTCCTTAAGGGTTGAATTTCGAAAATTTGTTTCTTAGGACTCTTTTACGTTTTAAAAACAATACCCGTAAATTAAATAACAAAAAATCTTTCTAGAACCAATGGTTTAGGCTGTGCGTTGATCTGTCATTCAAGACAAATCATTCTAATATGTATGGTATCGGTATATGACGACCCCATCGCCCGCTGTTGGGATAACCCCTGTCACAGCAGAAATTATTCCACCAGTGCAATCAGTCACTCTGGTGGTAGGTCTTTTGTTGCAAGAGGCCGGCTAGGTAGGTACCACCACAGTGTTTTATTGTACTGCTTAACAGTAGTGCTTAGGCATTACTGTGTTCTGTTTTGAAGGGCATTGTAGACTAGTGAGATTACTGGGCAAAGGAGATTTAAGAACCAACGTGTCGTCGTTGGCTACGCGTGAGTGCCACCTACTAATGGTGTTGCGCGCGCTCATAAGATAAGGCAACCGCTTACCATCAGGTAGGTCGTATGATTGCTTAACAACTTGTAATATATAATAAATAAAATAAAAATAAAATGTATAATTGAAGAATATAATCACTACATAGTATACAACAAAGTCGCCTTCTCTGTCCCTATGTATGCTTAAATCTTTAAGACTTCGCAACGGATTTTGACGCGGTTTATTTTATTTAATAGAGTGATTAACGAGGAAGGTTTATATGTATAATAACATCCATTAAATAAATAAATAAATAAATAAATAAACGCTGCACACTCAACGGCCCCCATTAGGATAGTGATATCCTGTGTCGGGGTCCGGAAACATTCACAATGACAAGGACAAATACACCCAGACCGGAAAATATGCTTGCATGGTCAATACAAACATATTATGCTCCGAGCGGGAATCGAACCCGCGACCTGTGGCGTTTAAGGCAGGTTCGCTACCGCTGCGCCACAACGTCGTCAAAATAATAGTGAAAAAAAACTGTTATTTTTGAGGTTTCTAATGTGATGTCGTAAATAATTACATTTAACGCGTGCGGGCCACGGGCAGTAATGAATAAATCAAAACTACTGGATCGATTTTAATCATTTTTTCAGTGAATCACATAGGCTATATATTTTATACCCGTGCGAAGCCGGCGCGGGCCGCTAGTTATAAATATAATATGTCCCAAATAAGGTTTATCTTTCTTTCTATCAAAAGGCTTTTTCAATATAATAGCAATAATTTAAATTCCGTCCACTTAAAAATAACAGCTCAATTTATAGTATCGACAGTGATAAAATATTTTTATCGGTTAAGAACATTTAATTATGGCTATAAATTGGATGGGTGGTGATTTATCGATAGTGGTCAACACGCAAGCTTGAGGACCACCTGGCATTGAGGAAACAACTCTGATATCGAAAATCTTTTGAGGAATTTAAAAACATAAAATTTTACAAGGTACAAATTATGTACAGGTAGTTTTATTTATTACATGTAATAATAAAGTTGAGTAAATATAATTAAATTAAAATTTTAAAAAGAATATTAACAATACTTTTTCAATATATTATTAATGTTCCTATTGCCACTCAAAATAAACTCTAAGCTTGCGCTAGGAGTGGGGATGACAATAGCCCCAGGGGTCAGGATGGAATCTGCGAATCTCACGTTAACGTTGAGGTCTAATAGTAGTGCTTAGGCATTACTGTGTTCCGGTTTGAAGGGCACTGTAGGCTAGTGAAATTACTGGGCAGACGAGATTTAAGAATTATTATCTCGAGGTTAGAAACGCGTGAGTGGCACTTACTAAAGGTGCTGCAATCGCTCATAGGCTGCGGCAACCACTTACCATCAGGTGGGCCGTATGCTTGTTTGCCAATTTGTAACATAAAAAAGGGAATTTATAACAAACATCTGCTCCGAGCGGGAATTGAACCGTCACAACGGTCGTCAACTTGAAACGTCATCTCCGCATTTTCAAGGTTTAAGTTTTTATTAAATGTAAATAAATTCAATGACATTTCACACAGTGATAAATGTCGTCTGTAATTGGAGTACGTACGAGGTTTAATTACTTAAATATCTTGTCTCTGTGCATCGCAAAAACTGCTCTTAAAAACCTATCAACCGCGAGGTTTGAAACGAACTGTGCTCACGGATGCGGCATGTTTTGGAAAATCAAATAATATTTGGAATAACGATTTGGAAGGTTTTTTTTCAGAGGTGTAATTAAAATGATCTCATCTCAAATGGAATATTAACTAAAATTATTGTTTCTTCCTTAGTTTACTATATTACTTTGTGACTGTAGTTGAAACTTTTTTATCATAATAACCTGGAACTTGCTGATAATGATAAATTATATTTTATAATTTTTAACCTCAACATTTTACAAAAGCCATTCTATTTTTATTAATTTTGTAATAGTTATCTTACACATTAAGTATTCACTGTTTGATACATTGAAGTTCAAAAAACTTTCATTTAATTTTAACCAGAATTGTTAAACTGAAGACAAGCTTGAAGTATTGTAGAGAATATAAAATTCCATGTGGAGTATTCGAGGTGTTTAAAATAATAACTCAATTTGGGATTTAGAGGTTTATTAAATTAATTGTATAACTTTTAACAGTGTGCAACTTAAGTCTATATTTTCCAAGTAAATGGGAGCCGGCAGTCACTAGTTGCGAGTTACGTAGTGTAATAATGTGTACAAATGGCTTAGCAAGGGTCCTCTTCTTATCAAGTGGTTAGTGGTCAACCTAGTATCAGAGTTGTTCAGGTCGCCCGTAGGCCTCTGACTTGACTTATTGACTGTTGTCAGATTGTCAACAGTCGCGACCGACTTTTTACGTGCCCTCCGAAGCACGGAGACGCTTGGTTAAAATACCACTATGCAATCACCCATCTAGTGACTGAGCGCGCATAAAGTTGCTTAGCCTACCGATCGTTTACCGATCAGTGGGTGCACTCGGCTATGAGTGTCTCAGCATTAAGGGTAGTAATTAGCTACTAAATATCATGTATAAACGGTTTTGTTTACCTGTTAACTCTGTTACCAATTATAAGATACAATTTCTTATAAGTTACCGCATCCATTTGTAGTAGTTAAATATATTTTGAAATGTAGATTCGCGTGGGCTCCTTCCGCGTTCCTTTCAACAAGGTGTGGCGTTGTAGTTATACTTACATGTGTTTACCATCATCACTTTTTTCATCACAATCTATCTATATTATTAAAAAAATTATCAAAATCTGCTGAATAAAGAACTAGAGAAACGATTTATAAATAGTTATGTCAACGTTTTTGATAATACTAGCTTCTGTCAACGGGTTTGCCCGCGTGAATAACGATTTTATTACAAGCCCATTTTAACCCTTCAGTGGTGGTATTTTAGTAAATGTTAAGACACGTGTTTGACAACGTTGTGGCACCGGGGTAGCAAACCTACCTTAAGCGCCACAGGTCGCGGGTGCGATTCCCGCTTGTAGAGATGTTTGTAATGACCATACAGGCATGTTTTCCGGTATGTGTTTGTCCTTCTCATTGTGTATGTTTCCGGACCCCCGACAGGATATAACTATTCTACTAAGGGCCGTTGAGTGTGTAGCGTTTATTATTATTACGTCTTTTTTATGTTTCATTGTTAGACTAAAAGCAAGGTTTCATGCCATTACTTTCAAAAATGAAAAACAACCATACAATTTTTTTTTTTATATAAACTCTGCACACTCAACGGCCCCCATTAGGATAGTAATATCCTGTGTCGGGGTCTGGAAACATTCACAATGACAAGGACAAATACACCCAGACCGGAAAATACGCTTGCATGGTCAATACAAACATATTATGCTCCGAGCGGGAATCGAACCCGCGACCTGTGGCGTTTAAGTCAGGTTCGCTACCACTGCGCCACAACGTCGTCAGCCCCTTTTTCACATCCTTAAGGGTTGAAATGGGCGTGTTTTACTCATTTACGTTTTACGTTAACGTAAGCTTTCTATACTGGTCAGTGGTCGAATTTTAAACGTAGATGTTAATTTTTTGAAAATCTGTAAAATAAGATAATCACTAGACTTATATTGCTTGTCTGTATTACAAAAAAAAATGAACTTTTCCAAAAGTTTTTATTCATACACAAATTGTAAACAACACATATTTTTTAAACACTTAAGATATAAATAATAGTATACTTATTAGTTTTAAGTAATTCTGGTGGCCATTTGCGGTGATCTTACAGTATCGGCATATTACGACCCCATCGCCCGCTGTTGGGATAACGTCTGTCACAGCAGAGATTATTCCACCAGTGCAATCAGTCACACCGGTGGTAAGTCTTTTGTTGAAAGAAGCCAGCTAGGTAGGTACCACCGCAGTGTCAAATATTCTACCACAAAGCAGTAGTTATTGTGTTCCGGTTTGAAGGGAACTGTAGGTTAGTGAAATTACTGGGCAAAGAAGATTTAAGAACCAATATCTCGAGGTTGCAACGCGTGAGTGGCATTTTATAATGGCGGTCGATTAAAAAAGAATTTATCAAACTCCATTTCAAACTAGTAGCGTCACTCCAAACTGAATTGACAGCTCAAATTGTTATTGATCTGATTTACATCCTTATTTTATTAATATTATAAATGCGAAAATGACTCTGTCTCTGTCTGTCTGTCGCGCTTTCACGCCAAAACTACTGAATCGATTTATATGAAAGTTGATACACAGATAGTCTAGAGCCTGAGAATTAACATAAGCCACTTTCTAATGCGAAGAAAACGTTGTAAGGGAATGAAAAGTTGTATAATAGTAATAATTTATTTCAATCAACGTAGATCATAACATAACAAGTACAAAAATCCTATTTAATAATAATAAAAAAAAAACATCATATTTCCCCTATTTCTTGCTTGGTCAAAAGCCCGCAACAATAGACTACTACCCCAATCACCTGGGAGATAAAAGTATAAAAAAATAAATAATAATAATAATACCTAATAATAATATAATAAATTAATTTATAATTTAATAGCAATAATAATAATAATAGCAATAATATATGTTAAAAGTGATTGACTTATATGAAAAATAAAAATATTGAAAAAATAAAGTAAAATTTAAAAATACCAATTTATTTAATGAGCTTCAAAAAGTAAATAATATACAATATAATATATAATAGTATGGAAGTATCGTAATTTTTAGAGCTACAATCTTTAAACTAATTTTTTAGGCAGTTGATTCGTAAATAAATATGATATTCAAAGTTTCTAAACGGGGAGAAGTGGTGGTTCAGAGTTTGTATTAAATATTAACGCGGGCGAAGCCGCTGGTAGAAGTTAGTAAAGTATATTTTGATTCAATTTGAATAATCGCTATGTCAGCTATGCTGAATAATTAATATATTATAAATCATCATGAGTCATTTATTTATTCAATTATTCATTGTACCTATGTTAGAGCAAATTATTACTTGATCGATACATAAATAGCGCCCTCAAACTATGGTATTTTAGCGAGTAAGCAAGTTATATCTAAAACCTTTTTCTTATTATTTCTTGACATTTGGCAAACAAACTGGTCCGGTAACGCGCGCGATACTTAAAGTATCACTTGCACGTTGCTAATGGCGGAATAGAACAGAGGAGGTGGGCGATTAGGCCTCCGGCGCTCTCACTCATCGCACGAAACGCAGCAGTACCTAATGATACTGTTACTTGACGCCAATTTTCTGTAAGAGGGTAGTACTTCCCCAATCGAGCCAGTCCTTTTCTGCTGGGAGGAACATGACTCTTTTTTTTCGGAGTGTCTATTACTGTTGGCCCTAGTGGCCTTGACAGCTTTACCGGTGGCGGGCCGGGTCTGGAGACCTCAGCCGGTAAAATATGGACAGCCCGCGCGGGAACATGGCTCTACTACCATATACCTATTTAAGTTAAAGTCGCTCATAGCCGAGTGCACCTACTGATCGCTAAAACCATCGGTAAGTTAAGCAACTTTAGGCGCGGTTAGTCACTAGATGGGTGATCGCATAGTGGTATTTCAACCGAGCGTCTTCGTGCTTCGGAGGGCACGTAAAAGTCGGTCCCGGCTGTTGACAATTTGACAACAGTCGATAAGTCAAGTCAGGGGCCTACGGGCGACCTGAACAACTCTGACACTAGGTTGGCCACTAACCATTCGATAAGAAAGAAAGAAAGCTAAAGTAGCTATGGCTATTAAAAATGGCAATCCAATAAGTGCTTGAAATGTAAGTGAAACGTGCCTTACTAAATTAATTAAATTTATCAACATCGACCAGCATTCCCTCTATAGAAAATAACAATTTTGTATGAAGATGCGTATGCGATCAATTCACATTCCAGCATCAATTCGGAATTCATATTTTGCAATTTTAAATTCTTGTAACTGGAACACTCAATATAACTCGTACAGTTCTACACTGCTGTCAAGCTGTGCTGAAGCATGCAAACGCACGCTTATGGATGCTGAAGCATGCTTACGCGTGAAGCATGCGTGCGTGCGTATGAGAACGGACAAATTAAATTTAAGCCGATATAATTGGTTGGTAACTGAATTTATTTTTGTTTGCATATGCAGGCTTAATTGTTTAGGTTTACGCATGCTTATGCGTGCTTCTGCATGCTTTTGCATGCTGCAGCATGCTCACCCATAAGTGTGTCCAAAACCACCCAGCTAAATGCTGGTCGATCCACGTAATTCCGCGTAAATATATTGTGTCAATTACGCAGGTAAATCGATGGAGCCTATAAAAATGTACATGACCAGGACGCAATGACGGATGCAGTTTAACATCAAGTAACTAATTAATTTAAAGCGATTCACTTACGTTTGATAATTCATATATTTGTTTCTGTAAATGTATTTTATGAATTTATAATTCATTATATGTAATTATATCTCATATGAATTACATTGGCTGATGCATATTGATCAGACAATTCAATCAGGAATGTAGAATTACATGTATTATTACTAATTAATGATAATAATAATAATAGCCTTAATAATAGTAGCCTTTATTTACGATCACATTTCATTTCACAAAAAAGCTATTTAACATATTTACTACACATCAATTAACAAGGAATAAAATCATAAAAAATAATAACAATTGAATTAATAAGTTAAAAATCAAAACATGCATTAGTAATATGTTTGAAAAATATTCATCGTTACGATTATTTCATAACATACAATATTGCAATTATTTAATAATTTAAATTATTTTAGTAAGATTTACAAATTCATTAAATATCATAAATAATTAAAATTAATTAAATTAAAAAAATAAATTTCAAAAAATAAATAGATGTACTACCTAGGAATTCGACCATAAAATAATAATATTTAGAATTAAGAGTTAAAACAATAATACCATTAAATCAACATGCATTGAATAATAATTATTTTTGACAATAACAACGGATTATTAATAATTACTTAAGAAATTGCAATATTATATTGTAGGTTCCAGCGAGGCAGAAAGCCATGCCCGTGATGGCCCAGAAGCAGAAAACGTAGACTTAACCAAAGGTCACGAGTACAAATCCGTGCAAGCACCTCATCTTCTCATGATTAGCATAATTAAATAAAATTCCGTTCATAAAAAATAAACAATTATATATATACCAAGCGAGCAGAGCCGCCGGCACAGGTAGTTTTTAAGTAGAACATTTCATTGTATTAATTAGTCAAAAAGAATATGAACGTAAAAACCGGTCAAGAGAGTGTCCGACTCGAACATAAAGCGTTCCGTACCGTCCTAAAAAAAAATAACACACAACGGCCCCCATTAGGATAGTTATATCCTGCGTTGGGGGTCCGGAAACATACACAATGACAAGGACAACTACACCCAGACCGGAAAATATGCTTGCATGGTCAATATAAACATATTATGCTCCGAGCGGGAATCAAACTCGTGACCTGTTCTGAGGCTCTATTATATTACAGTTCAGTTTTTGAAACTCATTTCAGGAGGGTGAGCAAGTTTAATATCCGCCTGATGGTAAGCAGTCACTACTATCTATGAACGCTCATTCAAGGCGTCGGGATGTGACGACCCCATCGCCCGCTGTTGGGATAACCTCTGTCACAGCAGAGATTATTCCAACAGTGCAATCAGTCACACTGGTGGTAGGTCTTTTGTTGCAAGAGGCCGGCTAGGTAGGTACCACCGCAGTGTCCAATATTCTGTTGCCAAATAGTAGTGCTTAGGCACTACTGTGTTTCGGTTTGAAGGGCATTGTACGCTAGTGAAATTACTGGGCGAGCGAGATTTAAGAACTAATATCTCGAGGTTGGCAACGCGTGAGTGGCACCTACTAATGGTGCTGCAAGCGCTCATAGGCTGCGGCAGCCACTTACCATCAGGTGGGTCGTATGCTTGTTTGCCAAATTCTAACATAAAAAAAAAAAAAAACGCTCGTGATACTTGAAGTATTACATGCTCGTTGTCAATACAACGGATAGGAGGGTAGGGATGAAATTGCTCTTATCCAATGAGTTACTGGTTCACCCTTAGGGTTGCGGAGGTCAGATGGCAATCGCCCGTGTAAAAACTAGTAACCTGTCAAATCCGGATAAGAGTAATAAGCAGACCCTGGGTACATAAAAATACCGGGAATAATGCTAGGATGAAGAAGAAGGAGGGAAGGGGTGAGAAGGGACAAAGAAAGGGAACAGTGAGGTGGGAAATTAGGGCTCCGGCGCTCTCACTCGTCGCACGAAACGCAACAGTACCTACTGATAGTATTACTTTACGCCGATTTTCTGTGATAGGGTTGTAATACGAGCAATACATGGAGTGTCACATTCGCGTTGCCAAAACTGAGATAGGATAGGATGGGAAGGGCAAAAAGAAGGAAACAGAGGGAGTGGGAGAATGCGCGGGGCTCAATCATCGCACGGAACGCAGTACTCTGTCACTTAACGCCGATTTTCTGTGAGAGGGTAGTACTTCCCCTTTCGAGCCGCCCCATTTGTGCTGGGAGGAATATGGCTCAATTACTACCTAATGTAATTTGGTACCTATCTAAAAATGGGTACACTATACAAAAAAAAAGTGTGTGTGTACTTATGTACACGCGTTAGAAGTTATACTTCTTTGGCGTAACAAGATAAAAATCTTTTCAAAAATTTTATCTTTCGCCTTATTCTACGTTTGTAGAAAAAACGTCACTAACAATAGAAAAAAGGTATTTAATAGAAATATAATTGAAAGTTTTATTTTAACGCATTATCTAGTTAAAAAAAGTTTATTTAAATATCACAAAAAAAATGTTGACGATAGCTAACTTCAGGGTGTCGGTTTTTTGTGACGGTGTGCGCGCGCATCGTAAACATTTACTCTCATCATTTTTCCCTAACGCGCCAAAAGAAGTATAACTTCAATTTTTGATATTTCTGACGTTTATAACCCTTTATTTTTTCAATTTTTTTGTTATTCTAGCGGCAGCAGAACTACACATAATATACATATATATTTTTTTAAAGAATATTGGCAATGATTTTTCAAAGCATTTCTAATATTCCTATTGCCCCTCCAAATAAGCTCGAAGCTTGCGCTAAGAGTGGGTACGACAATAGGCCAAGGGGGTCAGGATCAAACCATCGACTCTCGCGTTAACGGAGCGAAGTCGGCCCTTCTACCGTTGAGCTATTTAGGCTGCAATATGAAATTCTCTTTGAAGTACGTGTGATACAACAGGATAGACAACGGAGGCATAATTATAGGTCTTTTGGTAAGGAACAAAAAACAACTATTTCCTGCTCAAAGCGACTTTAATATTTAAACAGATACAAGATTTGCTAGTACACGCCCGCGGCGTCGTATCACCGACGCGCCCATTTACACCTTAAATAAATATATAATTGATTGAATAATAAAATAAAACGGTTATGCCTCGTTTGCCCCGAACTGACACCTCGTTATGTCTCGTAATTTAATATTATTTTAGAAATACCAAGGGGCCTACCATGAACTATTATTGCAATTCTAATGACGACCTAAACTGAGCTACATCACTATTTCGTACCATGACATATTTATACGTCATGCTCATATAAAATCTGAATCGTTTTACTACCTGAATTGAGTTAAGCTATCGCTATAATGATGCTATAATGCTATCTCGGTGCAATTCAATCACGACTGTAATTGTCGACGATCGAGCCCTTTCCGATTGGCTTGATTATTTTTTTTATATGTTATAAGTTGGCAAACCATCATACGACCCACCTGGTGGTAAGTGGTTGCCCTAGCTTATGAGCGCTTGCAGCACCATAAGTAGGTGCCACTCACGCGTTGCCAACCACGAGATATTGGTTCTTGAATTTCGTCTGCCCAGTAACTTCACTAATGTACATTGCCCTTCAAACCGGAACACAGTAATGCCTAAGCACTACTATTTGGCGGCAGAGTGGAATAATCGCTGCTGTGACAGAGATTATCCCAACAGCGGGCGATGGGGTCGTCACGTCCTTGATCCTTTGGCACTAGCGTAAAGATGTTGGATCTCTCAGCATCTTTTACTGCATCTACCATGGGGAAAGTTCTAAAATAAATTGATCGTAAATGTCCATAATTTCCTATTAATGTTATATATTGATTAATAATGAATAGTCAGTTGGATGTCATAGTACCAACTACGAAATTGCGGTTCTGTTCAGTTCCGTCATTTGAATCGCTATAAGAGTTCATGGTAGACCCCGTAGCCATTTGTTCTTGTAAGTTATTAGTTTTAAAATAAAAACGTTTTGGAATGACCAATTTTTTTATCCTCCACATAAACCTTAGTTTTTTTTGAAGTTATGTAGATTATATTAAACTAACCCAAATTGTATTTTTATACCACTGTTGTTTGCAAGCATACAACCTGATGTACCACCTTTTTTACACCCTTTGTGATACTAAAATAAGTAAAACGTGTCGCAAGACGGTAGGAAAGAAGTTCCTTCCTTACATTTAATTTCCCACCATAATTTCCCTTGCCACCCCATGACACTTTATATGTGCACTCCGAAGCACGGAGATGCTCAGTTGAAATACCACTATGCGATCATCCATGTAGCGGCTGACCACGCCTAAAGTTGCTTAGCCTACCGATCGTTTACCGATCAGTGAGCGTCTCAAAATTTCACAAATTTAAAACTGGTTCGCAACTACTACAGTACAGATTGTAACCTATGAACACTGGCTATACTGGAAGAATCACAAGCGCATTGCACACTCAAGGAGCAGGAGAGACGAGATGAGAAGAGAAAAAAAGGAAGGGAACCGAGGGGGTGGGAGATTGGGCATTCGAGGCTCTCACTCATCGCACGAAACGCAACAGCAATGATATTACTTGACGTCGATTTTTTGTGAGAAGATATTACTTTCCCGGCCGAGCCGGCCGGTTTTGCGCTGAGAGAAGCATGGCTCCACTACCGTAAAAAGCTACCGTCATGATACGAAATAACGATGTAACTCAGTTTTTGACATGTTTTTGGTCGTCATTTGAATCGCAATAAGAGTTAATGGTAAGCCCGCAGGACTTAGTACTCGGTCCAGCCAGTTGAGTCAAGGCCAGAAAGGCCAACATATTTCGAAGAGAGAAAACTCAAAGAATTATGACTCCTGTAGTAAATACTTATATTATTATAACTAATCTGCGGTAAACGCAACACAGTATCATTTTCAGTAATAAAATACGCCGGTCAAGAATTATTGGTTTAATGGAATGTATATATGGCCTCCAAAAATAATACATTTAGAACGTGGTTTCTAATATTGTTAACGACTTTTTATGCTAGGGGAAACGGACAGGGAAATCAACGGAATTTTTATCTTTTTATGTCATGTCCGTTAGCAAACTACCTATGAAATATCACATGCGTGTTGCCAACAAGGTATAGAAGGAAAGGATGAGAAGGAAAAAAAAGAAGGGAACAGTGAGGTGGGAAATTAGGCCTCTGACGCTCTCACTCGTCGCACAAAACGCAACAGTACCTACTGATACAGTCTATTTGTACTGTGAAGAGCATGACTACTACCTTGAAAAGTTAAGCAATTACCGCCGCCCATGAACATCTGCAATACCAGAGAAGGCAAGTGCGTTGCCGACCTTAGCCTACTGGTTTTACGCTGGCTGATCTCGGTACGCGGCTGGTGAGCACTTCACGAGTTTACCATTGTTCTGCGGTAGATAATTAGATGGACATTCAAGCTTACCACCGGCAACAAGTAATAAAAAGATACATTATGGGATGAGATACGATTGTCTTATAAAAAGATACTCGATGGCGCATCTCAGCGTAGACAGATAAATAACATGGTTTGATCGACAGCTTCATAATGCTTGTCAACCACAAACTTTAGTCAAACTTTTATTTGCCATGTTATTTTCAAACTATTGTCAAATAATAATCAGTCAAGTGCGTTGTTCTTCTTATCGAGTGGTTAGTGGCCAACCTAGTGTCAGAGTTGTTCAGGTCGCCCGTAGACCTCTGACTTGTCTTATCGACTGTTGTCAAATTGTCAACAGCCGGGACCGACTTTTACGTGCCCTCCGAAGCACAGAGACGCTCGGTTGAAATACTATACCATCACCCATCTAGTGACTGACCGCGCCTAAAGTTGCTTAACCTAGCGATCGTTTACCGATCAACGCGTGCACTCGGCTATGAGCGTCTCAAGTGCGTTGTGGACCACGCACACTCAAAACTAAAGGCTTCCGCAGCTAGATGATAGATAATCTTAAAAAAATTTAATAATTAGGTAATTTTTAAGTAATTATTAAAAAAACAAAGCTATTAAAAATAATACTAAAAAAAGCTTAAAGGTATATTACTTAAATTTATAAACCTATCTTTTTCTAAATAAATGTAGTTGAAAGTTTTTTGATGTTCTACAACCTCCAATTTTATTTATTATATTTCCCGTTTTCGCCATTTACATTTTCGGCTACTGAATCCTAAAATTCGTTCAAATGTAGGCAGGTTTTAGAGAATTTATTGAATAGCTAAATGTTCTAAATATATACTACTAATAGCATATAATATTAAAAATAATATATTAAATGTACTAGTTAACGCTCTCTCCGTTACCGGAGACGCCCGTCCTATTCCGTGGATCAGCCTTTCAAACAGATTAATTATTTTTGTAAGTAGATATTTGTTGACATCCAAAGAAGAGAATATTTACAAAACAATAAGCACTCGTCTAAAAGCTCGATGAAGTAAAAAAGCGCCGATTTGTCCCAAAGAAAGACATTTTGACATTGACTTCCTTTAAATAATAATAAATAAACGCTACACACTCAACGGTCTCCATTATGATATTATATCCTGTGGCAGGGGTCCGGAAACATACACAATGACAAAAACACCCAGATCGGAAAACATGCCTGTATGGTCAATGCAAACCGAGCAGAAAACGAAACCCGTGACGTCATCCACCTCTTCCTCATGCACAATGGTCCAATAGGATCGAGTGCGGAAAAATAAGCCCGCGAGGAAAAAATCTAACACACACTAAGTATATCCCTTAACGGAGTTTTAAACACATTTATTAAACGCCATAATAATCAAAAGAATCCATAAAATAAAATATTAACTCGTCACGAGCAATACAAATATGATTTTGTTATATATATAGTATCAAAAAAAGGCTTAAACGATATAAGGGAAGACGACAAGTCGAAAGAGCCTCGGCGGTTTTAGTATAAATAGAATTGGAACGCTCCGAACATTATCAGTCTCACTTACAAGTCGAGAGGATAAACATAAAACAACCATGTACACTAAACTGGTGAGAATTATTAATTATTAATATAGTCTAGTCATAAAAACCTATATACTTATTGTAGGACAGTTTTTGTAATTTTTGGTATACAAAACACCACTGTGTGGCGAGTTTTGTATAATTTATTATATATATAATTAAAATATATAAAGGCAGTCAATGTCAAAATTTTTTTCTATAATTTATTATATATATAATTAAAATATATTTTCGTTTCTTTAAAGCTGTGTAAAATTTAATTATATTTCTAATTTTGAATAATTTTCTAAACGTTTTTTATGTATTGCAATTGTACATTTCAAAAAAAAGTGAAATGTCATAAAGACAATTTGTCACATTAATAAAATAATATTTTTACGCGTTCTTTAAAATTAATTTTAATAAATAATACTAATTAAAAATAGCATTATTTAAATACATACATAAAAATGAATTCGCAAACATTGAAAATAATATTATATTCAAAGTTTTTCAATGTCATTTAATCTGTAGCAAAAAATGACAATTATTATTTTCCCGCCAAAAAACTAACGCGTTACAGTAAATTGATATGTTATCATACAATCATTTGAATAAATTATTATTCACTAATAAATCAAAACCCACAGCATATTTAAATAAATATTCATCGTTACAATTTGTATAACGTTTTTATAAGTTAAGATTTAAACAAATATCAAAACTAGGAATTATGACTCCATCTCATGGACTGCTATTCATCCTAAGAAAAAACTATATTTTTAAATACCATAACATAATTTCTATGAAAAACTTTACCAAAGATTGCTGGAGGTTAAATTCATGAAAATAATTAACTATTTACCCCTAATTATTAAAAGCATTAATAATTAATTCAGTTTTAGACATTTTCATCGTTTCCAATCATAAAATAATTATCAAAATCACGTACACCATTTTAAAAAATGGTAAAAAATTAAGAGCGATTTTTAGTAGTTTTTTTGTACTTTTATGTTTCTGTAAATACTTACCAATCCCAAGTGCTCACGTAAATCCGATTAATAAAGTATATGTGTGCCAAAAACTATAATATGATTTAGTAACGTTAGTCAAAAACCTCGATCAAAAGATTGCATTTCGTATTTAAAGTTTCGTGACATATGATCATTGACCACAAAATGAAATTGATAGACGCAATATGTGGCAATAGCTAATAGTTATGCACTATTTAATTTGACAATGTAATCCACTTCGCACGCTAATAAAAACTTTTTGCTTGTATTTATTGAACTCGTAATTGCGAACATTGACAGAACGTCCGGGTTAGTTTTTTATTTTTATTTTCAGTAACGAGGTTTGTTATGTCGCCTTTTTAGACCCTTTGACGGATTTCAACAATGGTGTCATTAGATTCGTCTTAATTGCAACCGTGACAAGGGATATTATACATTTCAATATGAAAAATATTCCCTAATAAATATCGCAATTCTTATATCGCTAAAACCTGATGATGGTTCTTTGTAGGACTTGACAAAATAAGACGAAAAATAAGAATACGATTTTTCGATATATTGTTTGGTTTTCGAAAAGTCGATGTTAAAATTTTTTTCCAATTCCATTTTTTTTTCTTTTACTATTTACAATGCAGTCGGGTTTTTTGTTTCAATAAATCATTTCATTTAATTTTTTATTACTAAGTATATATCATATTTCACAATAATTAGAGTGAAAAATCTATTCTTTTCTTTTTAAACTTTGTTTTAATATTATAAGTCCATAATATTAGGATATTACCAACTACATTATTTTGATAGGAATGTAGGCTCATTGTAATTTATTAATAAACCTGAAATGTTGTTGAATATTGTGTAGGTGGAACAATGATACGGCATTTAACTTATTTGATTTTGAATGTTTGATTAGCATTGGATACATTTGTCAACAATTGTTGACGTGGGAATGACTATAATACTCACGATTAATATCAGATTAAACTTACAAGAATCTAAATACATTGTGTTAAAGAGATTCATTCAGATACCAATTATTGGTACATAATTCGAAATATTAACGCGGCTTTAGTAGAAATCGTCACGTAACGAAATGCCGTGTGCTGTGTTGTGCGTGTGTGTATCGAGTCTATAACAAGGTAATGAGCGCGCGAGCAAGTGAGTGCGCATAAGTGTGCAACTCTCTCTGTCTCCGTCTGTTCCTGTCTCTTTTTATCATAATTATAACCTATTGAAATATACAGATTTCATTTCGAACAATTTTTTTTTTAAATAAAAATATTTTTTACCCACAGTTCCTCGTCTGCGTCGTCGCTGCGGTAGCGCTTGCCCGCGAGTACCCAGCCGGCCTTCATCCCGCTGTCTGCCCCAACTACCCCTACTGCGACACCAACGCGTTCGCTAGATTCACACCGGAAGGCATGCCGATACCCGAATGGGTCTACAACCCATCCATCCTACCTGTAGCCCCTGCTGAGTAAGTTATTTAAAAAACTCTACTTCCATTAAATTTATTAACGGCCCCCAAAAAAACAGTAAAATTTTGTGTTGGGCATCTAAAAATCAACCAACCAGACTCGTGCCTGTATGACTGTATGGTCAATACAAATATCTGCCCCTAGGGGCTCAAGCACACGACCAATATTGAATACTTATTAATTTTTTTTTTGTCTAGCCCCCACGCCAATGCTGCCCCGAAATACCCAGCCAACTTCAACGCCGCCAGCTGCCCCAACTACCCATACTGTTGGTGAACAGTTTAGACACCATCGGCCCGCCTTCCAGATAAAACAGTGTTAATGTCAGATTCACGAAACGTCACTTTGACATTTTACTTTTTTTTCCAAATAAATTTAAAACTAGTCATTGGCCTTACGTTTCGTGAATTGCGCAAATTAGCAATGTACTGCCATATTTTTATAATTAATGTAAATACGATTTAACTGATTCTTTGCTCAGCATTTGGTGATTTTGTTTAAAAAAATGTGTAAAAATTGTAAATAAATATGGTAAAGAAAATCTTTTCTTTTTATTCTATTTCTTATTATTTTTAATTTAACAAATTTAAAAAAAACTACCGCCATTCTTAAAGAATTGTACTGGAAAATGTCTGGACAGATTTTCTTGCATCATGGCTGAGAGCACTTTAAATCTTCGCCTTTATAATAAAAAAACTAAAACAAAATGGCTTAGCCGTTTGGAAGCATCAACGGAATACAGTCACACTGATACACAGCTAAACGCGTGCAGTGTTAAACTTTTTTTGTGTTGGTAGCATTCAAAAAAATGAAAATAATAGGCAACTAACTATAAAAAAAGAAACTGTCTTGTAACATGCGGTAGAAAGATCTATTCACTATCAACTACATATTAATAATTGACATTCATTATTTACAAAAAAAAACTATGTCGATAGAAAAACAGAGACGGATATATTTCCGTAAGTATCCATACTGTCTTTTGTTAAAATTCAACTTAAACTGGTCGAAAGTAAAAAATATATGAAGCTGTTGATTGGTACCATTTTAGAAAGATATCTAGTATTAAAAAAATAGTGTTATTACAGTTTATTCAGTCTAGGTGCTATCCTCTCGTAGCGTGTAACGCACGATAAGTAACTTTATTCAGTGGGTAACTGTACCGTTTGGGGTCCGTGTCAAATTCATCGGATGGGACCCTCCCTCCTTCAAGCCCAAACTGGCATAGTATTTTTAATCACTACATAGTATAAAACAAAGTCGCTTTCTCTGTCCCTATATCCTTATGTATGCTTAAATCTTTAAAACTACGCAACGGATTTTGATGCGGTTTTTTTTAATAGATAGAGTGATTGAAGAGGAAGGTTTATATGTATAATAACATCCACTAAATAGTGGTGAAATACTGTTATTCTTGACATTTCTAATGTGATTTCGTAAATAATTACATTTTTACGCGTTCGGGCCACGGGCAGTAATTAATAAATCAAAACTACTGGATCGATTTAATACTATATATATTAATAATCATTTTGTCAGTGAATGACATAGGCTATATATTTTATACCTATAGTTTATAATAAATTACTTGTTTTTAGTAACCTTTTAGTCAGAGCATAATTATTTAACTGAAATCACAATTTTAGTTTCAGTATCAAATTTCAATAATATTGAATTCCTTTATCCCCGCTTCTTGTTAAATGTTAGAGTCCCCTCTAACCGGGGCCCTGACGGGGATGGGGGCCCGTGGAATTTTGTCGTCACCCTACTGTATGACTGCGTTCCGATACATTGTTCAACATTGCATTGTATTGAAATTTGACAGCCATTTTGGTAAGTCAAGGACGGGTATCGAAACAGGTTACGAACTGTCAAGTTGCTTCATTACGTTATTATGATATGTAATGAATATAAATCGTTAAATGCAATATACTGACAATATTCTACTAGCATTTCGCTCGCAGTGACCACAGAATTAGCTCCAGACAGAAATGGATCATTTGTAAGTAAATAATGTTGCATAAGATACATCGATAGCGAATTTCAATTGAATACGTTCTGTAGCTGGTTTTATGATGATCCCATAGGAACTAAACATTTTTCGAGGATAAAAAAACTGTGCTTTATATCACAAGATTGAAGTAAAACTTCTTTAGCTAAATTTAGTCGGCGAGTAAAGGCTTAATCTGCTTGTCTGTCCGTCCGTCCGTTTGTCTGTTCTGTGTAAAATGTGTGTGCGATTCACACACGATAGAAGTGAAACTTCAGTAAATCGACAAAAGAATGAGATGAATATATATAATATAAAATAGTATGTATGTTTCTGTCTCATTCATTCCGACACATTTCTGTGTTTGTGTCTCTTACCTGTCGTTTTTTCCGTTGCATCCGTAAAACACAACGATTCTAAAGAAGTTTTACTTCAAAAATAAAATTAGAAAATTAATATTACTATAAGTCTTTACACGTATATATATTTTGTTAAACCTTATAATAAGCTGTTTGTGTACTTCTCAAACCAATCCGTCAAGCTGTCTTTACGTGATTGAGTAACAAACATCTAAACATAATTGCAGTACGTTTTTTGGTAATCCCACGGGAACAAGCAAAATCGTTACACATCTTTAAAAAGTTAGTAAAAGGTTATTATTTGATTGAAAATAACTAAGACGACATTAGTATATAACTATATTTATTTCATGTTATAAGTTGGCAAA
Source organism: Hestina assimilis (assembly GCA_023373885.1). Taxonomy (NCBI): domain Eukaryota; kingdom Metazoa; phylum Arthropoda; class Insecta; order Lepidoptera; family Nymphalidae; genus Hestina; species Hestina assimilis. The sequence continues at coordinate 929,388 of CM041767.1, read as the reverse complement.
CAAGCATACGGCTCACGTGATGGTAAGTGGATGCCGTAGCCTATGAGCGCTTGCAGCACCATTAGTAGGTGCCACTCACGCGTTGCCAACCTCGAGATATTAGTTCTTAAATCTCGTTCGCCCAGTAATTTCACTAGCGTACAGTGCCCTTCAAACCGGAACACAGTAGTGCCTAAGCACTACTATTTGGTGGCAGAATATTGGACACTGCGGTGCTACCTACCTAGCCGGCCTCTATATATATATATATTAGTTTATGTTATATATTTATTACATATAAGTATATGTATATATTATGTTCATGTATTATTGAGTAGTTATTTGTATGTATGTTTATGTATAATTATTTACAGCACACCACGGCATACCCCCTCTTCTATCTCTTTCCTAGCCCATGGTTGTCTGGAAGAGATCGCTATTAAGCGATAAGACCGACAATTGTACATTAGTTTATTAAATTATAGTTTGTATTACTTTTTGTTGTGGTGTACAATAAAGTATGAAAATAAAAATAAATAATAAAACTTCCCTATCTTAATACCTCAATCCAGATAGTAATCTATATCTGTGCCAAATTTCATCCAAATCTACTTAGCCGTTTTTGAGTGAGTAACAAGCATACAAACTTCAATATTTATTATATTCGTAAGATTTATACCGACAGCTTGGCTCAATTAAAAGTCGGTTAAATCAATTGCTTGATATAACCTCTATCACAGCAGAGATATGCAATCAGTAACACTGGTGGTAGGTCTTTTGTTGCAAGAGACCAACTAGGTATCACCGCAGTGTCAAATATTCTACCGCAAAGCAGTAGTGTCTTTGGCATTACTGTATTCCGGTTTGAAGGGCACTGTAGGCTAGTGAAATTACTGGGCAAAGGAGATTTAAGATCCAATATCTCTCGTTGTCAACGCGTGAGTGACACCTACTAATGGCGTTGCGCGCTCATAGGCTACGACAACCGCTTATCATGAAAATGTCATGTCGTATAATATTTGCCAATTATCATCACGTCATCACTTTAACAACATTATAAACAACTTTTTATAATAATTAAAATCAGTTCCGCATTCGTCTGTTTTTTTATATGTTAGCGATATACAATTTCTTAAATGACATTTCAAACTCATAGATTTTCACAAAATGTATTATATCAAAGTCTGACACCGTTGTGACGTTGTGGGTAGCGAGTCTGCCTTTAGTCTCGACGCTGCTCGGGCAGGTGTTTGTTAAAATTTCTGTTTCGGTCTGGGCGTTTGTCCGTGTGGGTTTCCCCACCGTGCCTCGGAGAGCACGTTAAGCTGTCGGTCCCGGTTGTTATCACATAACATCCGATAATAATCGTTAACTCTTGATAAGTAAATTGCTCTTATCCAATGAGTTACTGGTTCGCCCTTAGGGTTGCGGAGGTCAGATGGCAATCGCTCTGTGTAAAAACTAGTAACCCGTCAAATCTGGACAAGAGTAATAAGTAGACCCTGAGAAATAAAATACCGGGAGTAATGCTAGGACGAAGAAGTGTGCCTGTCTGTCTCTTTGTTCCGGCTAACCTCTGAAACTGCTGGACAATATTTAACGGCACTTACTGACAGATAGCTGAAGTAGTCTTAGGCATTTATTTTAGAAACAGGATTAGGGTTCCGTGCAGTTAAGAAAAATCGGTATACCACGCGAGTGGAGCCGCGGGCAAAAGCTAGTAATAACATGTACTCAGAAAAACCCTAGACTGAGCCATCAAGTGGCCATTTTTGTAACCCTATTTTTTACCACCATTATGGCATGCTGGTAGTAAGCCTGCTTGAGCCATGACGGTCACAGGTTTGACCGCTCGGAGCAGATGTATCTCTATTTTAGTCAGAGCCTTTGTCCTTGTGGGTCCATTGTGCCTCGGAGAGCACGTTAAGCTGTCGGTCCCGGTTGTTATCGTAACTGTGGAGGTACGATGTGTGAAATCCCTCCTATACAACGGGTGGATCCTCTGACCAGGCCTGGCAAGCCGAAGACCGGGTCCGAAGCCCAACGACTTAGGTTGCGAAGTTGTATATATAGGTTACGAGCATAGAAAACTTTGATAGCGCGATTTAGGATCGTGACGCTCATTGGTCGTCAATATCGTTGAGCGTATGTAGGTTTCGCTGTATAAGTAATATAAATTGAACCATGCGCAGTAACACATTTTTGGGTCTCAACCGTATGCGGTATAAAGGAGGCCGCGTAACTATAGCAACGCGGCGAGGCTAGACCCGATTAGTACACTCGCTCACGGTTGTTTTAGTTCTTTAAAACTAAATTATTAAAAATTTAATTAAAATATAAATTACTTTTGTCAGGTGTGTAACATTTAATTTTATTTTAAAATAAGGTGTCATCCCAATAAGTGACAGTGATTAAAAATGTCCATTAACTATTATTATTATTTTTAAATACCTTTTTTCTATACTATTTATTTGTTTTATTCTATTTAAGTAATTAATAACGATAATGAATAAAAAATTAATTGAATTTTTAAGAAACAATAACTATATTATATACTAAATTCCGTTTTGCAACATTATAAAAAATTAATTTAAATAAGACGAAATCAATATTTTTGTCTAACATTTTAGTCCATGATTGTACCTGCGCAGAAGCGGCCAGTTTGGTTCATTTTAAATTAAAAGAACTATAGCTTGATGCGAGATGTGACAATCTTGTTTGATGTTGTCGCTACAGTAACATCTGATAATCATTAACTCTTGAAAAATTAAGGGTAGCAGTCCATACATGTAACTGAGGATTGAAAAAAATACTCAGCGTACGGAAATGTATGCGGTATCTTTAAATAGGTCTTTTAAAATAATTAAGAGGCTTAATTTTGTATTTTTGATTTTTTTTTTTTATGTTAGAAGTTGGCAAACAAGCATACGGCCCACCTGATGGTAAGTGGTTGCCGTAGCCTATGAACGCTTGCAGCACCATTAGTAGGTGCCACTCACGCGTTGCCAACCTCGAGATATTAGTTCTTAAATCTCGTTCGCCCAGTAATTTCACTAGCGTAAAATGCCCTTCACTACTATTTGGCGGCAGAATATTGGACACTGCGGTGGTACCTACCTAGCCGGCCTCTTGCAACAAAAGACCTACCACCAGTGTGACTGATTGCACTGGTGGAATAATCTCTGTTCTGACAGAGGTTATCCCAACATTCAATTAAGTCAATAGTTGTGGAGATAACCTAGTCATAAAAATTGTGTCATCCCTCCCTCTAACTTTTGAACTATGGGATTTAAAATTCTGGAAAAATTTGAAGTTTTAGAACATTATAACACATTCAACGGTAATTATGTTGAAGATACGTAAAAAAAAATCAGAAATATATAGGTTTTCCCGTAACTTTGTTTTTTTCATATTATTTTTAATAATTACTATGAAATTACAAATTTCTTCATCATCAAGCTGCGGAACGCTTTACTTTTCACTATGCATGGTCCACAACCCACTTGACTTATAATTATTAATTTTTTTCTTTCTTTAAATACGTTTAAAACAACATATCTAAGAAGATAGATTTTCTTTGTCGTACTTCCAAAAAGTGGAACTCATTGCCGGCTCACGTGTTCCCTCCTTCTTACAATCTGGGCTCCTTCAAACGAGGCGTGAAGAGGCATCTTGAGGGTAGGCAGGGCAAGAGTGGCTAACACGGTTGCATTCCGCAACTCTGTTAGCCGCCTTCGCGTTTGGACTTTATTTCCACTTACCATCAGGTGGAGTAGAGTCATCTGCCCTACTTTCCAAATTAAAAATAAAAACTATAATTATAGTCAAAAGGGTACCGTCTTTTTAAATATAACTCCCGTATGTTGCTTAAGCCATTTCCGCCATCTTATAACACGTCCAGCATTACAACATGTACTATAACAATGATTACAATCAATCAACCCAAAATTACGGCTTATTAAAAAAACTGGTCAAGTTCGTTCCGTCTTGCACATAAATTGTTCCGTGTCCCCATAGAATAAAAAGTTACTTGTATGGAGACCTTCTTTTATTTTAAATTTTATTTTATATCGATCTTTCTTTACTGCACGGAACCCTAATTATTTTTCTTAAATAAAAGTAGTCGTTTCAGAGATTAACCGGAACAGAAGACAAATTTACATTTTTTTCTAAGTGTATATACTTTTATATGCGTTTAGTGAAAAACTGTTAAATTAGAATTACAAATAGACACTTCAATTTTATTTTTTAGGATAGATTCATAGGGTTCCCTATCATTACGGAACCTTAAAAATGATAGTCAAGCGAGGACGAGTATCCGGTAATAATTTTCCCGCTCAATTTTGACAGTTGCTTAATTATGGCGGAAGGCAAGATGGCTGACTATATTTGGTACGTAATTATAATTAAAATATATGTGAGCACCATGCAATGACTGATACCTGTCTTTATTGATCGGAATTATACTTTTTCATTGTCGTTTCTTTTTAGGTCTTAATAAATAACTCTCTTAATGCGGTCTCATTAACTTGTTTATACTTCTGTGGTACATCGATTTAATATTTCTGTCATGGTCAAAAACGGTCATAATAATAATAAAAAATTGGGTTATCCATACGGACATACTGTACGTTACGATATATGGACGCAAATAAGCAATACCATGTCAACCCACAAAATTGAAAAAACTGAGTTATATATGCAGAAGTGTTGGTGGCTGAAGAACATTTTTCTCTAATATTTGTAGAGTTTTAAGCTTTAAAACTTCCAAAAAAGCCATTTTTTAATCATGCAATTAATGTATTATTTTAAACGTTTTGGGTTATATTATATACGAAATAGTTTGTATACTTATTTTATGTGAAAATAAGTAAAATAATTTACATACATCTTGAAATTGCCAAAAGCTTGACCAAAACATTTAAAAAAATCATATAAAGCAAGTTGTTCAAAATTTCAACCGCGTCATTCTCGAAATGACATTCGTGTGGGTTGACATGGTATTGCTTATTTGCGTCCATATATACATGTACATACGATTTGGGAACCTTCACGAGAAGAGCCTATTCCTTTCTTAAAGGTCGGCTACGCATCTGCATGCCCTCTGGTGTTGCAGATGTTCATTGGCGGCGGTGACCACTTAACATCAGGTGAGCCTCCTGCTCGTTTGCCCCCTCTGATATAAAAAAAAAGTTTCTTACGTTACTTTGAATCAATTTAATTTCGCATTATTTGTTGTAGATTTTTCCTAATGGATCCTAATCCAGTTACGGTGGCAACCAAAGCTATGTCGGACTCCTACCGACTAAAACCCCACAGTGTTCTATGGGATTAAAGTCAGAATTGTGGGTGCGCTTTCGCAATCTTCCACGATCCCAAGGGAGTATGTTCTCGTTACGGCTCACCCTTCATGAGCTTTGAATTCTCGAATTCGCGTACCACCTTAGGGCTACCAGCTTGGGGTTGGGGTGGTTGGTGGTTATGCCAACTTCAACTTCCCGCTCTCCTGTCAAGATTTGGTACAGCCCTCGAGATTTCTCTCTCTTTGATTGCATTATCGCTAAGTAACGTTGTACTTCTTTATTTATAAATATGACTTCTTGTGACGGGGACTTTAGTTAAAATACTAACGAAACGTGTGGCATTAAGCCCGTAAATTACAATTTCTCGCTCAGTGATTAAACGAATTAATTTACTAAGACGAGGTAAATTAAAAACGATCCATCCGTCTTGTTTAATTACATTTTATATATATGGTAAATATTTCTTTTTACAACCGGAAAGATGAAGCCTATTTCTACAACTAAATTCGATTTAGATCGCTAAAAATGGTTATATACCCTTAAATGTTAAAGCTAGGTCATTAGCGAACGGAAGGCATAATTAATTAGCTTACAGTGTTTATTATTATATAAAATATATAGTTTTATTTTAAAGGTTGGCAAACAAGCAGACGGTCCGCCTGATGGTAAGCAGTCGACATGAACCATGAACGCGCGCGATACTTGAAGTAGTAGGTACATACGCGTTGCCAACCTAAGAGATAGGACGGAAGGGATGAGAAAGGAGAAAAGAAGGAAACTGAGTGGGTGGGAGAATGGGCCTCCGGCGCTCTCACCCATCGCACGCAACAGTACCTACTAATACTGTTACTTTACACTGATTTTCTGTGAGAGGATATTACCCCCGGTTGAGCCGGCCCATTTGTGCTGAGAGAAGCAAGGCGCTACTACTGCAAAAACTAAAACGGAACTGATTTTAGTTATTATAAAAAGTTGTTTATTTATATTATTATAGACTGATGACAATTTTTAATGATTGACAAAAATATTACGATTTTTTTTCTGATGGTAAGCGGTTGTCGTAGCCTATTAGCGCGCGCAACACCATTAGTAGGTGGCACTCACGCGTTGCCAACGAGAGATATTGGTGCTTAAATCTCCTTTGCCCAGTAACTTCACTACCTACAGTATCTTTTAAACCTAAACAAAGTAATACAAAATACACTACTGCTTCGCGGTAGGATATCTGATACATCACTCAAAATCGACGCATTATAAAATTGTTTTTACTTGCGTTTAAGTTACTCTGCTATACAACACCATACAGACAAAGTCACGGGCAAAAGAATCACAAAATATATTAAAAACAAAATCCAGATCCCTTTACGTGTTTATACAGATCTCGTTTTTATCGAAACGTGTTTGAAATTTAAATAAACATACAACATAACTAATAAACAATCTAAATTATTGTATATGTTTAAATACAATTTAATTATTACGACATTTATGCGTACTCGACTTTTCTTTACAGATCGATATATTTCTGATTCAAGGCGAATGACAACATCAAATAGTGTCAAAGAATTTTAAATGATCTTAGAGCGGTTACAGACCGGCGTTTTATTTATTTTATTTTTATTTTATTAAAACAGGAAAACTTACAGCTTATATTAAACTAACAATAAATGGTTCACATATTATGTTAATTTTCTTCTTCTTATCGAGTAGTTAGTGGCCAAACTAGTGTCAGAGTTGTTTAGGTCTCCCCTAGGCCTGTTGTCAAATTGATAACAACCGGGACTTTTTACGTACCCTCCGAAGCACTGAGACGCTCAGTCGGAATACAACGTTGCAATCACTCATTTAGTGTCTGACCGCGACTAAAGTTGCTTAACCAACCGATCGTTTACCGATCAGTGGTTGCACTCGGCTATGAGCGTGTCATTATCATATCATATATTGCTTGCTTAAACTAAAGCCACTTACAAGATTTCCAAATAAGTCTTTGTGAAATAAAACATCAACGAACATAGAACAGTTAGATATAAAGTTATATTTAAACAATTGCTATTTCTAATCTTGGTCTTATTTGGTTGGTCAAAGTAACATCGTGTTAAAAAATTTCACTTAAAACGGGTACTATTGAAGAATAGGTCGAGTATTGACGATCAGTAGTCGTTGATGCCCTAGACCTTGCTAAAGACTGAGAAATACACGAATATAATGATTTCAACCCATTTGAACTATTTAACTAATAACAATTGAAGGAAATAGTCATTTTCAATAAGCCCCTGTACGTTTGTCGTTTTGAAAATTTTTGCCGCGAAATTAACGCGCGTGTAACCGCCGAAACAACTATGTGCGCAGGAAAAAAACGCCCGTCTTTAACCGCCCGTAACTGTATATGTCGCAGTGGAATTGTTAAATATGTTATTTTATATTCATTTATTTATTTTGTTTTAAAATCCAAATCAATTGATTTTTATTAAATTCGAAAGTGTACTTTTTTAAAAATCAAATCCTAAATTATTAAAAATTCAACCAAAATTATGTACCTCGTTCTTGATCAATATCAACGCGTGAGAGGCACCTACTAATGTTGTTGCAAGCGCTCATAGGCTACGGCAACCACTTGCCATCAGGTGGGCCATATGATTGCTTGCCAACTTAATAAGATAAAAAAGTTTCCTGATTACGATATCCTCAAGGAAGTTACCAAAAACGTTGGGATGCGCCATTGGTACTTGTATTGATTGGTTTAAGAAAATCCTAAAACCGAACAGACATACAAAACATAAAAATATATAATACGGTAGTAGAGCCATGCTTCCCTCAGCATAAAAGGGTCCCTCGACCCTCTCACAGAAAATCGGCGTCAAGTAACAGTATTAGGTACTGTTGCGTTTTGTGGGATGAGTGAGAGCGCCGGAGGCCCAATCTCCCACCCCTCTGTTCCCTTCCTTTTTCCCTTCTCATCCCGTCCCTCCTATTCCTTGGGTTGGCAACGCAAGCGTTCATAGATTGCGGTGACTGCTTACCATCAGGCGGGCCGTATGCTTGTTTGCCAGCCATCACTACATAGTATAAAATAAAGTCACTTTCTCTGTCTTTGCTTAAATCTTTAAAACTATTAAACGGATGTTGATGCGGTTTTTTTAAATAGATAGAGTGATTGAAGAAGAAGGTTTATATGTATAAAAATAGTGGAGAAAAAATTTTTTTTGAGGTTTCTAATGTGATGTCGTAAATAATTACATTTAATGCGTGTGGGCCACGGGCAGTAATGAATAAATCAAAACTACTGGATCGATTTCAATCATTTTTTCAGTGAATGACAAAGGCTATATATTTTATACCCGTGCAAAGCCGGAGCGGGCCGCTAGTAATACATAAAAAAAATCAAACAGATTAATTTTAAAACACAGAAACAGGTCCATATCTTTTAGGCAGGAAATGTCGTGAGCTATTTTGTTTAAAAAAAAATTGATGCAGTACGAATTGTTCTCGCGTCGATTTTATTCAATTTAATTGACTTCAAGATTTATACACGTCTGCATTTACGTTTGTTTATTTCGACATTATCACTGCTCAGAATTATTAAACTGTTTTTTGTTTAAATGGCGAACTTGAGCTGTTATCGCATATTTATCACACATGCATCCAATTACACGGTTGTCAAGGCCAATAGGACCAGCGAATACATATTTGACGCATTTTTCAAACAGTGAAGAGTTAATAAATAATATACAATAAACAAAAGCTACTGGAAAACTTTTAACGTAACTTACTACATCAAAAAATTCAGTGTGCTTTAGACCACACGATCGAAGTAAAACTTCTTTAGCTAAAATTAGTTAGCGAGTAAAGGCTTAATCTGTCCGTCTATCCGTCCGTCCGGTCCGTCCGTCCGTCCGTCCGTCCGTACGTCCATCCGATCCGTCCGTCCGTCCGTCCATCGGTCGGTCGGTCGGTCGGTATATATACAATATAAAATAGTATGTATATTTCTGTCTCATTTTTTGCCTGCTTCATCCTACACATTTTTGTATTTTTGTCTCTTACCTGTCGTTTTTCCGTTGCATCCGGTTTGAAATCACAACGATTCTAAAGAAGTTTCACTTCAAAAGTTAGGAGACACAAACTATTAATATCAGTGTCATGTCTACCTAGTTACAATAGAGGAATATTTTTGCGATCCATTGTACAGACCCATCTCTTTACATCTCTACCGTCTACTGCACTAAGCGTTAGTGGTAAGCCATGTAGAGCCATGCTTGTCCAACAAACGGGCCGGCTCGACCGGGAAAGTACTACCCTCTCACAGACAATCGGCGTAAAGTAACAGTATCAGTAGGTACTGTTGCGTTTTGTGAGAGTGAGAGCGCTGGAGGCCCATCTTCAATCCCCTCCATCCCTCGATGGGCCGGCTTGACCGAAAAAGTAGGGTAGTGCTTGCTCGATTACAGAAAATCGTCGTAAAGTAACAATATCAGTAGGTACTGTTGCGTTTTGTGTGATGAGTGAGAGCACTGGGGGCCCCATCTTCAATCCCCTCCATCCCTCGATGGGCCGGCTTGACCGAAAAAGTAGGGTAGTGCTTGCTCGATCACAGAAAATCGGCGTAAAGTAACAATATCCGTAGGTACTGTGCGTTTTGTGAGAGTGAGAGCGCTGGAGGCCCAATCTCCAATCCCCTTTGTCCCTCAAGTCAGCAAAGCGCACGTGATACTTCAAGTATCAAAAGTATCGTGTGTTCATAGGTTGCGGTGACTGCTTACATAGCTGTCAAGGCCAACAGTAATACACAATAAGAAAACAACAAAAAACGTCAGTCTCTATCTCCGGAGTGCTTGACGAAAAAAGTTACATGGGTCTTATGAAACATAACCTTCTTCTTGCTAGCATTATTCCCGGTATTTACCCAGGGTCTGTTTATACACTTATCCTGATTTGACACGTACACAGAACGATTGTCATCTGACCTCCGCAGCACTAAGGGCGAACCAGTAACTCATTGATTGCAAATTACCTATTAGAGTTAACGATTATTATCAGATCATATGATAACAACCGGGACCGATTTTTTTAATTTTTTTTTTTTTGTGTCGGGGAAATATACTACCAGATACCCGGCGTCCTGGGGAAGAGAACCGGGTTATATAGGGTTACATGATAAGGTGGAAACGTACCCCACCCACCAAAACACTAAACCTCCTCGGTGGCCGACCTCAGTGTGTTTGTCAGGTTACGGGAACTCTCGCAGAATAAACCAACGCGACCTGAATCACGGTGCTCTGATTGGTAACGGAGCTCGGTCCCGGTGGGGGCGAGATGGTAAAGCCCCCCAGCGCTTCCCATGCGTACGGCAAACGGGACCACACCGGCTGCCGTCCAACAACCGGAACCGATAGCTTAACGTGCTCTCCAGCACACGGTGGGACAAATTCCCAGACCGAGACAGATATATTTTGTAGGTCAATGCAAATATTTGTCCGAGCGGGAGTCAAACTCGCAACCGTTGAGGCTAAAGACAGACTCGCTACCCACAACGCTATATAGTTACTATGGTTCTAAAAACACTTTCTTCCTTTTGACTTCGGTTAAAAATGTATATATTATTAAATGTCAGCTGTCATTCGGCATTTAATTTTTTTTATCTTCTCAAGGAATGTAGAGCGAGTATCGTTAATTAAAAATTTAAGATCTACTTAAGGAACAAAAAGGCTTTTTATGGCCCATCGTGCGCAAGGACTGCTATTTATTATATCTTGTACATACAATGTATAGTCGCAGCGGAATTGTAAAATCAGTGTTATTATAAATCGACATACTTTTTTAAATGATGGCCAGGTTTCAGTTTGTTAAAATATTTTAAGGTTTAGGTTTAAAGAGAGATTATTTCCCATAAAGAACAAAAATTCACTTACATAGGAAAGTTAGTCTAATAACTTAATGTAGTTTTACAAATTTCGTTACGGTGAGTCTTTACAATGATCAAAATATATTATAAATTTTGAAAATGTTGTATTGTATTGTATCTAAAAAAACGATCAGTGATTTTTCGTACAATACTATTTTTACAAATTACTAAAACTTAATAAATAATTTAGAATTATATGTATATACAAGCTTATGCCAACGGCTCACATTATGTTGGGGTAATATACACCTTCTTTTTTATATAAAGTTTAAAATATTTTCGTATGCCTTATTTTATTTTGGGTGAAGTAATAGAAAATGTTAAAACACATGTTTCTCTATTTTTGACTATATACCGAATGGAAAAGATTCATGCGTCTAGTTTCAAAAATGACGTACTTTTATACAAACTTTTAACTCCCTTTTAGCCCCTTTAAGAGTTGAATTTTATACGTCAGAGAGTTCATAATTTAGTCAGGACGTCTCCTTTTATATATATAGACTTTATCCAACTTGAAAAGGAGGAATTTTTATTCTACTGTATGTATGTTTTTTTCTTTGTTCAATGATTTCTCCGTCAATTATTGTGATTTTTTTTTTTTTTAAATTTTATTTGGAAGAGAATAAGTGCGAGATTATACCCTATACGTTCTAGTTGGGTCAATTATACTTTGGTAATGTTACAATGATAGAATCGAGGAAAGTTTTAAAAATTTTACAGGAACGCTTATTGCTATATAAATATTTTTTAAATTAACTTGTCCATTTCCACATGAACTAAACAATAAATATGTAATCATAAATAGCTAATTAAATATAAAATAAAGACTAGAACGCCTCTCCTCTTTCGGCCCAAGATTTAATTTATTGATCTTCTTTCTCTTTTTAACGAGCTTCATTCTTCCTTCCAAAATCTGAATAGTTTCTTGCTCTTCTAGAAGCTTCGAGAACGCTGATATGATGTCATGCGGTGACATGACAGACTCGTCGGCTAATCTGTCAAGTTTGACAGCTATGGCCGCACACGATTCTGACGTAAGCTAGAATTAAAATAAAATATGATGTTTTTTTTTGGGACCCCTTTTTGGGACACAACACTTTGTTATTATTGTTTTGTTTATGTTATTTTTAATTATTTTTTTATTTTTTATTTAGTATTAGAAGTAATTTTTAGGATTAAGTTTTTAATTATGTTTAATTTTTTTATATTATTGTTATAGTGTTTTGTTTTTCTTTTAACTATAATGCTTTTTAATGTTTATGTTTTGTTTATGTCTGTTGTTGTCCTAATAAATTGATTCTTTCTTTCTTTCTATATGTAGGTATCATTGTTTGGCTTTATCTACTTGTTTTATGGTTTCCTGAGAACAACAACCTTATTTTGTCATGAAAAAATCAATATTCATAAATATTTTATTTATTGTGTGGGAGGAACACTATGACATGGATGTATCATAGACTTAATTAATCCTATCTGTGGCTGTGAACTAAGCTTAAAGCTGCTTTTCAGTACACTCCTGGGGTTAATAAACATTTTGACTAAAGTACTTAAATATATACACTAAATCTATGGTATAAAATGGAAAATCTAATTTGAATATTAACTTCTCCATTCCTGAACCTTTCAGTAGCGGTCCCTGGTTTTTGTCAGATGTTTTTAATTTTGCTACAAATTTTATTTTAATTTCAAGACTCTGTTCTACTTTTTCGTGTGTTGTATGTGCGTGTCATTTTTAACAAAGTATGCATTCTAACCCAGTTCTAAATAACTGATTCAGCTAATATTTTATAAACAAACATTATTGTTGGCGTTGAGAATAGACACTAAATAGGAATGTTAAGCAATAGATTGTTAAATGGACGCAAATAAGCAATACCATGTCAACCCACACGAATGTCATTTCGAGAAAAACGCGTTTGAAAATTTTGAACAACTTGCTTTATATTAAATTTTTTTATGTATTGGTCAAGTTTTTGGCAATTTCAGATTTATGTAAGTTATTTTACTTATTTTTACCAAAAAATAAGTGTACAAACTGCATATTTCGTATATAATATAACCGAAAACCTTTAACATAATAAATAAATTGCATGATGAAAAAATGGCTTTTTTAGAAGTTTTAAAGCTTAAAGCCCTACAAATATTAAAGAAAAATGTTCTTCGGCCATTTACCAACACTTCTGCATATATAACTCAGTTTTTTCAATTTTGTGGGTTGACATGGTATTGCTTATTTGCGTCCAAATAATAGTTATTATTAAAAAAAAACAATTTAGTCTGGTCGGAAACCCTCAAAATTTTGACAGCTATCACTATTTTTTGAGTCCAAAAATCTTTTTTATAACACAAAATTAGCAACCATTCTTTTTTTTTTTAAAACCGTTAAATTTTAGATAAACCGAAAAGACAACTTTCACTTAGGCTTTAAGCTGAATATCTTAACGGCTTCCAAGCCCTGGCCTCTGTTATTAAAATTAATTGTCTGTACACTGACCCAAAATAAGCATACCTTAGAAACGATATTGCTGAAATGCTCCAAGCCTGGTCCGCTTTCTTCAATCAGGTTTCTGGATTTCAACCAGCTGTATTTGGAACATATTGTATTCCTCCGTTGCTGGTTTTTCGACTCCTTCAAAAGTGTTTCGATCTTCCGATAAAAATTTACGCCTTATTATTTCTTATTAGCAATTTTGAAAATACTAGTAAGAATGGGTCGAGAATAAAATTATTACTATCGACACAATCCTACTAAAAATATTAGTCGAAAAAACTAGTAAGAATGAACGGGTTAGGAATCCCCATTCCTAACCCGTTCTTACTGGTATTTTCTGATTATATATGACTAGCGGCCCGCTCCGGCTTCGCACGGGTATAAAATATATAGCCTATGTAATTCACTGAAAAAATGATTAAAATCGATCCAGTAGTTTTGATTTGTTCATTACTGCCCGTGGCCCGCACGCGTTAAATGTAATTATTTTATATTTACGACATCACATTAGAAACCTCAAAAATATTTTTTTCTCCACTATTTTTATACATATAAACCTTCCTCTTCAATTAATCTATTAAAAAACACTGCATCAAAATCCGTTGCGTAGTTTTAAAGATTTAAGCATACATAGGGACAGAGAAAGCGACTTTGTTTTATACTATGGAGTGATAATGAATGTCTGTTATATAATTTGTATGTACGGGAGTGATATAGTCAATCTTGACAAAACTCCCAGGAGAATAAAGTAAATAAAAAAATGTTATAGTATTTTTATCAAAACGATACATCATATAAGTTTAAACTTGTTATCTTAGTAAAAACCTAATTCATTTTCACGACTTAACGGAACGCATCCCTTTATATGAATTTCGCAGTGAAAGTTTCGCGGCATTATTATTTTGACAATCGAATTACTGACTTCAAGCTTGTTTTTTTTAAATGAAGCAATTTTGATTCCTTAATTATGTTTGTTCCCCTTCCCTAAGAACTTCGCCATTTATAAACTAAATTTGAATAATTTTTATTTTAAAAGATATATTTATCAATTTTTTTTTTATGTTATAATTTGGCAAACAAGCATACGGCCCACCTGATGGTAAGTGGTTGCCGTAGCCTTTGAGCGCTTGCAGCACCATAAGTAAGTGCCAATCACGCGTTGCCAACCTCGAGATATTGGTTCTTAAATCTCCTCTGCCCAGTAATTTACAAGCGTACAGTGCCCTTCACACCGGAACACAGTAATGCCTAAGAACTACTATTTGGCGGCAGAATATTTGACACTGCGGTGGTACCTACCTAGCCGGCCTTTTGCAACAAAAGACCTACCACTAGTAAAACAATGTACACTACTTTTTATAATTTGAAATTTTATTACCGTATTTGCGTGGGCAACTCTTATATTGGTAAAAATTACATCAAAGGATTCCATTACGTTGGTACATAACTTCATAAAGATGAATCTAATAAAAACGTGTTACAAATATACTTACATAATGAAGCAAGTCTGATGATGAAAAGTTTTTCTCAGATAGCGATTTTTCAGTGAAAAACATTTTACAGCGAACCGTCGACTCAGCAGAAAATAAATCTTTTTCTAATTTCGAGCTTTCATTAAATGTCGAATAGCTTTAATCTCGAGTGGATGATTTTTTTATATATTATCTTGATTTTTATCTAATTATTATCTATATTAAATTAAGCCGTGAAGCATCGTTTGGGGCTTATCGTGAACCCACTCGTAACAGTATTCGGTTTAGGGGCAACAGAGGCCTGCATTCCTTCTTCATCCTAGCATTATTCCCGGTATTTACGTACCCAGGGTCTACTTATTACGCTTATCCGGATTTGACAGGTTACTAGTTTTTACACAGCAATTGCCATCTGCCCTCCGCAACCCTAAGGACGAACCAGTAACCCATTGGATAAGAACAATTTACATATCAAGAGTTACGATTATTATCAGATGTTGTAGGCACTGACTGTGTTAAAAAATCAAATACGCTTTTCTTACCGAGATCTTTTATAGTAATTTACTATATTTAGGTAAAAGACCCACCTCAAGCGACTAATGGGGGCCGTTGACTGTGTAGTGTTTATTATTACTATTATATGTACGATATTATAATATTTTGTTCCTTTTATATAATCTCCCATACCCTCTGTTCCCTTCCTTTTTTCCTTCTCATTCCTTCCCTGCAGTTCCTTGGGTACGCAACGCGCATGTGATGCTTCAAGTATCGCGCGAACGCGCGGCTGGGTCTCAGTACTCAGCCACCCCCGGCCGGTAATGCTGTCAAGGCCAGTAGGACCAACATTACTGTTACTCTTACTGGCAGCGCACAATCACAGAAAAACATTCCACTTATATAAATCAAGAAATAAAACAACAAGTTTAAACATTTGATGACAATTACAGATTCACCTAATTGCTCGGAGTGTGTTGTGGTAGAAGACATACACCACGTCTTAACAGAATGTGTTCGGAACGAAGTTTTACGACACGATATGCAATTTTTATATAGTGAAACAGAAGGAAAAATAAAGTACGATTCTTCTATAATTATCTTTCTATCCATTTTATTCCATACTTTTCATAAAACATTACATAACGTCAATACCGACAATCGAATGACATTCCTTACTTTTTATTTCAGGTTAAAGAATTTATTACTCATAAAGAACATTACAGTTCACTTTTAAACATGAGCAATACAATAAAATATTTTAAAAGTATACATAGGTATAGTGGTAAAATCTGTGGCAGTACATGTGTATAATGACCCAAAAAAGAAACATTTACTTAAGTAATTTTGTACACATTTTACAAAGTTGAAAAATAAAATATAATAATAATAATAAAATTTGTAAAAATTGAAATTTATTCATATACGTTTTTCAGTATAAAAAGTTTTAGTTCAGTTTTAAAGGTAGCCATACTTGCACACGCTTTAGTACTATTCGGTAAACTATTGTATAATTTTACCCCGTTATGTAAAATACTTCTATTACCGTAGGTGGTCCTTGGAGTATACAAATTTATTTTGTGTTCGTTTCTTAAACTGTGTGTATAATTTTTATTAGTGAGTAGTAATTCCGTATGAATTTGATGAAGTTGAATTTTTTTAATGAATGTACAGATGTTATTTGTGTATGTTTGTTTTAAGTTAAAAATTTTAGTTTCTTTGTATAGTGTAGGTGTGTGTGTCAGTCTGTCGTAATTAAAAAGGACTTTGATAACTTTGTTTTGTGCGATTTGGAGAGGTTTAAGACTCGTTTTAGGAGCACAACCCCAGATTTCTATTAGGTAGTCAAGGTTGGATTTAACAAGGGCATTGTAAACTGTGAATCTCGTCTTGGGTGGAACGCAAGACGCCATTTTACGCAGTGAACTAATCAACGATATTAATTTGTTTTTAACTTTGTTAATATGAGGCTTCCATAATAGTTTATCATCGAGGATTAAACCCAAGTATTTTTCCTGCTCAGATCTGGAGAGTACATCATTGTTTATAGTCAAAGGTTGATAGTCAAATATTTTTTTGTTTTTTGCACGAAATATCATATGGGTGGTTTTTTTGTATTAATGGTTAACAAGTTACACTGACACCAGACGTTATATTTATTTAGGTCTTGCTGGGCAATTTCTACCATTTCTTCAATGTTTCGGCCAAAATAAAAAAGACAAGTATCGTCAGCATACAGAGTGATATGTCCTGATAAGCCAATTTTACTAACATTATTAACGTAGATTAAGAACAGCAAGGGACCCAACACTGAACCCTGTGGGATTCCGCAAGTAACCCTTTTAGCGCCACTTGAAAAATTTCCTATTTTTACTACTTGCGTCCTATTGCTAAGGTATGATTCGAATAAATTAAAGGCTGGCCCGGATATTCCTATGTTACTTAATTTAGCAAGAAGTAGTGAGTGGCTGATAGTGTCAAATGCCTTTTTTAAATCAATAAATATTCCTAAGCAAATTTTTTTATTGTCTATTTCTGTGCGTATTTTAGTAATAAGATCAATTACAGCTGATAGAGTGCTAGATTTTTCACGAAATCCATACTGCCGTTCGTATAAAAATTGTAATTTCTCTAAATATTGTTTGAGTCGCTTATAAATAATCTTTTCAAATATCTTTGATAGTACTGGTAGGACTGAAATCGGACGGTAGTTTTCAGGGTCTGCTTTAGAACCAGACTTGTAGATTGGTGCAATTTTGGCTATTTTTAAGCTATCGGGAAAGATGCCTAATGACATACATTCATTTATACATTGACAGAGATTTTTAGCAAGGAGATCTTTTAAACATAAAATCGTTTTAACATTAATACCGTCTATGCCTGTACTACAGTCTACGTCGAGACATTTTATTACAGTGATAATTTCTTGTTCAGTGCATGGATCAAAATTAAAGAGTTTACTTTCGGGTTCTTGGTCTACATAAGTCATTGTATAAGATATTTCGTCTGGGTGATTTCGTTGTATTTTACTAGCAAGCTCGGCACCTATAAGAGCAAAAGTACTATTAAAAGCCTCACAGATTTCATCTCCATTCGTTAAAGGTTTCAAATTAATTACTAGTCTAGGGGGTTGTGGATTACATTTTATTTTATTATCAGCTAATGCGTAAATTAATTTCCACATCTTTTTGGGTCATTTTACAAGAATTAAAGCAGTTGTTGTAATAATCTCGTTTGGCTTTCTTTATCAATTTACTGACTTGCTGTTGATCCCTTTTAAATCTATCTTGTAAATCTGTATTATTAGGGTTTTCTTTCATAAGTTTCCATAAAATATTTCTTCTGTATATTAAATCAGTGATTTTTCTGTTTATCCAGTCTTTTTGTGGTAAATTTAGAATTTTAATTTTGGTAATTTTGTGTACTTCTATCTGTTCTTTTAAATGTTTTTCAAAGGTATAGTAATTGTAAATTTTCTTTATATCTACCATCTTCTTTACACTCTTATATAATGCAGTATAGTCAACGATTTCATATGATTTTCGTTGAATAGTTTTGTGATTGTATTTTTTTAATTCTAGATAAATTTGCTTGTGGTCAGAAAGCGGGCAATCAATTATTGAAACATGAAAATGATTGTTATGAAGGTTGGAGCATATATGGTCTAAGATAGTCTTAGTTGTTATTGTTTCTCTAGTACAGTGTTGTTCTTCTATCTTGTTTATTATGCTATAACCTGTTGTGTTTAACATATCTATGTATAATGTCGTATTTCTCGTGTTAGTTAATAAGTCAATGTTAAAATCGCCAAATACAAGTCCCCGTTTACGACTTTCAAGCTGTGATGAGTACTTTTCAAAAAAATTGTCTAAATTCTTTTTTCCAGGATTATAAATTGCACCAACATTTAACGCATATTTTGTAAGGTATATCCATAAGTAGTGAACTCCATCAACTTGTATATCTTCAGTAATATAATATTGTAGACTGTCGTGAACATAGATCGATACTCCTCCGCCTTTTTTAGTTGAACGATAATTATGTATGTGCGAATAGTTAGGCAGGCAGTAAGAATTTGCATCTTTTTCATTTTTAATCCAGGTTTCAGATAAAATAATCAAGTGAGTTAATCGGTTTGTAGATTTTAGTAAACATTTAAGCTCGTCGAATTTTCCTGATTTACAAATGCTACGAATATTAGCATAAAAAAATAAAAGTGATGAGGTGCATGTGGGTATGTCATTATAATTATTTAACAGAGAATAAGTTATGAGTTCATTTGATTGTGCCGAATTTCGTTGAAGTTTTTTGTCTGTTTATTTATTATTTTAGGTAAACCCTTTATGTACTTGATGGTTAAGTTAGTTTCTCCATTATTTTCACGAAGTAACAGGTCGTCTTTAAGAGACTGCAAGTATTTCATTTGTGCAGGTGTCTGATCAAAGTACAAGCGAATGCCACTATTATTGACATTACGTATACGTAATAATGTTTTTGAAGTCTCCGCTGATTGAAAACATACTTTAATAATGCGATTTTTCCCAGGTATATATCGTCCTAATCTCATTATTTTGGTGGGAGCTGGGCAATCTTTAAGCATTGATTGAATATGTCGTAAAACTTGATCTCGATCATGTAACCGTCTTTGTTCCGTATTCTCACTATTCAATTCCGCTATACCCGCAACAATAATATTTTTTTGTCGTTCCGATCGCTCCTGCAATTCGTAGATAGCGTCTTCATTAATAAGCGGTAGCGATTTTGATATAGTTTGAGTACAGTCCGGTAGTATTAGATTTGTTGTAGCCTGGCTTTGCAGTTGTTGTAAATCACTTTCAAGGACTTTAATACAGTTTTGCATTTGAGTTTGAGATTGTTTTAATTCAGTGATCTCAGTACGTAAAGCAATGTTTTCTTGTAAAAGAATTTCATTGGCTGACTTAATTGATTGCATATCGGTCTTAATGTCTTTTAATTCATTTTTTATTATTTGTACTAAAAAAATAAAGTAACTGGCCAGTTGGCTGGCTGGTTATCTAGCTGACTGGCTGGCTTGCTAGCTGGCTGGCTGGCTTGCTAACTGGCTGGCTAGCTAGCTGGCGTTGCTAGCTGCCTGGCATGGCTTGGCTTGGCTTGGCTAGCTAGCTGGCATTGCTAGCTGCCTGGCATGGCTTGGCTTGGCTAGCTAGCTGGCATTGCTAGCTGCCTGGCATGGCTTGGCTTGGCTTGGCTTGGCTTGGGTAGCTAGCTGGCATCGCTAACTGCCTGGCATGGCTTGGCTTATTTTGGCTTATTGGTAAGCGTAGCGTTACAATAGTTATAATGTAGGTATATGTAATAGCATTCTGGCATCCGCTGTCCGAAGAGGCCAGAATGCTAATGAAACTGTATTTACGGGTAGTGTGAGTGTTACGGGATGCATCGTACTCTTTATCAGGGAGATGTTGCAGACCGGAACTCATAATCTGGTCTGCAATCCTACATTTCTTTTTTTTTATTATCGCTTAGTATATATGCTGTAGTACGTATGTTGTACGTTAAGTTTATATTAAGGAGATTATTAAATGGGGGTGGCATATTCACTGTGTGAAAAAACCCCTTTCAAAAAAAAAATAATAAAAAAACACATTTTAATTCCCATTTTTATTGAATAATACAAAACAATCGGTAAACCATTTACATACTTCGTACTTATATCACAGAAAGCAGTGCATTAAAACATAAGTCTGTTTCGATTAAAGTTGGACAAAAATACACAAAAATAGACACGCTTTATATAGCTCACCGATGTACCTATAGATAAACTACACACACAGCGCGCCCCTCCAAATTTCAAAAAGTTTAAATGTATTTGTGAATGTCACAACGCATGTGTGCACAATTTTTTTAAATATTGCCAATACTTTTTCAAAGCATTACCTATATTCCTATTGCCGCTCCAAATAAGCTCGAAGCTTGCGCTAGGAGTGGGTACGACAATAGCCCAAGGGGGTCAGGATCGAACCCTCGACTCTCGCGTTAACGGAGCGGAGTCGGCCCTTCTAACGTTGAGCTATTGAGGCGGTTTAACTTGTTATGTGTGTTAAACTATTTTTAAAGTATCAATTATTTATCGAAACAGACCTTAGTGTATTCAAATTAAAATTAAAAAATATAGTCTAACTAAACTATTTATTGTTTATTTTAAAATGAAATGCATTTTTAAAATGTATTTTAAAATTATATATTGTCATATTATATCTCCAAATCATTTCTAATAAAAAGTCATGTAAACGCGCATTAAACATAACGCACCTTTAAAACGAAAATGCCACAATTAAAAAAAAAGTCGAAAATTTAGTTATCAGCGTAAAACGAAATTCTCAATGTAACAAAGTCCAGAGTTCTAACCATTACACTTTGTTATTATTAATGTTTTAATCGTACTGGCCATATTGAGTAGAGGGAAACCTCTAGTGGGGTCCTGACATTGTCATACCGTCCTGACATTGTCATACCGAATAACAGAAAATTTACAAAAAGGTGATTTTGTTTTAGGGGATAAGAAAAATTGTGAAGTCGTATTAGATCGAGGTGGATCATTCCGATATTGTTGGGAGGTATAGTTGGGTCGGCGCTCCGAACCCACTGCTCAGGCATTTGAAATTGTAATATTTAGTTAAAGGGTAAAGTATTAAAGTGTGTTCTGTGCTTGCATTACACCCGAATGACGCCCACTAAACCCGTAACTACAGATGACGCCGATGAGAGTGGCTGCTCTCTGACATATATAATTATATAATCACAAAATAGATTGATGAAATCCATTATAACTATCAGTCATCTTGAGACTATTGTTACATTTTAATCTAATTCTATACTTACAAAAAGTATAGAATTATTATTATATATCAAATTTGAGCCTCGTGAGCCCCGACGAAAAAAAAAACTTAAAAAAGGTTCTTTTTCTAGAACATATCAAGTCGTGAAGAAAAAGCGAAACAAGAAATTTAAGAAGAAATTTCTGCGAGTAAATATTTTAATGGCAATCAAAAAGTGGGTTGCTGACTTGCCGCCATAAACCCATGTGTCCCGACATAGATCGAGGCTTTGCGACTAAACTTCTATGACTGAGTAGGAAGGAACTACGATGTATGATAGGACTCCTGACGGGTCACTGTCAACTTAATAAGCACCTCACTAGCCTGGGGGTAACGGACAGCCCTCTTTGCAGAGGTTGCCTGAGTGAGGAGGAGACTCCTACTCACGTCATGCTACAATGCCCTGCGGTGGCTGAGTGCAGGGCTACACACCTTGGGAAGCCGAACACGCTTCGTGAAGCACTGAGAGAGCCGAGGGGCGCTCTTGGTTTTTGGCGGGAGGTGGGGTGGTTGTCTTGACTGCCCCCATGCCGCACCTCTATCTCACGCACAATGGTCCAACAGGACTAAGTGCGGAAAAAAGCCCGCGAGGAAAAAAAAAAACCATGTGTCATTTTCTTGGGGCCCATACTTACCGTCTGGAGATACTGCTCTTACACGCAATGCACCGGAAGACGCCGGAGGCAATAGAAATGCCGGTATCGGTCACTAAGAGTACAACGTCAAATACGCAACCCTACATCTAAAATTAAAAAAATATTCCCGCTACACGGGTCTCGCGCGTCTCGACAAATCACAGCGCTAGCCGCCGACGCTAACGGCTAGCCAATCAACACTCGCACCGACTCTATCGATCGCCGAGCCCCGGACGCCAATCTCGCCCTCTTCCCCTCTGACTACGACAGCGAACGCACTGTGTTTCAAAATAATAATTATTGTTTGCGTTACAAAGTGATAAAGCTTAGTCTTGTAAATGTGTTTTTATAAATTCCCGAATACGAGATACTATAAGTGGCTGTCAAACGTGCTGCGAGTATTATCTTCAATAAAATATCCGTTACAATTTGAATTTGGTAAATATTTTGGAAAAAAATTCATCACATATTATAAAACAATTAGGAAATTTCTTTAGCCACATTGTGTGATTTCAGATAGGGACAAAATTCGATTCGCGTCACCGACATGCTTCATGTGACGTGCTACGTCAGACTGGTGACCCACGTGCATATTCTTTGGATGTTAACGGAATAATTAATAGTTTAATTTATAAATTAAGCGTATTACAATCAATGGACTCACTCAAGTTTATATCCTTTTAATATTAAGTTTCAACATAGATCTACAACATGTATAATGGACAGACCCTTTCCAGTGGCAGATTCACAAATTTTCAAGTTACAAGTTGGCAAACAAGCATATGGCCCACCTGATGGTAAGCGGTTGCCGTAGCCTATGAGCGCTTGCAGCACCATCAGTAGGTGCCACTTACGCATTCTCAACCACGAGATTATTATATTAATTTCATTAGCCTACAGTGCCCTTCAAACCGGAACACAGTAATGCCTAAGCACTACTATTTGGCGGCAGAATATTGGACACTGCGGTGGTACCTACCTAGCCGGCCTCTTGCAAAAAGACCTAGACCTAGACTCCTTGGGGCCTTTTGAAAATTCAAACCCAATATAACGGAACGAAGCTCACATACAAATCATTGAATGCAATTGGTGTTGAATTTACGAATGGACACCAATGAGTCTGTGACATTTTGTCTATAAAAGTTCCTGTCCATATTATATAGTTAGTTTATAATTTAAAAATAATTTAAAAAAAAACAAATAAAAATTTAAAAAAATTGTCACAAAAATTTTTGTCTACACTGTGCATTAAATTTTATAATTTATTTTTATCGATATTTTAACTAACTTTTTCTTTTACAACACTAGTGTAAGGCCACATCGACACTGTAGGCACTAGTCTTAGTAATAGACACGGTCTGACCGCGTTTAATATGAACTGTAATATGTAAAAACTGAATGCACTAGTTCTAGTGATGTACCCCTCAAGTTGTTTGAAGCCATATATAGATGTGGCTGTGGCCAGCATCGATATAATTAGTGAACGATTTTTAGTGTTGTGACGGTACCTGTAACAAAAATTTGGTATTGAATTAAACTTATTTTATTTTTTACAATGGATTTTTTTTTCGATTTTCGAGCGCACTTTGCCCTATGCTTGATGTTGCACTAGGCAACAATAATTGTTGTTAAATTATTTAAACTATCGTGATACATAATTAACTTAATGTAGAATTTAAACGACTAACACTCACGTTCAATCGGTTTACTGAGCACAGTGCGAGACGGGTCGCGACCGCGAATGTAACCCACTCACCCTGATGAAGGACCTCCGATGAGTCCGAAACTAGTCGGTACTTAAACCGATTGAACGTGAGCGTTAGCCGTTTAAAATAATTGTTATATCGAAATTTTTATGTTTTTTGGATAATCGAAAAATATCGTCTATATGTTTAATCTCCATTAATCAATAATCAATGTTTTTTTTCGAATATTAATATACTATCCAATTCGATATATCTTCGGGCCGAAATCTTGTTTGCATTCGCGGCAAGTTAAAAGCCAAGTTTGCTTTTGAAAAAGAAAAGTAACTCCAATTTTACCAAAATTGACGATTATCGATATATCAATATTTTAATATAAAAATAATCGAATCCCTATTGTTCAACGCGTCGCAGGGCGGTGACGTCACACGCTAGAGCAGGACGCACCACTGCGTACGCACTCAGCGATCGCCAGCGTAACGCAAAGCTCGCGAGCAGGTTGACTATGCACTGTGCCACATCGGACGCGACGAGACGGCGAGATGGCGAGATGATGATGTCACGCGCTAGAGCGGGACGCACTATAGTATACTCACTCAGACAGCGCGGGCGTGCAGCCAAGCAGGTTCACGGTGCACTGTGCCACAGTTGACGCGGCGAGACAGCGAGATGGTAACATCACGCGCTAGAGCAGGACGCACTATAGCATACTCACTCGGCTAGTGCGGGCGTGACGCAGAGCGCGCAGCCGAGCAGGTTCGCGGTGCACTGTCATAGCGGACGCAGCAAGACGGCGAGACGATGATGTCACGCGCTAGAGCGGGAAACACTATAGTATACTCACTCAGCCAGCGCGGGCGTGCAGCCAAGCAGGTTCGCGGTGCACTGTGCCACAGGTGACGCGGCGAGACGGCGAGATGGTAACGTCACGCGCTAGAGCAAGACGCACTATAGCATACTTACTCAGCCAGTGAGGGCGTGACGCAAAGCGCGCAGCCTAGCAGGTTCGCGGTGCACTGCACGAGCGCGAACAGCGGCGTCGTCGACACGTGGATACTGTCCGGATACTCGCACCTCCGGTGTGCCTGGATTAACAAATGGGAGCTGTTGGGATAGTCTCTGTCACAGTAGAGATTATTCTGCCAGTGCAATACGTCACACTGGGGGTAGGTTTTTTTTGCAAGAGGCCGGCTAGGTAGGTACCACCGCAGTGTCAAATATTCTACCGCCAAATAGTAGTGCTTAGGCATTACTGTGTTCCGGTTTGAAGGGCACTGTAGGCTAGTGAAATTACAGGGCAAAGGTGATTTAAGACCCAATATGTCGAGGCTGGCCACGTGTGAGTGGCACCTACTAATAGCGTTGCGCGCGCGCATAGGCTACGGCAACTACTTACCATCAGGTGGGCCGTATGCTTGTTTGCCAACTTGTAACATAAAAAAATCTTACCAGTTCTATAGTGTAATTCGGATCAATACCACACAAGGTCAGGCTGTAATATGTTACGACACTGATGCCTATAGTGGCTATGGCACTAACCACGTGCCATATAACAGCGTCTTTAACCGGAAGTGTTGCGTGCGGACCGTACCGCCATATAAAAGGGTCAGTCACATATATACACAACGCTGGTCCGATAAATAGTCCTACAAAGAGAAATGTGTGTTCACGTGGGGTAGATAAATAAATAAACGCTACACACTCAACGGCCCCCATTAGGATAATTATATCCTGTGTCGGGGTCCGGAAACATTCACAATGACAAGGACAAACACAACCAGACCGGAAAACATGCCTGTACGATTAATACAAACATCTGCTCCGAGCGGGAATCGAACCCGCAACCGTCGAGGCTTAAGGCAGACTCGCTACCCACAACGCCACAACGGTGTCAAGATGTGAGACTTCTTTTTGCTGGCATTATTTATTTATTTATTCTATTTGGACAACCAACATTATTACATGTAGTTTTGATTAAACATAAAAGGATATTGGTTATTAAGTTACACATAATTACACTTAAAGGAAGTCACAGCATGCATAACAAGACTTGTTCGTACCTTGCTTAATTAAGATGATTGTTCCCGGTATTTACCCAGGGTCTGCAGCTTTTCAGAACTCAAAGGACGAACAAGTAACTCATTTGATTACAACCGGGACTAATAGCCTATCGTGCTCTCCGAGGCAAGACGGGGAGACCCATAAAGACAAACGCATAGACTGAAACAGATATTTCTAAGAAACATCTGCTTCAAGCGGGAATTAAACCCACGACCGTTGAGGTCGATGCCACAACCGTCGTTGAAGGGAACATTTATATGTCAGCATATGGGTGACCAGTTGAGTAATGAAGAAGTAAACGCCTGGTTTATACTGACTGCCCATTAAGCTTATTAACTGGTCACCCATCCATATACTGATCGCACTTGAAGCTAGCCAACTGGTCACCCATGCGTATAACTGCCACTTTTTTCGTTTTTGTCACTTCACCTGTACAGAAGGGCCTGTCTAACGTCTGTCTGTCTGTCTGTCTGTCTGTGACCGTTGTGGCGTGTTGGTACTCTGTCTTCAGCCTCGACTGTCGCGGATTCGAATCCGGCTCGGAGGGATGTGTGTATTCCTCTTATAAATATCTGTTTCGGTTTGGGCGTTTCTCCTTGAGGGTCTCCCCACGACGCTAAGTAATTTGCTCTTATCCAATGAGTTACTGGTTCGCCCTTAGGGTTGCGGAGGTCAGATGGCAATCGCTCTGTGTAAAAACTGGTAACCTGTCAAATCCGGATAATAATAAGCAGACCCTGGGTGAATACCGGGATAATGCTAGGTAGAAGACCTTGGGGGGTTTGGATAGTGACCTTCCCGTGGTGCCCCTGTGAGTAGTGGTGTAAGTCCAACGAACCGTAACGGAGTTCCGGGCTTACCCACGAAACTGACGACTATCCCGTAGGCGATTGTTAATTTTCGGTGTTTTTCTTTACGTTGTGCTTTCCGTGATGCTAGATTCGGATGATGAGACGGACGCTTCGGCTGGGCGCCGAAAAAGGGTAAACCCTGTGCCTCCCTTGGGGAGCACATGCTCGGATACCGAGACGGAGGCAGGGGTTTCGGCTCGAACCCAGAAGGCCCGCCGGGGCAAAGGTGGTGGTGGCGCAGGCACGAGCACGGGTATTACTCGTGCTCGGGCTGAGCTGAGTGAGGCGATGAGGGAGGCCGAAGAGCGTGCTTTTGAGAAGGCCCTCGAAAAGAGAGTCTTCCGCAAAGAGGCCCCTCAGAAGCCTGTTCCCGTTGGTGAGAGCCCGAGATCCGAGGCTCCCCGGGACATTTCGAGGTGTGCTCCAGAGGAGCTTCGTTTGATGGCTGACCGGAGTGTGACCGAAGTGCGGGAGGTTGCTCGCAAGTCTGGTCACCTCCAGGGCCCGATGGTGCGGAGACTCAAGTTGGCGGCGGACTCTCTCCAGGAGATCGTGGATTCCCTGGCGAGAAGGTCCGTCTCCGATGAGATGCGCCGAATGGCTTCGGAGAACCGGAGGCTACGAGATGAGATGGGGAGCCTTAAGGAGGAGTTGGAGGCGTACCGCCAACGACTCTTTGAGGCGAGGCGTGCACCCGTCGTGCCAGTCGTGGCCCCTGAGATGCCTCTCGAGGAGTTACGAGCATCTCTTCTTGCATCAATCGGGGGGTTGATTGACGCAAAGTTCGCCGGTATTGAGGATCGCCTCTTGCCGGCGAGGAGTGCTCGTCCTCCCCTCGCAGCAGATGTGAGACGCCCTCTTGTGGCGTCAGACGTGCCCCCGTCAGCCCCTTTGCCGGCCAGGACCTCTTCTTCAAAGAGGACGGGCCCTAGGACAAAGAAAGCCAAGGGTACAGCGGCGCCTGCCCCCCCGCCCGCTGTTCAAGAGACGGCGTCGGTTGCCATAACCTCTCCAGAATCGGTCCTCCCTGCCCCAGAACCAGCCGAACCTGTGGCAGGGCCTTCTGGAGAGGGCTGGTCTACCGTCGTGAGACGAGGCAAGGGCAAGGGGAAAAAATCTTCCCCTCCTGCGGAGCCTACCAGTCGGGTAGCTCCAGTAGTGGCTAGACCGCCTAAAGCTGTGGTGCCAAAGCCGAAACTCCCCGCCGCGCACAAGAGAATAGCGATTGCTATGAACTTGTTGCCGGCGGCGGAGAAACAGGGTGTCACCTTTGCTCAGGCTCTCTCAAGGGTTCAGAGCGAGGTGGTACTCTCTGAGCTGGGTATAGGTCCAGGCATGTCCATCCGGCGGTCTGCGACCGATGGCCGTATGCTGGAGTTGCCCGCTGGGACCACCCATGGGGCTGCTGAAGCTTTGGCGGAGAAGATGCGCCAAATCCTTACCAATGTGGTTGCGGTCTCCCTGCCCTCGGCTAAGAGCACCCTGCGGCTTATCGGTCTAGATGACTCGGTAACCGCAGAGGGAGTGGCCGAGGCGGTTGGCCGTACCTGTGGCTGTCCAGCCGAATTGGTGAGGGTTGGTGATATCACGGAGGGCCCGGGGCGGATGGGTGCGGCTGTAGTAAGGTGCCCCCTTACGGCAGCCAAACTACTGGTCGAGGCTGGTCGGCTTCTTGTCGGCTGGTCCGCGGCCAAGGTCCAGGTCCTGGAGAAGCGCCCGCTAAGGTGCTTTCGGTGCATGGGCACCGGCCACACCAGGCCGACGTGTCCATCGAAGGTGGAGAGGGGCCACCTCTGCTTCCGCTGTGGTGGCGAAAGCCACCACGCGAGAAACTGCAGTAGACCCCTTCGTTGTGCGGTCTGCGCAGATGCGGGGCGCCCCTCCGAGCATCTGATGGGTGGGACCAAATGTTCCCCTCCAACCTCAAAGGGCGTGACGGCTCCTCAATCAAGTGCCGTCCCTAGCCGCCAGGCCCAGGGGGGGACTGTGATGGAGCATTAGCCCTCACACGACCCTCTCGGCTTCCCTTAGACGGTGGCCCGCAAAGGCAGGCCTTTCCGCCGGGGCGTCATGGTTGTATGCGAAAGCGGTCCCATGACGTCCCATTATGGCGTAGACGGATTCGCAGAGTTTTAGTGGGTATTACCACCTGCTTCACAGGTGGTCGAGTCTCACACTACCACTCGCTAGCGTGCTCTTAGGAACACGCTAGGCGGAGTGGTGTGCGTAAATGCATTTCTCTGCGTCAACAAAAAAAAAAAAAAAGGTAGAAGACCTTAGTATATAGTGACTTACCCAAAATCGCTCCCAAGAAGCACTGATGAGGAAAGTGTGTTGCGACATACATACGAGCCAACATGACCGAGCTCAGGGCTAAAGCAAAGACTGGGTACGTTATTAACTTCCACCACCATGGATTCCATTTCCTAGAAACACCGATACAAATTGTTGGCATCACAATAATTATAATGACAGAGAGACATGATATTGTTAGGGTTCCATACTCAAAATGGTGGCAATGTCGTAATTATCCCGGCTTCGGGATGTGACGACCCCATCGCCCGCTGTTGGGATAACCTCTGTCTCAGCAGAGATTATTCCACCAGTGCAATCAGTCACACTGGTGGTAGGTCTTTTGTTGCAAGAGGCCGGCTAGGTAGGTACCACCGCAGTGTCAAATATTCTGCCGCCAAATAGTGGTACTTAGGCATTACTGTGTTCCGTTTTGTGTTCAAATTACTGGGCAGAGGAGATTTAAGAACTAATATCTCGAGGTTGGCAAAGCGTGAGTGGCACCTACTAATGGTGCTGCAAGCGCTCATAGGCTACGGCAACCACTTACCATCAGGTGGGCCGTATGGTAGTTTGCCAACTTGTAACATTAAAAAAAATAGAACCCCATTACTAAGGCACCGCCGTTCATGTATTTGTCAGTAGGCATGATCATCTTCATCATCACCACTATGACGACATTGAGTTGGGTTCGATTCCCGCTCGGAGCAGATGTTTGTATTGGCCATACAGGCATGTGCTCCGGTCTGGGTGTGTTTGTCATTGTCCTTGTATGTGTTTCCGGACCCCCGACACAGGATATAACTATCCTAATGGAGGCCGTTGAGTATGTAGCGTTTATTTATTTATTACTAGCTTCTACCATTGTCTTCGCCCGCGTGAAAAACGATTTTAACACAAACTCTGAAACCCCTCCCTTTTACAAATTTGGAATGTCATATTTAATTATATCAAATCAACAGCCTAAAAAATAAGTTTCAAGGTTGTAACTCCAAAATGACGATACTTTCATACAACTTTTCATCCCCCCTTCTCAAACCTTTTTTGTATTAAAAGCCTATGTCCTTTTCAGGCTCTAGACTACCTGTGTACCAAATTTAATTTAAATCGGTTCAGTAGTTTTGGCGTGAAAGTGCGACGGACAGACAGAAAGACTTTCATATTTATAGTATTATTATATAGTAAGGAGTATAGTGAGGATTATTATTTATATCATCAAAAAATAAAGGGTTTTACCCATACACAAGACAATATTTTTGACATTTTTTGTTTAACTACACATTACTGTGTTGCCTGACGTACAGTTTGGGAACTTCTGGTTTTAAATAAACCTAAGTAATTCAAATCATCATACCTATCATTTAAAACATGAGATATCCACATAATGGCCAGTATGAGTACTGATGCTGCGGTGGTGGTGTGCCCGGAGGGGCTGCCGGGACCTGTCTCACAACTCTGTGGCGTTTGAAACAAATGGGGTCTATGTGAATTGCTGTAGAATGTAGTTTCTTTTACCCACCAATATGGACGATCTTCTAAAAGCCACCTGGAAATGTAATTATTAGAATATTTTCTCGTTTGTGAATGAATATCATTTTGAAATACCTATTCAAAGATACCTCACACATTGCCTTTTGTTGGCAAACAAGCATACAGTCTGCCTGATGATAAGCAGTCACCGCAATCTATGAACGCACATCATACTTGTAGCATAACATATATATGTATGTATGCCAACCACCAATGTGAGTTTCGGCCTCCGGTCTTATTACTCATGGCAAGAAATGCAACAGTACCTACTGATACTGTTCCTTTACCCCTATTTTCTGTGAGAGGGTTGAACCCATCTGTGCTGGAAGGCGCATAACTCTACTATCGTTAGAATAGTAAGTATTTCTTCTTACCATTTGAGAACAGAATTCATCCAACCACCGAATGCCATGCACAGGAGTAGTTGTGAAGCGAAAACTGAATCCACTATTGTCATAAGAGGGAAAAGAACTTCCAAGACGTAGTGAGGGTTGGAGAAATTGTTGATGATTTCAAAGTAGTCTCCATAATCCTTAAACCTGTAACACAAAGTAGAACTTTTTCTTTATCGATTTAGAGGTTTTTAGCTATTTAACTATGTGAACCCTATCATAACTTATAACTGCAAAAATAACTGAAAATTCTTTCTTAAATTCAAAATTTTGCATACAAATTTGATAAAAATTGAAATGAAACTTTAATAGCTCAACTTCGCAACAGACTTCACTCTGTTAACGAGAGAGAAGAGGGTTTGGTTTTGACCCCCT
This sequence comes from Hestina assimilis, assembly GCA_023373885.1. Lineage (NCBI taxonomy): Eukaryota > Metazoa > Arthropoda > Insecta > Lepidoptera > Nymphalidae > Hestina > Hestina assimilis. Next base: position 897,548 of record CM041767.1, on the reverse strand, counting down.
TGGGCTATTGTCGTAGCCACTCCTAGCGCAAGCTTCGAGTTTATTTGGAGGGGCAATAGGAATATTAGTAATTATTTGAAAAAGCATTGCTAATATTTTTTTAAAAAAAATTATTACAAGTATCAGTATGGGACATACCTAATAAACTAAATACTAAACCTACTTCTAATATATTACCATTTAAATTACTAAACACGTCAGTTCTTAGTGGATCGAACTAAACACATTCCATCAGAATATGTTGGAGATCCTCTGATAAAAGCAGAATTCTTCTTCAAAACATTAATATTTCAAAACAAAATACCGTAATTTTCTTTTTTATAAGGTTATAACTTTTTTAAATTGTTAATTATATGTAAACGAAGCGTAACGAAATACGCAAAATTAATAAAAATTGAACTGGGTGGATCATGTATTACAAACTCGTATATTTTAATATTTTCAAGATATGTTAATAATTGCGATTACAAAATATGACAGCATCGTTTTATGCAAGACCTTAAATTAAAATTATATTTTAAGAAATGATATCATATTTGAAATTACGATGTATGCATTGCGGTAAACAAATCAATAATCACCAGTATTGTATGAGCTCGATGCAAGAAACACCGAGAGCGTACACCTGCTCCATTGTTGCAACAACTTATAAAGTTATGTTACATAATCATTGGGTTTGTTATTAATTAGAAAACTGAAGAAATCTTTGAAATTTGAAACAAAAATAATTTTCTCGTTTGAATGTGAACTGTCAGATTCACACTGAAGATAATTTGAATTTGACGCATTTAATAATTAGTACAGATAACAAAAATTATACTTTATTTACCAAAAAGACGTTAATTATAAAATTTTGAATAGGTAGATATAAAATAATAATACATCATATATTGTTTATTTATTTTTATTTGTATACTTAAAATTCTATTTCGATTATTATAAATCACAAGAATAAATATAAAGTCAATTATAGTGACATCTAGTGACATAATATTTAAAAGTCAATTCGTTTTAGTTCAACTATTCAATAACAGGTGGATACACATCAATGTTACATAAGCTAATCTATTAAACAAGAGATGGCGCTAGTTACATAATATAATATACAATTATAGTAGTTAATTAAGTTAGATAATACCGCCGCGCTTACATAGTTCAGTTTTGACTAAATTAATAGGATATTTATTTCTTGCGTCGGACATCCGGAAACCTACACCCAGACCGGAATAGGTACTTGTGTGAACGATAGACACGGCCCTGAGCGAGAATCGAACCCGCGACATAAGACCTTTATATTTCGCTCCACAAATGCTTTTATTAATTTTATTTATGTATTTATTAGTTAATATTATTGTTTACAATTTGTTTTATATTATAGTCTCACAAAACCAGACAATTGGTTTGACTGTAAGATCAGAGTTGCTATTAAGTTAAATAAATATACTAATAACAAAATTTAACATTTAAATAAAATATAACGTTTGTTTAAGAAAAAACGAGAAAATAATTAGAATTATAATAACAGCTACATAACGTGGCAATTATAAACTACACGACTATCAACTGTTTTACAAAACGTATATGTTGCAAACACGGAGTCAGCGTATTTTTATTGAGAATTGAAAAATTTAGCATTTCGTACAAAATTTTTATAACTATTAAATTATAAATGTGAAAGTTTGTTTGTATGTTTGTTCACGTAAAAACTACTGAACGGATTTTTATTATAGGTTACCAGACCGTATGCTTGTTTGGCAACCGTCATAACACCCCGATAAAATGTTAGGTTCTCGTGGGATTATCAAAATAGTGCTGCAGGACTTATTCAATTGAAATTTGGTATGGATGAATAAATGAATAATAATCAATAAATAAATATCCACTCCACACTGAACGCCCCCCATTAGGATAGTTATATCCTGTGTCAGGGGTCCGGAAACACATACAAGGACAATTACACCCAGACCGAAAAATATGCTTGCATGTTCAATATAAATATATTATGCTCCGAGCGGGATGTTTCGACCGAACCCGCAACCAACACAGGTTGCGGGTTCGGTAAAGCAGGTTCACAAACGCTGCGCCACAACATCGTCAAAAGTGTTTTACAGCAACAGCGTTATTTACTTACAAATAAATCATTTCTCTCTGAAGACAATTCTAAAGTAACCGCGGACGTCGCGGGCAGATGCTAGTTAGTAATTAACAAAAATGCTGACTCAATTATTAAAATACAAACGTACGAGATCAGCAATTTCTACATCATCAATAATAATCAGTATTTCTATTTACATATAATAAAATTGTAAATATCACATTTTTTTTTATGTTACAAGTTGGCAAAAAAGCATACGGCCCACCTGATGGTAAGCGGTTGTCGTAGCCTATGAGTGCTTGCAACACCATTAGTAGGTGCCACTCACGCGTTGTCAACGTCGAGATATTAGTTCTTAAATCTCCTCTGCCCAGTAATTTCACTAGCCTACAGTGCCCTTCAAACCGGGACACAGTGATGCATAAGCACTACTATATGGCGGCAAAATATTTGACACTGCGGTGGTACCTACCTAGCCGGCCTCTTGCAACAAAAGATCTACCACCAGTGAACCCACATTTCAGATATTTATGAAAATTGACCGCATTCAAGGTAAAGCGGTTCGAATTGTCGACGATCGAGCCCTTTCCGATCGGCTTGACCCTTTGGCATTGCGTAGAGATGTTGGATCGCTCTGCATCTTCTATCGCATCACGGGGAATGGTGTGTTGAATTGATCCCGCCGGTAAAATTTTATCATTGGACACCGCGTCAAAATGCCCAATTCCACCATCACTATCTCGATGTCTGGAAATCCACTCCACATTTTTACTATGCGAAACTGAGTATGATTCTTCCTCGCACAACCACTCTGCGGAACCAGCTTCCGCCGGCGGTCTTTCCGAACCAATAAGACTAGGGAACCTTCAAGAGAAGAGCCTATTCCTTTCTTAAAGGTCGGCAACGCACCGGCATGCCCTCTGGTGATGCAAAAGTTCATAACCCTCTTGTTCGTTTGCCGTCTCTGATATACAAAAATAAAAAGATATTGCATGGCACTAAATACTTCAGTGATTAAAATGTACATTTTTATCTTTAATTTGCCAAATTTTTATTAAAGAGAAAAGAAGAAAGTGATACAGCGTATTTTCGAGTCATATTTACTCTTTTTGTAAATAATGTAAAACCAATCTGGCTTATGTAAAGACAATAATACATTGTAAATCTTTGTTGTAAAAATTATTACAAGCTTTTTAGTTTCATCTGTCGCGATGTTTGTCATTAAATTTAGCAACTTAAATTTGATCCACTTCCCGGTTACCGAATGATGCATATATGTGTAATTCACGTGACAATGCATTTAAATAAAATGTTGTTTTTAAAAATGTTTTTAAAAAGAAGAGATGGTATTTTTTATTATGTAGCCCCCGGGTGAGAAGCAGATGAGTCTACTCCACCTGATGGTATTCAGAAAAAGAGCTCGCCGGTCTTCTCAACCTATCCTCAAGATGCTACTGGCTATACACTGTCTGAGAAACACTACTCTAGAGCAGTGTTTTTGACCATACTGGCCTTGGCAGCGTCACCGGGTCGTGGAGACCGAGTACAGAGAACCGGCCGTTTTTTTTTTTTTTTTATGAAGTTGGCAAACAAGCATACGGCCCACCTGATGGTAAGTGGTTGCCGTAGCCTATGAGCGCTTGCAGCACCATTAGTAGGTGCCACTCACGCGTTGCCAACTTCGAGATATTGGTTCTTAAATCTCCTTTGCCCAGTAATTTCCCTAACGTACAGTGCCCTTCAAACCGGAACACAGTAATGCCTAAGCATTACTATTTGGCGGCAGAATATTTGACACTGCGGTGGTACCTACCTAGCCGGCCTCTTGCAACAAAAGACCTACCACCAGTGTGACTGATTGCACTGGTGCAATAATCTCTGCTGTGACAGAGGTTATCCCAACAGCGGGCGATGGAGTCGTCACATCCCGACGCCGGTTAATAGAAAAGGATAGCTCACGGGCGCATAATTGATTCTATCCTCAGGTTGCTTTCTGCGTGACTGAAACACGGCTAGGCATTTTCGATGGCCTCCTGATACAAAATGTACACAAACGAATAGTGTTAATTGGCCAGGATATTAAAACCCCAAAGCCAATTTGCGATATAAAAACACTAGCTTCTACCAGCGACTTCGATTGTAATACAGACTTTGAAACCACATTTTTCTTTTTTAAGAATATTAGCAAAGCCTTTTCAAGGTATTACTAATATTCCTATTGCTCCTCCAAATAAGCTCGAAGCTTGCGCTAGGAGTGGGTACGACAATAGCAATGGGGTCAGGATCGAACCCGCGACTTTTGCGTTATCGGAGCGGAGTCGGGGCTTCTACCGTTGAGTTATAGAGGCTTAAATTGTTTTTGTTTTTAATTGTTCAAAAAACAAAGTTTCAACCTTCCAGTTTTAAAAATGACTAAACTCCCATATATACTATCAACCCCTTTTTCACCATAGGGGTTGAATTTCAAAAACTTCTTTCTTAGTGCCCGTATAAGTTTTAAAAACATCTGTGAAAAATAAAGCTAAGAGTTTCTAGGTCTAAGCCAGATTGGGCGTTTAAATAAATAAATAAACGCCGCACACTCAACGGCCCACATTAGGATAGTGTTATCCTGTGTCGGGGGTCCGGAAACATACACAGACAAGGACAAATACTCCCAGACCGGATATGAATATATATGCTTGCATGGTCAATACAATGTTTATATATAAGTCAGGTCTTCTCCTTTTATATACATGTATGTATCTTATAGAAGACTACCTTCTGCCAGCGGCTTCGCTCGCGTGAATAAAGATTTTAATATAAATTTTGAACCCCAGTTTTACACCCCCACTTTTACAAACTTTTTTTCAAAATTCTAGATCTAAAAATGACGACACTTCCATACAACTTTTCATCCCCCTTTCAACCCTTTACAACCCTTTTTTCGCATTAAAAAGTAGCCTATGTCTTTGGCGTGAAGGCGCGATAAATAGACAGACAGAGAGACAGGGCTACTTTCGCATTTATAATATTTTACGGTAGTAGAGCCTTCTCTCAGCACAAAAGGCCCGGCTGGACCGGGGAAGTACTACCCTCTCACAGAAAATCGGCGTCAAGTAACAGTATCATTAGGTACTGTTGATTTTCGGGCGATGAGTGAAAGCGCCGGAGGCCCAATCTCCCACCCTCTCGTTCCCATCCTTTTTTTCCATCTCATCCCGTCCCTCCTGTTCCTTGGGTTGACAACGTGCATGTGATACTTCAAGTATCGCGCGCGTTCATAGATCGCGGTGACTGCTTACCATCAGGCGGGCCGTATGCTTGTTTGCCAACCGTCATTACATAAAAAAATTTAGTAAGGATTACATTGTAATGTAATATGTGGTCAAATATATTATTCAAAGAAATAAGACCGAATCGGTAATAGGTACGGAATAGGTCGATTTCGTAAACTAATATAAAATTTATAAACATCGAGGCCGTCGCACGGACGCCATTTGTCGCAATAAAAAGAAAAAAGGATTGCGCTCAGATACCAATTTTGAATTCAATCTTCTCGGGTCCCGCCATGATTTTATTTTCATGACCGTCGTGGGATCTAGAGGGTTGTCTCTGACGAAAATTTTAATAATAAATAAGCTTAATATCGTTATTATATTACGAGGGATTATAGATACGTTATTGTTTTTTTGTTTTTTGTTCATTACTGGGGCTGAGATTTTATTTTTAATTATTTCATTATCTATTTTCTATATTCTTTATATATGTCGGAGAATGACATCGTCATCAGTGGTTACAACTCTTGTGGGCGTCGTGTGGGTAAAATGCAAGCACAAAACAAGCTGTTCAATATTTATTGTTGATTTACTCTTTTTAACAAATCATAGTATCATATATTCGAGCAGTAGGTTCGGCGCACCGATCTGACTTCACCTCCCAACAGTCTAAGAGTGATCCAACTCGATCCAACCACAATTTCACAATATATCTTATTCCCGTAAAACAACATAACTTTTGTTTCTTTTCTCATCCCCACTGACAGCGTTCAGATGGTGTCTCGACTCCACTAGAGGTTTCCCTCTACTCGATATGGCCAGTATTATAACAACTTAATAAAAACTTATACAATATTAAAAGGTGATAACAAATTAAATGAAGTTAATTTATGATTTAAAATGAACAAATATCAGTAAAATTATTAAAGAAAAGCTCGTTTAACAGCCAACTCCGACATATATAAAAGGCTGTCTTGAATGACTGACGGATCAAAGCACAGGCCAAACTGCTGATCGTAGAGACCTGTAACTTGGGGAGTTTCTTCTTTGTATGACGTAGGCATCCGATAACAAAGGATTTTTCGAAACTATACTTTTAAGGTATTGAAAAGGGGAGCAAAGTTTGTATGGGACAACGCGATTCCTTGGTTCAATCTGCATCAAATTTAGCATAAACCTTTTTTAAAAGAACTGTTGCAATACATGTGTCGTATTTTATTGAAATTCATCCCTTAACGGGGTTTAACACGGGTAGAAAATTATTTTACTTCGAGGTTTATATCAATACTCTTTAGTGCTTTTGATTCAACTCAATCCGATTAATGGCAAATCAAAACGTAGTCTAAACCAATTTTTTTTTAAATTTTTTTAACAGGAAACAGTGTTTCGTCAATTCAACCCATAGTTAATCAAATAGGTGAAAAGGATTTTATAGATGGTAATTAAAATTATTAAATACAGACTTATTTAAGGGAAGCGCAAAATCAATTAATTTTAATTAAAATTAATTTAAGATTCATACGGGGCCAAAATGACTATTTTATTCAATAACTAGCGGCCCGCTCCGGTTTCAAACGGGTATAAAATATATAGCCTATGTCATTCACTGAAAAAATGATTAAAATCGATCCAGTAGTTTTGATTTATTCATTACTGCGCGTGGCCCGCACGCGTTAAATGTAATTATTTACGACATCACATTAGAAACCTCAAAAAAAAAAATTCTCCACTATTTAATGGATGTTATTATAAATATAAACCTTTCTCTTCAATCACTCTATCTTTTTAAAAAAACCGCATCAAAATCCGTTGCGTAGTTCTAAAGATTTAAGCGTACATAGGGACAGAGAAAGTGACTTTGTTTTATACTATGTAGTGATTATTAGTTAAGTCGTAAAAAATTCATTTAATTGGTGTATTTCTCAGTTTCAAGCAAGGTCCGGGGGTGACCACCCCGGTCAGCTGCCAAGCCAAGTTAGTCAACAATATGTATATTGGAAGGAAGCTAGCGTGTGACTAACTTCGTTCAGTTGTGTTAGTATGAATTTGCAAAGGAGCAGAGACTTGTTTAGGGGGAATTTTGTAATAATAATATTTGAGGTGAACATCAAAAATGAAAAATATCCTATTTATACAATTTATATAGTATAAACTGTAGATGTTTTTTATTCAATCATGCTGGATGAAATTTGACACACAGATTTGTTATCTGAATTATAACATAGAATTTTCTGGAAAAAAATCCTGTATGCCGAAAGATTATATAAAAATTTTCGTATACAATCTACAGCCATAGACTTACTATATACCCGCCCGGTGACGCTGTCGAGGCCAGTAGGGCCAACAGCATTACACATTCCGAAATAAAAACTTACTATATAAGAAAAACACACTAATACAAACTAAATATCAGATAACAAGTAGGTACAGAACCAGCCCTTGTCCAAATCTTATATACAAAATTCATCTTTAAACAATAAAACTTTTACACCCTCAACAGGGTCCATCCTGTGACATGAACCCTGATAAAGGATACGCCAAACCAATGATACGGCTATCGGCACTATTTTTCCACTATAAAACATAGGGTACCTTGCCTTATGTATATTTAAGGGTCCCCTAAAACTCTTAGGTGTGAGAAAGTTTTATGAACGTAATAAGGTAACCTCTGACCCGAAAAGGTTACGAGTTTAGCTGTGTTATTGAAGTTGGCCCTACTGGCCTTGATAGCGTCATCGGGTGGTGGTTGAGTGCTGCGACTCTCGAAATGGGACGGACCTCGAGAGGACTCATGATTTCGTCCATAAGTTGCCTCCTGCGAAGCCGACCCACGGCTATGGACGTCATAAGTCGTATGTTTGATTCTCGCTCGGAGCACAATATGTTTGTATTGGCCATGCATGCATATTTTTCGGTCTGGGTTTATTTGTCCTTGTCCTTGTATGTGTTTCCAGACCCCCGACACAGGATATCACTATTCTAATGGGGTCCGTTAAGTGTGTAGCGTTTATTTATTTATCGGGAAAGGAGAAAACGCTCCGAGCGCATTCTAATCAATGGCCTCACCCGACGGTGTGAGCGCGTCGCGACGTGCGATACAAGGGACCTCATCCTCGCCGGCGAGGACGGTGTTGTGTGCGTGTCTGTGCCGTGTAAGGGGCATTATCTAATGTAATCCTATCGTTAAGGTCTTGCAGGACGTGCTCAGGTCTTACTTTAGTCGGTTGGTGACATCGGTCTGTGTAGATACAAGCATGTCTAATCAGAGGATTCGGATGGAAGTTCGAAATAGTTTTGCGTTAAGTGCTTATTATTATTATCTTATTATCTTATTAGTGCTTGGGGATCGAATCGATTTCAAAGTCACTATGGAGATCTACGTTGCGTACGTACCACGGACAGCCCGAGGCCATGCGTAAGAAATAGTTCTGAATTATTTGTATTTAATTAATTCTTCTGGCGTGGAAGTGCGATAAAACAGGGCTCGCGTAGGTAACTTCTTCCTATCATGATTCCCGGTATTATACGATAATATGCCAAATACTCAGATACCCAGGGTCTGCTTATCACTCTGGTCCGGATTTGACAGGTTCCTAGTTTTTACACAGAGCGATTGCCATCTGACCTCCACAACCCTAAGAGCGAATCAGTAACTCATTGGATAAGAGAAATTTACTTATGGGGCCGGGGCTGACAGCTTAACGTGCTCTTCGAGGCATGGCGGGGATTTATGCCCAGACCGAAAAAGATATTTGTAAGATCAATGCAAACATCTGCCCGAGCGGGAATCGAGTCTTTACTTTATATCAGACTACAAACTTTTTCGTCTATACTATAACATGGTATTAAAAATTAATAAATCAAACTCTGGTGGTAGGTCTTTTGTTGCAAGAGGCCGGCTAGGTAGGTACCACCGCAGTGTCAAATATTCTGCCGCCAAATAGTAGTGCTTAGGCATTATTGTGTTCCAGTTTGAAGGGCATTGTACGCTAGTGAAATTACTGGGCAGACGAGATTTAAGAACCAATATCTCGAGGTTGGCAACGCGTGAGTGGCACCTACTAATGGTGCTGCAAGCGCTCATAGGCTACGGCAACCACTTACCATCAGGTGGGCCGTATGCTTGTTTGCCAACTTTTAACATAAAAAAAAAAAAATCTCACACGACGAATTAAGAACCAACTCCTATTGAAATCGGTTAAAAATTGTACCTGTTCCTATAATAAACATATCACTATTATGGTGATACCAATAAATTATTTTAACATTTCCATAAAGTCAACACTTTTTTTGCCACCGTCACTAAACTGTTTGGTCATCCGCTGACAATATAAACTATGAAAGATTATTTACATTTTAAAATGCTACCGAAACTAATCATTTGCTACTGGTAGCGTATAACAAACTAAAAACAGCGGGACACCACCCATTATTGATAAATATAAAACCTTTTTGAACAATTACAGTACGATTCCCGAACGCAATAAACTTCAGCCATTTTTTTCGTTCGAAATGTCAAAATGTTTCTGTCAAAACAATGAAGACGCCGCATTGTGAGTGATCCATTATGTACGTGGTAATAAAATTGTTTGTTTAGACAATTTCGGAAGAAATTTCGTTACAATTTCTTTCTCTTTGGTTGTAAATACTAAATTTGGATGGTTGGTTTCTGGAAAAGATTTTTTTTTCACCATTTATTGATTAGAAAAAAGGCACGAAGTTTAAATCTTACAGCCAAATTATGTTTCACACCAAGCCCTACTCAGGTGGGAGTCATCAAAATTTTATATGTAGTAAGTAGTAAGTATTTAAAGAGTCATGATCCTCACAGTTCAAACGGGGCCGGCTCGACCGTGACAGCATTACGCTCTCGCAGAAAATCGGTGAATCTTCTTTTATCACGTCTATCCGTGGGTTGGCAGCGTGCATTTGATACTTCAAATATCGTCAGGGTCTTGTAGTACGTGTTTAGGACGCCTTGCTTTAGTCGGTTTGTCTTCTCTGTCTATAGATACTAGCCTAGATACTATCGGGGGATATGAATGGGAGATAGATTGATCGAAATAGTTTTGCGATAAGCGCTTTAAATGTTTAAGGATCGAATACTACTCTACACAGTCATAAAAGTCGGAGAAAAATCTAAAGAAAATTGTTAGAAAATAAATTTTACAATTTTATAAAAAAATATTTTATTACATTTAAATTAAATGATAATAATACTGAAATGCAATGCAAAACAAATTAGGTCGGCCATTTTGCCGTGTAACTAAAATGGCGGCTTTCCGCGCCGAAATTAACGCGGTACGGAATTGTTTCCCGCCGCGGATAAACTGCTATCATTGTCCGTTCAACGTTCTGAAATTGCACGATTGTTTTATAGCTTAATGCGTTTAAAACTCGCTACCATTTGAGTTTTGTAAACGAAAATTTTGTGATATTATTTTTAATAATATAATTTGTAGTAGCGATTATAAGAAGCGGTTATAATAAACATTTTTTGTAAGGCTTTATATTTTTCCTATCCCGTCCCATCCATAGAGAATAAATCTGTTTCGCTGGTGCCCCTTCGTAAATTCAACACCAACGCAACGACACGAAGTTAGACACACGTTAAATTCATTCGGATATTTTGTCCACAATGTGTGTTGAATAAAACCTTTCAGGAATGGAAAAAATAATAAAAATAATCCGAGGAAGCCAGCTAACAATATTTTATATAAACTAATATTTTATATAAATGTAATTATTTCATTTATTTTAATAATATGTACATTTGCATGCCAACTTATGGTTGTTGTGGAGGAATTTTAAATACTGCAATATCAAATAATGTACCTACAACTTTGCAAATAAATGATTTTGATTTTGATTTAACTCGTAGCGGCTAACTCACTACCGAAGAGGCACCAACGAGTTAAAACTCGGCCCTCCCAAACAGACAATTAGTTAAAACTAATTGTCTGTTTGGGAGGGCCTGTACTAGCTCTTTTCCGCGGCTTCTTCCGCTTGAATAATGAGGCACCTTTATTTTAATAGAAATGAATGGTTCACACAAACTGACTATGACACTATGTCCCTACCCCACATGTACAGTATGACACTATATACCCCTTGCAAGTTTTGCTTTCACCACAAAAAATACCCTATTTCAATCCCTATTTTCACATTTATAATATTACTGATTAATTTTTGATAATCCTACGAGAACCCTAAATTTTTCTAAAATAAAAAGTATGCTGTTTGTAAAACCAGCTAATTACCTATCTGTGTATCAAACTTTATCCAAATCCGTTTAGTAATTTTTGTGTGAAAGGGTAACAAAATCTAGCCTATCCCAAGAGGAAAAGAGAGCCAGAAACCGCTGCCTGAACAGATTTGAATAAAACAGAGACTTATGACACTCGAGAGTATGCTTTATCATTTACCTACTAAAACTTTGTAGTTAAGATGTGATGCGTGCACAAACAGACAGAAAGATAATCCATACAGACATTTCTAAAACTGATAAATAATATATATAATCAAGTATTATTAGTCCCATAATCAATAATTTTTTCATAAAAATCTAAAATATATTGACGCGTAAAATTTACATTTTTATATGTATATACCTATAGAATATAAGTCTATAAAAGAAAGATCATTATGAAGCAATCAAAACATTCTAGAAATATTATGAAACATTTACAAACAGACGCAATATATTTACATAATTATTACTAAAGAAATCATATCAAAATAAAGAGAATACTGTCCATTTAGAAAGGACGTTCCATAATTTGCGTCCATAAGACTTTATTAATAATTCATTTATACATACTGGTCATTCATTGTTACAACATAATAAAAGTATTACGATTATTAAATAAGATTATAATAAACAACGTTATTGTATTCGATTATTTTTATAACATTTCAGCTACAAAATAAATATTCTGAAACATAGTAGCGTTCGCGCTTCGAATAAAAGACAGAAAATTGCTTTACCGATACAAATATTAAAAACGTCATAAGCGCCAACCATTTCTATCTCTTTCCCACGCGATGGAATGTATATCTTCATCTCGTTCTCGCTTACGAGAAAACTAAAGCGAGGTAAACTGTTTCGTGTTTAGTGACTCGTGAATCGCCCTCGGGTTCCATGATGGCTGATTATACAATACAGTACGGGCGAAAATACGCTGAACGCTTTTCCCGAACCTTATCCGGAGGGTCAGGGGGTTTTTCAAATATAAGAACGAAATGCGTCTCAAACTCAGCGCCCATTGGTTGTTATAAAAAAACAACTCGGCTAGTGATTGGCCAAAACAAATTGCTCGCGCTTTGTTCTTTATTACGTTAATTTAAAAAGTCGTAACCGCCTTGAATTTCGTTTCAAGAAGGTCGTAACGGAAGTGTTTTCGCGTTTATTTCATACATTTCAGTTTTGGCTCGGTTTAAGTGAACGCGGATATTATTTGGCTGAATGAAAATGCAATTTCCGTACAATTATCTGATTTTACGCGTGGCATTTGAAGTTTTAGAATAGACATTTTTATCGGATTATAGAAAAAAATAAAATATGGAACATCTATTTTTCGATAACCATTGTGGCGCGTAGATTATATAGCTTTTATATAAATGGTCACAGGTTCGATTTCCGCTTGGTACCAAATGTTTGTATTGACATATTATCGATATGTCATTTTAGAGTGAACTGGCAGAAATCGTCACGTAAGGAAAAAACGTTATGTCTCCAGTCGACCTTACTCTCTCTTTCTCTTTCTCTCTCTCTCTAATGTAAATACATTCGTATATTTATGTGTGTTTGTGCAAGTTTCCAAATTCAAGCAACAATCATTGTATGCGAATGAGTATAGCTTTAATATTGCATGTTTGTTTGCATGTATGTTTTTCTGTACCATTAAAATTTTATTTAAAATGTAAATTAAAGTGAAGTTTACGTGCAATAAAATATGTTTTGTACAAAGAGTAGTTTCGGTTGAAGTGAATTATCAACCGTCAACACCGTGTCGAATCCCGGGCTACTGCTTGTCACACATTGTCTTCGGACAATGATTTGTAAAACAAAACGCAAAGATCTTTTATTATATTACTTAGTCTCCTTCGCTGAAAGTTGCTTTTGAAATCGTGGTGACTTCAATTAGCTTAAGAAACCGGTTAAGTGCGTGTCGGAATTGCACCTAAAAGGTTCCGTACCACTGTAAAATATACATATAAGACGAGAAAGTATTTATCTATTACAGATCATGCGATAATGATAGTGAGCAAAAACGTCAAAATTGTTAAGTTTCTGTAGGTGTAGTGGCGCAGTGGTAGTAAACCTGCCTTAAGCGCCACGTTTGCCAGTTCGACTCCCTTTCGGAACATGTTTGTATTGACCATGCCGGCATGTGTTCCGGTTTGAGCGTCTTTGTCCTTGTCCTTGTGTATGAGTCCGGATCCTTGACATAAGTTATAATTATCATAATTGGCCCGTTGAATGTGTAGCGTTTATTTTATTTGATTCAAATAGAAGGCAATAAATAATCTATTTTAAGGAGTGACATTTTTTAAATTTAAATACACATAATATTTTTGACAATTGTCAGATCAATGTCCTTAAATATTGTTTATTAAACAAACAATCAAAAGCTTATTCGTTTTGTGCGAAATGAAGATGGAACGAGTGCCAGTTCTATCCTTTTCTATATGCACCCCAAATTACAAGCGAGATGTCGTTTACATGATGCGATATGTTGGACGAATTTTTTATACGACACGATTTCTTATTTAGCATTAATGATAGTAATAATTTCTTTACTGTTCAACAATGTTTACATAGGATGTTAAATTAATATTTTGAAACAGTTCGCCATTTTCTGTGTATACAATTTAATATTATAATTTTCTTTTATTTCTTGAACCCACTGGACAAAAATATCAATTATAACCCAGCGGTATAAGGCAGACTCCGTTAGCCCAACAGTTGCAAGTTCGATCTTGGCCCCCTTGGGCTATTGTCGTACCCACTCTTAGCACAATCTACGAGCTTATTTGGTAGGGCAATACTAGGATTAATAATTACTTGAAAAAGTATGTATTTATCTAAGACCGGTCACAGCCGCGATCACCAATTGTTCTTTACGACGACCGGGGAAACTTCAAGAGGAGGTCATTACTTAAAGGTCAGCTACGCACCTCCATGCTTTGGTGTTGCAGATGTTCATGGGCGAAGGTGATCGCTTTCCATCAGATGATCAGTCACACTGGTGGTAGGTCTTTTGTTGCAAGAGGCCGGCTAGGTAGGTACCACCGCAGTGCCCAATATTCTGCCGCCAAATAGTAGAGCTTAGGCATTACTGTGTTCCGGTTTGAAGGGCACTGTACGCTAGTGAAATTACTGGGCAGAAGAGATTTAAGAACTAATATCTCGAGGTTGGCAACGCGTGAGTGGCGCCTACTAATGGTGCTGCAAGCGCTCATAGGCAACGGCAACCACTTACCATCAGGTGGGCCGTATGCTTGTTTGCCAACTTGTAACATAAAAAAAGAAGAAAAAAAGATGAGCCTTCTACCCATTTACCTGCTTTTACATAATAGAAATGCAAATCTTTTAAAAATAATTAAATAATTGATCGTATGTTATAAATGATCTTTAAGGCAATTCCTCACGTCGTATCTCCGCTAAATAATAGAGTGACGCGTCTGCTTACCCCTTGATATTCATTGGGTATATTTTTCATTAGTCGCTGAATCGCTATAATTGTTTCGTCTTTATTATCTTTTCGTTGTTTTATTTTTTCTTTTGCTTTTATTTCGGATGGATCGGTGGGAATAACGTTTTTGGTTGGAGGTTTTTGTTTTTATGAAACCTTTTTAGGGCTCCGTACTAAAGGGTGTCAACGGAACCCATTTACTAAGCGTCCAATGTCCATCCGTCCGTCTGTCAGCGAGTCTGTATCTCACGAAAACTAATAGATAGAGGGTTGGAATTGATTAACATTGAAAATGTTTATTTCTGTTGCCCTACAACAAAAATACTAAAATTTGATATGTTTGTTCTACGGTAGTACGGAACCTTATATGTGAGGCCGAAATACACTTGCCTGGTTTTTACATTGTGTATTATTTATGGTATAACTTGGCCTGTGTGAAACCACAACCGGTTGGAAGCAGCCGAGTACTGAGACCTGCGGGCCATTAACTCTTATTGCGATTGAAATGTCATCCAATAATTATTATGACATATATATACGTCATGCACATATATAATCTGAATGTCAGAATTGAATTGAATTGATTTTGAATTCCTATAAGAGGTAATAGTAAGCTCTCTGGCCTTGAAAAGGGGGCAGCCATCGTAGGGGCTCAAACTTGATTCTATCTTCAGGGCCACCTGCAAGGCTGGACTAATCTGACAGTGTGGGCGCATCATGAGTAGCTGTTCCCGCGGCACCACCCGTGAGGTCTTTATCAAAAATAAAAGTACCTTACATAATACTACTTTCTATAACAGCAGCGTATCTGTCCGTCCGTTTCGGAAATTAGCTGGAACAAACACACAGACAGAAAAAATGTTTTATTTTTATTTTATTAATTACAAACAAACTCTTCAATTATATTTATTAATATAGATATTTTCATGTGACGTCATTGGGACTGTCCTATTTTTCCAATAAACATGGTCACCCTAACCTATAAACCAATTCCCCAGCATCCCTTATCATTTATTGCGTCCATATCTTGATCGAACGAATATATTTTTCATGGCATATTATAATAAGGGACGCTTAAAGACGCTAGTGTAATTGTGACTTATATTGGTATTTTGTTCTTGTTAATTATATGTGCTGACACACACACACACCTCTAGATTAGAACACGTGCCTGTATGGTCAATACAAACATCTAATACATGTTTTTCGGCGTCGGGATGTGACGACCCCATCGCCCGCTGTTGGGATAACCTCTGTCAAAGCAGAGATTATTCCACCAGTGCAATCAGTCACACTGGTGGTAGGTCTTTTGTTGCAAGAGGCCGGCTAGGTATGTACCACCGCAGTGTCCAATATTCTGCCGCCAAATAGTAGTGCTTAGGCACTACTGTGTTCCAGTTTGAAGGGCATTGTACGCTAGTGAAATTACTGGGCGAACGAGATTTAAGAACTAATATCTCGAGGTTGGCAACGCGCGAGTGGCACCTACTACTGGTGCTGCAAGCGCTCATAGGCTGCGGCAGCCACTTACCATCAGGTGGGCCGTATGCTTGTTTGCCAACTTCTAACATAAAAAAAAAAAAAAAAAAAAATGTGTATTTATCTGATAAAACAATGGTATATATATTTTTGTAATGGTGAAACATAGGCGTGATTTTAGCGAATTGGTCTAATGGACAGAAGTGCTTAAGTTCTGTATCAAATTTAACTCGTGATTTACGGTAAAGAAAACATCGTGAAGAAACCTGCATGTTATGGAAGAAATTCTATGGCCGGTATATCTATCAATCCTTATGGTTCCTTGCTAGTTGACGACGTTGTGGCGCAGCGGTAGCGAACCTGCCTTAAACGCCACTTGCATGGTCAATGTCTGTATTGACTATAATGCTTTTTATGTTTTAATTTTAGTTTCTTTCTGTTATGTCCCAATAAATGAATTCTTTCTTTCTTATGGTTCCTTTCCAGTGGTACGTCTTAAATGCTCGCCTGTTTAGCTACCACCGTATGTACGTGAAATGACAACTCGTTAGTCGCGTTTCCAGGTCAGCCATTTTATAACCAGTAGCATCTTGCGATTACGTTTTCCCGGCGTCGGGATGTGACGACCCCATCGCCCGCTGTTGAGATAACCTCTGTTGGTAGAGATTAAGAAGCAGAGATTATTTCACCAGTCACACTGGTAGTAGGTTATTTGTTGCAAATGGCCGGCTAGGTAGGTACCACCGCAGTGTCAAATATTCTGCCGCCAAATAGTAGTGCTTAGGCATTACTGTGTTCCGGGGGCCGTATGCTTGTTTGCCAACTTGTAACATTAAAAAAAAATTTAAAAACACCAAAAATTGAGGATGACATCCTTGTCACAGTTAAAAAAACTTTTTGTCCCATCAAAAATATAGTAAAACAAACAAGCGCTTTTTTATTCGATTTAACAACAATATTCATGGTAAATATTCGTATAATAACCCTGTAACAAATACCAGACATACATCCACTCTCGGATAAGGGTAATAAATGATAAGCGTATTACGGAAGAAAAAGTTTAATGTAGGGTGACCAGGAATCTTAGTAAGCTTCTTGGATTCTTGATCCAATTTTTTTAATTATTTTTTTTTATTTAGGGTAACACCAGGGTGGGCCTTTTATTGCAATAGGTTTTTGGTGTGAAGGGCACTGTAGCTAGTGAAGTCACTGGGCAATGGAGATTTAAGAACCAGTATCTCTCGTTGGTAATGCGTGATTGATATCTATAAATGTATGTTGTTGCGCGTCATAGGTTACGACAACCGCTTACCAACAAATGGCTTTTTGCTTGCCAAGTTAGTCACATAAAAAATACCCTGGGTTACAAATGACTCTACTCCAGCTAATGGTGTATGGAAGTAGAGTCGAAACGCGAAAAAATATATTTTCGTAAAAATTGTCAAGTTCTCGTGGGATTATCAAAAAACGAAAAATATATGTATACTATTATTAGCTCTGATAGGAATAACAGCGTCACCTTTAGAGCACCCCAGATGTTATATGTTGATCGGAGTTCCAAGACCCGGTAGGGAAAAAGTTCAAAGCCCATGAAAAAACTCAAGTTGATGCCGTCCTTAGGGTGCCTTCTGCAAACGGTCCGTGGCTTGATCCCATACAGACATACAGACATAGATGTCTGTACCTATACGCTGACTTCATTCACTTATGTTTGTTGAAAGCTTGTGACTAACTTCGTTCGTGTTTTCGGAAGCGCACTAACGAGTACCTGTGTCATTTTGTCAGTGTCGGGCCTGCTCATAGTAAAAAAACATATTTAGTCTATGATTCCATTAGACAGAAGTGTCGAAATGTTTTAGAAAAAACTAAAAACACGCTTTTACAGAAAATCAAACTACTTTTTACAATAATTAAATTAATACAAGTGCAAAATTTCGATTTCATGGTCAAAACCATGTTTAAAGTTTCCGTTACATAAAGCTGAAACTAATAAAAGCCTGTTAATAATTACAATAATAAGTCAATAATAATACTATAATTTTATAATAATAATATAATTTTTTATTAAATTAGTAAAAAACACAGACAAAAACTAAATTAATAATGACATGAGCGCAGATAAGCAAAATTAAGACACACGACATTCTCCAGATCTAATAAAGTCCCGTTTATAGAGGCCGTGACGTGTTAATTAGGTCGGCCATCTTTTACATGTGACATATTGACATTTATTAGGAAGAATGGAGATTTTTTTATTACATTGTATACAATATTTGAGGCTTACAAAAACCGGGTGGTTTACTGGTGGTAGACCTTTTATTGCAAGAGACTGGCTAGGTTAGGTACCACCGCAGTATCAGACGTCAGTTATTCTAGCGTAAAACACTATGTTTCGGTTTGAAGGACACTGAAGCTAGTGCATTGTAAATAAAATCCTGGGCGAAGGAGATTTAATTACTAATATCTCTAGGCTGGCAATGTATGAGTGACAATACAAACAAATGTATGGTATTGTGCGCTCATAGGCTACGACAACCACTTACCATTGGGTAAGCAGTCACCGCGAACTATGAACGCGCGACATACTTGAAGTATTACATGCGACTAAATAATAATAATATAAGTATAACTTTTATATATTTCCACTTTAAGTAAAATATTGTACTTAGTTAAATAAATAAATAAGTAATGAAAATTATTAAATAGTTTTTATTTAAAACAACCGCGTTAATTAGGCGGCCAATTTTTTTTTCTATGACATAAGTACTTACGTTTAGGAAATATTTATTTTTGGATTACATTACATATTTATTTTCGACATTGACTTAATATAAACTAAGGACTGATCCTTCCATATAGAAAAAATGTTCAAAGATTCGCTGATGCTCCTTTATACGAAAGGATTTTATTCGATTAGGTATGTTTCACCCTAGTGATTTTTTTTTTTTAAAGTTGGCAAACAAGCATACGGCCCACCTGATGGTAAGTGGCTGCCGCAGCCTATGAGCGCTTGCAGCACCATTAGTAGGTGCCACTCGCGCGTTGCAACCTCGAGATATTAGTTCTTAAATCTCGTTCGCCCAGTAATTTCACTAGCGTACAGTGTCCTTCAAACTGGAACACAGTAGTGCCTAAGCACTACTATTTGGCGGCAGAATATTGGAATAACGTGATACTAACTTCCTTCGATTATATATCATTTACGAAGGAGCCATCAGAGAATCTTTTAACATTTTGCTTTTATGAAAGGTCCCGTTCATATATTATAATAAATCTATGCTTTCTGAGATAATGACTCTGTTAAGGATTCAGGAAATCAATTGACTTTTTATATACAGGTATCAGTTGTGGGTGTATTTACTGAAGCTCTATTGTTAATAGGTAAGTAAAAATAAAATTTTAAAATAATATTTAAATGATTTTGTAAATATTATGCTTTCCTTCTGTGTGTATAAGTCGTATCCATAAGTGCAAAACTAAGGACATACAAAACTTTTTGCAATTATTATGGTTAGTAGTAATAAGATTTTCTTTTATAAATGAACTTTATTATTCACTCTTAAAGTATACTTCAGACGCTTTGTATTGTATAAAAACGACTATAATTGAAGTCTCGGTAAGAAAAACTGTTTTTTTTTTTCAACGAAAACCACAACAGATTACGTGCAATTGTATTGCTTTGACGAAATTTCTTAATATATACTTTATCATAATCACTTAAAAGCTTAAATTTCTTTGAACCCTTCTCCTAAATTTATATTGGAATAAGTTTACAACCTGAAATGTGCTTTAGAATGACGAAAATAAAGCCGAAATTGCATTGCTCTGTAATTCCTTTAGTCAACACCCCCACTAGAAGGCGTGGTTATACACCATCACTACAGATTCCACAAAACTCATCAGGAACCTGTCAGATACGGACGTTAGTTCTGTGTTAGTGGCCAGTGCGTGCAGTGATATCGATTTATCGAGTGATGGAATCGGAAATCAACAAAATGCAAACGAAAATACCGCCAAAGAACTTCTCGATCGAATCAATCGTCGGTCTAAACGAACGTCGGTCGCCAGAAATCGATATTGAGAATACAATCGGCGATTTCAACAATGAACATTCGGAAGACGAAGACTTGAAAGTTAGAGAGGGGAAAATGGGGTACTATTTCCAACAGAATCGCGTACCGAATTTTCCGTTTTTCATGTCCTATGATAAGAGGGTGATTGGTAGTGCCTATCCAGAGAGTCAAGGGGATGAAATGAAGAGAGCGAGTCCTGGGAGTGTGAGGAGCGAAGTTGATAGCGACGGAGCTGATGAAAGGCCACACGGTAAGATTATATAAGTTTTCTTGATTTTGTTTTTCTTTAATGACGATGTTGTGGGACAGCGGTAGCGAACCTGCCTTAAACGCCACAGGTCGCGGGTTCGATTCCCGCTCGGAGCATAATATGTTTGTATTGACCATGCAAGCATATTTTCCGGTCTGGGTGTATTTGTCCTTGTCATTGTGAATGTTTCCAGACCCCAACACAGGATATAACTATCCTAATGGGGGCTGTTGAGTGTGTAGCGTTTATTTATTTATTAGTTCTTTCTTTGAAACTTATTTTATACTTGCTTCTGCTGACTGCTTTACCTGCGTAAATAATGTTTTTTAATCCGTCATACAATGTTTCTTCCCTTATTTTACCCTCTTTAAGTTTTCGTAAAAGAAAGATTACGTATAACCGTCTCCATGGTCCCCTATAAATCTATGCGAAAATTCATTATAATCCGTTGAACCGTTTAGGCGTGAAGTGTCACAAACAAACAAGTAAATAAACTCAATTTCGCATTCATAATATTAAAGTTACGATATTATGTTTGAAGCCGGCGGTGTATTAACTCCAAATGAAACACATGCCTATAAGATTGTAATGACAACGTTTGTTATTTCTTATGTATCATTTCCCCGGTTTCATCATTATCTACAAATTACTCTAATCGAGATTTAAAAATTGCTATTGTAATTTTTAGATAATTGAGTCCTTTATTACAATCCAATTAATTATACACGTTCATTTTAATTTTAAAACAATTTTAAAAATTTGCTCTACAAAGTATAAAAAATCGTATTTTAAAACATCATGTACCTTTAAATAAATATAATCAGTGATATATAACAAATTTTTACATATAAACTTGTGACTATTCATTTTCTCGACCGCTCTAAAACGTAGCGGTGAAACTTAACGACGGCATTGTATCTTCAAAGTGCCGACGGTTAGTCCTAACGTTATTTATATTATTGTAATAAACTTTAATGGGTCTCTGGCTTTAAATGAAAAAAAAAAACAATTTACTAATTTTAGTATCTAAAACAATATTAGCCTTTTCATTTAGAAACCGTTAGATGTAAACGGGCCTTTTTAAAACGTTCGGATTATTAATTATTATGATGTTATTGTTTTATTTTATTTTGTATATTTATGTTATTAATAATATAATAATTGCAACAAATATTACAATATAAATACAATTCAACACTAACTATATTTACAAATAAATAAAAATCTACAAATCATCTCCACGGGGAACGACAAGAGTTCTAGCTGCTTTTCACCGCTGAAGTTATAAGAAATTTATATTTGATATAATGAACAATTAAATCTTTTTAAAGTTGAAATGACAACGAGTCATTAGTATTATTTAATTATTATATTTTAAACGCATTCAAAATGGAGGTTTTAACTTTAGGTTTTCTTCTTCACGTTTTCACTACTTACGCGATTTCTTTATCGATTCTTACTAAAGTAAAATTAATAGGTAGTTTGCTGTGACAGCTTAAGATGACAGGAATTTGATTTGATCCCAAATAGTACGGACCCTGGAGCCTTCTTCTTCGCCGTATTCCCAGTATTTACCTGTTACCTGTTATTTACCTGTTGTTGAGTCTGTTTATATCATTATCCAAAGTTGACAGGTCACTAGTTAATACACAGAGCCATCGCCATCTGACCTGTGCGAAAAGGCTAACCAGTAACACATTGGATTAGAGGAAACATTTCTTTTTTTTTTATGTTACAAGTTGGCAAACAAGCATACGACCCACCTGATGGTAAGTGGTTGCCGTAGCCTATGAGCGTTTGCAGCACCATTAGTAGGTGCCACTCACGCGTTGCCAACCTCGAGATATTAGTTCTTAAATCTCGTTCGCCCAGTAATTTCACTAGCGTACAATGCCCTTCAAACCGGAACACAGTAGTGCCTAAACACTACTATTTGGCGGCAGAATATTGGACACTGCGGTGGTACCTACCTAGCCGGCCTCTTGCAACAAAAGACCTACCACCAGTGTGACTGATTGTACTGGTGGAATAATCTCTGTTGTGACAGAGGTTATCCCAACAGCAACATAACCCAACTATTATCAGATTTTATTATAGCAACCGGGACCGACAGCTTAAGGTACTCTACGATGCACGTGATTTTTAGCAATTCTTAATTTCTTATTAAAGAAAATTTATATAAAATTTGCGGTGACAGCTTAGGTTGAAGTACGGACTCTACGGAGTAGTTTAACTGCATTTTATTAGTAAATATACGAAATGTTTAGTCATCAATATAATAATATTAGTTTTCCGTGATTATTTTCCAGTATTTACGTAATAAAATACCTATTATTGGGACTCAATAAAATAAAATTTTCATAACCGCATCTTTTTAAAATTCAAAACGTCGTTTTCCAAGTAACACCGCAATTAACATGGAAACAATAAAGCCTTAATATAAACAAGGACAAGTCAGGAGCAATAAAAGAGAAATTCTTAACCAATATCCTTTGTCAAATTTGCCACAATACCGAACTATAATTGAGCAAAAGGACTGTGTACCAAACACGAGAAAAAAAAAGTTATTTGTTGACGCTTCCATTGTCTATACTATTTGGCGGTAAATATGACAGATGTCACGCTGCGACAAAATGGCGGACGCGTATTATGTTAGTAATAAAGTTGTTTAGACAAATTGCTACTGGATGGGACGTTTATTCATTGATAATTAAAGCGTGAATTTCTTTTTGTATATTTCCGAAAAAGTTTTGCCAAAATATTTCTTTTATGTAAATACTGGGAGCTATTGATTTCAAAAAATATATTAAGTTCCTCTTATAAAGCGTACCTATGGTATTGTTATAGGATTACTATATACTAAAGCCAGGCCCTTTAATAGTAACCACCTAATTGTCAAACACTTCCTGATGAAATGAAGTTAGCAAGAAGCTAATATCATAGTGAATGAACTTAGCGTTTGAAAATTTAATTTACGAAAAAGCACCAGTAGAAAAAAATCATGTTATTGTATTTATTAATGAAATCGTTTTGATATGCGCTATTTATGTGTAGAATAATTACAATTTTTAGCGGTACATATTTAGAGTCCATTATTCCATCACGCGGCTTTGTCCGCGGTGACCATAGAATTGGCTACAGACAGAAATGGATCATTTGTAAGTAAATAATGTTCTATAATACACATCTATATGTTTTTTTTATAGTTCCAAAGGAACCTAACTGTTTTTAGGATTAAAATATAGGTAATGTGTTAATCTAATGTTTTCAAAGACCGGCAACGCAACCTCGACCGCCTTGGTGTTGTGGATGGTCATGAGCGATAGTGGCCACTTACCATCAGGTAGAGCTATCTACTCGTTTGCCCCTGTATGATATAAAAAGGAATCCAAATAATAAGCTGTCTGCGTGCCAAATTCCATATAAATCCGTTCTTCTTTTTTGGCGTGAATGAATAACAAACATTCATATTTATTATATTAGTAGGATGACGGCATTAAAATAAAACAATATTAAAAAATTATATTTTCAGTCGTAACCAATTTCGTTATTAAGACACTCAAATAGACATTTATTATGCCGATTGACATTAAGTTCGTGTAACATACAAATATACGAACAGACAGACGAATATAAGTAGCTACTATTTGAAGTCGGTTTAAACACAATTTATCATAGGTATTATATATTAATAACTTCGCTCGTGTAATAACACCCCATGATGTTGGAGATTAAAATGAGATGAACTGAATTGAAACGTAAAGGCTCTACCACACTTGAGGGTTTAATTTTTTAAATTAATATTTATTTTATTTAATTTTCTTTTTTCGTAAAAATAAGTTGTATTTTATCGATATTGTGTATACCAATTAATTTACTTTTTAAACTTTTTATAGTGCGACACCAGCTAGGTTACCACCGCAATGTCAGTTATGCTACCGTAAAGCGGTATAGTAGCTAGTAGGTAGTACTGGGTAAAAGAGATTTAAGAACCAATATCTCGAGGTTGGCGACGCGCGAGTGACACAAATGAATGGTGTTACAAACGCTCATATGCTACGTCAACCATTTACCATCAGGTGGGTCGTATGCTTGCTTGCTAAATTAGGTGTATAATAGGTATTATAACAGACTGTATATTTGACGATTCAAAAGCGCTTAAAAGCCTATTTGAATAAAGAATATTTTGAGTTTGAGTTTGAGTTTGAGTATTAAAATGTATTAAAAGAAGAAAAATATAATTATAATTAATTACACGTTCATTATTATAAATTGCTATAGAATTGCAAGATTATTACTTGTAGCGTAACCATTATAAGGTCTATTAAGCATATTTCTTAATAAATGTTATCTCCTTATTGCACACTCTCAAATTGGAAAATACAAAGCAAGTATTATACTCAATAAAGACGCCAATAAAGCGGCAAGTATGCCGCAAGCTTAAAGCTTACGTGGAAAGCTCGTTACGCTCGTTTATGAGCGAGAGAGATAGATAGATATATACGGCCCCGCCTCTAACGGTGGGGAGAGAAACGGGCTTCGTTATTGGCGGGCGGATTATGGATTTTTAGTAGAGCTAACCACGGTCTGACTTATGGGAATTAAGTCTTTATTGCTATTAAAATACGGGTACTGTTGCTGTAGTGTGAAAGTACGCACACATTTACACTGACAGTTTACTTTTTCAGGGCGCATTAGTTGCCAGTGTTTTAATTTTTTTTTAAATTACAATGGAGTGTAGAACTGTATTGATTGAGCGTAAATTAAGGGATCTGTCATGTTTTAGTCAATTCACATATGTATAGGGGTAATATTGAGCCGTCACGTAAGGACAAAGGTTCTTTTTACCTTTAGTATTTTTGTTACGCCTTTTAATTAAAATTTAATTTATTTGGTTACAATTTAATTATTATTTTTTTCTTATTAGTCTTTATATTGAAGTGGTCTTAAAGAATTACTATTTATTTTATTTTATTTTTTTGTATTTGTTAATGCTATTTTGTTTAGACTGCAAATGTTTCGTCTTTATCTATGCCTTTTGAATGAAAGATAGACTACCTGATAATCTATGTCTTAGTAAGCAAGTTTTCAATCTATGTCTTAATAAGCAAATTCGTGAAAACATTTTAAAGTCCAACACGGAGCTTCAATAGCAGAAAACTGTATTAAGTTAAAGATTACCAATCAGAGATAAAGATATGATTCTTCTTATTCTGTCCAATGATTAGTGGATTTTTAAGACAATTTATTTTCGACTATAACTGTAAAACTACCTTTATCTCATGTATTCCTTATAACGTTTAAAAATATAGATGTTTTTATATTTTGTATTAATTTTGATAGACGCATAGACTTATCGTATATAGATAGGCTTATCCATACAAAAAAAAGAGACTCGTTGGCAATCCCTACTTAACAATAGAAACGCGAAAGTAATTCTGTCTGCTTATTATGCTTTCTTCCCTAAACCATTCAACCAATTTTGTTGAAATTAGATACAAAGATAGACGTGTTAAGTGTGAATTAATTCTATATATCGTATCGCATAAAAAGTCTCATTAAAGATCGTTATTAACGTGGATAGATGCTATATAAAGATGTCGGCAAAGATGAATACTTGACAATAAACAGTATTATTGAAGCCGTTATTACGCCATTATTATAACCATTAAAATAATGATATTTTCCAAAAACGTTCTAAAACTATAACATAAAATATTTTCTGTACCGATGTCACAATCAATTCCGAACCTTATCGCCTTCGAAATTAGGACATAAATAGTTTTATAGACAATGCTATAAAGGAATTATGAGATTTTTACAATAGCTTTGAAACGCCGACGGTGTAAATCTGTTTGTTTGTCCGTTTCGAGCTTTTGTTCGATTTTTAAAAAGTCATAATATTTATTAGAGGTTAATGTTATTAGTTTTACCGTTAACGGAGTAGTGTGACGCGTCCTTAATGTTTTTTCGAGTTTTTAAATTTTACTGTTAAACTTTAAAAAAAACTCACCGATTTTAACATATAAGGCTGTCTTGTTCTAAGGCATAGATACATAGACATATTGTATAATATGGACCTGCCCTTCACGAACAAAATGTCCAATTATTTGCTGGTGCTCATTTGTATGTTCGAACTGAATCAACGAAATATCCTTTTCTGTACCCCTAAGAACGTGTATGCAAAATGTCATGACGTTCCGTTCATTGTTTTAGGCGTAAAAGACACAATGAAATTTATATCCGCATTTATAATATTAGGATAATAACGGATAACCATAAAAGAATAATAAACTAGCTAAATGCATTATATTTAACTTGTCTAATTAACCCAAATTTGAACCAATTACGTAAACCAAAACCGCAGCTGTCACTGGTCACTAAAAGTCAATCGGCCATGCAATTGTTTATGACAATTGGCAAAACGCGATTTCCCGCTAAAATTTGACAGGACTCGATTTTTAATTACAATCGAAGCATCAATGGGGCTTATACTGATACCGTTTATATTGTCCCCGACTCCCTACAGTGATATTAATCTCAATTACATTGTTGCTGAATGGAATATACGGATTTTATTATCAAAATTGGTTTAGGGAATACGCTTGGGGATGACACCGTGTAATTGGTTCTATTGGATAATTGCTCGGCAAATGTTTTGCTTTACACTCTTAGGATTGTTTACATCGGGGACTGTAAACGGATTAAGTTTTAACTTTTTAATTTATGTTTTTTTTTTTTATTAAATTAAATAAGATTTGAGATTTACGGTGTTTTGTGCAGTTTCATTTTTGCTTTGGTCTTTTATTAGATTTTTTTCTTTTCTTTATTCTCTTTACATAATTACATTCTTCTTTGTACTTCTTAATCGCTCTAAAATGAATAAATGATTTGTAAATTTGGCATACAGATATTTAATTTCCTTGATATTTTTGTTTATAGATAAGGTATAGCTTACTTTTTATTCCGGAAAAATGTTAGATTACTGTGGGATTATTAAAAAACCACGAGACGTATCTATTTTATTTATATATATAATTTGCCATAAGTAATAAAATTGACACGCGATCCGTTTACAGATAAACAAAAATAACCAAAGACAACATAGAGAACGTAATTCGAGCTTGACATCAGTGTCATAGACAATAAACGTTGTAACAATTAGGGTATAATGTACGTCGCGTGGCGCATGCGTGGGGGATCAGCCCATAAATCCTGTTAATAACAATCGCTTTATACAAGGGCTGTTCGGTGACCAAATCGTCTGGTGGCCATTATTAATTAACAATATAAACCGTTTAGTGTCAAGGTAATTGTGTTTAGTTAATATGGCGAGGTTAAACGAATCGTTGGTTTAAAAGGCGTCGGGACGTGACGAACCCATCGTCTGCTGTTGAGATAATCTCTGTCTCAGCAGAGATTATTCCACCAGCGCAATCAGTCACACTGGTGGTAGGGCTTTTGTTGTAAGAGGCCAGCTAGGTAGGTACCACGGCAGTGTCAAATATTCTGATGCAAAGCAATAGTGTCTTGGGTATTACTGTGTTTCGAGGTTGACAACGCGTGAGTGGCACCTACTAATGGTGTTACGCGCGCTCATAGGCTACGGGCAACCGCTTACCGTTAGGTGGCTCGTATTGTTGCTTGCCAACATGGTCGCATAAAATACAACCATCTATCTCCCGATAATCTGTCTTTCTATTGTTTGAAATGTATTCATTTAGAATTATATTTGTTACTCAATCACGACTTCATGGCCTAACGCAGTTCCCAGACATTGTTCTGCCGTGCTCCGTTAATTTGCATACTGCCCCTTCGTGACGCACTCAATATTTTTAATTTGCTCGATGTGACCACAAATTAAACTTTTTTCTGGCATCATCTAAGGTGTGTTATTATGGTCGGTACCGGGTCACAACCTACCAAATAGGAAACGCTGGCGTAACGGATTGTGACAAAATTTTTATCCCGGAAAAAGGTTCGATTCTTGTGGAGCTATCGAAAAGCACGTTTTCCTATTTAATTCGGTATCTATAGATATATCCATGGAACATTCCTTACAATACAAATGGTGAGGAATCTGTAAAAATTTTGAAAGCGAGCGAAGCCGCAAAAATTTATTTATATCATACACTAGTCAAAACTACGAACTTCCATTGAGAAGCGATAATTACACGACATTTTGTAACAGCTATAATGTACCTACTTATCATATTTATTACTATTGTTTTTGCATTGTCGCTTTATACGAAAACAATTCTTATTTTTATGTACAATATGTGGTTTAATTCTATGTATGTTTATTGACATTGTGCTGAGTGGGTCAGGGTTATAAATATAATCGATAGTTTATTACGAATTTTGAGTTTTTATTTTCACAATAGAAGAAGAAGGCACATAAGATGGCGGGTCATTAGCTCTTGTAACAAAGAATGATTTGATTCTTGTAAAAAACATTTAATTAATAAAATCAGTTTGTACGATTCAATATACTCAGGAAATGATGAATATATTAGGTCTTATCCTTTTTTAATAAAAATGTATGACCTAAGAAAACACTCAAGTACCCTATAGATTTTCTAAAATGAACTAGAAATAAAAAGTAATGTATATTTTATCCCAATCCATTGTGCTGTTTTGGTGTGATTGAGTAATAAACATCCGACACATATTAGATATAATTATCAATACACATAAATATAATAGTATCATGTACATAATACCTTATAACTACTGTATGTAACCGCCCTAACGTCCAACTCTACGATCACTCCATTTGTCTATCAATTAGCGTGTTTTGAAACAATGACGGACCGAAGTTACGAAACTTTAAAACGGACATTTTAAAGAATATTTATTGGGTGTATACAATATTTATTGAATTATTTTCAATTGTTAATTTCAAACTTAAATAAATAAAGTTCAATTAATCTATTGATGTAATGAAATTGGCGACGGCAATTTTTTTTTTGTGAATTGTCCATAGTCCTACTAAACTATAGATAGGTCCTTCCATACAGATAAAATATCCGAAGATTAACTAGTGTTCCTTCCTATATTCAACTAAATGTGACCTTGTGACCAAATCACTGTTTCGTTGAAGTTGAATTAAAGAAGAAACTGCAAGGAATCTTTGACAATTAGTCATTTTCGTATCCGTTGGTAGAGAATTAACTTATTCTATTCTAATTCTTATTCCTAGTATTTACCCTGATTTTGTTTATATCCTTTTTCTAAGTTACCAGTGGTACTACAGCTTAACGTGCTATCCGATGCACGGTGGGGAGACCCACAAATACAAACGCCCAGACGGAGACAGATATTTAAAACAAACATTCGAAATATTTCCATTTCTCTATACCATGTGGCGCTTAAGCGTTTTTGTCGTTTGACGTTTTAAAACTTAAAGACTATTATTACAAGATAATTCTATCAAAACCGAAAAAAGAAGTAATTTCAACAAAAGCCACTTAGTAAAGCGGCATTCATATTGATCACTTAAAATAAAACGAGTTTCATGTCGCCATTTGAAATACCGAAACTAAAACGGAACGGAAACTAATTCAGGAAGCATTCGAGAGTTTGTAACATGTTTTTTTTTTAAAGACACACGCCATTACATCTGGTAGAAAAGAGGTTGAAGAAAAAGGAAGTTCGGCTAGACTATTGCGAATTATTTAA
The DNA here is from genome assembly GCA_023373885.1 of Hestina assimilis. Classification (NCBI taxonomy): domain Eukaryota; kingdom Metazoa; phylum Arthropoda; class Insecta; order Lepidoptera; family Nymphalidae; genus Hestina; species Hestina assimilis. Next base: position 867,015 of record CM041767.1, on the reverse strand, counting down.
AGTGATCTGTCGCCACCCAGCATGGGAACGATTCAAGTGGTTGGGATGATAAAAAAAATTAAACCTACAAGCAATAAATATTCCATAACGAGTCGCTTATATCTGCAAGACTTTGACATATTAATTGTGTTCACGAGTGCCTATAAATGTACATGTCTGCGCATTTCTTTGACATTTTTTTATATCATGACGGTTGGCAAACAAGTTGAGCTGGACGAAGCATGACTCTACTACCGTTAATTGTTTCATAACAACACAAGTGTTTATAAAACTTCATAAAACTTTACAATGGCTTGTCGAAAAGTATTTTGACTCATTGAATGATTTTAATCAATTTTTATTAATATTATGATAAGAAGTAACAATGTCATTAAAGTATTATTTCTCTTATATTTTTTATTACAAATATAGTTATTTGTAAATGTCAAATTCAACATTCTATAAATTAAAAATATTACTATATTATATGTAATAAAAATATTGATTTTTTTATCGCCGGAAATGACAATCGAACGTCTTAATCACGCCACCATTACGTCCATAGACAATAAGCGTGACTTGAAAGCATTCTACCAGTGTCAATAACGGCGATCCCTTTTAAAACTTAGAAACACTTAACTAACTAATAAGATCAGTAAAGAACGGTGTTTTTGGTTACTTTTTTTGTAAATTAAGTCGGTTCTTTTGTAAAGGGATATACTTATAACACGGGGCATGGGAAAATATTTAATTATCAATAGTTTATATGTGTTTGTTCTGTTAATGTACTCCTTTTTGAACTCTGGACGTACAATTAACACCTTCGGCTACCGGTCCGGTTGATTTTATGATAACACAATCGTCGTTTTGTAATTAGTTTTTGTGTTTCTGTTGAGGCTTTTTTTGACGTCTGTCAAATGTCAATTACTAAAAATATATATCAAATTGATTTTCTATTTGCGTAAAATAAATGATTTCTGTGACTATTGACGCTAAGCTTATCAAATTTTTTTACAAAACTGTTTTTTTCACAAGCTTTGTTTTTAACGTAACGTTAACGATCTAAGAAAGGGTTTTTCGAAACTCAAGGGGTGAAAAGAGGGTTGAAAGTTTGTTTGGATTTCTGTCTTTTGGGAACAATTAAACATAAAGAAAGACATGAAAGGGTGGAAATTGGGGTTTAATGTTTGTATTAATCGTTACTCCCACAGCCGAAGCCGCTGGCAAATCCTAGTTACAGTATATAAATAATGTAACTAACTTACTCAAATTGTAATCCTACTGTAATATTATAAGTAGCTGATGTCTAGACAAAACAGTAATTAAGATAATCTATAAAGTAGCCGCTACGAGTACTCATAAGCTCATAACCCTTCAGAGCTTCTTTGAACAGATGAGTAATACTTGAGAGCTTTAAGCTTTATAATACATTAGTTGTTGTTAATTGTTTATTTTTAAAATATTTGACTTTGTGAAACGGAAGCGCTTTTTTTTCTAATACGACCGCAACTTTGCTCGCGTGACGATTTATTTTTGGAACCCTAGTTTTTGTCTAAAAATTTTTGTTACAATATTTTTAATTTTTTACAGAATCATTGAGCCCACAGTCTGAGCCGATGAACACAACCAGTTCAGCTCCCGATCCTAATATTAGGTAAGTCTATAATAATAAATAAAAAAAATATATTACACACAATACTGGCAACATATAAAATGTCATGTTTATGACAATGAAATAAAGGAAAAGATTTTATTGTTTCATTTTTCTGTAATACAAAATCTCTCGTAGACGGAATCACAGAAATTATCCTATAGAAAAAAGAATTAAAATCAGTACTTTTTCCAGGCGATACCGCACAGCATTCACAAGGGAACAACTGGCTCGTCTCGAAAAAGAATTCATGAAGGAGAATTACGTATCAAGACCGAGACGGTGCGAACTGGCAGCTCAGTTACAACTCCCCGAATCTACTATTAAGGTATTGTCTATGCTCTTAAAATGACATTTCTATTATTTGTCTATGCTCCTGTCATCGGAAATAGGGAAGGGAATATACCCTAGGTATTAATATTGTTCGTAAATAAGTTTATATGAAAACGCCACTTGATATTATTATAAACGGCTGCGTAGCCTATGAGCGCTTGCAACACCATAAGTAGGTGTCACTCACACGTTGAAAACCTCGAAATATTGGTTCTTAAATCTCCTTTTCCCAGTAACTTTACTAGATATACTGTCCTTCAAACCTAAACACAGTAATGCAAAACACGCGTTAAAATATTTGGCAATAAGATGGTACCTACCTAGTCGGCCTCTTGCAACAAAAGACCTACCACCAGTGTGACTGATTGCACTGGTGGAATAATTTGGATTTTTCATTGTCGTATTTGAACAGATTATTAGGACATAGCTTATTTGTAAATCAAATTTGTTTCATTCATAGCTAAAAAACACGACCTTAGCACCACCCACGTGGCTATTTTTCATTGATATTTTCACAATATTCCACTGAAAAACCTACGTAAATGAAATCGTGTTGAAACCACCCACATCGTGACCTGAATGCCTCCGTTCAGTTGTAATGTGACAGGCAATTTTCGTAACGCTGACAGCTCTGACATTTTGATGGTACACTTCGTAACGTAAGTGGCGTATACGCGTGATAACATATTGGTAGTATTTATGTAATAGACAAAGCCCGGGATTTTGTTCACGCAAAAATGTTAGTGCATTAATATCTGCCCGTGATTTCGTCTGTTGAACTTCAGTTATGTTCAGCGAGAAAAGTCAGTAGACCGAGTTGTTATGTCTTGGGTTCGGGGTCTAAATGCAATCTATTACTAGGCCTCCGCTGACCAATCGTAATTTATAATAAAAGGAGTCCCTATATAAGAAACCTTGATATTTTTGACATTTTTGTTGTATTTCATGAACTGATAACTTTAAAAAAATCACAAAAATCACGATAAATAGTTAAAGCGTATAAGTGTATAACCTGCCTTATCATGTTTGCTTAATACGAAGGCTTATTTAGTGTTTTACGAGTACTGTATGATGCTTCAATTAGATATTCAATAATTGAAATCGCGTATACTTTGTGGATGTTCGCTAATTCGCAGGAACACGATACAAAAGTGTTAAACGAATGAAAATCGAACTTTACATACGCCATTAAAACATAATATGCTTCAAATGGTTACACAAGCGTTCTTATAATGATGGCCGTGACTCCGCTCACGTGGTCTGCTGAATTATTTAATAAAGAAACGCTACACACTCAACAGCCCCCGATACTATAGTGATATCCTTTATCATGGCTCCGGAAACACAAGGACAAGTGAACTAATGAATGTATGGCTAATACAGCTCTGATCTGTGACGCTTAAGATAGGCTTAACAGCAGCGCCACAACGTCGTCACACAACTAATTTTGTAGTTGTAGTGTGTGGAACCCTATTTTTCTAACATCAAAAGTGACCTAAGTTATTCCATAATACATAAACTATCTGGTAGTAAAAGTCCTGTTAAAACTGGAACAAACAGACAGAAAGACAAACAGACAAATTAAATTTTTTTTTTGGATCAAAATGCCACATATATATTTAAATTCTTGTGGTATTTCAATAGATTATTACAAAATGTCGTCCGATCTATTAAAAATGTTAAGCAAGATATATGTACACACAAAAATATAGCTAAATATTATATATATAATCTCTTTTACAAGCTAAATTAAATATGACCATTGTTAGTATAATAATTTTTAACATAAAACTTAAAAGTCTTCAAAAATCGTAAAATGTTGTAATTTTTAATTCTTTTCGTTAGCGTGACGTTACTATATTATTCTTCATCTGTCCAATAAACATAATTAATTCGAAATTCAAATACCGTACGCCAATTTAAATTCAAATTCCGTATGGCTGTCCAGTCATAATGTCAATTATCACTTCCACTAAAAAAAGAAAACCGGCGGTTGAAAAAAAAACGTGTTTATGGCTCATTCGAATTTTACATTCATGCTAATTTGTTGATGTTTTAATAAAAGAAACCGACCGAATTATTCAGTAGCTGTACGACGCTAATGAACATTAATGCCGAAAAGAACGGTCGATATTAAAAAAACAACAACAAAAAGGATATTAAACATAGACAAATAGAATTGTTCGGCGATATATGTAAATACATTGTCATTCTTTTTTATCTGTAGTGATTTTTATACTTTACTAATTACAAAAATTTTATTTTTAAAATAATAAAATCCCTAACCTACGAAAAAAATACTTTTTTTTATGTTAGTGAACCCGCCGACAGACTCTTGCAGTGAATAATATAACCCTTTGAAAAGACTTCATCGGTTGTCTATGGGGCATCTGTTTTATGGCGAGATGATACCAATTAAAAACTATTAAATTAAGCCGCGGCTACCATTTGATGAGTTGTAAAGAACGAATTTTTCGTGTGTTTGTTTATTGTGATTAAGTTTTATGGCGTTATAAAATGAGGTCTAAAATATTCTATAATGTGGAATTTGTTCCGTCTATTTCCTTGGTATTTTATAATAGGAATTTGTCTGACTTCGTCTGCGTTGTTTTATAAAACAGAAAAGTTTGTTTTTTTAGTCGTATGTGCAAGAGATTGACGAAGGCCGTAAGTTTTTTTTTATTTAGAGACTTCGTAATCCATTTTAGCACTGATCATCATCATCATCAGCCTGTATGAATCCACTACTGAACATTAGGTCTGATTAATTCTGATAAATATTAGCACTATTTTAAATTAATTCAAATGACAAACAGTCATATTACAGTTTTATTAGTTATTGAGATATTTAACAATTTCTACCTACTAAATTATAACGGTTTGTGTAGCGATGCATGAATATAACTTGTCCACTCTGTCATTTAAAACAAAAATCTAAATAGGTTAAGAAATAAGTAATAATCTTGTCTATGATGCAACTGAAAGTCCGCCATTTTGCGCGCCATTTTGCATGCAATATTCCCGCCAATTAACACGTCACTTATGCTTAAAACCTTTACAAATTCGAAGAAGATATTTGAAAAGTTTCAAGGGTTATGTTGGCTTACTTTGTTGAAGTCATAATTTTAATGATTCCAAGATGGCGTATTTACTTTTGCTAAATGTTTGTTTTGTTTAAGAACACCTAAGTGCTTTAAGTATTTACTGCTGACTTCTCGCGATTTCTCCCACGATTCGCGGTCACCTATATAATATGTACATGTTACATAATTATAATAAAAATTTTAATATCATGTGTCTGTACATTTCGGACTTTTTAAACAATATTGTAAGTCTTCTTATCGAGTGGTCAGTGGCCAACCTAGTGTCAGAGTTGTTCAGGTCGCCCGTATAGGCCTCTGACTTGACTTTTCGAATGTTGACCAATTGTCAACAGCCGGGACCGACTTTTTACGTGCTCTCCGAAGCACGGAGACGCTCGGTTGAAATACCACTATGCGATCACCCATCTAGCGACTGACCGCGCCTAAAGTTGGTTAACCTACCGATCGTTTACCGATCACTGGGTGCACTCGGCTATGAGCATCATATCTTAAATAAAAATAAGTTATAAAATGATAGACTTATTAAAATATAGACAGGCCTTTCTATCTCAAAAAAACTGTCAGTCACTGGTGGTCAATTAAACGTCAACGCAACGAAATCAAGTTAGTCACAAGTGAGCACAATCATGTAAAAACTGAACGGATTCGGATGAAAGTCACACAAATAGCGTAATAACTGGGAATTATCAAAAATTACATTAAAGCAAGCGAAACCGCGAGCACACCTAAGCGAAATAGTAATAAAAACTAGTTATTATTACCTAAGAACGATCAAAACATCGTAATAAAATATTGTTTTTTTGTTTTCATTATGTAATCATTCATTATAATGTTTTTAATATCCATGTTCAGCGAAAAACGTACATAATAAAATACCACGCGAATTTCATATCTTATAATTTAATTATTCTAAGTCAACATTGTTACCAATTTTCATACAAATAGTATCAAAATCCTGACAAGCGAATGATTTTATTCCACAACGTTGACAAATAAGCGTACGGTTTACTTGATAAAATACCAAATGAGTCACATCATCATCATCATTTAGATCACCATAATTATCATGATCATCACCAGCCTTTCATTGCCCAGTGCTAACACATAGGCCTCTCCAAATATACGCAACTGGACACAACTCTCGGCCACTCTCATTCAGCTCTTAGTCTCAGGACACACCGTGTCACATACAAGTCTCCCTTGGAGTGTCCTATACTGTAGCATGTTGGGAAATCTCGGCAGGTAGTTAATTCCATAGCATAGATTTTTTTTTGATACCACATTGTGACTGATGACTGATTAGGTACTAGAGTGTGAGTATGAACATCCTGTCGATGATGAACCATGAGATGTCAGAGTAGCTGTAGGCATGTCAAATGTAACCTCGGAAGATAACCCATTTTACAAATAGTGGAACATACAGAAAGAGACTATGTCTCTCCACAGACTTAGTGATAATTTCTTCAACTTCCAGAAACAAAATTTGTATATATGCCCTCCATTCGGATGACGCCCTATGTCCCTCAACTTTTTGCCCCTAGGAGAGATGTGCCTTTTCACTGTGCCCCTTTGAGAGCGGTTCCTTTTCACTACGCCCCTAAGAGAGCTATCTCTTTTCAGTACGACCCTACTAGAGTCTCTTAGTTTTAGACTTGAAAAATTATTGATTTTTATAACAAAATAAATACGAAAATTTTCCGTTAAAAATCGAAAAATATGTTTAAACTAAATCAATAATTTGAAATCATAACATTCTTTATAAAGCAATAACATTATAATGTAGGACGGTTTATTAGCGATGTCGTGTGAAGATCGCGTTGTAAATGTAAGAATGATCGGTGAATTAATCAAAGTGACAACGCATTAAGTATTTATTAGTACCGGTTCGGTTTTATAAGATACTTTACGGCCTCGTATTAAACTAGTTCTTTTTAAAAATCATTTCCTAACAGAATAACTTGTAGAACTGCGTTTTAGTTTTATTTTATATCATGAAGGTTGGCAAACAAGGTTCAAGGTGCCGCTAGACTAACAGGCGGTCGAATCCCACACTACCACTGCCTAGTGTACTTGACGAGTACACTACGTCTAGTGGTGTGTGTTTTTTTATGTTAAAAGTTGGCAAACAAGCATACGGCCCACCTGATGGTAAGTGGTTGCCGCAGCCTATGAGCGCTTGCAGCACCATTATTAGGTGCCACTCACGCGTTGCCAACCTCGAGATATTGGTTCATAAATCTCCTCTGCCTCGTAATTTCACAAGCGTACAGTGCCCTTCAAACCGGAACACAGTAATGCCTAAGCACTACTATTTGGTGGCAGAATATTTGACACTGTGGTATGCCGGTATACCGCCATGCGCCATAATGGGACGCCACGGGTTCGCTTGCGCTATTAACTGCGCCCTGGCGCCGACCGACCGACCAGAACCCTAAGGCCCAAGTTATTCTGACACTAACTCGACGAAAGCTACGTTCAATAAATAATTTTTTCTTTCTTTGTTAACAGGTATGGTTCCAAAACCGGAGAATGAAAGATAAGAGGCAACGTATTGCCGTGGCCTGGCCGTACGCAGCAGTCTACAGCGACCCGGCTTTCGCTGCATCCATATTACAAGCCGCTGCGTCATCCGTTGGCTTACCCTATGGCTACCCCTCCCCAGCTCTTCTACCCCCCTTCCACAACCCCCAGCTGTTGCCCTCAGGATACCCCTATCCTTACCCTCCGTACCCCAGATACCCATACATCCCCCCAACACCTCCATCACCTGTAAACGCTGAGTCAAACCTACCTATGAGGCCAGCGTACCAGAACTTTAATATAAATGTTGATAAATAAGGCTCTATATCTAAGATCATAAATATGCGAAATATAAAAAGCAATTTTTTTATATTTCTTATATAGTAATTATATAAAAACATAGTTGATTACGTAATGTGTATATGTAAATAAGTTTTTAAAATAATTTATTTAACTTTAGATTATATAAAAAGCATCACGCAATTGTCATACGAATAGTGCATAATTAATTAATAGAATTCGTACAATAAAATAAGTCACTTAAAATTCCTAAGTCTTATGCCAACATATTGCTCTTATAAAAAAACTTTTTGCATTTTTAACCCATAAAGTAATTTTATATTCATTGTACAAATTCTATTAAAAATCACTAATGTAGGATATAGATTATTTTAATAATATAACATTGTACAATAAAACACATAATAATTTTTAATTATTTTCTATAAAATATATAATAGGCTTTATTAAAAAGACAATTAGTAATTTTAAAATCATTCCATTTTAATATATCGATAGAAATGTCAAATCCGACATTTGACAGAGCATAAAACATTCGTATTTTTGACAGCTACTTAGAAACTTAGTGCTTTATAAAGAAAACAATTTCTTAGATGAAAATTTCGCTTTTAGTCCCTGGTACGAGAGACAAAAGTGACCTATTCTCTCCTTTATACCTTATGTTTATCCTTCGAACTACTAAAAGCAAACTTTTCATCGTAAAAAATCGTAAACGCACCACGTGTGAGAATGTCTACTCCCTAGGTGCGTAATGTACTATCTTAACCTTATTTTAAAATAACCAAAGTTACATGATACTATTTAATCGGTGCAATGATATATTTATAATCCAAATTTCCTTTCTCCGACATAAGTATTCTAGTAAATAATAGTGGACGGATAGAAAAAATCGTTTCAATTGTATAAAAACTTAATGTATATTGCCCGTAGTGAATTTTAAGTGTTCATAGAATTTAGTATTTTATTATTATAAATGTATTTCTTTAAGTGCATTGTAAATTATTAAATATAAAAGACGATAAATATGAGATTATATATAATTTATGGTTTCATTTAATTCTGATTCCTAGTTTTAAATTAATTATCAGTCAAGTACATTGTGGACCACGCACAGTCGAAACTAAAGTTTGCCACAGCTTGATGATGACGAATCTTAATGACTTTAAAAATAATAACAAATTAAAATCGACTGCAAAACTAAGTTAGTAATTTCATAGTAATTATAAAAAGTAAAAATAAAAAAACAATATTATATAACTAAAATTTGTAGACCTATGTTCTTCAAATCAAATGTAGTTGAAAGTTCATTTAATGTTCTAAAACCTTTAAATTTTTCCAGAATTTTAAATCCCATAGTTCAAAAGTGAGAGGGGACACAATTTTTATGACTTTAGGCGCTAATGTCACAACAACTACTGACTTAATAAAAAAGTCAAAACCAAACCTCCTTATCATATCCTATCTAAAGATACGTCACACGTTGCCTTACGTTGTATTTTTTTTTCAATCCTCAGTTACATGTATCGGCTGCTACCCTTAATTTTTATATATTTAAGGATTTTAATACGAAATCGTGTAGCGGTTAATAGAATACGCAGTGGTGGATATACAAATGTTCAAGGTATAGGCTGTAAGGTTTTTGCCACCCATGCTTCTGGTTGATAGCGTGAAGAGAGAAATATCGGTGCCCAAATTTGTCGCCCCAAAAATCTGCCGCCCTAGGCTCAAGCCTATTCAGCCTGCTGGTAAATACGCCACTGAGAATACACCTAGTAGTCTCCGAGTAAAATGACTCTGACATATGAACGGACATACAGACGGACATGACATGACATGACATGACATGACATGACATGACATGACATGACATTTGAATACTGACTGCAGAAGTAAAAAGATAATAAGTATAAATATATAATCAGGGAGCCAACCATTGACTCATATAGCGATTGAAATGACGACCTCAACTGAGCTACATCGCTATGTCGTACCATGATAAATATTAATATGGCTGCGACACACGGACGGACAGACGGACATGACGAAACTGTGGAGGTAAGACGTGTGAATATAAAGAATATAAGCATTGAAAAAGTACTCATTTCAAAGAAGTTCTGATATGGCAGAGTCTGACCCTGTTAGCTTCACTTTCAGGCAGTCGAAGGTGTCACCTGCACAATCGACTGCCGGCTACTGAGCCCCCCGGCATGACAAGCCCAGGGTACCGCAGAGTTTGACCTCTGCGGTTGGGGGGGAGAGCGTTCTGGCACGTGCGTTAAACCTCAAAAGAAGTCATCGAGTTGGTACTAGCTAGGGAAATCTATACCTTTTAATGAAATAAACAAATTATTTATTATTATATCCGTAGAACAAAGTTTGTGCTATAGATTAATAGAAACTGTAACAAATTATTTACATGATTTTCATCATCATCAAAAATCAATTTCTCAAAATTAACATTATGGGAATTATAACCGTAATGCATAAAGAAGCAATCTAGGTCTAATCGGATTGAAATCACATGCTTTAGAACTGACGCACGGACTAAAGAAATATACACTATCAGAGGTGACAATCCAACTAAAGTCAGGCGTCAGGCACGCCCTGCAAGACACCGACGAAAGGATTACGTTAAGGTGTTGTGTGCGTGTCTGTGCTGTGTAAAGGGTATACGGATAACACCCTTTACACAGCACAGACACGCACACAACAACGTCTAAGCCACGCTCACGCGTGAGTCCATCGTTTAGAATGTGCTCGAAGGGCCTCCATCTCCGATGACATATAATAGCCGTGGTTGTGCTTCGAAAGAGGCACCCTAAGAACGAAATTTGAGGACTATAAATTTGAGGGCTGTCCTTTCTTCACGGCTGGTTCTCAGCACTCGGCTAGTTTGGTGACACTGTCAAGGCAAGTTTGGCCAACAGCAATACACATTCCGAAAAAAAAAGTCATACTTATAAAATGGAACATTATTCTAATTCGAATGATCAAGCAAAATCCAATCTGTCATTTTAAAAAAAAAACAATCTGTCACTTAACATCCTGTCAATGAATAAAGAAATCTAAAAGAGAACCATTAACTATCTCCGTAAATGCTCATCCTTTAATAGTCGCTTTAAAAAACAAGTATATCACATTATGGCGCCCTCATTCTATTTATGTTTTTAAAAAACATCGACTAATTGCCGCTTTATTGGACTACACTCTCAGCTGTGACATATTAGTTTACGGGGTATGCTTTTAAAATGTATTTTTGATGTCATATAATTGGTATTTTTATGTCCCTTTTTAAATGTTTTCAGAGAGTTCGTTTTCGGAGTATATTGATTTGGAAATAATCCTTTTATTAATCATAAATTTTATTATTTGATTTAACGTTTATAAGTGCTGATATTATTATCAGTAAGCTCATTACCCGGTTCGCTCACTGATCGGTAAACGATCTGTGGATTAAGCAACTTTAGGCGCGGTCAGTCAGTAGATGGGTGTTCGCAAAGTGGTATTTCAACCGAGCGTCTTCACGAGGACACGTAAAAAGTTGGTCCCGATTGTTATCCATTTGACAATAGTCGAAAAGTCATATCAGAGGCCTATACGGGCGACCTGAACAACTCTGACACTAATTTGACCACTAACCATTCGATAAGAAGAAGAAGAATCAATTATTGTGGCCATCATTTTGGGTATATTTTTGAGACTTCAAAAGTACCTGACTAGTTAAATGGCATAGGCACCGGTGCCTTTCGTAAATTAAACACCAGCGCAACGGAAAAATCAATAATCTGTTAATTAGTCACGACGACACCAAACAAAATCAAATTCGCATTTATAATATTAGTATGGATTACAATATAATAAAAACACAACCCCTATTTAAATATTAACAAACAATAAACGAGTCAACACATCAGCCGGTCGAAACCACTCTGAGCCGGCTAAATCCGCCCCGATCCGGTGCGAACCGGCTAAATCCGTATTAATAGTCTGTCAAATCGCTCGGGGGAGCACCTGCGACAATTCCTCCCCCTTTTTAAACGTTTCCAACCATAGACTTACTGTATACAATAGACAGGACCACACAGACAAGATGTTGAATTTACGTCACATTACACGTCACAGAATTTAGGTCACACAGGTGGTAGGTCTTTTAGGGTTTAGGATTCAAGAACCAATATCTCTCGTTGGCAACACGTGTGTGACATGTACTAATGGTGTTGTGCGCGCTCATAGGCTACAGCAGCCGCCTACCATCAGGTGGGCCGTATGCTTGCTTGCCAATTTGTAACATAAAAAAAACGTACGATCACCAGTGAGTGTTTGGATCTTTGTTTTTTTTTTATTTCTTGACGGTTAGCAAACAGGCATACAGTCCGCCTAGTATTAAGCAGTCCTCGCAACCTATGATACGCGGCATACTTGAAGTATCACATTCACGTTGTTAACCCGAGGGGCGGGAGGAGTGGGAGGTTTGACCTCCAACGCTCCCAGTCATCGCACGAAACGCAACAGTACCCACTGATACTGTTACTTTGCGCCGATATTCTGTGAGAGGGTAGTACTTCCACGGTCGAACCGGCCCATTTGTATTACTATTCTGTATGGACCTTCCGGTCCTGTCTATAATATAGAAAGTCTATGTTACTAACAGCGTTGTTCATTATTTTGTCACAGCACTCATATGCATGTTGATATTTAAGTGATACGTTTTTATAAACAATAAGAAGAATCGTTTTGTATTTATCGCTTACTTATGTAGTGCTATTGACTTCCGAACCGTCGGTCGCGTTTGACTATTCAAGAGTACTTTTAAAAGTCTACTTGAATAAAAATAATTTTGATTTTGATTTTACTATCAACTAAGGACAGGCCCTTCGATATAGAAAAAAATGTCCAAAGATTTGCTGGTGCTCCTTTGTAAACTCACATTAACACAATGATACTGTCACAAGCTTGCAACTTGATAAAAAACGCAACACATTCAACTTGTGTCGGTGGTCCGGATTTTTTTTTATATCAAAGGGGGCAAATGAGCAGGAGGCTCACCTAATTTTAAGTGATCACCGCCCATGAACATCTGCAACACCCGAGGGCATGCAGGTGTGTTGCTGACCTTTAAGAAAGAGAACGTATTGCTCTTCTCTTGAAGGTTCCCAAGTCGTATCGGTTCGCAAAGCCCGCTGGCGGAAGCTGGTTTCAGAGCCATCTGAATCGCGCTTTAGTGAATTTCCAGATATCGTGATGGTGAGGGTGGAATTTGGCATTTTGACGCGATGTCCGATGAAGAAATTCTACCGGCGGGATCAGTCCAAACAATTGCTCAGAATATTACACGTGATGGATGCGGTAGAAGATGCAGAGTGATCCGACATTGTTTCTAAGTGTTCTTAGATTTTCAAATCCTTGTAGGACTGCGCGGCCGTAAAAATTGTTAATAGCGACAAGACATACCTATAGTTTTTTTCCTACCTTGATGAAAAGTTCAATTAGTCCCTGGTACGAGGGACAAGAGTGACCGATTCTCTTCCGTCAGGATGACACTAATTAACTCATTTTATCTCCTAACCTAGCAACCGTTTATCGCCCTCACACCGTCGGGTGAATCTATCGTATAGAATGTGCTCGGAGCGCTGCCTCCATCTCCGATGACGTTCGGCTTCGCAGGCACCCTAAGTACGGAATCAAATTTGAGCCCCCGTGAGGGCTGCCCCTTTATCACGGCTGAGTCTCTGTACTCGCCCCCTCGGCTTGATGCTGTCAAGGCCAGTAGGGCCAACAGCAATACACATTCCGAAAAAAAAATATCTTACCAACGACTAAAGCGAACTTTTTATAGTAGGAAAGAAATCGTAAACGCACCACGGGAAAAAAGTATGACATTGTCACCCGCGATTGTCGCAATTGTCACCCGCGGGTTAGAATGTTCTACTCCCTAGGTGCGTAATTTACCTACTATTTTATTATTTGCGTTGAAACTCGTATTATTTAGTTTCTTTCTTAATTCTTGACGAATCTTATAGAATCTTGCTTTATTTACGTAGCAATAACTAGGTTTGAAACCATTTTAATAATTATTCTTATTTTCTTTATTAATTTTAGTAATAATGACAGCAACATGACTTACCAACGAAGTTCATAAAATCATAACAGTAACTATAATAATGAAAATAATTAAAAAAGTAACCACTAAATTATAACTTTAAATTATTGCGGTCGAAAATAAATCATCTATCTTTACGTTAATATTTACGACTTAAAATTATTGATAATAAAATTTGGTAATTTCGAAATTCAATGAAAGATGGCGTAAAAGTTACCGCCAAAACAAAGGGTCATAGACAATGTAACTTATTTTATTGCCGCCATTGCGGTAGTCTACATTACCTATGGTTGCAATATAACCATTAACCACTACCGAAAAATAAATATGAATAGAGTTATAAAACAATTTCTCCGACACGCCGGCAACCATAGGCTATTTAGTTACGCTTTTAAAAATTTACAAATTTCAAATCTATTGTAGTATTGAAGATATTTTGTTTTGTAAGGCAAACTCTTGTTTTATAATTGCGGTTGTTTATACTGTGCAATATAAGTCTAATAATTCCCAATAACTTATTCTGTGAAAAAAGCTGGAAATATTGGGATTTATTTTTAATTCATTTATTTTATTTCATCACGGTTGGCAAACAAGCATACGTCCGCCTGATGGTAAGCAGCCACCGCAACCTAGGAACGCGCGGTACTTTGCAAGAGGCCGGCTAGGTAGGTAACACCGCAGTGTCAAATATTCTACCGCCAAATAGTAGTGCTTAGGCATTACTGTGTTCCGGTTTGAAGGGCACTGTAGGCTAGTGAAATTATTGGGTAGAGGAGATTCAAGAACCAATATCTCGAGTTGACAACGCATGAGTGACACCTACTAATGGTGTTGCGCGCTCATAGGCTACGGAAACCGCTTACCATCAGATGGGCCATATGCTTGCTTGCCAACTTGTAACATAAAAACCCTAGCTGGCCTCTTGCAACAAAAGGCCTACCACCAGTGTGACTGACTGCACTGGTGCAATAATCTCTCCTGTGACAGATATTATCACAACAGCGGGCGATGGGGTCGTCACGTCCCGACGCCTGTAAAAATATTTATTGCAAGGAACTCTAATTCTTTTTCTTAAATAAAAGTAGCCTAAGTTACTCCTTATAACTTAAGCTATCTGATGAAAAGTCCTGTAAAATCTTTCCAGCCGCTTCAGAGCCAAAACGAAAAGAAAGAAATTTTTTTTTTGGGTACCGTATATACTTTCATATGCATTTAGTGAAAAGCTTTTAATTTGGAATTACAAACAGAAAAACTATAAAAGCCTATTAAAAATACTCGTCAGATACAAAAATACCAGAGATAGAAAGAGACGGAAGACTAAACGGTAGCACGATGGGGGTAATACCTACCCGGGCGAGGGTAGATTATATTTTAATACCATAATTCTACGTGATCATACCGCGTTTACGAGTACTGCAAGACACACACGGGTTTTATTCAGTAATTGGTCTTGAGATACGTCTAAAGATCGCTTGTATAATATACCTGTATAACAGATACAGTCTTCTTCGTCCTAGCATTATTCCCGGTATTTTATGTACCCAGGGTCTGCTTATTACTCTTATCCGTATTTGACAGGTTACTAGTTTTTACACAGAGTGATTGCCATCTGATCTCTGCAACCCAAAAGGCGAACAAGGAACTCATTGGATAACAGTAAATTGCCTATCAAGAATTAATTATTATTATCAGATGCTATGATAACAACCGAACCCACCGCTTAA
Organism: Hestina assimilis; assembly: GCA_023373885.1. Lineage (NCBI taxonomy): Eukaryota > Metazoa > Arthropoda > Insecta > Lepidoptera > Nymphalidae > Hestina > Hestina assimilis. The sequence continues at coordinate 851,304 of CM041767.1, read as the reverse complement.
CGTGCTCTCCGAGGCACGGTGGACCCACGAGGACAAACACCCAGACCAAAACAGATATTTATAACAAACATCTCCTTGCGAGAATCGAACCCGCGACCGTCTTGACTCAAAACGGGCTCACTACTAGCACACCACAACGGTCGTCGTCTTCCAGTATACATAATAGCATAAAAATATCAAGTTTTTAAATTTCATTTTATTTTCAGTATTTGTTATTGTAGCGGCAACAGAATTACACATTACACAATCTGTGAAAATATCAACTCTCAACTTCTTACGGTACGTGAGATACAGCCCGCTGACATACAGACGGACAGAGAGGAGCCATAGGCCTTTATTGACAAAATTAGTCAAGAAGAGGCATTTTTATTTTCAATTATATTTAAATATCTTCAGATAGATTTATAAAGACTATCTCATGTGCAGCTTTCTTTGGTTACGCTGAAGATTAAATTTGTCGAAATACACCAGGGCTTTCAACAGTACCTCTAGTACGAGTGTCATAGTAAACTACGTCTAACGTAACTATCGCGTCAAGCGAGCAAACGCCGTACCGATAGTTGACTTTTAACATGCGAGTACGAGTCACTTTCGTAGGAGACGTTAAGTAAGGCGTTTACTCACTACTACAATAGTTAAGTTTGGTTGGTTATGTTGGCTCTTTTGAGATGACGTATTTATGTGATTGCTATAATGCGACTGATTTAACGTACCCTTTTTTGGTACGCAACACGACGTATTTGAGACATTTTAAATTTGTTGGATATCCATAAATACGCCTTATCTCTTTTTTACAACAGAGAAAAAAGGAACAAGCGATACTAGACATTTTAAGTGGATAGCGACCAACCACTTGAAAGCGCGATTTATTTAAAATTTAGTTTAAAACTATACGCTGTTTGGAAGTAATTTAAAAAAATTAAAATATTATCGTGTTCAAATTAATAAGAAACATGAAAACTAGTCAAACGCAATTTGATATGTTGGTTACATTTATGGAAGGTTAAGTAATATAATAAATTATTATTAAGCTATTATATTTCACGCAATATAAAAACAAAATATTATAATCCTTTGATTGGGTACCAATGAATTCAAATTTGATGTTATTTACTACGTACGTATTTATTGCTTATATATAAAAATGTATTTCCTTGCAAAGCGACAGAAATGCTTTTTTGAAAAGTCTGTTAAATTATCGAAACCGAAATTCTCTTTCCGATAATTGTTTCATTGGGTCGCATAATTTGCGAAGTCTCGTTTGGATGTTATAACGTTTGTTCCTTTGATCTCGTAAATATGCCGTTTCAAGCATATGCCAGACAAAAAAAGTCGTGCAGCCATAATTTAGTCAAAAAAACACTTAAAATTTACAATAAAAGTATTTAGATCACTGTTATTAAACTAAGTCACCAAGTAATGTCTCGGTGAGTGACTTAACTTTCGCGTTCGCGTATTTTACTACACCAAACGTCAAAATTGACACTCGTACTCGCAAAAACACGAAATATAGCGTCATTTTTTTAACGCATAGTTTGCGTTTCGAAAACGTTACTATAATAGTTTCCGTTTTTGATCTCGTACTCGCGACTTAAAATTACAACGTCACCCGCTAGATGGCGTTGTTCTTTCTCCATACAAACTGTCTCAAACGCAACTACGATAGTAGCGTAAAAAAACTCGTACTAGAGGTACAGCTGTACACTCGTGAAAACAGGACCTTATACAAGATTTTGATCAACGAATTTTTATTTTAAATAAAACATAATTTCTATATATAAATAAGCAAAGAAATATGCTTCAGAACCTTTTTTTTTTCAAGTGTTTTTTTTTTGTTAAGCGTGTTGTGTCAATATAATAAATTGAAATTTTTCAACAATAATTATTGTATTTATTTATTCATATCAATATAAACACAATTATGATGTTTTTTTTAATAAATATTATTTTTCTTAAACTCCATTTCACAATCGTGTCTATTAATCACCCGTCGTAGTCTATCGAAGACAAACTGGCACATATGTTTATAAAATAAAAATAACTTAGAATAAATTAAACATAATTTTATTTTATTAATTTAGACGATTTATAAACTCATACAAATAAAACAATTAAACGATGATAATAACTCTATAGTTTCATTTTATTTCTTTCATTAAAATTTGTATCCATCATCTGTGACCCTACATATAGTAAATATAAATACAAAAATAATTAATTTAATGTATTATTGGCTTATTATTGGCATAAATAAACATGTCAAACTGTAATCATTCTTCTTAGTAGATGCTCTGATAAAAAAAGAATAATTACATCAAAAAATTATCTTCTCAAAAATATTTTACACAAAACTTGTGCGACTCATCGTACATATGCTATGGAATAATATTCAATTATTAAAACAATAATCCCCCTCCATTGTCCGAAGAGGACAGGAGCGCCATCTATACGACGCTTAGTGGAGTTAACTGTTCGGAAAATATAAGACAATGATGTTAAATACAAAAAGCAGGATTATTTATCGCTATCTTTTAAGAAAATATGCTTATGTTATAGAGTATTCATATTTTTCGTACAAGCCAGTATTGCCGAGACAATTATTTTTTAGAACACCTCCTGTTATTAATTATCTATATACCCCCGCTAGTATGGACTGGTTAATTTTGCGTTAGATATTATTAACATTTCAAAGTTAGTTAGTTAGTGCTTCAGAAACATATTTTAATACTTCATGGATGTTAAAAAAATATTTAATAAATCAAAATTATTTGTTACTTTGTTAGTACGCCATCTAGTATCGAATAGCAAAAATGATTTAAATGTCACTTCCAATCGGAAATTATAATTCGTCAAGCTAGTTAATAGCTTTTACCATAGATGGCTCTGTATATATATTAAAAAATAATAATGGTGGCTTTCATTGTAATCTAAAATTGCAATTTGCCATCACCGGAAAACGAAAAAAACTATAAATGCTTTTTTATATATGTATAATATATCATTTCATTTTGTCTTATTCATCATGCCAAAAATATAAGGATCTGTAACTCGTATTATGCTAAATATCAACTTTATGAAAAAATTAAATAATATAAATATGAAACTAACCATTTTCCTTCATCATCTCTGTTTACGAAAGACAACGTCTGACGCATCAGACCCTGACCGCGGTATTGACAAACCTGATCAAATAACCCCCATTGCATTATCTCGAGCCGTGAAAAATACATTTAATTTAATTCATATATCAATGTTCTATTTGAAGGTTTTTTCAAAGATTAAGTTAATGCTTTTTTTAAGTAAGCGAAAATAAATCTTTTTGAAAGAAATTTTTGTATGTTATGACAGTTGACAAACAAGCATACGGCCCGTCTGATACTTGAAATATCACATGCGAGTTGCCGACCCAAGGAATAAATAAATAAATAAATAAACGCTACACACTCAACGGCCCCCATTAGGATAGCGATATCCTGTGTCGGGGGTCCGGAAACATTCACAATGACAAGGACAAATACACCCAGACCGGAAAATATGCTTGCATGGTCAATACAAACATATTATGCTCCGAGCGGGAATCGAACCCGCGACCTGTGGCGTTTAAGGCAGGTTCGCTACCGATGTGCCACAACGTCGTCAGGAATAGGAGGGAAAGAATGATAAGGGAACGGCGAGGTGGGAGATTGGGCCTACTGGGCTCACTCATCGCACGAAATGTAATAGTATTTATACCGTTACTTTACGCCGGATTTAGTGAGAGAGTAATACTTCCTCGGACAAGCCAGCACATTTTTATTGATTTTTTGTATAAAACCGTAAAATGTTTTGATGTTTGTATGTCCTTTATTGTAAGTTGAAATGTACCATTGAGATAAACTCACGAGGCTGTCAGCGGTCTTAGTGATAATTTTTTGTAACTCTATTTATTATTAGGATAATCTTGTACCAGATTACACACGACCTTCACGTTTTATTGCAACGTGTTAAAACATTATCACTTATAACTATGTAAGCATTTAACTTAGATATATTAATGTGTGTATGATTTTTTTTTAACAATGCTGTTCTGTTATTATACCTGTTACTTCTACCTTTATCTACTAATTAATAACTATCAATTATTTATTATTACTATGGCAAGTTACACATACAAATGTTATTGTATAAACACAGGTACACCGGCGTCGGGATGTGACGACCCCATCGCCCGCTGTTGGGATAACTTCTATCACAATGGTGGTAGGCTCTTTTGTTGCTAGAGGCCGGCTAGGTAGGTACCACCGCAATGTCAAATATTCTGCCGCCAAATTATAGTGCTTAGGCAATATTGTGTTCCGGTTTGAAGAGCACTGTACGCTGGTGAAATTACTGGGCAGACGAGATTTAAGAACCAATATCTCGAGGTTGGCAACGCGTGAGTGGCACCTACTACTGGTGTTGCAAGGGCTCATAGGCTACGCTAACCACTTACCATCAGGTGGGCCACATGCTTGTTTGCCAACTTTTAACATAAAAAAAAATCAAATTATTTAATTTCTATAATATATTATTATACAATTATGTCTATCTCGTAGTTATAAGGAACAGCGGCGGATTTACGAATTTTTAAGGTATAGGCTGTAAGGTTTATGCCGCCTTGCATCTTTGTCACAATTATTGTCTTATTTTTACAACCCAACAAAAGGCTAATTACTGGTTGGGGGGCGGCGAACTAGCTGTTTTACTCTAGAATACGGAAGTTTGATACTCGAAATGTACAATGACGAATGATAGGAAAGTCATCGACAAATTTGTTGCAGAATTCTACCTGTAAAACCTGTAATCATCAGAAAGCCGTCAAGTGGAAATCTTAATCATTTCTTAGTGGTTTTTTTATGTTAGAAGTTGGCAAACAAGCATACGGCCCACCTGATGGTAAGTGGTTGCCGTAGCCCATGAGCGCGCGCAGCACCATTAGTAGGTGCCACTCACGCGTTGCCAACCTTGAGATATTAGTTCTTAAATCTCGTTCGCCCAGTAATTTCACTAGCGTACAATGCCCTTCAAACCGGAACACAGTAGTGCCTAAGCACTACTATTTGGCGGCAGAATATTGGACACTGCGGTGGTACCTACCTAGCCGGCCTCTTGCAACAAAAGACCTACCACCAGTGTGACTGACTGCACTGGTGCAATAATCTCTGCTGTGACAGAGGTTATCCCAACAGCGGGCGATGGGGTCGTCACATCCCGACGCCTTTTAAGCACAATCCCAAATTTCCTGCCCCAAAAATTTGCCTACTCAGCCTGCTGGTAAATCCACCACTGATAAGGAATACCATTATAAATAATTAATGAATGTATTTTTTCCATGGCCAGACTGGGTTGCATAAATATATATTTGCAAATAAATTGAGTTGGCAATGACAATGCCCGCGGCTGAATTGAATAAAGCCTTGCTGTTTATATACAAATGGGTCAGCTCGATTGAATCATTTAATGAGTATAACCACCGTAGGGACATAGTCTAACCCTATCTCTCTGTATTCATTGCCCCCCTCTCTACCTGTCTCTATCTCCCCTCTCTCCCTGACCATTGCCTCCCTCTATCTACCCGTCTCTACCATACATTTTGCCGACACAGGTTGGCTTCGTGCTTGTAATGGTTAAATTTCCCTTAACAAAATTCACTACGACATCATCACATTCATGCCTAAGACACTACGGCTTCGCGTTAGAATATTTGACATTGCGAAGATACCTACCTAGCCGGCCTCTTGCAACAAAAGTCCTACCACCAGTGTGACTGATTGCACTGGTGCAATAATCTCTCCTTTGACAGAGATTGTGTTTGTTTGATTGACACCTTAAACCAGGTATTGACAGCCAAAATCGATTAAAGTGCTTTAAAAGTTACGCGTATTACAAAAATAAAATGTCATTTGAATTCTAATGAGTGTCACGTATACGATTTACGCTGTATATATTTTTGATATACATAACAATGGCGACTTTTGACATGTAAAATAAATGTATTAGAATTAGCAAAAGCTATTTATAAGTCCAATATTTAGGTATAGTCAAACAGAAAAGCGAAAAATATTGAAATCATCATTTTGAACCAATTGAGTACGCAGCCGGGTGCGCAACTCTTTCTCTCTCTCTCTCTCTCTCTCTCTCTCTCTCTCTCTCTCTCTCTCTCTCTAAGGAACTTCTTTTCTGACGGGAGTCCTTCGATCGGATATTTTTTTTTGGAGTTTTGTTACATCTTAAAAATTGATTTTAATTCAAAGTCTTCGGTATGAACATTTTAAAGTCAAAGGTAAGTACCACCGCATTGTCAGCTATTCTTAAGCAGTATACTGTGTTTCGGTTTTAAGGAAGTAGCTAGTGAAGTTACTGGGCAAAAGATTTAAGAACCATATCTCGAGGTCGTCAACCCGTGAGAGACACCTTCTAATATATGATTTTACGCGCGCTTATAAGCTACTTTTCGATCTAAAACCCAAATAAAAAGTCCATAGAAATATATTTATATTTTACTCATAACTATACATATAAACACCGGGTTTTTTTTACTAATTTTATTACACCTTTATATATCGGTTCATAGAATACTAATTACCTTCCAAATTACATACGGAGTACTAACAGGCTTCAATTAAAATTAATGTGCAGGATATATTGTTATTTAACTACAGAACCCTAAATACATCGATGGCAAATTTAATTTAGATAACACTACGCCTGAATGGTCTGTGATATCATGTGACAAGGGGGCCCTAACTATAACAGACTTTAATTTATATCTATATATAAAATAAATACCGCCCTGTAATTCCAAAGTCCTTGACAACACTTTTTAATACAGCCCGAGGGGCTGATAGGCTCTACTCCTGATGGTAAGTGGAAACAGTGGAACTGCTCAAGCCACCCTGTGCAGTACCCTGTTTTGCGTACCCGTCAGATGCAACTTGTTACACGCTGGCTGACCTCGAAATGCGGCTGACGAGCAGGCACTTCACGAAGTACAGAGTACAGTGGCACCAATAATAATAATAATAACAATATTATTTATTTGCAGAAACATTTCTGTACATAAGATGTTATAATAAATTAAAATACAGTGATAATGTTTCGCCTTATATTAGGCATGCAAATGTCACAGTGAAAATTAATTACGTGAATTTAACATTTCTATTGTATCAAACAAAATACATTACTTTACCAAATCATGAGGGCATTTAAGTTATAGTACCAGAAAAGTTTATTCCATTAAAAACTCTATAAAAAAGCACCCGAAAATTACGTAGAATATTCTAAAACCCACCCTCAAACTTCCTCTATTTTCAAGGGTCGCTAAAACAGATACACGGTAAAGAGCTCCCACCAGCAAAAATTATTCGGCTCGAAGGGCTTCCCCCTTCCCCTACTACCCTCTCAAAGAAAATCGGCTGTTGCTGTCGAAAAACAGTACTGTTGCCTTGCGTACGACGTGTGAGAGCGCCGGAGATCCAATCGCCCATTCCCTCTGTCTCCTTCTTTTTTCCATTTTCATTCCTTACCTCCCGTTCCTTGTGTTGGCACAGCGCATGTGATACTTCAAGTATCGCAAGCGTACATAGGTTGCGGTGACTGCTTACCATCAGGCGGACCGTATGCTTGCTTACCAACCGTCATGAAATACAAATTAAAACAACTACAAAGAGTCAATAACAATCGTACATTGATATTAAATGCTAATTTCCATTGAATTTTTCACTGAACCCTGAAAAAGCCTGTCATTAGCGATCGTATAAAAACGTTCGAAAAACGTCGTTAACTTCACACACGCTGTGCAAACTGTACTGATCGGACGGCTTTGAAAATGATAAAAAGATTTTCGTTTTAAACACAATTAAAAATCAACAAAAATTCGTAGTGATTAAATAGTGAATTAAAACATGGCAATATCGAAACCAATTTAAAATAATCAATAAAACGTGTATATATAATATTTATTAATTGATTATCAAACGTTGCCACATCATGGATACAAACTGGACTTACCACATGGGCCTGCGGTCCCCAAACATAACGAACACGACCGTCAATCTCCAGGAGAACTTCGAGATAGATTTGGAGGATACCAACTGGATTTTGACATCATCATTCATTATATTCACAATGCAGACAGGTTTGTAAATTCTATAATTAAATATAAATACAACAACCCGCATTAGGATAGTAATATTCTGTGTTCGGGGTCTGGAAACACACAATGACAGGCACAAATACATCCCGACCGCAACCTGTCTACTACCGCTGCGCCACAGCTTCGTTTTTTTATACAAGAAAGTGGCAAAATAGCCTACCTGATGATGACCACAACTATTAAACAGATTTCAATGAAATTTGGTACACAGATAGTTTAGAGCCTGAGAAAAGACATAGGCTATTTTTAATTCAAAAAAAGGGTTTTAAGGTATTGAAATGGGGGGATGAAAAGTCGTATGGAAGTATCGTCATTTTTAGAGCTAGCTGCTAGAACCTTTTTAAAGCTGTTGATTCTATATAAATAAATATGAAATTCCAAGTTTGTAAAAGGGGGTGGGGGTTTTTCAGAGTTTGTATTAAAATCGTTATTCACGCGGCCGAATCCGCTGGCAGAAGCTAGTTGATGTTATTTGAAAAGAGTAACTGTAGAGTTTCTTGCCGGTTCTTCTCTGTAGAATCTACCTTCCAAAATCAGCCGTAGCTTCACTTAGACGGTATATTTGTCAACACAAAGTGGTTGAACATTTTGAGGTTGAGTTTTAATGTTCTTCTTCTTATCGAGTGGTTAGTGGCCAACTTAGTGTCAGAGTTGTTCAGGTCGCCCGTATAGGCCTCTGACATGACTTATCAACTATTGTCATATTGATAACAGCTGAGACCAACTTTTTACGTGCCCTCCGAAGCACGGAGACGCTCAGTTGAAATACCACTATGCGATCACCCATCTAGTGTCTGACCGCGCCTGAAGTTGCTTAACCCACCGATCATTTACCGATCAGTGAGCGCACTCGGCTATGAGCGTCTCAATCGCTTGAGTCTATATTGCTTTATCAAGACATTTCTAATATTCCTATTGCCACTCCAAATAAGCTCGGAGCTTGCGCCAAGAGTGGGTGCGACATAGCCCAAGGTGGTCGGAATCGAACCCTCGACTCTCGCGTTAACGGAGCGAAGTCGGTTCTTCTACGGTTAAGCTATTGAGACTTCCTAATTTTGTCTGTAAAAGTAAAATTGTGTCTGTCAACATTAAGCTTATATGATGTGTGTGTGTGTTCGAATAAAATGGTTACTATTTTAAGAGCAGTCACATTGATTGATGGAGAATAGTGATTTATGTCTGTACGTGAGAAAATATGTAATTAGCTTTTTACAATGAACATTGAACGCGATTGGGTATACTATTGAAAGTGACACATACTAAAGCCTTTAATACTGTTTTACAATATTTTTGCTTAATGTGCATCAATATCTTTTTACATGACGGTTGGCAAACAAGAATACCGTCCACCTGATGGTAAACAGTCCCCGCAACCTATGAACGCGAGTTGTGCTTGAAGTATCATATCCGCGTTGCCAACCAAAGGGATAGGAAAGGAAGGCATCCCAATCCCCGACACGGAATATCTTCTTCTTTCTACCATTATTCCCGGTATTATACGAGTATTTTACCCAGGGTCTATTTATTACTCTTGTCTGGTTTTGACAGGTTACTAGTTTTCACACAAAATGATTGCCATCTGACCTCCGCAACCCTAAGGACAACCAGTAACTCATTAGATAAGAGCAATTTACTTATCAAGAGTTAACGATTATTATCAGATGTTATGTGATAACAACCGGGACCAACACAGAATACAACCATCTCTAATTATACATTAAAAACAAGAAAAAAAGAAAGCAAGTTAGATTTATTCAGAGCAGAACACTACAATTGTGGAAAAATAAATAATAAAACTTATACGAAAACTTAAACTAAAGCTACATATCTTTCTTAACTAAACTAAATTAAATTGTCTTACAAATTAACGTGACATTTCCTAAACAAGACGAACTTGTCACCTCTCCATACTCAACGTTCTAACAATAGGTTTCAAATAAATAATCACCTCCGGAAATAAATTTTACGACCCTTACATATAAAGAAAAGTCATTTGCAACATTTTATGTTATATATGAATAATATGTATGTTAGTACATAAGGTATGTAATGTAATAAACTATATACGTATGTATTTTATCTATGGGCCTTGATGCCTGATAATAAAGAATTAAATAAATAAATAAAAAAAAATTGCTTATCTTAACAAATATTATGACTGTGACTGTGCCGTGTCTAAAGGATGCCAGTGGTACCATATTCTAAAGCCTTCGCGGTCCGTTTGTCTCTTAGCAGGATGCACCTGCAAGCGCACCTTAATAGGTAGAGAATTGAAATTTTCACAAAATGTGTGTCTGTTGCCGCTACAACAATTAAAATTTAAAAAAAGACAAAAACTTGATAATTTTGACGTTTTTCGTTTTTGTAATAAATGAATATTTGGATTTTTTACAAATTTTGAATTTCTTCTTCTTTTTCGTAGCATTAGTCACACTGGTGGTAGGTCTTTTGTTGCAAGAGGCCGGCTAGGTAGGTACCACCGCAGTGTCCAATATTCTGCCGCCAAATTGTAGTGTTTAGGCACTACTGTGTTCCCGTTTGAAGTGCACTGTACGCTAGTGAAATTACTGGGCGAACGAGATTTAAGAACTAATATCTCGAGGTTGGCAACGCGTGAGTGGCACCTACTAATGGTGCTGCAAGCGCTCATAGGCTGCGGCAGCCACTTACCATCAGGTGGGCCGTATGCTTGTTTGCCAACTTCTAACATAAAAAAAAAAAAAGAAAAAAATATTCCCGGTATTTACCCAGGGTCTACTTATAATCTTATCCTGATTTGACAGGTTACTATTTTTGACACAGATCGATTGCCATCTGACCTCCGCAAATTAAAAGGCGAACAAGTGGATTTTATTTAATTTTTATAACAGGAATACACTTTCTGTGAAAATTTCATTTCTACCTTTTATGATTCGTGAGATGAGAGCTGTATCTCACAAACGTCAGATGGACAGCGGAGGCTTCAGTGTTCCGTTGGCAATCTTTGGGTACGGATCCCTAATGAAGGGAAAGCATAAGAAGGGGTGGGAGTTTAGGCCTCCGGTGCTCCCACTCATTGAAACAAACGAAACGCAGTATTTTATTTTTATTTTTTTTTATTTTATTTTTATTTGGGAAACATACAGTACAGTATTACATTCAACAAAGAACAACTATATCTAAAACACAAACCAATAAAGTTTCCACTTACAAATAGTATATAGGTTAGAACAGTGCAAGGGTAATGAGATAAGGTATACAGTACAAATTAAAAAAATAACATTAAATAATTAAATATTTTAAATAATAATCGAAAATTGTTAAAAAAAAAAAGTAAAAAAATAAATATGTTAAAAATAATCAGATAGCAATAATAAAAATATTAGTAAAATGACAATAAATTAAATTCAGGTTCAAGTTCATAATATTATTGCAATAATTATAATTATAAAATAAATTCTTATCTATATTGACAATCTATCATTGATTAAACATTCCATTAAAAATTTCTTAACAATATGAACATTTTCAGCATTAAAAAAATCGACTCTACTAAATTGCTTATCATAATTTGTGCAAGCTCGATAGACAAAACTATTTTGCGCATATTTGCTTCGAGTGACGGGTGGTATAAAAGGCAAATGCCTGCGTGCTGTAATTCTAGGACATTTAAGATTAAGGCAACTTAAAAGGTACGGAGAGTCTACAATATACTTTATCAACTTAAATAAGAAAATTTGGTCTCTAATCAGTCTTCTATCAGCAAGTGGCAATAAATTTGAACAGTTTTCGGTTCGATTTAGTGACATGCCTTTTATGCGTTCAAACTTAATGTATTTTTTTGAACACTTTCCAACCGATTTATCTGAATTTTGTACTGCGGGTTCCAAACAGTGGAACCATACTCAAGTATAGGTCGAACCAACGAATTATACAGCAGTCTAAGGGTGCTAGTATTTTTAAAATCCTTTGAAGTTCTGAACACAAAACCAAGCATGCGATAAGCTTTAGCTGTCGTCTTACTAATGTGTAAATTAAAAGATAACTTATCGTCAAGATAAATACCTAGGTCTCTCACTTCGGTTACACGATTTATCAATTTTCCATCTAGACGATAATTAAATGCAGTAAGATGGCGTTTCCGCGAAAATGAAATGATACTACATTTTTTTATATTTAAATACAGAGAGTTGTCCCTGCAATAAACACATAATCGGTTAAGATTATCTTGCAAGAGAAGGCAATCAAGCGGAGACGCAATCCTTCTGCAAATTTTCATATCGTCCGCGTATAAAAGAATAGAAGAATCTTTAATAATGTTGGTTACGTCATTAATATATAAATTAAAGAGTAGAGGACCGAGGTGAGATCCCTGAGGCACTCCCGATGAAACAGGTAAGAAAGAAGAGCAAAAGCCTTTGACTGTTACAGCTTGACTTCTATTCCGAAGGTATGAACACATCCAACGAAGTAGATCGCCGTGTATACCGACTAGTTTTAATTTACTTAGTAAGATCTTATGTGAGATTTTATCGAAGGCTTTGGAAAAGTCGGTATACACGACATCTACCTGGTAACCCTCATCCATAGCTGAATACACACGCTGCACTAATTCACAGAGATTAGACTCTGTTGATTTACGGTTAACAAATCCATGTTGTTGTTCTTGTAAAATGGAACGTATATGTATATACAGTATATGTACTTTTACTTGACGACTTGGTAGTTCATGCATTGCGGCACAAAGGTAGTAAAATAATATGAATTTACCTAGAAAATAATTACAGACGAGGAAATGAGAAAAAATTACAATTACATACAGAGCCGCGGGAAAGGCTACGATTATTTCACAATGTTCTTTATATTATAACGACAAAGTCTTTGAGTTGCAATTTTTTATGATTATTTTCCTCTAAAAAGTATTATTTTATGTCATGACGTAATATCCTGTTGCGGAACTCGTCTCAAGGTGCTTGTAACCTTAAAAGATTAAAGGATTAAAGGAGACTTCCTTAACTTATTATCCGACTTCAAAAAAGGAGGCTATCAATTCGTCTCATTTTTTTATGTATGTTACTCGATTACTCCGAGATTACTTAGACACTTCAATTCCCGCTAGGACAGATATTTGCATTGATTGATTGGCGTTTGTCCTTGTGGGTCTCAATACCGTGCCTCGGAGAGTACGTTAAGCTGTCGGTCCCGGTTGTTACCACATAACATCAATGAGTTACTGGTTCGCCCTTAAGGTTACGGAGGTCAGATGACAGTCGCTCTGTGTAAAAACTATTAACCTGTCATATCCGGACAAGAGTAAAAAGCAGACCCGAATGAAAGTAGAAAAAAATGTAGCAATAAGTAGATATTAAAATTCTAAATTTTTTAAAGGTTTTGGAATGCTGGAGTCAGGATGCGTCTCTATCAAGAACGAAGCCAACATTATGATGAAGAATCTTGCTGACATTTCTCTTGGTGGTAAACTTAAAACATTTATATATTTTTTTTTATAAACGCTACACATTCAACGGCCCCCATTAGGATAATTATATCCTGTGTCGGGGGTCCGGAAACATAAACAATGACAAGGACAAACACAACCAGACCGGAAAACATGCCTGTACGATTAATACAAACATCTGCTCCGAGAGGGAATCGAACCCGCAACCGTCGCGGCTTAAGGCAGACTCGTTACCCACAACGCCACAACGGTGTCAAATATATATATTTTTTTACATTAATCTTGCCGGTTAGCAAAACAAACATTCGATCCGCCTAATGTTAAACAGTCACCGCAACCTATGAACTTGCGCGATACTATGGAAGAGATGAGAAGAGAAAAATGAAGGGATGGGTGGAGAATTGGTTGTCTACGGAGACTGTTGCTGTTGAAGGATATTTTGGTTGAGCGCGTCGACGTCCGGCGTAGGCGTCTGCTAGCCTCTGGCGCTGCGCGGTGACTGTTCGGGGGAACGGGATGGGAGATCGATTATCGGCTATGTATCGGCGAAGCTTCGTGCGTCTGCGGCTCGCGGCCGACCGAGCGCCATCTAGCTTTATCTGTGCAACTTCGTACAGCTACGTCACTCACGTACATTGACAGCTGTCACGGGAGCGAGACACGCACGCCCTCTCCTACGGTCTAGACAGTACTAACTACTTGAGAACACTAAGACACAAGACAGAACTAATCAATGACTTCAAATAACAAGACTTGCTTTTTATCATAGACAATATATTTAACAAATTAAATGTTGCTATTCCAATAGTTGCCTACCTACAACACCGCAGGGAATTGAGGTGGCTGTGTTTAGTTGCCGCACAATTTCTTGGAAAGGGCTTATGTCTTCGGCTGACAATTTTCGTCTTATTTTTTTAGTTACATGACTTTGATTCGCAATAATTAATATAAAATTAACTAAGTGTGCGCAGGATGTCGTTGATTATATTATAAAAATTAAAAAGTTACTCCATTTGCCCAGCACCTTAAAGGTTTTTAAAAGTTGCCAAGGTTTTCCCAAAACGCTAGAGTATGGGGTTCTTAAAGGGAAGGTTTTAAAGGTTTTCAAGGGGTCGACAACCCGAATGCGATACCTCTGGGGTTGGAGGCGTTCATAAGCTGCGGTGACCGCTTGCCATCAGGCGGGAAAACGTTAATTTGCCAACAGGATAAAAATAAGAAGACAAGATTTGTTATGACTTTTTTCCAGGTCTGACCTACTGGATCTTTGGGTACGGTATGTCGTTCGGTGAAGGACCTCTGTCTAACCCATTCATAGGCGTGGGCAACTTCCTCGTCGACCCACCGGTGGGTGATGCTTTGATGGGTCCTGTCTTCGCGTCGTTTCTCTTTCAATTGTCATTTGCTACAACAGCCACGACGATTGTTAGCGGAGCTATGGCTGAAAGGTGAGTCTCTTACTGTTATCCGGATTTTTACAACGATTGTCATCTGACCACCGTAACCCTAAGGGTGGATCAGTAATTCATTGGATATGAGCAAATTACTTATCAAGAGTTAACGATTATTATCAAATGCTCTGTGATAACAGCCGGGGCCGATGGCTTAACGTGTTCTACGAGGCATGGTAGGAGAATTACCAGAAAATAGATAATTTGATTGATTGGGACCCTGTTGGTCCCAGTTGCTATCATATAACATCTGGTAATTAACGTTTTGTCTGAGGTACGGTGACGAGAACCACAAGAACAACTCCCAGAGTGAAACAGATATTTGTAAGATCAATCTGCTTCGCATCTCGCTACCAACACGCCGCAACAGTTGTCAAGTTTTGATGTTCTAAATTTTTAAGAATCTAAAATTGTAGAGTGTATTATTGTGCATGCTGTAAATAGTCAATTAGTGAGACGACTGGTCGTATGTTTTATTACGAATCGTATTAAGTAACAGCCGAAAATTTAACAGCCGAACTTTAACTTAACCGAAAAAAAGAAGAGGTTCTCAATTCGAAATTATAAAATCTTTAACTTTATTGATATATAATGACAATTATTTTATTATTCGCGCGCGGAGTAGATGTTTGTATTGACCATACAGGCATGGATTTCGGTCTGGGTGTGTTTGTTATATCCTGGATTAGGATAGTTATATCCTGTGTCGAGGGTCCGGATACACAATGACAAGGACAAACACACCCAACCCGGAAAACATGCCGGTATGGTCAATAGAAACATCAGTTGCTGTTTTATAAAGTAATCTTCGTCCACAGGTGTAATTTTAAAGCCTACTGCCTCTTCTCGTTCCTGAATACCATTGTGTACTGCGTGCCAGCTGGTTGGGTGTGGGGTAAGCATGGATTCCTTAACAAGCTTGGTGCTGTGGACATCGCTGGATCCGGCCCTGTACATCTTATTGGTAAGATCTTCTTCTTAGTATTCCCCGTATTGTATTTACCCAGGGTCTGCTTATTATAAGTGTGTATAAAATTGAAGCCTCAAGAACCAGAAGAAGCGGTAGAAACCCCGTCTCCACTCCGTTAACGCGAGAGTTACGGGTTCGATCCCGACCCCCTTGGGCTATTGTCGTACCCTCTCCTAGCGCAAGCTTCGAGCTTATTTGGAGGGGCATCACGAATATTAGTAATACCTTGAAAAAGGCATTTCTAATATTCTATATTAACAACTATTTTATAGTTACAATTTTGCAATAATTGTGATTATTACTCTTATTCGGATTAGACGGGTTACTAGTTCTTACACAGAGCAATTCCCATCTGACCTCCGCAACCTTAAGAGCGAAAATAACTCCTTGAATAGGAGCTAATTACTTATCAAAAGAGTTAACGATTATTATCATAAGCTATGTGATAACAGCCGGGGCCGTCAGCTTAACGTGCTCTCCGAGGCATGCCTGTGGCATTTTACCGTCTTGCCCTATTATTACGCCACTCACTAATTGTAAGTTATAATTTTCAAGACAACCATAATCAACGAGTATGTATTCTTAAAGGTGGTTCATCAGCCTTCGCCTCAGCTCTGATGTTAGGACCACGTCTCGGACGATACGCCCGAGGATCGGATCCTTTGCCACTCGGAAATCCAGTGAATGTCGTGATGGGTACCTTCGTGTTGTGGTGGGGATGGCTGGCCTTCAATTCTGGCAGTACTTATGGGGTAAGTCCATTTTCTTCTTTGTTCCTAGTATTTTTGACCCGGTATTTTGTCAACCCAGCTTCTGCTTATTACTATTATCCGGATTTGATCGGTTACACAGAGTTTTAGTTTTTACACAGAGTGATCGACAGCGAAGGAGGCCCAATCTCCCACCGCTTCCGTTCCTTTCTTTTTTTCCCTTCTTATCTCTTACCTCCTATCCCTTGGATCGGCAAAGCGCACGTGATACTTCAAGTATCGCGCGCGTTCATAGGTCGCGGTAAATGCTTACCATCAGGCTGATCGTATGCCTGTTTGCCAACCATCATGAAATAAAAAAAATACCTAATTCCTTTATATATGTAAATAAAACACTATGAAAGTGTGATATTGGTTTTGAAATAGGTAATTTACATATGTTAAAATTATCATTGTTACCTCGTTTTCACGAAATTGAAGAAGTTGATGGATTTTTATTGACAAGGCTGTAGAAAATAACGGGAATTAGTTTTGAATAGATAATGTTTTAACCAATTAGTGCTAAATCGACCTATTTGAGTGAATCGTAACTACAATCGTTGGTGATTTAACAAATTCACTTAATGGCGTCGTTTTATAATTCATTGAGCTCAACAAAATGGTCAGTTTACAGCGCACGCTAACTTTTGTCCAGTTTGAATAATGAACTTACAAATGTCCTTACTTTGTATGTAAATAAAAATAT
Source organism: Hestina assimilis (assembly GCA_023373885.1). Taxonomy (NCBI): domain Eukaryota; kingdom Metazoa; phylum Arthropoda; class Insecta; order Lepidoptera; family Nymphalidae; genus Hestina; species Hestina assimilis. The sequence goes on along the minus strand of CM041767.1, from coordinate 833,818 downwards.
ATTATGACTTAGAATTATAATTAATGTTACCTATAAGATGAATTATACTTTTAAGAAAATAGTATCTATAATACAAAATCGGCCCAGTTTAGATTTATTAATAATAAAAATGAGTACAGGTACAATGTACATATTATAATTACTTTATCATACTAAAAATTTGAAAATATGAAAATTCAGTGATTAGTATTATGCATGTATTAGATTAATTATGTACTTTAAATTTATGAATAAACGTTATTACTTAAGGCATAATTATGGTTTGTCTGGTGGTAAATTATAGCTCACTTCACTTCGTAAATGAAAACGTTTATGTTTCATAAATTAAACATTTCGTGTTTGACTTAGAAGCTGATGTTAACACCTGATGTTAAATGTTAAAACTGGACACCGTTGTGGCGTTGTGGGTAGCGAGTCTGCCTTTAGTCTCGACGGTTGCGGGTTCGATTCCCGCTCGGGCAGATGTTTGTTAAAGTTTCTGTCTCGGTCTGGGCGTTTGTCCGTGTGGGTCTCCCCACCGTGCCTCGGAGAGCACGTTAAGCTGTTGGTCCCGGTTATTATCAATAACATCTTATAATAACCGTTAACTCTTGATAAGTGAATTGCTCTTATCCAATGAGTTACTGGTTCGCCCTTAGGGTTGCGGAGGTCAGATGGCAATCGCTCTGTGTAAAAACTAGTAACCCGTCAAATCCGGATAAGAGTAATAAGCAGACCCTGGGTAAAATAAAAAAATACCGGGAATAATGCTAGGACGAAGAAGACACTGTACGTTGGAGGGAAGACAGAGGTCGGGAGGGTATTCCAGACCTTAGTGGTGGGTATTACAAACGAAGAAGAAAAGCGTTTCGCACGAGTCTTGGGTTCGTCAACTGTATAGGGGTGCAAGACCCTTGCGATGCCTCGCATTTCTTAAGAGACGGAGACACTGTCTACTATGTAGAAAACGCGTCTAAAACAAATTATATTATGAAACAAAAAAAACACGACTGCATTATAAAAATCGAAAAACAAGCGTAAAAATATCAATATAACGCGCTCATCGCTCAGTTGTTGATACTATAGCCAAGTTCCCAGCCCAAATGAGCCGGCTGGACCGGGGAAGTACTATCTCAGGCTCTCACAAAAAATCGGCGTAAATAACCAGTATTAGTTGTTTTTTTTGCGTTTCGTGCGATGAGTGAGAGCGCCAGAGGCCCAATCTCCCACCCCTCTAATCCATTCCCTCCTATTGTCAACATGTGCTACTTCAAGAATCGCGCGTGTTGATAGGTTGCCGTGACTGCTTACCATCAGGCGGACCGTATGCTTGTTTTGCCAACCGTCATGACATAAACGTTTTAACCAATATTTCTCTAGGTTGGAGTTTCTCGTGCAGTATCAGCTCTACGACCGTATCACAGATCGAACAGTATCGAAGAAGTGAGTGGTATCGGTGTCAACTCTGGTCATACGCTTGTCGTGGATAAGTTACAGGAGGTAAACATTTATATACTATTCCGTACATACGCATATCGAAGGCAGGGGGCTGCTGATCCCCACACTCAAAATCATGAATACAATTCATTAATATAGTCTCCCTTTATTAAGTTTTGATCAATAGTCTATCACAGCAGAGATTATTCCAATGGCATTCAGTCACACTGGTGGTAGGTTTTTGTTGCAAGAGGCAGGCTAAGTAGGTACTACCGCAGTGTCAAATATTCTACCGCCAAACAGTACCTAGTGTCTTACGCATTACTGTACTGTTTGAAGGGCACTGTAGGCCATTGAAATTACTGGACTAAGGAGATTTAAGAACCAATATCTCGTGTTTGGTAACGCGTGAACGGCACCTACTAAAAGTATTGCACTCATAGGCTACGGCAACCGCTTACCATCAGGTGGGCCGTATGCTTGTCAACTTAGTAAATTAAAAATAAACTTTTACGGCATAAGACTTTTTGTTTATTGTCTTTTATAAGCAATCTTGTCTATCTCAACTTAAAATTATATTTCTATACTTGTTATTAAATTATTATATTTTCCCTTTTTGTTTTAGATTCATAAAAAGAAAAACAAACTTAACAGCAATATAAAGGTCTTCACTAATAACGGTTTTATTGACGAGGCATCCGAACCTGGTTCGTTTAAAAATACCGGTTTTTTGAACAAACGACCTGGCAACCCCGAGAACGACCTTCACCGCGCTCTAGACTCTATGAATAGCGAAATTAGCGGGAATAAAATTAAAAATCGTCCGAAACCATCTATAAATATTAAAGTTGAAGAATTAAAAGGGAAAAAGTTTAAGGAATTATCGGCTAGTGAATTGGAAGAATTAGGTCAAATAAATGCTAGCCAGGAGCGTTTTAGATATCGATTTACTGAAGATGATTATAAGAATGACGTTGAAAGGTGCTCTGCGAATCCGAGTATGCGGTGGATCGATTGAAAATCGATTTTCTATCGGAACGAATGTATACGGGTTAGTGCCTTTTCACACGTTCCGGTTGCCGGGTATCCGGTAGCGAAGTATATGGGCATGTATGGCAGCTTTCACACGTATCTACCAGCGAAATTCCGCCGGTGCACGCCGGATTCACCACTGTGCGTACGAGCTACTAGATTCAAAATTGGGTCGTGTGAAACCGAAATGAGTTACCGGACAGTCGACGCCAGATACCCGGCGACCGGCACGTGAGAAAAGGTACGTATCGTCACTGTACAGTGTACAGATGTATTAAAAAATAAATACCGGTTTTCCACTGCAAAAGGATAATAAGCTAGAAAGAGAGACTTTCCGCTCGACTATTTATTGGTAGAAACACAAGTATGCAGTTTACTCTTACAAGTTGAATGGGGACTTCATTCATGAAAATATTAATGGGTCCGCTCCGCTCGCGATGGAAATCCAGCTTATGAGTTAAGAACAAAATAATTTAACTTAACTACTAAAATGGTTATAAGTACACGCGTACCGATTGGCGGTTGAACGTGAAATAAAGTATAATAATATATATATTGCAATAGCGTGGCCTCGTAAAGGCTGACACTGCGTAACATAATGTGCGACGCTTAGCATCGCACAGAAGGCAAAAATTGGTTATACTTTTAAATTATTTTTTAATGAATATTTCTAAAGTCACAGTCCAGTTCCAAAATAAATGAACTCAATGTAACATAAGAGTATTAAGAAACTAATTAGCTATTTTACTTGGTCGGATAATATTTTAGCGATTTAAAGCGCTGTCGTCTAATGTTTCTGATACAACGTTTAACTCATGGCACGTAAACATTTTGGGTCCACATTTTGAAATAAGTTCGTAACATACGTCTTCTTTTCGTGGATGATTTTATATTTATTGTTATTGTTGAATTTATTATTTTTAATCAGATAAATATTGTAATAATATAGTACTAAGTAGATGTAATTTTTAGGATTAAGTTTTTAATTATGTTTAATTTTTTTTATATTATTGTTACATTGTTTTGTTTCTTTTAACTGTAATGCTTTTTTATGTTTATGTTTAGTTTCTTTCTGTTGTGTCCCAATAAATGAATTAATTCTTTCTTTCTTTACTTTTTTTTTTAAATATTATAAGTTAAATGTTATTTGTTACAACTGATATTTTTATTATGTTATCCTAATGTTACCAGCCCCTGAACGTATGTTTACAAATAGCTTCTCGTCAGGAGACTATAGTGTATTTTATATAATGTGATATGAAAATCTTAATAAGTTAAACTGTTATTTTAAATTAAGTAAGTTAAAAAGAAAAAACGATTTTATGATTTGCATTTTTATTTTAAAATATAATAATGGCAAGGGCAAATACTAAAATTATAAGTGGATTTGTTTGTTTCGTTTTTGAAATGAAAGAAACTTAAAAGAAAAAAAAGAAGAGATGTAGTTTTTAGTAATAATAGTACTGTCAACATAAAAAGAAAAGTTTATTTTAAATTAAGTAATATAAAAAAAATTAAAATACGGAATTATTGAACCAATGATTGATCTGTGGGCAGGGCTTTAAAACCTTTCGCTGCCTCTCTCATATCGTCCAAGGGGGCTGCTAAAGTGTAAAGCTTATATTCTATTATAAGGATACAATTTCATTTTTCTATAGAACTTAATTCCATGTGAGTAGTACTAAATAATAAGGGTGTTGCCAAGATAAAAAATAAAACACAGTTTTTTTTTTTAAATTTAATATAAAAAATCAAAAGACGGAATTATTGAACCAATGATTGATCTCAGTGGGCAGTGCTTTAAAACCTTTCACCGCTTCTTTTATATCTTCCAAGGGGGCTGCCAAAGTGTAAAGCTTGTATTCCTTCTGAACTCGACTTGTAGTTGTGTCCGTGTTGTATATAGAGTCTGTGCTTTTAACCGGCATTATTATCTCCAGTTCCTGCAAATGCTCAAACGCTTTGAGAACCACTGGACGGGGTACGGTCTGTGTTGAGGAATTTGTGTTTGAAAATTTTGTGTATCTGAAAAAAATGTGTATAACATATTTTAGGGATCTTTTCTATCACAGGTTGGGGTAGAAGAGCGAGAAAAAAACATTATCGAGTTGTTTGGTTTTTTTTGGTGGGATGGCAAGAATTGTCATGAGATGCAAAGGGTGGAATGGTAAGGATTTATATTTTATTAGGTGGCAAAAGGTGGTTTGGCAATAATTGACACCGGGTTCAAAGGGTGACAACAGGTGGCAAGGAGTGCTAAGGGGTGGAGTGGTAAAGGAAGGGATATCAACGAGTGGAGTGATAACAATTGCTATTAGGTGGCAAAGGATGGGTTGGCACCCTGACACAGTATCACTATGGTAATGGAGCCTCCATTATGTTGAGTGTATAGCATTTATTTATTTAAATCCATTGTCGTTTTTTGTAATTGATTATCAAACATCCAGCCATAAAAAGGAAGTCTCATTAGCTCAACGGTAGAAGGGTCGACTTAATGGGCTCCGTTAACGCGAGTGTCGCGGGTTCGATCCTGACCCGCTTAGGTTATTGTCGTACCCACTCCTAGCACAAGCTTTGAGCTTATTTGGAGGGGCAATAGGAATATTAGTAATGCCTTGAAAATTGATAATATTACTAGGATATACCTATGCAAGATCATTTCAAAGTTCATCGGCTGCCCATCAAATATCTCCATACCGTGCATCATAGCGATGACCAGAGACAACTCCAATATAGACAGAGACTGGAGCAGCTTTACTCTATGCTCCGGTGTTGTAGAATTGTCTATGGCTGTTGATAGATCGTTTGTGTCTATGAACGGTTTTAATGGTGACAGTTTTGATACTAATTGAAACTGAAAAAAATTTAAATACTTTTTATCGATTTAAAGAAGAGGTTCTTAATTAGTTGTGTATTTTTTTAGGGTTCTTTATGTATGTAAAAGTTGCCACCCGAAACCTAGTGCTAAACTTAAGCTGTCTGCTTATCACTTGTCTATTATTTTAATTCTCTACATATTACGGTTCATGAGATACAGCCCACTAACGGACGGACTGACAGAGGAGGCTAACTCCAGTTCCACCAACTTATCTGTAGCGAATCTAATTCTGAAGCCTCAATAGCTCAACGGTAGAAGGGCCGACTTCGCCACGTTAACGCGAGAGTCACGGATTCGATTCTGACCCCGTTGGGCTATTGTCGTACCCACTCCTAGCGCAAAAATTTTTTTTTGTTTGCACTGTAATAGGGTTCGTTAACACCCTTTGGGTACAGAACCCTAAAAAAACTAAGTTTATTAATCAACCAGCGGCCCGCTCCGGCTTCGCGCGGGTATAAAATATATAGCCTATGTCATTCACTGAAAAAATGATTAAAATCGATCCAGAAGTTTTGATCTATTCATTACTTCCCGTGGCCCGCACGCGGTAAATGTAATTATTTACGACATCACATTAGAAACCTCAAAAAAATTTTTTCTGCACTATTTTTATACATATAAACCTTCCTCTTCAATCACTCTATCTATTAAAAACCGCATCAAAATCCGTTGCGTAGTTTTAAAGATTTAAGCATACATAGGGACAGAGAAAGCGACTTTGTTTTATACTATGTAGTGATGTAAAAGACATACCAATATATTTTTAAATATCTGTTCATTGACGGTATAATAGCAAAACTTTTCCAAACAATCTATAACCTTCTGGTCTTCCGCTAAACCCTGGATGTGAGCATTCCACGACTCAACGAAACCGTATTCCAGATTATGGAACTGTGTGGGATCCACTTTACATCTGATGAAGACTTCTTCCGGTATAGAATATGCATTATCATCATCTACATCCATTTTTTCTTCTAAATTTACTGAAAAAAACTATATTATTGTATTACTTAGTCTTAGTCGGAACAACAAACTGCAGGACATATTATAACTCTTTATTTCTCAAAAATTTCTTGTAAAAATAGTGTACCGGATGTAAAATAATTTAATTACATTGTACCCAAATTGGAAATAAATGGCTTTATTATTACATTGTTACTTAGTCTCACACTAAGACAGAAAATTGATCTATATATATGAATAAAATTAAATTGTCTGTTTATAATTCCAATTTTCATTTTGTGTCTAAATCTCTATCTGTCTGTTTGTTCCGAATAATCACTACAAAGGCTGGACCGATTCTAACGGCAAATTCACTTTAGTGATGTTATAAGGAGTAACTTAAGCTACTTTGACGTGATATGAAGAATAAACGGTACACCACAAGAGCGGAGACGAGGGCGCCGCTAGTTTATATATATATATAATAGGAAAGGTGTGGGATTAGCCAGTATTTTCTATATGGCCACCTACTGCCACCCCTCCTGAGAGATAACAAGAGAGTTGCGCACTCACTTGTGTGCTTATTAAACGTCACTTTGTTACGTGACGATTTCTACTAAATCACACTACCCGTAAGCCACATTAAGGACCGTTCCAAAAACATTATTTTGTTAACGGCGTCGGGATGTGACGACCCCATCGCCCGCTGTTGGGATAACCTCTGTCACAGCAGAGATTATTCCACCAGTGCAGTCAGTCACACTGGTGGTAGGTCTTTTGTTGCAAGAGGCCGGCTAGGTAGGTACCACCGCAGTGTCCAATATTCTGCCGCCAAATAGTAGTGTTTAGGCACTACTGTGTTCCGGTTTGAAGGGCATTGTACGCTAGTGAAATTACTGGGCGAACGAGATTTAAGAACTAATATCTCGAGGTTGACAACGCGCGAGTGGCACCTACTAATGGTGCTGCAAGCGCTCATAGGCTGCAGCAGCCACTTGCCATCGGGTGGGCCGTATGCTTGTTTGCCAACTTATAACATTAAAAAAAATAATAATAAAAAAAAAAAAATAAACCGCACCACCCGTAAGCCACATTAAAGAACGTTACAAAAACATTATTTAAAACATACTTACCAGTAGACTTCCTCTTCCTACGTTTTCGACTATCCTTCTTTTCAGTTATATTCAACGGTACGCTCAGACATTGTACTAGTAACTCTTTATATGTATCTAAAGGTGATTTCTCCGGACCGTTTTGGTTTTCATTTGGGAATAGGAATATGTGTCGGTGTGAGAAACGTGACTTCACCCTTTTCTCCAGCATGTCCATAACGTCTATACGATTTGTTATACCTGAAATTATTAGATATTTGAGGAGTGTTTAAAAGGAGCTCAACAGCTCAACGGTAGAAGGGCTGACTGCTCCATTAACGCGAGAGTCGCGGGTTCGTTCTTGATCCCTTGGGGTATTGTACCCACTCTTAGCGCAAGTGCAACCTTATTTGGAGGGGCAATAGGAATAAGCATTGAAAAAGAAAAGGCCTTGATAAAGAAAAGGCCTTGATAAAGCATTGCTAATATTCTTTAAAAAAAATAAAACTCGGGCTCAACGGCCTCATTAGGATAGTTATCCTGTGTCGGGGACAAACAAATCCAGACTGGAAAACATCCCTGTATGGATTAATACAAATCATGCTATGGTCAACTGCTCCGAACGGGATCAAACCCGCGACCTGTGGTGCCAAACAGGCTTGCTACCGCAGAGCCACAACGTCTTCAAAGTAACTTATCTCGTAGGAAAGAGAGCCGTCAAAAAGGTGGCAAAGTGGCGTGGCAAAGGGTGGCATGGGTTGGGTTAGTTTGGGTTTTTTTTATGTTACTAAGTTGGCAAGCAAGCATACAGCCCACCTGATGGTAAGCTATTGTCGTAGCCTATGAACACTTGCAACACCATTAGTAAGTTCCACTCACACGTTACCAGCCTCGAGATATTGGTTCTTAAATGGGCGCAAATAAGCAATACCATGTCAACCCACACGAATGTCATTTCGAGAAAAACGCGTTTGAAGATTTTGAACAACTTGCTTCATATGAATTTTTTATGTATCGGTCAAGTTTTTGGCAATTTCAGATTTATGTAAGTTATTTTACTTATTTTTCACAAAAAATAAGTACACAAACTGCATATTTCGTATATAATATAACCCAAAACGTTTAATTAAAAATGGCTTTTTTAGAAGTTTTAAAGCTTAAAACCCTACAAATATTAAAGAAAAATTTCTTCAGCCATTTACCAACACTTCTGCATATATAACTCAGTTTTTTCAATTTTGTGCATTGACATGGTATTGCTTATTCGCGTCTAAACTCCTTTGCCCAGTTATTTCACTAGCTACTATGTCTTTCAAACGAAAAAACACTATACTAACTTCCAGTCTCTTGCAGTTATTAAGTTATAAAAACTTACCCAAAACACACATCGGAGCCTGCTTACTATGTGTGATATCAAATAAATTATAAAGCAACGTCTGTGTCCGTCCGCTGTGACAGAACATGTCAAATTCTTCCAACACAAACACCATACTTTTACATTTTCTATCAGCACCGCTCATTAGACAGCTGAGGAGGAAACTCAAGTTCTCAGCGAATGTACCGAATACACGATCACCAACCGCATTCTCTAACTGCATCTGAAATAAGACAATTAAATTATTTAACAAAGGTTAAATATAAATAACCCATAATATTGTAGTAGTATTTATAAGACACACATAGAGAGGGGGGTCTCGATAAGCTAAGAAAATACACCCAAATATGATAATTCAACAATTTTTTTTTCATTTGAGTATCATTGTGGCGTTGTGGCTAATATCTCTGCCTTTAGCCTCGACAGTTGAGGGTTCAATTCCCGCTTGGGCAGATGTTTGCATTGATCTTACATATATCTGTTTTGGTCTGGGTTTTTCTCCTTGTGGAACTCCCCAGAGTGCCTTGGAGAGCATGTTAAGCTGACACCGGGGCTGTCATCAATAACATGTGATAATGATTGTTAACTCTAGGACACTGTTGTGGCGTTGTGGGTAGCGAGTCTGCCTTTAGTCTCGACAGTTGCGGGTTCGATTCCCGCTCGGGCAGATGTTTGTTAAAAATTTCCATCCCGGTCTGGGTGTTTGTCCGTGTGGGTGTCCCCACCGTGCCTCGGAGAGCACGTTAAGCTGTTGGCCCCGGTTATTATCAATATCATCGGATAATAATCGTTAACTCTTGATAATAAATTGCTCTTATCCAATGAGTTACTGGTTCGCCCTTAGGGTTACGGAGGTCAGATGGCAATCGCTCTGTGTAAAAACTAGAACCTGTCGAATCCGGATAAGAGTATTAAGCAGACCCTGGGTACATAAAATACCGGGAATAATGCTAGGATGAAGAACAATGATTGTTAACTCTAGATAAGTAAATTGCTCGTATCCAATGAGTTACTGGTTCGCCCTTAGGGTTGCGGAGGTCAGATGGCAATCGCTCCGTGTAAAAACTAGTAACCTGTCGAATCCGGATAAGAGTAATAAGCAGACCCTGGGTACATAAAATACCGGGAATAATGCTAGGATGAAGAAGAATGATTGTTAACTCTAGATAAGTAAATTGCTCGTATCCAATGAGTTACTGGTGTGTCAAATCCGGACCAGAGTAATAAGCAGACCCTGTGTATATACTCGTATAATACCAGGAATAATGCTAGGAAGAGAAAGTTTTTTTATGGTAACAAAATTTATTCTATAACATCATAATATGCATATAATTATATTATTGTTATATTATATACCTGTGCAGTTATGGCCTTCAGAGCAATCTTATCATCATGGTGTATGAGACCATTTAGTTTTACAATTATAGCGTCATTGACCAAATCTGCCTCTTTTGAAATCTGATTTAGGACTGAGTTGAGAAGCTGATGAAGAAAAAGGCATGTATATATACTTAAAGTATCGCCGGCGTTCGTAGGTTGCGGTGACTACTTACCATCAGGCTGACCATATTTTTTTTTTATGTCAGACCGGACAAATGGGTAGGAGATTAACCTGATGTTAAGTGATTACCGCCACCCATGAACATCTGCAAGATCAGAGGGCATGCAGATGCGATGCCTATCTTTTTTAGGATACAACTGTTTATACCCTGGCTGACCTCGAAACGCGGCTGACGAGCAGTCACTTAACGGTTTTTTCACCCACGTACTGTGGTAGTTAACCAGGCGAACCTTTTTTGCAAACCGTCATGACATACAAAAGAATTTTTATATTTGAACACATAAGCATTACTTTTTAATGATAAGTTTTGTGTAGGTATAAAAGTTTTTACAAGATTTTCTCCGTATAGTATACGATATTGCTTACGGTTGTTTTTCCACATCCTCGAGGTCCTATGATAAGAGCTGAATGTGATTCTCCATGTAAAATTGCACGCGATATTAAATTGTAAACATGTTCTCTTTCATTGTCATGATTACGAAACCTTATATTGTCTTCTAATATTTTTAACTTCAGATATTTTCTCAAGAGTTTTATTTGTATTAAGGTCTCAGTTTCTAGTACGTCGTGCATAGTAACTTATTAAGAAACAGAAAATTAAAAAAAATAATAAACATTTAAAACGATATCTTGGCGCCAAACGTAATCAAATAATCACACAAGTTACTGTCAGTTTGACAGTTCACAGTTGTGCACGTTCAGAAAGAGATTTTACTTGTAACACTTAAGTACATTTTACAACACCAACCAGTTGGTGTTGTAAAATGTACAAATTATTTTTGCTGTATAAAAATTTGAATATAAGGTTAAGGTTGAATATTAGTTTTAAGTGCTTAAAATAAATAAAAATCAAACATAAAGTTGCTGTCAAAAATAAATAAAAATCACTAATATAGAATAATTCAATAGGTTTAAATGGTTATATACAAGAAGGCTTGTATGTTTTTAAAAATCTCAATTATAAAAGTTTAAAGTAACCATCATGTAATTTATGGTGAAAACTAAAATTTGCGAAGTGCGCATGTTGACACTCCCATCTGCGCATTACGTGAACTATAAATCGATACGCCATGGCATACAAGAGCTCAGTAGAAAATAAAACGATTATTTAGTTATTATATAATAAAAGTTACTATTGTTTGTAAAAATAATATTATTATCGGAATCAATAAATGCAATAAACAAAGTTTTTTATATTGAAATACGTAATAAAATTTATTTTAAATTCGTTAAAAAATATAAATTCTCGATTGGAATTTAACTATCAAGTAATAGTATATTCCATAAAAACATAAAACAGAAAAAATTGCTGTCTTCATCATGAGATTTGTCTTGAGACCGGTCTTAATAGCTTATATATCATGCAATAATATATTCAACTACATACATCTCCTTCTAACACTGACCAATTTCATTCTTCTATCTTTGTTTTGACCTTAAACTCTGCAGACTATACTTTGTCATACACGTGATAATATGTGTCGCTTCCAATTTCTATAAATACACAAAATATTAATTAGATAAATCGTTTTATAAGGTTTACTTGTAATGATAATATTTTTACTGAAAAGTATAGAAGTGTAAATACATTTATATAATAGTCCTTAAAAACACATTTTAATCGTATACGTATAAAAAGTGATCGGAACTGGTGTCTGTATTGTGAAATTCAGTGAAACTTTTGTACAAATGTCTAATCAAATAATATTTGTGAAAGACGACAAAAATAAGAGACATGAAATAACGCTAAGCTGCGTTTTTTGACAATAAAATGTGTAGCAGGTTCTAAATAGCAAATATTATTATAACTTTTGCACATATCACGAGCAATAAATAATCACAATGTAATTTGTACAATATATTTTTAAAAATCAGTGTCGCTTTAATTGTGCATAAAAACTTAGATAAATTAATGATCAGCTAAACATCATTGCTTAACGCTTGAAAACTGTAAGTAAAGCTTTTGTACGATAATGCAATTTATATTCTAATCTATTTAAAAAAAAAATCTTTCTTTTCCTGAAGCTTTTTGAAATATGTTTGCCGACTTTTGTTTTTTAGAACAGATCGAAATCATTTTTATCTAAATATTGTTAATAAATCATAACTCCAGTTTTAAGCGATATTTTGTACTTATCTATATACCTTTACCTTTAGTATATTTGTATAAATATCGATTTTTATTATTTTAGAAAAAAATAGTATACTGTACTTTATTTTAATATGTATAATTCAACTTATAATCTGTGGCGGCCTCGCTTTGTCTCATTTTGTCTTGACTTTTTCTCGCATGCTAAATGTTTATTTTTCTGATTTGCGTGATAAATATTCGAATTATTATGAAAATAAGTGCTTAATAACTTCCGTTCGCTATTGATATTAGAATTTTGCTTTAAAACGTAAGTATTATAAGTCTTTCATTAAAAAAACATAACATATATTTACTTCTTTTTAATATGAATATATTTTTGCGAACCGTATATTTTATAGAACAATTGATTTGTTCACATATAGATAAGTTATCAGTGTTAGAAGCGGTGTTACAACAATAAAGTTACATTTCAAAGTTAAGTATAGAGATATATATAAGACTTTTGTTAGAAAAGTTGTGGTGACATTACAAAAGTAACTTTTTTATTGTACATTCATCGTATTCCTTTTTAATCTCTATTTCCTATGAAACATTTAACAAAGACAAGTTTTTGTGCCTTTTTATTTCACTTCGTTAAATATATAAATTAAGGAAATCAAATGATAAATTCTGTTAAAAAATGGAAACCTCATCATTTTAAGTACCTATATAAATTCAGAGTAGTGAACTTAGTAAAACATTATAACAGTAAATGATAAACGCTCATCGTTCTAACTATTTAAGAAAATAGTTTTTAGGTCCTCTAATCTGGCCAACTGCTGGCTATCGCCGTACATATTTGGCTCATTACCTTTATGCCAAACCATGGGATTCTATATATTCAGACTTTGTATGACAAATAATATTTTATAAGCTTTTTTGCAAAAATAGCAAAGACTCCGGAAAAGAATTTAACAGAATCAAATTATTCTATTGAGTAGCTACCAGCAGTCTAAGTATCTCTTATCTCACTATTTAATAAAACACAATAGCATTGATATGCTTCTGTGGTTGCTCTATAATATTTGTGGTGTCTGATTACTACTACTTCCGATAACTGAAGTAAATAACAATAATAAACACTACACACTCAACGGTCCCCATTAGGATACAAGCACTCACAATGATAAGGACGAATACACCCTACCGGAAGAGACGTACAGACACAGACTTGCATCTCCGCAACCCAAAGGGTGAACCAGTAACTCATTGGATAAGAGCAAATTACATATCAAGAGTTACCAATTATGATCAGTTTACAAGGATGCTTACGAGGACATACAAACAGACCGAAACCTATTTATAACAATCATCCAAGGCTATAAGCATGCCCACTACCAGCACAACACAACAGTCACAATACAATTAATGAACGAATATAAGTAAATTGTCTTAATTTTCAACTCTGTTATCCGCCTACTACCAATTTATATTTCTAGAATATGATGATGTTTTTGCATAGATTTAACTCACATAGCAAAATGTATTGTCACAGATGTTGTTATATATCGTATTGGTAGCAAGCCTTTTTTTGACGGGGAGGAAATCTGCTACCTGATACCAAGCCTCCTGAGGAGGAGAACCATGACAAAAAGGTCACGTCATGGGGACCCACTATAACCTTCTCGGTGGCCGACCTCAGTGGGTTTGTCAGGTTATGCAGAAGGAATCAACACGACCGGTCCCGTGGGCGAGAAGGTAAAACCTCCCAGCGCTTCCCACGCAAGCGCGCATGGCAGTCGGAACCGCACCGACTGCCTTTTTCTTCAGGGCCGCTTGTTGGTAGCAAGCCTGCCTTTTTGTATCTTTGTCAGTCGCGGTTTAGAAACTCGGGCAGATATTTTTTATGATCTTACAAATCTGTTTTGTTCTGGGCATTTGGTGCTTTTTATCCTGGTTATTATCACATAACACCTGATAATAATCATTGACTTTGGATAGTTAATTCGCTCATATCCAATGTGTTACTGGTTCGCCCTTAGCGTTGCGGAGGTCAGATGGCAATCGCTCTGTGTTAAAACTAATAACCTGTCAAATCTACAGTAATAAGCAGACCTTGGATAAAATACCGGGATTAATGCTAGAAAGAGGAAAAAAGTTGGTTTTGTATTTATCCTTCCATTCAAAATGTGGGTTTTTTTTTAGTAATTTCTACAATATTAATACTGTAATATTTTACTCAATTCTCGCAAGAGGCCGATTTATTGGAACGAAGTTCCTTAACGCGACATACGGGTAGCGCGATTTAGTAGCAATCACATAACGAAAATGCTGTGTGTGTGTGAGTGTATCGAGCTTACTACAATTAAATGAGCACACAAGCTAGTGAATGCGCAGCCGGAAGCGCAACTCTCTCTCTAACTGTCCCTGTCTCTTTTTATCATATAACCTATTGAAATATTCAGATTTCATTTCGAATTACATTCGGAGTTGAAGAAAAAACGTAAGAAACTCCGTTTCTGACAGTGGTCCCCGGACCGCACAATTTTCATCTTTTACATATATATTGTATGTCAATTTAAAAAGGACCCCATATTTTAAATTATAGGCTCAGTAAGGGTTTCTATGGCAACACTAATTATGTTAAATGAATCCAAGTGGAATTAAGTTATGATCACTTTGTTTGGAAAGCGATCGCAAACCACGCTGATTGGCTGTGACCTAATTTTATTATATACCGCGTGCGTGAGATTGTCATCGTGTATTATTATTGCATCCGACAATTTCAATAAACTTTAATTACCTATCATCCAATATTTATAAAATTTTTTGCTTCTTCAATATAAAAGATTTAGTAAATATCTAGGATCGTATTTTTATTGGTCAAAATAATGATAGGTTTATACATGGGCGTAGTGAGGTACGAGCAAGGGGACCGTATTCCCCTCTCCCCCTAGACCTTTCGAAATACTGAATATTGCACGAATATACAGCATTTTGGACCTATTTAACTAATAACCGAACAATATAGTAATTTTGCCTCCCTCTGGACACTACATTAAGATTTTGCCCTTCCCTAAGCAAAATACTGGCTACGCCCGTGGTTTTATACTCGAAACATGATCACTGCACACAGCTTGTGGTGCTAACATTCATCAAAGGAAACACAGAAGTTCAGACACTACCTTTAATATAGATTAAGTATATGACGCGAACTGCATACTGTTACGAAGTACCTTATTACTAGAGGTAAGGTTCGAAATCTCTCTCCCTCTGTCTCTTTCCTTCTAGAAAGAACAACAATTGTTGGACGTCTGCTATTCTGTTACATGTATGGAATTTGTTAAACTTAATTTTTATTTAAAGAAAGGTTTTGATGAAATGCTAGAAAATAATTTGGATTTTTTGAAATTATACATAATAATTCTTAATACTTTGACGATAAAAATAGAATTTGCTATCAATATTAATTATCAAAGGAATTTTCACGCATCAAATACGACCTGATTTTTTTATGTTCGCTAATCATTACCATGTGACGTCAAGTTTCACAGCTGTTTCAAATAATGAGGCTTTGTATTACAAGGTGTATCCACACGTTTGCCAGAAACGCTTAGAGTATCTATCAAAAACACATGTACACCCTACGCAAATTTGCCATAAACTTCCTTAGAGTATCGCTTAAGAAATAACTCTTGATAAGATTGGCGACAGATTCTTATTCTTGGTGACAAGTCGAATCCAACATTCGATATGCACGTTATAGTACGTTTACATGCTTGCCAAGCCTTGGCAAACTTTCACAACCACAATCGTGTGAACGAGAGCATTTGGCTTGGATTGCGTAAGCTTGTAGAAAACTCGTGAAAGGACCGCTCATCAGTAGCCGCGTGTCGAGGCCAGCCAACGTATAACTATTTGTATCCTAAAAGAGCGGTGAAGCACCTGCTTTCCCTTTGGCGTTGCAATGTCCATGGGCGGCGGCAATCGCTTCATGATTCGTGAGACTCCTGCTTGTTTGCCCCCACTGACATAAGCCTGTCGCCGATCCGATCAAGTGCCGGACAGGTTTGACTAGACGAAATAGACACAACTTCAACGTCCTCCATTTTTGTCTACAAAGTTTGTCGGAGCACACGCACTCGCAAGAATCTAAGCTATTGTAAAGAGTTACAGCTTGTCCACGTTTAGCAAGCCTCGACAAATGTGTAAACGTAGCATTATAAATTCTAAAGAGTTGTCAATGTTTGGCAATCGTGTGGATCCATCATTACATTTGATAAGATTACAAATGTGTATATATAAAGTTTGCTTTTAATGTATTCATGACGACTATTATCAGACGTAACTTGGAGAGCACGTAAAACTGTCGATCTCTTTTGTTATTACATCACATCTGATAATCGTCAACTCTTGGTTGATAATTTAATCAAATCCAACGAGTTAATGGTTTGAGGAGGTCAGGTAGCGATCCTGTTAAATTTGGATTAGAAATTTAGACCCCGTTAAATTTATCCAAAAGAATTTAGGCAGAAGATTTAGAGATTTGTTTGTATTTTTTTACACAATTATCAAATCCATCTTTCAAAGATGTTTGAATTATTGCAATTATTGCATTATTTGGTATTAGCATTGCCCACGACTCCGCTTGCATGGACTGCTTTTATTTTACGGATAGAGTATTCGTGCAAGATTTTTTCAAAAATAACGCACAATTGCTATCCGAATGTTTTTTCCTGATTGCAGATGTATCGCAATATAGTGAATATTGACAGCCAGCGAAATGGAGGAACAGGCGTGCCTAGTGCGCACGCGTTCGGACTCTGAGAACTCATCGAAACTCGGCAGCTTCGGATCTCTATCACAAACGATGACTTATACGGAGACAAGACTGAGTGGTACCATTCTTTATTATACAAAAAATCTTTTGAGATGCTTTTTCTTTCTTGATACTCAGCTCAAAGGTCTGCAATACCGAGACCGCGATTTTTCTATGTATTTTTTTGCGTTATATTTAATTTTATATTTAATTTTTACCTTATATTTAATTTTTTCGTATCTAAACGTCAAGCGTCCAAATTCTAATGCCCATAAGTATTTGCTATCGACATTTTGATCATGGTAGCGTAAGTTTACAAATCATCGCAAAAATATCTGACCTAATAAATTTAATATTATAAAGCTATTTCGCGGGTTCCATTGGGGTTATCACAAACATTTAATAACTGGCGTCTCTTGCGCGTTATTTTTTTCTAACAAGCTATTGTAATACGTAGAAGTGAATCATCTTTCGAATGTAAAAGATATGTTAATGAAGTATTCAAGTACAATTTTTATTCCATCAAAAAAACTATACATCTTATGTACTAGGAGTGGCATATCGGTTGACCTTGTCGCTACAATTGTGACTTATGAGCCACGTACCTTGCGAACGTTGCATGCATTAGTGTCGTTTTTTTTTTCATTTTTCTTACCATCGCTGTATAACCTATTCAATACCCGCAGCGGTACAAACGCACGTAGCAATGTTATCTTAAACTTACGATATCGTCGTGTTCAGAGTATGTAGTAGTGACAGCATCGGCAAGGCTGAAACAAGTATTTCGTAAATAATAAGCGTTTTTTAACATTTTTATTACCTTATTATTAAAATTTCTTTGGTGGCAAACGAGTACACGACTTGCCTGAAGTAAATTAGTAGTCGGAAGTTAGGTTTAGGTTTGAAAGACTTTATTTCCAAAAAGATCAAGGTTTACTTTTAATGGAAATTTTAAAACAAAAACATCTTAGATAATAAAAATATTTTGAATGTAGTAGTTATATACTAAATAAGATCAGTGCTATTAGTTACAATATAAATCGTTAGTCTTTTTTTTAAATATGTTAAAAGAAGTTGAATTTTTTAAACATACTGTTACGGGCTGGGATTTTCGGATTTGGAAATAAACACCTGATGGCTCTAAATAAGACTTTATTAAGATCTTCTAGATCACGCAACAGAACTTCACAAATCACAGGTCAATCGTAGTCCAAAAGAATAGCTGAGGTCACTGATTTTCGCACTTAATCACTTGTATTTAGTTTCTTCGCCCGTTGCTCAGAACAGAGCTTATATAACGCAGAACACGGGTTCGAGAAAGTTCCGTCCACGGAACGTTATATGACATTTTTCAAGAACACATCTTTCTAGAACTTACGCGTCGCCAAGGAAATAAACAAAGAGAGTCTTATGCCCCGGTGACAAGGTTCTCGGTAACAATATATTGAAGCAAAGAATTATAAATAAGTTATATGTAAATAAGCAGCATTATCTTGTATTGTTACCTTAGATGGGGGTTCAAAAAGAAGGTTTGTAGAGGTATGGCTTAGGCATTCGGTCCGCAGTCTCCGAACGAAACAGTACAATATTCAAAAAGGTTTTCGAGTCTGTCTATTATTTCTGTAAGGAAAAGTACATAATAATATAATAATAGTATTGGAATGATATTTATAGTTTCAGAGATCTAGTGATATACATACATTATTCAACCTTTATGGAACTCCACTTCTGGGTTCTATGTTTCAAAACCAAACCTTTTATCAGGTGCTGAAGGGGCCGGTGAGCCGGGCAATACTGCCACAACGAACATGCCCCCCGAAAACCCGGAAGGGAATGAGAGTGGGGAACTGCTTGACTATAATGATTCCAGTGTACTTGAACAGTTCAACGAGGATGCGTTACGACAGGTATGTAGTAGATACTAGAAACCCGGTGTCGGGATGTGACGACCCCATTGCCCGCTGTCACAGCAGAGACTATTCCAGTGCAATCAATCACACTGGTGGTAGGTCTTTTGTTGCAAGAGGTCGGCTAAGTAGGTACCACCGCAGTGTCAAATATTCTGCCGCCAAATAGTAGTGCTTAGGCATTACTGTGTTCCGGTTAAGGGCACTGTACGCTAGTGAAATTACTGGGCAGAGGAGATTTAAGATCTAATATCTCGAGGTTGGCAACGCGTGAATGGCACCTACTAATGGTGCTGCAAGCGCTCATAGGCTACGGCAACCACTTACCATCAGGTGGGCGGTATGCTTGTTTGCCAACTGATAACATAAAAAAAAGAAACCATTAGTTTAGTACCCAACCATTGATGTTGATGTTATGATCATTCATATTGATATACATGATACATGTAGAAAACTTTGGTTTCTGCCAATATATGGATCAGTTTTCTCATTGTCACACAACTTGAAGAACCTTGAAATCTATCAAATATATAATGATATAAAATAAAAAATATTTTAACCAATTTTGTTGAGTGCGGACGTAACCTCAACAAAACAAGTTGTGCAATTTATTTTTCGTAACAAGTTTCGATACATTGCATGGTTAAAGTTTCTTGGTTCCACCTCACAGCTAAAAGGTTATTGTAAATTATGCCTCTCGATTTCCAGAAACATCTTGTGGGACATGCGGTAGGAATGAAGTTCCTTCATTTCATTTCTCACCATAATTTTTCTTAATCATTTTATTTCATGTGCCATCCCATCCTATGCCTTACTATTCCAACCCCCTTGACACCTCATGTCACCCCATTCCTACCAACCTTGCCACTACATGCCATACCATACCTTGCCACGCCACCTGACCCCATGCCAACATTTCAAGAGTTCAGTTCCTTAACCACAATTTTTGGTCAGATCAAAAATTAAAATAATATAAATGGTGCATCTTCCAGGCGGGTTGTGGTCTATCACAACTTCGGGTCTACCTGGCAGTAAGTCTGGCCATGGTGGGAGCGTCTTTAGAACTGGCGACCATTGCGTTCATTCTGCCTTCGGCGGAAATCGAGCTGTGTATATTACCACATGAGAAGAATTGGCTGGGTAACTATATTTTCAAAACTTTTAACCCCTTGATGTGAGTCTGGTGGCCGTAGAGGAAGTGAGGAAGTTTGGGGTGTTATCTAGAGTGAAATGAGGGTCATGATCCCCCAGCAAAAAAAAAATTGTTTTAAGAAGTTTGATTATTTCTGACTTATTTAGTAAAGCAACTCAAGAATTATGCGTAAAATACTAATTTTTTTTTTCTTTTCATTACAAATTTAAATTTCAAAAAAAAATATCGGACTGTTTGCGATAACTTCACCTGAATAAAAATAATTTTGATTTGATTTATGTGGCGCTGCAGTTCTGATCAGTATTTTGGGCTGGGCGCTGGGCGCGGTGGGGTGGGGCGCGCTGGCGGAGCGCGGGGGGCGGCGGCGCGCTCTGCACGCGGCGCTCGCCGTCAACGCGGTGTTCGCCGCCATCGCCGCCTTCATGCCCACATACGGCACCTTCATGATGGCCAGGTATGTCTGTAACATACTTCCCTTTCGAAATCCTATATGAAATATTTTAGTTTGACTTAGAAAGAGTAACTCTTTGATCCCCCCGCCCGGTGACGCTGTCAAGGCCAGTAGGGCCAACAGCAATACATATTCCGAAATAAAAACTTAGAAATTTGATGGTTAAATTCAACCAGCGACTTAAAAATTTGGACTTAAATCTGAAGGGAATTAGCGTAATAAGCTAATCTTTTCTTTTTCACAACATAATTTAAGTTTTTTAAGAGCTTTTATGAATTCACAAACAAAAGTCTCCTCCGATTTTCTTATTATAGAATAGCTTATAAGACATGGTTTATATCATATTATTCAAATTTTAATTTGATGTTTTGTTGGTCCTTCGAGCCAGATCAAAACTTTTCGCTATAGGTACCAGTGTTGGAATATATTTAAATTCTAAAAATAAGTTTTGAAATAAATTATTAAAAACTTTTTTCTGGAATTACTATTACATTTTTTAACACAGATTCTGTTCGGCGATCGGTTCGGGCGGTATAATATCGAGTGGGTTCACATACGCCGGCGAGATGGCGTCTCGTGGTCTTCGTACCGCGCTGCTGGCTGTGCTGCCGGCTGCTATGGGTGCCGGGGTCCTCTTATCTGCTGGACTGGCCAAGGCCGTGCTGCCGGCCACAGGGGAGCAGGCGCTGGTGGAGAACCGGGAGCACTTCAGCGCCTGGCACAGGTATGACGGCCGCCGAGTGTGCAGGGTGGGTAACATGAAGTCGTGATGCTTAGCAATTCTTTCGAGGCTGGGGAACGGAAACAATGGGTTTGGGATTTTTTTTTAATTACATTGGCTCGTGCTTAACTATAGTGAAGTGAATTCATGATTTGATTTTAAGCTACCCACACTGTACAGTGGTGGGAAAGACGTAATTAAATAGGGTATCCGTTTTTTTGTTTATCATAGTTAAATAAATAATAAAATAAAAAGGCTTTATTTCCTGCTTGAGACTTTTATTTGTTTACACAAACAGATAAGGTCATTAATAGGAACCTCTCTCAGATTAAGGTCTCTTCGAAATAGTGCCTTTTATGTCTGTCTTCATCAGTTTCATCTAATTTTGATCCTGCATTTTTTATGTCATCATCGCCGAGTATAGGTCCTAAAAGGCTCTAAAAAGTAATAATTTGATTGTTTTTTCTTTTGCAGATACCTTTTGCTATGTACGCTTCCGATTCTCGCGTCACTAATCAGCTTAATATGGACGCCGGAGTCACCGCGGTATCTACTGGATGTGGGACGGGAAGTTGATGCGATGACCGTTTATCAGGTAATAAGGTTTTGGGCTTTCCGAATTTAGATTCAACGGGATTAAATACAGTAATAGAACTATAAAATATTTTCTTATAACTTAGAACTGTGTAGGTGCGTTACCTATTAGGATGAACGCATCAAAAGAAGTGATGTTGCATAGGACAATATATGTTAATTATATTTTTATTAAAATTACAGAGAAATATATATTTAAAAAATTATGCAATTACGCATCTTGATTTTTACGGATAGCTTTCTTACGGATTTTTTTAGCTTGGTACTAAAGTTATATAATTTTATAAAATTTGTATTCAAAATGATCAAATTATTCGGTATTTATTTTAATAATTTTATAGGAAATTTAAAATAACTTTATTCATGAATATATTGAACAGCATTGGTCCCAAATGCGAACCCTGGGGTACACCAGATTTTACGTCACTTTCAATAGGCATATTCATAAACGCTAGTGACATAATAAAAATGTACTATAACGGTGTAAGTGATAGCATTAAAATGTAATATAAAATACTATAGCCATCACAATAATAACCTATTATACTACATATGGACAGTTTTAAGATAATAGGAGAAAACGGCACTGTATCGAAAGCTTTACTTAAGTCAGCATAAATAACGTTCACTATTTTGTATCTATAAACAAATTCAAATAATGTTTCTAAAAAGCTTACCAAGCTCGATATCGAATGTGAATCGGCGATGAGTGTGACGTCATAGCGTCCCACTAATCATAATGTGCGTAACGGGCAGAGCATCCACCTCGGGAACCAGTCGCGGCTGTGCGGCGCGGCGCGCGACGCCGAGTACCGCGCGGGCGAGCTGGCGCTGCCCGCCAAGCGCCGCCCGCCCGCGCTGCACCACGTGCGACACTCGCTCAAGATGGTGCGCGCCTCTCTCTCTCTCTCTCACACTCTACTTCCTTATCTCTCTTCCTCTTCCTAGCATTATTACCCAGGGTCTGTTTTTTACTAGCACTAGTTTCGACAGGCTAGCTTTTAAGCACAGCGATCGACATCTCACCTCAGCAACCCTAAGAGTGAACCAGCAACTCATTGCATGAAAGCAAATTACTTGCCAAGAGGTAACGATTATTATCAGATGTTATGATAGCAACCGGGACCGACAGCTTAACGTGCTCACCGAGGCACGGTGGGGAGACCCACACGGACAAACGCACAGACCGACACAGATATTATAACTGAGCGCACAGTACGCCACAACGCTCCTCTGTTTATGCCGCTCATTTCTCTCTGTGTCTCTCTCACTCCTTCTATCTATATCTAATCTAATCTATAAGCCTTCCAGCACGTCGATGTTACACATCGCACTGTTTGATTTAGAATTGTGTTAACTTCGTATTCTACTACTAAATGATCGCCGTTATTATTTGTCAACAGTTCTGGCAGGCGTTCTTTCAGATATTCTCGAGCACTTACAGGCACACCACGCTCTCATTGGCCGGGATGTTGGTATTCGCCATCGCTATACTTGTAAGTTTTAATTTCTTTAAAAATTTTAAATCAATTTTGATTTGGTTTGAAAATGATACATTCTTTGATCGCTTTGATGTTTTAATTTTTTTTTATTTGGATCGATTCTTTCGCTTTGTCTATTGGAAACATCTCCAATTTTTAAATTTAATGATTAGATTTTTGTACATTTTATGATTGGATTTAATAATTCAACTAATTACTTTTAACTTTTAAATTCTTTGATATCTACGACCTCTTTATAAGCAACTAAATGATCATCTATAAATTACGTCACATGAATTTAATTTTTTCTGACTACTCCCTCGTCATTGTCACAGCAGGTTACTTTTCTGAGAATTCCTCTTCTTAATGTGACATCACATAATGTTTGCATTTTGTACGTCTAAATATTATTGAATTAAAAAGCACTGATCTTAATTTTTGTCACATACTGTCATAGACCTACTATAAACTGAGGACCGGTCCTTCCATACAAAAAATATCCAAAGATTCGCTGGTCATCATCACCGTCAGAAACGTTAGAGCCTCGAGTGCCGTAACCGTCCCAAGCCCGCCATCTCTCAACTCCATGACAGCTCCAAGATCAAAGATTCGCTTCTTCCTTCGTAAATTTAACATCAACGAAATGAAATCTGTCACAAATTTGCATAATTACGTTTTTCCGGCGTCTGTATTTCCATACAACCTGAACCTCTTCAAGGTGCGACTACATAAGCTTCTCATGAGTAAACTCGCTCGACCGTAGATCTCATCTATACTTTCGCACTCAATGGAGGTGAATGACGAGAATATTCCAGAAAAATCAAAATTCTTTCCAGTTCTACCTATCATCATACATACCGGCGACTGTTCAGAAAATGGAAACGGAAGCTTACGAGGCGTCCAAACAGACGGTCTACAACGTCACATACGACGGCGTGCATTATAACGAGACGATGGAGAATATTGATTTCATCGACGTGACGTTCAGGAATTGTACGTTTCGGGACATTTTGATGTCGCACGTCGAATTTGTGAACTGCACCTTCATTAACTCTGCGCTGTCTAATATCAAGACTTCGTATACTGCGTTCAGAGGTGCTCTCTTCGTTAACAGCACGTGAGTAGTGTTAATATTACCTAGCGTGAGATATTAGCTCCTAAAGTCGTAAAAATTGTGTCCCTTTAACTTTTGAACTACGGGGTTTAAAATTCTGGAAAAATTAGAGCTTGCAGAATACCGCACGAACTTTCAACTAAGATAGGTCTATAAATTTAAGAGATATACAAGTTTTTCCCATAACTTTGTTTTTCATATTACTTTTAATAAATACTATGATATTACCAACTTATTTTTGCGGTCGATTTAAATTCGTTATTATTTTTAAAGTCCTTCAGATTCTTTATAACCAAGCTGCGGAACCCTTTAGTTTCAACTGTGCGTGGTCCACAACGTACTTGACTGATGTTATTTCTATTGTTAGTGTCGTTTTTTCTATAAACGTAGAATAAACTGATAGATAAAAAAATTTAAAAGATTTTTATCTTGTTACGCCAAAGAAGTATAACTTCTAACGCGTGTACATAAGTACACATACACTTTTTTTATTTAATTCAAAACCAAAAGCAAAAAATAGTAGTAAAAAAATATTGGCATAGAAGGTAATGATTTAACTTTTTTTTTTTACTAATTTCATTCTGGTGCCGGGACAGAAAGTATAATATTTTAAAATGTTTGTTAAATTTACTGAATAAAATACTGATTTACAAAATAAAGTTTTAAAAACGATAATGTGTTTACCAGTTCAATACAATTAAAAAATATGTACATAAAGTATGAAATTGTTTCGTTGGTTCGTATCAGAGTGGAGGGGTAAGGTTTAGTTTTGGAGCCGGTGTTAGACTGTGACTTTTAACAAGAAGTGTTAAACTATTGAATAAAATATTTTTTTTTTAAAGTAAGCTCTGCGCTTGCGCTAGGATTGGGTCCGTCAATAGCCCGAGAGGGTCGGGATCGAACCGGCGACTCAGAGCGGAGTCGAGCTTTAATGATAATGAATGTAATGTTTGTTAAATTGACGACGTTGTGACGCAGCGGTAGCGAACCTGTCTTTCGGGTTCGGTTCCCGCTCGGAGACATAATATGTTTGTACTGACCATGGAAGCATATTTTCCGGTCGGGGTGTATTTGTCCTCGTCCGTCGTTCCGGACCCCCGATATCAGTATCCCAGTGGGGGCCGTGGAGTGTGCAGCGTTTACTTATTGAATGCGTCTGGTCAGCGTGATCGACACGGACATGGAGATGGGCCGCGAGCTGGACGCGGCGTGCGCGCTGCGCGCCAGCGTGCTGCGCGGCGTGACCCGCGCCTGCGCGCGCCCCGACCTGCGCTGGCGCCGCAGCGCGCGCCTCGCCGAGCGCTGCCACGCCGCGCTCGGCGCGCTGCTCGCCGCGCCGCCGCTCGCGCTGCGCGCCGCGCACCGCCCGCCCGCGCACGGTGAGGCGCACACACTCCGAGGGGCAATAGGAATATTAGTAGTGCCTTGATAAAGCATTGCTAATATTCTTTATAAAAAAAAAATACCTCCACACCCTAATATCTTTACACAACCACTACACCCCAACACCCCCATCGTCACACATACACACACACACACACTGAGCACCAGTTCTTGCGGCTTTGATTACATTGTGAGCTGTAATAAACTCAGACGCGTTGATAATGCCTGAGACGGCTGTCTGAAGAGAAATGAGTTAAATTTTCTGATTAACGGTGGCTTAAAAAACACCATCAGTGCCAAGACCAGCTAGTGAGGATAAAGCCTAAGATTGTTAAACCTCGCATTATTTTATTTTTTTTTGAAAGGAGTGACAACGGATATAATCGCGAAGGGTGGCATAGGCTATTTATTGAAATAACAAAAACAAGATATTTAATAAAATTAAAAATTTTTACCTGTGTGCCCGTCTATTTGTTCCGGTGAATCCTACAAACGACTAGGATGGCTTTAAAGGAATTTTCATTGGCAGATAACTAATGTTATAAGGAGTAACTAATGCTACTTTTATTTTAGCAAAATTGTTAGTTTCTTGCAAAAAAAGAAAAATCGGTACAGTATGTGAGTGATGCCAAATAGTATTTCATTCAACTTATAATTGTTTATAATATTAAAATATACACACTTAAACATTAACTAATTTATTTTCTCTGTCGACAGTGGTAGTATGCGCTGCGTGTCTATTGCTATCTCCGTCGCTCTACGTGGCGCAGACAGAGACGGCGCTATACATAGTCGAGGCGGTGTACGTTCTACTCATTATGATAATATTCTTCAGCGTTGCCGTGAAAATACTCGACACATATCCGGCTAATTTAAGGTAATTTATTTATTTTATTACTGTTATAAATGTGATTGCATGTTTATTAAATATAACTATTATCAAGCTTTAATTGTCTATTAGGATCTAGAACTAATGACTCAATAATAATTACTTTTACAGAGACATGCAAAATGCCCTTAAGCCATTGTTTGACTTGTACAAGGCCTTTGATTGTGTGTAACATGTGACATATATAAAAAAAAATATATTTCGCTACTTAACTATAACTGTTGAACCTCGATTGATTGTATGACTATTTATTTAAATACTAAACTTTGAGAGAGGTTGGACGTGAATCGTGGGAAATCTCTAGACATAAAAATATACATTGGGGTTCTACAAGGACCTATTGTTGGCCCGTTTTTATTACTAGTCGCTACTGGCTGTGTTCAAACCCAAGGTCAAAGGGTTTTCTTAAACCTTTTTCGAATGTTATCGATGCACTGCTACAGACATATTTTTAACACTTATGATACTAGCACCTGCCCGCGACTTCCTCCGTGGTAACATTGGAATTGGGTCCAGAGAGATATTTTATTTTAATATAAAATAAATAATACATTTTCATATTACACGATTACAAATAAATAGAAAATAATGCTAACTACATTTTTTTCAGATGCACAGCCCATGGCCTTATCCTCTCCATATCGTACATGGGGGGAGCGGCGGTGAGAGGAATGGGGGAATTCGGACCTCTCCTCAGTTGCACACTATGCGCCCTCTTCGCACTCACGGCGACCGCATTCGCGACTCGCATACGGTAGAGCGAGACGGCGATATGTGTGCTGGTTGTGTTAGACAAGGACGAACATACACTGACGAATAGTGCGCAAGATGTATAAGGTATTTCGACATGTGTTAGACAAGGATAGTTATACTAAACGATTTGTGTTGAGACAAAATTCCTATAAGACAGACAAGGACGGCATGTTGTTCGTATGTTTCGAAAAAGTTTGTTTTGTATTTTGAATGTATCTTTTCAAGTGATGTAACGAATACGAATATCTGATACTAAAGTTATACATATATAAGGAACATTCGGCAATTTGATGGTATTCACTAAATACGAACATTGGGCAATTTGATGGTAGTCACTAAATACGAACATTGGGCAATTTGATTATATTCACTAAATACGAACATTGGGCAATTTGATGGTATTCACTAAATACGAACATTGGGCAATTTGATTATATTCACTAAATACGAACATTGGGCAATTTGATGGTATTCACTAAATACGAACATTGGGCAATTTGATTATATTCACTAAATACGAACATTGGGCAATTTGATGGTATTCACTAAATACGAACATTGGGCAATTTGATTATATTCACTAAATACGAACATTGGGCAATTTGATGGTATTCACTAAATACGAATATTGGGCAATTTGATTATATTCACTAAATACGAACATTTGGCAATTTGATTATATTCACTAAATACGAACATTTGGCAATTTGATGGTATTCATTAAATACGAACTTTGCGCAAGTTGATGGTATTTACTAAATACTAACATTGGGCAATTTGATGGTATTCACCGAATACCAACTTTGGGCAATTTGATGGTATTTGAATACGTGTTCGTTACGTCACTGATTTGTCTGTGACGGTGTAAATGTGTGGGTAAAGTTAGTATTGGCTATTAATATTAAAAATCGAAACTATGATTAACGTAATAAATAATTTAAAAACAGTCGAATCGATATTCACATTAATTATCAATATACATGGCAATATACATTATAATACACTATAAGAAGTTTATTAAATTACGTAACAGAATTCGACAAATATTAAATCATACAGTCTTGTGAATAGTTGTTATAATGAAAATAAACCAATTATTGTTTTGCTCATATCATTCTTGCCATTTCTTTAAATGCAAACCAAAGAAAAAGGACTGATTTGATTTTTTTTGGGAATCCTAAATTAAAAATAAACCGACTTTAAGGTCCCACCGTTATCTTATTAAATGATTTTAAAAATTTTGGTTAGGAAATTACGTGTTAGTTAAAAAATACAACAAAATTTGACTCGTCCATCTATGTCCGGTTACACGATTTTCCTAAGCCGGGGCAAAACTTGACTTGTTTTTTTTTTTTTGGAATAAAACTAAGAATTAAGAAATTTTCAAACTCAGGAATTTAGCGCCCCTTGAAATGGAGAAGGAACCTCTGACTTGCCCCCTCTTAGCTCCGGGCCCAAATTGTGGTGCTAAATTTTTCCACAATACAAATTTAGTAAAATATAGCACGCTTTCTCTAAACTATGAACCCATAGAGCATCGTCTTTTTGATGACTGATATTAAATAAAAACAAACTAAGTTCCTTGATTTATTCTGAACGAAGGACCTTTCTAAAGAAAAAATGTCCAAGATTCGCTGGTGCTCCTTCGTAAATTCAACGGAACTAAGTTAGCCAAACGTTTATAATGATTAAATTCGTTTCGTTGCGTTGGTGTTGAATTTAAAAAGGGGCACCAGCACATCTGTGACATTTTGTTAAAAATTATTTCTAAGAAATTACAAAATTTTATTTGATTAAAATTTAAAATAATAAATATAAATGACAATAAACTAATTACCACTTAAAAATATCATGGCCGATGAAAATTGGTAAATCACTAAAATATACGTAATATTTTATCACAACCCTTCAATGTCGTTATGGGGTAAAATATAACTGAAGCGTCTTAAAATAAGGTATATGTATTTTTAAATAAAATACCTATGGGAGTCTACCATGAACTCTTATTTCGAGTTCGCTCAATTGACGACCTAAACTGAGCCGTATCGCCATTTCATAGTTGGTACCATGACATCCTAAAAGGATTCATTATTCAATATATTAAGTTAAAGGAAGTTACAGAAAATTATGATCAAATTAAAATTATTTTATTATTTTGCACCGTTAATTCGCGAGTCGCGGGCTCGATCCTGACCCCCTTGGGATATTGTCGTACCCACTCCTAGCGTAAGCTTGGAGCTCATTTGGAGGGACGATAGGAGTATTAGTAATGCCCTGTAAAAACCAATGCTAATATTCTTTTTTATCTATATTACTACCTAAATTGAATTGCATCGCAATAGAATTGTATAAATAAGTTCATGGTAGCCGCCCTGATTTGAAAATAAAATGGCGTACACAAAAAACAAAAATACGTTGGCAGCTAATATGTATAGAATGTAAATATTGTTATTAAAAACTAAGCTAATTATTTACTCTCATACAAGATTTCTCCTCAATATGTAACAATAACCGAGTTGTGATTTATAAATAGATTAAATTAAAAGAAATTAGTCATTATATCAATAGGAAATTGTACAAAGACGAAACTAAATCGATCAATACTTTAAATAAAAACTTTTTCGTAATGTTCCATAGAATAGATATTAAAAAAAAGTTCGAAATCTAAAGCCGGTTATACACTTAACGTATTTTACGCACGTTTTTCACGGACGCACGATTCGAGAAAGTTATATCTACTGAATGTTGTACAACACATTTTGAGAACGCATGTTTCTAGAACTTACGCGTTACGAAGGAAAGAGATGAAGAATGTCGCGAGCGATTTCGTACCTTATGCCTCTGGTAACTATATTAACTATAAATAGCCTTAATAGCTCAACGGTAGAAGGGTTCGCTTCGTTAACTGTTAACTGTCCCCCTTGGGCTTGGGCTTGTTGCACCCACTTCTAACGTAAGCGCAGAGCTTATTCGGAGGGGCAATAGGAATATTATTAATATCTTGAAAAAGCATTTCTAACATTTCAAAATGTTGGCCTTACTATTGTCGTAACGCAGCGAAAATACGGTACGTGAGTAACCGGCCTAACTTCGAAATTTTTAGTCACTAATTCTAAACTAAGAAACTAAATAGTCGTTTCGCCAATTCGATCTTGCACTCACATAAATATATAAATAACGCTTTGTAGACTAACAATGTTATAAATGATAGTCTTATATGTAAAATTTGCTACTGCGATTTTAGTTGTTAAACACAATTATAGAATTTGAATGAAAGAAATCATATTAAAAATACACTTTGATATTTACGTTTTCCAAAGTTCATGAAATATTATCCACAAAGTCAAATTTTATAATTTATTTGAAGATTTTTTTAAAGTATTTATTCTATATAATTGCATATTGATAGGACATAGTTTCTCAACCTTGTGGTTCAATACAACAAGAAATAAATAAATGACGTCTCGGACTGGCACATAAAGAGTTTCATACAACTGTAGTACTGTACCGGATACAGTAGTACTGTAAAAAAGATAAAACTTCCGGTGTTCCGATTTTTAAATATATTACAATTTTTTCATTCATTCCATGAAAAGGACAGCGGAGTTATAGCAATAATTATATGAATGATAATTTGTACTTATTAACTAAATGTAACCTTAAAGAAAATCGAATCATAGTTACGTTTTCATTTAATATATTTTCGATCGGGGGTGTCTAGTTTTCTAGGTGGTCTCGATAAAAGGTTGAGAAACAGCGATTTCGGTTTAAAAAAAAACATAAAACAAAAATAATAACGGACCAAAACATAACTTGCTTATATGTAATTCATTAATCATTTTAATAAAAAAAATGGTTTCGGATTGATATAAATCGGTCGTGGTATAGAAAGACTTTCGAAAAATGACAAATTATTACCATCAAGAAGATGGTCTCTATAGACCTCACCACGAGAAACTACAAATTTTGTAAACACAGATGCAGTGGCGCATTAACAAATTTTCAAGGTTTACGTATTTCAAATGTTTCCGAGTGTACATTACCCCTTATACTGTAAGTGGGTGGAACTGGAGACTTGTCCGTAGGAATAACACTACTGCACTTTTGACTGTACTTCCTTTTATTGAACTGATGGTATATCACTACATAGTATAAAACAAAGTCGCTTTCTCTGTCCCTATATCCCTATGTATGCATAAATCTTTAAAACTACGCAACGGATTTTGATGCGGTATTTTTTAATAGATAAAGTGATTGAAGAGGAAGGTTTATATGTATAATAACATCCATTAAATAGTGGGGACATACTGTTATTTTTGAGGTTTCTAATGTGATGTCGTAAATAATTACATTTAACGCGTGCGGGCCGCGGGCAGTAATGAATACATCAAAACTACTGCATCGATTTTAATCATTTTTTCAGTGAATGACATAGGCTATATATTTTATACCCGTGCGAAGCCGGAGCGGGCCGCTAGTATATATATATATATATATATATATATATATTCAATATAACCAAACGTTAGCACGACTCAATGTGTTGGTTACGCCATCTATTATACATTTAAAGAATCGAAAACGTTATATACTTCTCTGTATACTCTAAAATATTACACGACCAAGTAAAATTAATAATTAGTTTCTTATTACTCTCACGTAACTATGAGTTGTTTTTATTTGGTTTTAACGTAGTAGTGGTTCTTTATATAGAAAATTTATAGCTTCTCGTGAAAGGGACTGTAGTGAAAAAAACTTTAAAGCGATCGCAAGGTTTAATCGTGTAAGGTTTTCTTTACATAGATTATGTTTATAATAATTTATTTGAAGATTTGGATAAAGTTGAACATATCGTGAGGAAGCGATGGTTGTATTTCTATTTATTAGACACTAGTTTTCACGAAAAATACATAACATTTAACAAAAATAAAGAATTCCATAGTCTAAATAAATGTAAAGACAGAAAAATCTTAAAATGATAATCGAGAAACAATAAAACTTTTATGTAGATATGAGATTGTTTTCGACAAGATACTTGTTTTTTTTTTTAATATAAAAAATGGACCCTTTCCATTGAAACATTTGTCTATTTTATATTTATGTTACAAGATGGGATATGCACTGAAATAAAAAAATAAGACTATTCAAATTGTTTTTAAAACGAAAAATTTAAGCAAAATTTTACTAAAGAAAATTGGTTTAAAAATAAAAAAAATCGTATTTATTTATTTAATTGTAAATTATGTATACTTTTTTTTAATTTAAGTTGTTTCAATAATTATACAGCTATACTGTACGTGGGATGTGTCTCAGTTGAATTTCAGGGTTTTGACGCTAATTCTTTACATGTATTTTAGTAAGTTTTGGGATTTTTTCTATAATTTTTAAACCTGATGATTATTATATTGCGACAAGTTTCTGTTCAAGAATGGAAGAATTTATATCAAAGTCGCCATCTTGCGAAAAGTCTAATTATAACAGTCGAGATTTCACTATATGGTAAACCCTAATTTTACTACGTAATCTCGTTTCAGAGCCGCCATTGTGTTTAATGTAATGTCAAAAAAGATTATTTTTCAGCCCTAACTTCACACTTAATGGTTGTCAATGTCATCAAACGTCTCATGTTTACGTCATTTTGACATTGACAACTGACATTTATTTATATAATCTGCAATTACGAAGCCAGATTATAAATACTGATATAGTTACAAAACTATAATTCTATTTTTAAAAGAATTATAGTGTTATAAAATAATCTATAAGTATGTTAATTTAGCGTGATATATTGTAGCGACGCCATATCTAATAAGTGATATTCGTATAGACTGCTTTATGTTTATTACTAGATAAAAAAAGACATATTTTTATTATACCCACACGAATTAGATAATCCGCCATATATTATAGCGATCGGTGGATTTTGGTGTTAACCGATCTCAGATTTGACGTTGAATGTTGCCATAACAAATAAAACTTGCCATACACAATACTCTTAAAGTATTAAATTTAACACCAGAATTCACTGTCGTATGTAGATTAAGTTTCGCGGTTTTAATTATATCATTCCCTGTATCGACTGACATCACAATGAAATAGGGTTGTCACTTCAATATTGTTTTATAAATATATCGCACCTTTAGGATGAAAACTACGTAACTCAAAAGAGCAACTTTTTTGGAATCAACAAAATAAGTTTTAAAATATTGACACCTGCACAATCTTTCGTATATTATATATTTCTGGGTTATTTACGTCAGTTATTTACGCTCGAATATGGCTATGTTTGGACTATTGTTATATTGAGAATTTCGTTGTAAGTCTTTTAGGCTGATTTTTTTAATTGTGGCGTTTTCATTCTAAATATGCGATATATGGAGTGGTGGCAACCCTACTTGTTTCCTATCACATAATGACTAGTCAATTTTTTTCATCCGTTGAACGAAATTGGTGAATCTTAGTTTGTAATATAGCGTTTATTATGTAATGTCAATTTATAGTAATTTTGTAAGAGATTATTATTTGCGATGCAAAAATATTAGCCGTTTCTTTTTTTGTTATAGTAGAAGAGCCATGATTATAACCTGTGTCTCAGTCTGGGCGTTTGTCCTTGTAGGTCTGCCCACCATGCCTCGGAGAGCACGTTAAGCTGTCGGTCCCGGTTGTTATCATAACATCTGATAATAATCGTTAACTCTTGATAGGTAGTTTGTTGTTATCCAATGAGTTACAGGTTCGACCATAGGGTTACGGAGGTCAGATGGCAATCGCTCTGTGTAAAAACTAGTAACCCGTCAAATCCGGATAACAGTAATGAGCAGACCCAGGGTAAATACCGGGAATTATGCTAGAAAGGCGAAAGGGTTAAGCAACTTTAGTTGCAGTCAGTTCGTGGATGGGTGATGGTGATACTGTAATGTATTTTAACTGAAGGTCTGATCACTTGATAAGGTCTTTTATTATGCGTCATAGATTTCTTCAATATTAGTAATTTTATTATTAACTTTTGCATCGCAAATAAAATCATAGACGCAAATAATCATAGAGTAGATAAAATTAAATAAAAATTGTATTTACATTAATTTTTACGAATTTTGATTTGTATAAAGGATGATTCGAATGATGTCGAAAGTGCAATAAGTATAATATATGAATCTTCATATTCAATCATTATTTTAAATTAATTTACTGTACCAGTAGAGTCACGAATAGCGGCTTTATTTATGTTGTGTTTATTAAAAGGGGGAAGTTTTTTAGCAATATCGAAAGGGTTTCGAGAAAGTTCCATCCGCAGAGTTTTATACGGGATTTTTCTGGAATATAACTACAGGGCTGTGGACAAAATACACATCATTTACTTTAATTCTCTGTATAAGCCATTTACAAAATGACGTTACAGTGACAACCACTAGTACTGGTGACAAAAAAGTTGATTGGTCAATTATTTAAAATTGTGTTATTGGGAGAGTCTAAAGGTTAACGTAACCTAAAAAAAAGGAATAAAAAGCTATTTCGAAGCTTATGACCCTAGTATTAAGGTTCTCCGTAACTATGTAAGTTTCTCTAAAAATTTTCTTGCGAAACCGTGTGAAACACTATCAACAACTTCACATTATTAAAATTTTATATAAATGAATATAGTCGCTATTCGTTAAATTTACAAACAAAACTGAAATTGAAAAATGTATTTTATTTTTCACATTACAAGTTAGTTTATAATTTATATCATTTATGAATACATATCTTTAGTTAAGTAATATTTTAATGTATTTTTTGTGGAATGGAGGTGAAAGATTGGAAACCTAACATTCTCATGAAATTATGCTATAAATAAATGAAAATAAACAAATTATATTTTCTTTTATTTTACTGTGGCCTTCTTAGTTAAGATAACTGGATTTATATAGAAAAGTTAGGGAATTAAAGATTTTTAATTGCTTGCTGCTTTTAGTTAGAAAAAAGTTATATACATAATATACATAAAATCTAAGGGTTAGTAAAAATAATTGCTACTACTAAATGCAGGCCTTTTTTTGTCACTCATTTTGAAGTTATAAAAAAAGTTATACTTCTTTTGGCGCGTTAGAGAAAAATGATAAGAGTAAATTTGTACGATGCGCGCGCACACCGTCACAAAAACCGACACCCTGAAGTTAGCTATAGTCAACATTTTTTTGTGATATTTAAATAAACTTTAACTAGATAATGCGTTGTAATAAAACTTTCAATGTATTAAATACCTTTTTCCATTGTTAGTGTCGTTTGTTCTACAAACGTAGAATAAAGGCGAAAGATGAAATTTTTGAAAAAATTATCTTGTTACGCCAAAGAAGTATAACTTCTAACGCGTGTACATAAGGACACACACACTTTTTTGGCACGTTAATTCTCGTAAGTTTGAAGTCATGAAATGTTTATACAAAACAAAGATTGTATATTTTAAAAACCTATTTAAAAAAAAATAAAGAACTAGGCTTTAGTAAAGGAAATGCAAAAAAAAAACAATAATTTTGGAAAATTTTAATTTCTAAACTAAACTAATACAATAGACGTAATAAAATAAATATATTTCCTTATCACGATAACTGTAGACTGTTGCCGATCTTGTGGATACTGAAATAAAAAATTTAAATTACATTATAATAATATCTTAACGCTTAACAATTAAGTTACAAGAATATTGTACTAAAGACATGCTGCTCTCAGCACAAACGGGCCGGCTCGACTGGGGAAGTACTACCCTCTCTTTTTTTTGTTACAAGTTGGCAAACAAGCATACGGCCCTCCTGATGGTAAGTGGCTGTCGTAGCCTATGAGCGCTTGCAGCACCATTAGTAGGCGCCACTCACGCGTTGCCAACCTCGAGATATTGATTCTTAAATCTCCCCTGCCCAGTAATTTCCCTAGCGTACAATGCCCTTCAAACCGGAACACAGTAGTGCCTAAGCACTACTATTTGGCGGCAGAATATTGGACACTGCGGTGGTACCTACCTAGCCAGCCTCTTGCAACAAAAGACCTACCACCAGTGTGACTGATTGCACTGGCGGAATAATCCCTGCTGTAACAGAGGTTATCCCAACAGCGGGCGATGGGGTCGTCACACCCCGACGCCGGGAAACTCTCACAGAAAATCGGCGTCAAGTAACAGTATCAGTAGGTACTGTTGCGTTTCGTGCGATGAGTGAGAGCGCCGGAGGCCCAATCTCCCACCCCGCTGTTCCCTTCCCTTTATCCCTTCCTACTTCCTGCTGTTCCACGGATTGGCGACGCGCATGTTCATAGGTAGCGGTGACTGCTCACCATCAGACGGACCGTATGCTTGTTTACCAACCGCCATGACACATTAAAAAAAGGATCCAGTATTTTACTCAAAAAAATGAGAAAATTAAAAAAAAATTAAAATTCAATTCAACCCGGTTGTGCACAATACTCTACGACTTATATTTAATTTCTATTTACATAATGCATTTTTATGTTATACGTATATATATTTTAATATTTATTAGTTTATTATACTCATGTATATTAGTGACCGACCGAAATTTCGGTTTCGGTTTCGGTTTCGGCCAGTTTCGGCCAAAAATCTAGTTTCGGCTTTAGTTTCGGTTTCGGCCAAAATATAGCCGAAACTTTCGGCCTCGCCGAAACTCGAGTGTTCGTGAGTTTTCGTGCGTTGTTCGGTAAACTTCGCAGCTAACTCGTGACCGCTAATTATTTAGATTGATCTTTAAAATATTGTAAACACAACGTATTACTAGTTAGTTAGTTAGTAGTAGAACGGTGGTAGGTCTTTTATTGCAAGAGGCCGGCTAGGTAGGTACCACCACAGTGTCCAATATTCTGCCGCCAAATAGTAGTGCTTAGGCACTACTGTGTTCCGGTTTGAAGGGCACTGTACGCTAGTGAAATTACTGGGCGAACGAGATTTAAGAACTAATATCTCGAGGTTGGCAACGCGTGAGTGGCACCTACTAATGGTGCTGCAAGCGCTCATAGGCTGCGGCACCCACTTACCATCAGGTGGGCTGTATGCTTGTTTGCCAACTTCTAACATAAAAAAAAGTTTTGTACCTAGTATATCTAACTACAACTTGTTTGGTTTTTTTAAGTTTTCTCCTAAAGGTAAGTCCTCTATATACATTGGTATAATAAGAGTAACATTTATTTATATTTTCCGTAATTTCAGTTTCCATGAAGTCTTCATTCCTTTTTTTTAATGTTGATCTGATCTTGATCATTTAACAAATATTTTCTAAGTGGTATAAACAATTATTGGAATGGATTGTAATTAAAAATAACAACAATTAAAATTCAACTTTACTTCTCCTTCATGCTAATATAACTCTGGACAAGTATTTAGGGTCACTTAAGAAAACATTAGAAATAATGAACGCGGAATGTCATGGAAGAGAAAAATGTACATTTATTATTAAACTCGTCTAAAAAGTAACGTTTTCTATTAAAAATTAACATTAAATGTGATTGCCATTATTAGCTATAGCCATATCGACAACTGCATGGACTCGATCAAATAATGACACGTTTCGTTAGTGAAGTTCTTCCAGGCGTCTTTGGAACTACTATATAGTTGGTTTAAATTTCCAGTTTGTCGTACCACAAATGTTCCAAAGAATTCATGTCTAGGCTATTGGCAGGCCAATCTAAAACTGATAGTAGTTCACCGGTTAGAAATCATTTAATAAACAGTGAAGTATATTTTGGATCGTTTTCGTGTTAAAGCGCCCATGTAACTTCGCCACTAAGTTCTAGTCCAAATATTTCTCTTTTAATAATTACAGAGCCCACAAAGGGAACTTTTTATAAAGCTATTACCAGTCTGCGATCTAAATTTCTTTCTAGGTACACAGTTTCAGTAGTTTTATAGGTTTGAAAATATTGCAAAGCGTTGAAAACCATAATTTTGGAGCAAATGATAAGCTATTTTACGGTATGGACATTTACGTTGATATAAAATTGTTTTCGCTTGGTCGTTTCACAACTTAAATAAGTGACCCGTGTTTAAGTAATAAATTGTGATATTGATTTTAGAAATCAATACTATAAATGAAAGAATGACGCCAAATAAAAATACAAAAGCTTTCCGCCTTTGTATTTCAGGTTTATTTTTAAAAATCGAAAATAAAACACTAACTCTTGCTGTCCCAAATGAGATGGTCAGCCAGTAAATGATCAATTTCGATGCAAGAGATTTCTTTTTAAATAAACTAAATTAAAATATTCTTAGCTTCGAAAAAGTATACACCATTGATTACATTACTTTACAACAAACAGTATCTCATAAAATTAAACTTTTAAAATATTTAACCAAATTATTTTCCGTTCCTAATTAGTTGACTACAAATTTACGAATGAGCTACATGCAAATAAATGTTAAAAAACTTAAAATTCAAATTTCAGTAAAAAAAACGTAATTTCAAATATTTTTTAAAAGTTTCGGTTTCGGTTTCGGTTTCGGCCGAAACTGAGAGGGAGGCCGAAAGTTCGGTTTCGGTTTCGGTTTCGGCTGAAAAACCACTTTCGGTCGGACCCTAATGTATATATTTATTATAATATATTGTGTGTATTAAGTGTATGTATTAGTGTGTAGTTATTTGCGTGTATGTTTATTTTATTGCTACACCACCCACAACTTCATGCAGGTCTCCTATCCTTAAGGTTGTCTGGAAGAGATCGCTTTTAAGCGATAAGACCGCCTGTTGTGCTCGTTTTCTTTTTTAAGTGTCGCTGTTATATTGGTTTTTTTTTGTGTACAATAAAGTATTAAAATAAAATAAATACTCTTTTACTCACCCACACTTGTATGGATAGTGCATGATCTTATTTATTTTATTTTCATACTTTATTGTATACCACAAGAAAAGTAATACAAACTATAAATAAAAATCACATGTACAATTGGCGGTCTTATCGCTTAATAGCGATCTCTTCCAGACAACCATGGGCTAGGAAAGAGATAGAAGAGAGGGTATGCCGTGGTGTGGTGTAAATAGTTATACATAAACATACATACAAATAACTACACAATAATACATAAACATAATAAGTACATACTTATATATGATCTTAGACATATGTATGAAGACGACATTGGTGGTAGGTCTTTTGTTGCAAGAGGCCGGCTATGTAGGTACCACCGCAGTGTCCAATATTCTGCCGCCAAATAGTAGTGCTTAGGCACTACTGTGTTC
This sequence comes from Hestina assimilis, assembly GCA_023373885.1. NCBI lineage: Eukaryota > Metazoa > Arthropoda > Insecta > Lepidoptera > Nymphalidae > Hestina > Hestina assimilis. Next base: position 793,975 of record CM041767.1, on the reverse strand, counting down.
CGGTTTGAAGGGCATTGTACGCTAGTGAAATAACTGGGCGAACGAGATTTAAGAACTAATATCTCGAGGTTGGCAACGCGCGAGTGGCACCTACTAATGGTGCTGCAAGCGCTCATAGGCTGCGGCAGCCACTTACCATCAGGTGGGCCGTATGCTTGTTTGCCAACTTCTAACATAAAAAAAAAAAAAAACGAGCAATTTAAGAGCTTCATTCCAAAAACACAGTTTTGAAAGAAAATGCTGAATACTTACATAATACCACCATTGACATCTTCTTTAAATCCAAATCTATAGAACATACTATTTAATTCCTCGACAAGATCACTCATTCCGGAACATTCCACATTCCTCTTGAGATAAATATCATAGAAAACTTTTATGGCCTCGGCTTCTTCATCATCAAAGGACCCGAGAAACCTGAATTCATCATAAACTGCATCATCAGCGAACTCTTTAAAATAGTCAACTAACAATTCCAAAAGAGTTCTCAAAGAGTTCTTCGTTTCATCATCTTTTGGAACAACTGTTGCATCTTTTGTTGTATCTATTGATGAATCTTTTTCCTTTTCATCTATATCTATTTTCTCATCTTTATCTTTAGTTTCCTTATCTTTATCTATAGTTTTATCATCTTTGTCCTCGCTTTCATCTTCTCTCAAATCTTCTGGCATTACCAGATATACATTCTCTGGTGCCTCTTTGTATAGGCACAATTGCCTGAAATTATGAAATTAATAGTCATCAGAGAACCATTCTGATTTCAGAAAGGCCATAGAAAATACACACCCAGGGTCTGCTTACTTTTATCCAGATTTGACAGGTCACTAGTTTTTACCAGTTTTTACCAGTTTGGGGAACCAGTAACTCATTGGGTGAGAGCAAATTACTTATCAAGAGTTAACGATCAGATGTTATGATATCAACCGGGACCGACAGCTTAACGTGCTCTCCGAGGCACGGGAGACCCACATGGACAAACGCCCAAACCGACACAGATATTTATAACACATTGTTATCACATAATCGTTAACTCTTCATAAGTAAAATTGCTCTTATCAAATGAGTGGCTGGTTCGCCCTTAGTGTTCCGGAGATAAGATGGCAATCGCTCTGTGTAAAAACTAAAAACCTGTCAAATCCGGATAAGAGTAATAAGCAGACCCTGTATAATACTTACCGATGCGATGCCTTCCCATCACTCTTAGTACGCAATAAATATCTATTGTGTGCTAAAATGTCTCTTGCTAAGTTCAAATCTGTCTCCTCAACAAAATCCAATTCCTCAACACAAGTACACTCTCTCAGACTTTCAACTATATTATGAACTCTCTTTCTGTCGTGATTCTTCAGAGACTTATCAAATAAAACATCAGTTTCTCCATTATTTTTAACAAAATCAAGTATCTCTAGAAGGAGGTTCGTCTGGAAATAGTTTTTGAATTCAATTTCTTCATCTTGTTTCCTTGTCTGTTTGTTTTCCGATGCATGACCGAGACCTAATGTGCTTACAGCCTGTGTAAATGAAAATGAATCTAAATATAATATAATTGGAGTGTCCGTTTGTAATATTGAAATAACCGTTTATTACTACATGTATATAATTATATATACGGTACATACACCAAAATAACATTTTTTACCATTTTTGTCTGTCTGTCTGTCTGTTTGTTCCGGCTAATCTCTAAAATAACTGAAAGAAAAAATTGTACATCACGCGAGCAGAGCCGCAGGCTCAGCTAGTATTAAATAATTATCAATCAAGTGCATTGTGGACCACGCACTGTCGAAACTAAAGGGTTCCGCAGCTTGATGATGAAGAATCTTAAGGACTTTAAAATTAATAAAGAATTAAAAGTGACCGCAAAATAAGTTGGTAAAATTCGATGATGTCGTAAATAATCCATTTTTTCCGCTTACATTGAAACAAACGCAGGCTGAACCCTACGAGATTTATCAAAATAACATTAATGAATAAATCAAAACTACTGGATCGATTTTAACCATTTTTTCATTGAATGACATAGGCTATATATTTTATACCCGTGCGAAGCCGGAGCGGGCCGCTAGTATAGGATAATACAGAGCTTATATTTATAATGAATATAACTTACATAAGTAGCTTCAGGAGCTATTGGGTCGATTATGCCGTCGCCATCTTTACCGAGACCACCACCTTTCCAGCCCATTTTTTCTAACAAACTGACAGATATTTCTATTATTATTATTATATATATATATATATATATATAAATATATATAAATATCTATTTTTGTTTGTCCTAATGTTTGTTTTTCAAGAGAAAACTTTCAAGCAAAAGTGAAAAATTTACGATTGAAATGATCGATTTGTAACTTGTTACGTCAAAATGGCGGCGTAATTAAAAAAAATATTATGCACTAACTTTTGCCCGTGGCTACGCTCGCGTGAATGCTATATTTAATAACGTATCCTTATTGAAATAGAAATATATGACTCCCAAAACAAACTTTTAACCCCTTTTCCAGACTCGATTTTGTTTCATGACGAAAAAATAAAATTAAAGTGTCTGTTTGTAACTTCAAATTAAATGCCTTTTACTAAATATGAAATAATTTTAGTCTGTCTTTCTGTTTGTTCCGGTAAATCTCTGATACAGCTGGTCCGATTTTAACTAAACTTTCACTGGCAGATTTGATGTTACAAGTAGTAATTAAGGTTTTTAACTTAAGCTTGAAACTTTTGTTTTAGAAAAACAATTAGGTTTCTGTGCAATAAAGAAAAATGGGTACACCATGGGAGCAGAGAAACTGGCACAGGTAGTTTGTAGTATTTCGCAGTGACATTTCAGTTTTTGTTTCGCCAGTCTTTCGCCAGTTTGTCGTGTAGAGAAGTAATTTTGGAGCTGGTGGTAGACTGTGACGTTCAACAAATAAGTGTGACGCTTTTTATGTGTGTGTTGTTTGTGTGACTTTTAAAAAGTACTTTTGAATAGTCAAGCGCTACCGTCGGTTAGGAAGATTGATTCTATCGAGAAGAACCAACAAGAAACTCGACAGTTACTCTTTTCAAATATGTTTTTTACAATTGTATTTTTTATTATAAAATTTGGTTCTTGATCCAGCAATATTAAGAGTCCCAAGCATAAAAATATTTGAATTTAATTATTGATTAATAGAATTTATCAAAGTATAATTACCTTTTGCCCTTACTCATTTCAACGGGACCTGCGAGCATTTTATTGATTGTCTTAGTCAATTTGTTTTTTAATGGAGCCTTAACCTTTTTATGATTTTTATTCACATTTTGTGACATATTGCGGAGTTTATTATCTCCCCGTTGCCAACATATCCAATTATTCCCTTGGTCTGAGTAGTAAGATCTGCAATTCAACTTCAACATAAATTTGGACGCAAATAAGCAATACCATGTCAACCCACAAAATTGAAAAAACTGAGTTATATATGCAGAAGTGTTGATAAATCGCTGAAGAACATTTTGCTGTAATATTTGTAGGGTTTTAAGCTTTAAGACTTCTAAAAAAGCCATTTTTTCAATCAAGTAATTTATTTATTTTTAAACATTTTGGGTTTATATTATATACGAAATATGCAGTTTGTATACTTATTTTTAGTGAAAATAAGTAAAATAACTTGCATAAATCTGAAATTGCCAAAAACTTGACCAATACATTAAATAAAAATTCATATAACGCAAGTTGTTCAAAATTTTCAAACACGTTTTTCTCATTTGTGTGGGTTGACATGGTATTGCTTATTTACGTCCATTTAATATACCAGTTCTCAGTTTGTATTTAACTGTCTAGACTATGATGTGCAGGGATGATCATGGCTTTAATAACAATGTTGAATTTACAAAGGAGTCATAACAATATTTCGCCATTTCTCTGTATGGGAGGGTCGGTCCTTAGTTTATAGTCAATTATTACTAATTTATTTAAGAAATTATTAAACCTTTTGTTTACAATAAAAGTAAAACTTACGGAGGTAAATAACGATTTTTGTTCGTATCGGGGTTTTTGTACAGATTAACCTTTTCTATTGTTCTTATTTCATTACAATTTCCTCGATATATTTTCACTTCCAAATTGTTTTTATAGTTTTCGAAATTTTTATCTTCAGATATTGTTGCATCGTTGTAATATTCATAATTATCATCATTCATATATGGTTGATCTTCACAATATTTTACTTTAAAGCCATCGATTAAATGTTTCTTTTTGTTTCTATTCGAAAAACTCCGATTTTCAGACATTTGGGATTATGTTAATCTTTTGCAATCAACTGAACACTCGACTTGACATATTCATTATTTTACGCTTTAAAATCTGCAATATTTATTGATGATTGAATAATAATTATTAACAGCAATCGGAAATTTCTCTTTATCGATCATCAAAAAACAATATTTAAATAAATAATAATGTTAGTATTCAGTCCGATCTGACGACCTCCTGATCTCCACCACATTCACCACAATCTCCACAGTCGTTAAATGTTAACTGACAGTGACAGCACAGCGTCAAGGTTGCCATAATTACAGAGATGTGTTCGTGGATAATGAATACATATTGGCACAAAAGCAAAAAAAGTTACGAAATAAGAGTTAGGCAAACACATTAACGTTCCTAATTTTTGCCCAAATAAGTTCGTGAAATATATGTATTATATAGTTTCGTTGGGCATCTGCTATGATTATCAGGAGTTCCACATTCAAAAAAATTATTCGGGAGCAAATGGACAAGGAACTTGAAAAATATAATATATAAGTCGCATAGGTGAGCCTATAACATTAGACGCGTTTCTCGCTTTCTACAAAACCCTACCACCAGATAGGAACCTTGAATCAGGACCTGAATTAGGTAATAAATTAAATAAAAGAGTATTTAATATTGCCAACATTTTATTACACTACAAATTATTTAAACAGCTATTATGAACAAAAGTAAAACAAAATATACGTTTTATAAATTCACATTCTCAAGAAAATTAAATATTATATTTGATGACATGATTACAGAAAATCAATTAAAAACTTTTTATTTAATGTTTTACTTTTGATATTTTATGTGTGCGAGTAAGATGCCTATGTATGCTATCTCGCTCTTGCCTAAAATGTTGCAATTATTCGGTCATCCAGTACAATCTTGAACCAAAGCGTGCAGGTTTTTTCTCGAAATCGTCTGGAAGACCTGGCGTTGCGTCTGGGTATACAGTCTTTCCTTCGACTGGTGGTTTAGGCCTAAAAGAATACAGTTTTTTTTTATTTAACGACGATTGACAAACAAGCATACGGTCCGCCTGATGGTAAAGTCAACTATAAACGCTTGCGATACTTGAAGTATCACATGCGCGTTGACAACCCAAGGAATAGGAAGGAATTGGTGAAAAAGTATAAAAGAAAGGGGACAGAAAGGTGGGAGTTAGGAAGCATCACACGAAACGCAATAATACTTTGTTTCTTTCGCCGTTTTTCTGTGAGAGATTAGTACTTCAAGTTTGAGCCAGCCTGAGAGGGGTCTACTACTACTAAAATATTATAGAAATATAAAAATAAAACAGTTTCACTGATCAACAACTCATCAGGGGAGCACAGACTTACTATAAGTATATAGTATATAGACAGGTTCTTCATTACAGACAAAATGTTAAAGAATCGCTGTTCCTTCCCAAATATAACACCAACGCAACGAAACGAAACTAGTCACAAGCTTGCAAAATATTCAAATAAAGTCAGTGTCTATAATATAAACTAGGTCTATGTTGGCGAGCCATTTTTTATATTGCAAGCCCTATTGAGGAAAAATACTTGGGATATTCTTCTTTCTAGGTATTCCCGGTATTTTACCCACAGTCTACTTATACACTTATGGAAGAACCAGTAACTCATTAAATAAGAGCAAATTACCTTTCCAAAGTTATCATATTTCAATTATTATTAGATGTAATGATGTTATTTATAACATACATCTGCGGGTATCGAACCCGCGACTGTTTAGGCCTTTTCAGCCTTCAAAGCAGGCTTGCTTACAACATGGCACAACAGTCTTCTAGTATAAATGCTTGCAATACTATAAATATACTATTGCTGAGGTTTTAAAACCGTGTAGTCTATACATTTCACGTTTAGAATATTAGTTACGCATTATGATAGTAAATTTTACCTCTTGGTGGCGTGAACTCTCGCCTCACAGAAGTATCCAAAGTCAGGGCGTTCTAAATTAAGCTTTTCGAGCATACATTTATCGAATACACCCTGTGTCTTGCGGCAGCTGCAAGTTAAAAATTAAATGATTTAAATATAATTTACTGATTTTGCATTATTAATATTATCATGTCATTAGGGAAGCTCATTTCTATCCAATAGCACAATCAATAATAAAAGTCATTAATAAAAACTAAAAGAATTTAATTTAATATTTAGTAGACAAAGAAAAATGATAGATGGAGCTATACCAAGTTGCCATTCTTGCAAACACGTAGCAAGGTATTATCTTACTCTATTTGTCATATCGACAGTAAGAGAGAGAAAGAGAGAAGAGATAATTAATACATAAGCATGGCAACATCGCTCTTATGTCTCACTTGTTTGTGTCGCCTCATTTTTGTCTGTCAGTTCAATAATTTTCAGAGAAATCAATGAATGAAGCCAAATTCAGTCTTTGATTGATAAAGAAACAAGGGTTAAGCTTCTTTAGGTGAAGTTTATTTATGGGAGACTGCATTTTGATATTTCAAGTGATGCTCAGTTCACTCATCAACATGAAAATTGTCAATTAACTTAAGTCAAACACCTATTTGGGTAACTTTTATTGGAATGGCAACATTTAATTTATTAAATATACTGTTTATGATTAAAAAAAAACTTATTATTTGTAGTCGTTGATTACATTAGTCTGACAGTTTGGTGAACTACATGAGAAGCAAAACTACAAACATTAAATTAATTATGCACAGTTATTTATTAAAGAGATGACTTAAATTATTATCACTTACTGATCCAATCCAAAATCACCAGAGCTTTTATCAATGCAATGGGCGTACTGGTTGAACTCAGCAAGACAAGCCGACTTCACCTTTCGGAAAAATTCCAAAGTGCATGCAGTAACCACTTTTCCCTCATTGATACACTTTCGAGGATTATTCTCTTCTACACGGCAGAGCATAAATTCCTGTAATTAATAATAAATACTATAACTTTTTCTGCCTAAGCTTTTCCTATCCTCTGACGGGTTCTGCTTATTAGTCCTGTCACAATTTACCAGATTACAAATTATTACACAGAGCAATTGCCATTCAAAGTCATTTATAAACAGACTATTGTTTTTATGAGAGGGTGCAAATAGTTGGAGGAATCTCTGGCCACACAACACACATCTGTAACCCCATAAACCCCATACTGTAGTGTGTTGAGAAAACCTCAGCAGGGAACTCATTCTACAACCACAGGGTTCGCAGAACGAAATACCTTTGGAACCGATGTGTGGGGAAGAATACCCTGCCAATGGCGAGCAGTGCAATGGTGAAATGTTGCTGTAGGCATCATATCAAACAATTCTTTAGAACATCGGCCAAGTCTCTCCTTGGACTTAAGGTTCTATATTGCTTTTGTTTGTCATTGATATCACAATGTAGTATTTTTATATTTTGCCTAACATCAAGGTTGTGTGTAATGTCTTATTGAAAAGGTGCAATTTAACAATAAAGATATTCAACTAATGAACTTTATATTTAATAATTGCATTAACTGGTATTTTGTTAGTTTGACATTATTAATTATTATGGGTATGTATAGTTGTTTATATATCAATCCATAGCCTCAGGAAGATATATTTTCAGCTGATCAATTAAAACTGTAGTTAGATAAAGAAACAAAACATCAGCATATTAAAACTTTCAAATTTTTAGTATTACAGTATCAATACATCTTACAATCGTACAAAGATTTATAAATGATTACAGAGTAGAGATTCATGATTAATTAAAATGATGATAATATCAAAACATAACCTACATTCTATTTGATTATGCAATCAATAATAACAAAAAATAACTTATAAAACACTTTTCATAAATTAAAAACTCTATAAATATATCTAAATCTATCATTATAACTCACATTATTAGCCTGTTCACAATATTTTCCTAAATGGAAAGACCCAGCCCGTAATGTAGCAGTGGATAAATTCACTTCTTCCACAGTTAGCTCAGACTCCTCCGGCAGAACGACGTCGTTCGTCAAAACCATTTTGTATTTTATCAATTACACTACGAATTTACTGTTAAAATGTATTTTATTAATTTAAATTTCTTCCACGAAATCGTGGAAGAAAATACCTAATATTATGAGAGTAAAAATGGTATATACAACTACATGCTAAGTATCAGCTGTCACCAATAGGTGTATAGTGAATATAAAAGAGATGAACGAAACATTTGTTCTCTTCTTGAATTTGTAGGATTATATTACTATACTGACACTTGACAGTGACATTTTACACTGCAGTTCATTACACGTAATGATACGCTGTTTAAATAAAGACAATAAATAAAAGAATCAAATATGCATGCATTATTTATTTTCAATGTTAAAACAACTAATAATGACTAGAAAAGAACTAAATAAAAAAAATTGATCCATTTTCAAGGCTTATTTGTCATCATGAAATGGTTTTTATCATGTTTTATTCAATGATTTCCGAAGTAATCTTCCTGCTCGTCAGAAAGTTTCGCGTTATCGTCTTCTGAAAAAAAAATTGTTTGTTTAAAAATGATTTGGAGCTGGTACATTTTTTTTTATTTCATAATATACATACCTCCATAAAATGCGGGATTGTCTGATGGTATTTGATATAGCTTTGGAATATCAAAACGATTTGCCTGAAAAATAAATTATTTTATTAATATTTTCATTATTGTTGTTACGAAACATGTATCAAAAGTTCAGCTGACTTATAGTACATACCGAATCATAATTTCTTCGACCCATACGCGGTATATTTTTACTCGGAATAGTTTTTATAACGTAGCCCATCATATTTTGATCAAACAGACCATCAGCTTCATTGCTTCTTCCAACTCTTGGTACGTTATTTGGTTTTATAAACGTACTTTCAACCAAAACGTAAACTAGGCAGAACGCAGCCAGCGTAAATACAATTTTTGAAACCATAATTTAAAAAGTAAAGTGACAAACTTTTGGCGCGAAAGATCTCCAAACAAGGACTCGGTGAGTTCTGTGTTTTGTGTTGGGATATCGCGGGGTTTTATACTGAATTGGTTTAATCCAGTCCACGTAGGTAATTAAAGATAATATCAATTATACCCGTATGATGCTGTTTTCAGAATACTAATTTACTTCGATTTTTATCAGTAACAATGTGGGTAGATGGTGGAGATATAGGGTAGACATATAATGTATGTAGGCATTATAGATTTATTACATACTATGCGTATGCTCATTTATATACAGACAAATTGGTGCTCCAAACAGACGTACAGAAAAAGAAAAACGAATTTAGTCACAAGCTAACTTCATTGTGCACAACAGAACCGTAGGCTTCCCTCCTTTGTTTTGGTGTTGAATTTGCGTAAAGGCACCAGAGAGTTTGATTTTTTGTCTGAATAGATAATTATTTATTAAATTTAAACTTAAATTTGTATATAAGTAATCGTAATCAATAATTCAATATCATTATGAAATTTATGTTGTTGGGATAACCTCTGTCACAGCAGAGATTATTCCACCAGTGCAATCAGTCACACTGGGGGTAGGTCTTTTGTTGCAAGAGGCCGGCTAGGTAGGTACCACCGCAGTGTCAAATATTCTGCCGCCAAATAGTTGTGCTTAGGCATTACTGTGTTCCAGTTTGAAGGGCACTGTACGCTAGTGAAATTACTGGGCGAACGAGATTTAAGAACTAATATCTCGAGGTTGGCAACGCGTGAGTGGCACCTACTAATGGTGCTGCAAGCGCTCATAGGCTACGACAACCACTTACCATCAGGTGGTGGTGGTGGTGGTAGGTATATATTTTCAATTATATTATTAATTTCGGTATTATGCAACAATGTTGCCAGTTTATTGCTAAAAGACAGCCATCAAAATATTTAAAAAAATCAAATTAAATTTTGATCTGGAATATTGATATGTAATTATGTAATGCTAGAAACTTAAACTGATTGACTAAAACTCGAAACTGGAAAATAATAAACATACCACATTATTAAAGTCCGATAAAAATAGATTGGGTTCAAAATAATCCTAGCTAAGTAACGACAAAACCGAATAAGAGAACTATAGACCGGCCTTTTCGTTTATAACTTCAGTCGGGTTATGTTGTGCGTCGAATATCGAATGAAGTGAGCTTGACTAATTTCATTGCGTTGCGTTGGTGTTGAATTTTCGTATGGCCGCCAATGAGTTTGACATTTTGTATGATAGGGCTGGTCGTATTTCTAATAAAGGCTACACACTCAACGGCCCCCATTAGTATAGTTATATCCTGTGTCGGGGGTCCGGAAACATACACAAGGACAAACACAGCCAGACCGGACAACATGCCAGGTCAATACCGATATGAAATCAAAATCAAATATTTTTATTCAACGTAAAAAGCATATAACTTATTTGTTGAGAGTCAAGATTCTACTACCGGCTCCAAAATTAAACCTCTACCCGAGAAGAACCGGCGAAACAAACTCGGGGTTATATCTTTTTTAATACATTATTATTTTTAAATACCCAAGTAATTTACATATTATGATGACTGAGAAACCTGGAGTGACTGTCTCATTCCCAAGGTGTGGTGTCCTCAAGACATCTACTCGGGAATCGAACCCGCGATCAATGGCGCTTAAGGCTCGCTGTTGCGCCACAGCGTCAAGAAATAAAAGCAAAAAGGTTTCAATAAAACAATAATATGTTTATGAAATGTTTTATTCATTTGTATTTAGCGACGGCCTCCGGAAGGAAGACGCGGTACTTCGGCGTGTCCCCGCCCTTCTCCACGATCGCTCGGAATAAGGAGAAAGGTTTCAGCTTCTTCCTCACGACTAGAAATCTGGAGAAGAAAAAAATATTATAATTTTCTTGTCTTTTTAGGGTACCCTAAAGGTGACAAAGGAATCCTGTAATTCAGCCCTATTTAAGACTCAACTGAAGTTAAGTTGAGAAACCACCTCTGTCTGTCCGTCTGTCAGTGGGTTGTATCTTATAAATCATAAAAGGTAGGTTAAAATTTTCACAGAATTTGTATTTCCGTTGCCACTACAACAAATACTAAAAATAAACGGTTCTTCAAATCCAGAAATTTGATATTTTTGATGTTTTTTTTTTTGCTGTATTTTCTGGGTTCGATTACCGTTCGGGCAGATGTCAAAATTTCTGTGTCGGTCTGGGCGTTTGTCCGTGTGGGTCTCCCCACAGTGCCTCGGAGAGCACGTTAAGCTGTCGGTCCCGGTTGTTATCATAACATCAGATAATAATCGTTAACTCTTGATAAGTAAATTGCTCTTATCCAATGAGTTACTGGTTCGCCCTTAGAGTTGCGGAGGTCAGATGGCAATCGCTCTGTGTAAAAACTAGTAACCTGTCAAATGCGGATAAGAGTAATAAGCCGACCCTGGGTGGATAAAATACCGGGAATAATGCTAGGAAGAAGGATATATGGACGCAAATAAGCAATACCACGTCAACCCACACGAATGTCATTTCGAGAAAAACGCGTTTGAAAATTTTGAAACACTTGCTTTTATGAATTTTTAATGTATTGGTCAAATTTTTGGCAATTTCAGATTTATGTAAGTTATTTATACTTATTTTCACAAAAATAAGTATACAAACTGCATATTTCGTATATAATATAACCCAAAGCGTTTAATATAATACATAAATTGCATGATTAAAAAATGGCTTTTTAGAAGTTTTAAAGCTTAAAACCCTACAAATATTAAAGAAAAATGTCCTTCGGCCATTTACCAACACTTCTGCATATATAACTCAGTAGTGTGGGTTGACGCGGTGTTGCTTGTTAGCGTCATAGGGCGTGCCTGTCCGCGTCCCCGTAGCTGCGCGAGGCGAGGCCGGCGCGGCGCGCGCCCTGGTGCAGCGCGGCGCGCTCCTCCTTGCTGAAGTCGGCGCTGAACACGAGGTCCACGTCGATGGTGTCGGAGGCCAGGAACCTCTTCATCAGCTCCTGGCCGGCGCGCCGCAGGTGGCGGATGTCCCGGTCGCTGCCGAGGCCGGCGCGGTTCACCTGGAAAATGTTCAACCGACTTCAAAAAGGAAGCTCTCGATTGGTATTTTTTTAATGTATATACACAGTGATTCAATTCTTCTTTAGCTTGATACGGAATAGTTGCCATTTGCAATGAGTTTTATTTAAATGTGTACAAAAAAAAAAGTTTGTTTACGGCTAACTTGAAAAATAAAAAGCAAAAAATAAAATGGGTGAACTATTTTCGTACCCACTCCTAGCAGCAGCGTAGAGCTTATGCAGTTCCCACGACTGCCTATTTTTAGGGTTCCGTAACCAAAAGGTCGCCGACCTTATTATCAAGCCTCCGTTATCTGATCGTCTATCAGCGGGCTGTATCTCAACAATACATAAAGAATTGAAGTTGTAAAATAAAACATAATTATGTATAAAAATAAATGCGCAAATTACTTTTTGTTAACAAAAATTATTAATTAATATTTTAATAGAACTTCGTTCCTACTGCAATTTAAAATCAAAAGGCCAAGGATAATTTTTGTTTTGATGAATAAACTAAGCATGTGACATTTTTCAAACTACCAAAAATTTTAAATTAAAACACTTGACCGTAACTGGAAGCTTTATATTGAGATAGCATTTCCGTTTCCGTCGATTTTCTACCATTTTTCGTACTTTTATTTATCTATGGTTCCGGCTCAGTGGCGACATCTGGCGGTTGAACGTCATTTTTAGGTTTCGTAAAGAGTGTCGTGCCATTTTGAATCATTGGCGTTTAGTTTTCCGTCGAAGTCACTTGTGCAACAAAAGTGCTCCAACAACTATTGTGATATAATAGTGTATTAATATCAGTTAAAGGACAAGAAAATACCAATTTGAATTAAGTATTTGAAAAATATACTAAACAAAGTATTGGTGAGTAAACACTATTTATTAATCTTAAAATAACGGTGTCTCCGTTCGAATATATATTTAATATTTATAAAATTCATAAAGTCCTCAGTTGCGGGGCACAGCATATTTCGTACAAATTAAATAATATCGTATCTAGGACGGTATATGATAAAAAAAAAAAAAAAAAAAACAAATTAAATTATTATTCTTAATGTTTATTTTTTTCGAAAAATTTAAAGCTTTTTCGACTAAAAAGAATTTGATATTTTTATTTCATAAAAATTTAATAAAGAGGTTATATGATCAGTTAATTATAAGTTTATTTCCTTTTCAATAGTACTAACGTTTTGCGTTTACAGTAATGGATAATATTGAAACAGGCCCGTTTTATGAGCCAGAACCTGTGGCTGGGCCAAGTAGAAGTGCTAACAAACGTAGCCGAAGTAGCAGCTCTAGCAGCAGCAATACAAGTTGTAGTTCCTCAAAGTCATCCTCCTCTGGGGGTAAACGAAGTAAGCGCTCACGGCGTCATCGCCGTAAGAGAAATAAGCATGTCCGTGAATCAAATCGTAAAATGGACATGTTGTTTAGAGAAATGGGTGAACTTCGTAATCAGATTAATTTAAAAAATAATAATACTATAACCTACCAAGATGATGTATCAATCTATTCCGATATAAATGGCGATCTATGTGATCATTCCAATTGTAGTATGGAAGAATGTCTAAATTCTAAATTAGACTTCACATTTGATATTGAAACAAAGCTGAAAGAACCATCTATACCGAAAACATCGGAAAATTTTTTGAAAATGTTAATCGATGTTTAACGGCTTGGTAGTAGCTCATGGTCCGAAGTTAGATATGCTGATACACAAAAATTGTATAATCATGCTCCAGGTTTTATAGATTTGGAAACGAATGAAGAAGTAAAAGCATATGATACAGTGCGTCACTTAGCATACACTGATAAGTCTTATGCGGCCATTACGTACTGTATATTGAAACAAAAAGAATCGTTACAAGAGGCGCTACGAAGGCTTCTCTCTTGGGCTAAAGGTACTAAGGAGGAAGATGTTAACTATGACAGCTTAACTAAGAAAGTTGATGACTTATTTCAAAAAGGAGATTTGCATAAAATATCATCAGATTTGTTGCAATTAGTGTGTGGCCATAGGGCCGAAAGTATTGAAATGCGAAGGGAATCTATCACAAGCCAAGTAAGAGACCCCTTGTTAAAAACATCACTGAATAAAATGCCGCCAACATCAACACACATATTTGATTCCGAAAAATTTACCGCCACGTTAGACAAAGCTGGCGGAGTTAGAAAAGTGTTTTGGCCTGTTAAAATAAATAGCTTTTCACAAGTAAACCGGAATCAATCAATTCGCCCCTCGCGGGGGGAATACTGTGCATAAATCAACGATTCCACCGCGTGGAACACAATATTATTTTAATGAGCCAGGCTTACCAGCACATTCACATGTCTGTAAAAATACACCCTCGCGGGGTGGATACCAATATAACAACCATTCGTACAAAAACCAATCCTCAACCTCTCACTACGATTACGAATCTATCAATCGGAGAGGAACATTTCACAACAAGGGCTCGCGGCCTGAACGTGGAAGTATTCGAGGACGAACGAATAGTCAAAGAATTTCCAAAGGAAATCAAAAAAGATATAGACAATGCCTCGAAAAGATTCCAGGCAGGTCAGTTGATCCATTACCACTCGCAATGGAAAGAAATGGGAGCGCCAGAAATTATCCTAAAATTGATTCAGGGATATCGTATACCATTTTTTCAAAAGCCTCCCCTTGTCTTTCCAAGAGGTATCAAAGGTCATTTGAAAACAACTGTTTCAGAAGACATGTCTGCAATTATTCACAAAATGAAAATAGAGGGAATTTTAAAGACTGCTCAATCCACACCAAGTTTCATCTCCCCTCTTTTTCTGGTACCAAAACCAGACGGATCAACTCGACCTATATTCAACCTCAAAGCTCTAAACACATACGTGATAGAGCAACCATTTCACCTGATAAATATGTTTCGAATCCCAGAATTTCTTCAGCCCCAAGACTGGATGTGCAAGATCGATCTATCTCAAGCATACTTTCACCTGAAAGTAGCAAAATCACACAGACGATTCCTACGTCTACTGTACAACGACGAGTTATTAGAAATGACTTGTCTTCCCTTCGGTCTAAGCACAGCTCCGAAGACTTTCTCCATTCTCACAGACACTACGAGAGAAGTGGAATATCAGGATCCTCGTATATTTAGACGATTTTATAATAGTACATCAAAATCGTTACACTCTTCAATACCATGTCAAGCTCGCAGTTCACACATTACAGAACCTGGGATGGCAAATAAATTTCCAGAAATCGATTCTTTACCCTCAAAAGAATATAATTTATTTAGGAATAGTTTGGAATCCCTGGTTAAATCTCAAAAGTCTGCCAAAAGAAAAGACAATATCAATACTCAAAAAAGCAGATCAGATTCTGACAAAAGGGAAAGTGAATCTAAAAGACCTGCAGAGAATTTTGTCGTTCCTCGAGGTCGGCTCAACCACCGGCAATTGTTATTGCTCATGAACTGGCTACTCAAGCTACCACCGAAGACTTATCCACTACCTCAAGGTGTCGTCGACGAATTAACCTGGTGGACCCAGAATTGTCAACTCTCAACACCTCTACATTACCCTCCTCCGGTGAATTTCCTAGCGACGGACGCATCAGACCACGGTTGGGGGGCACAATTAAACAATCAGTCTCTCTCGGGTGTTTAGTTGCCAGAAGAGCGAGCCTTACATTGCAACCAGAAAGAAATGCTGGCCATACTATACGCACTACAGAGCCAAGCACAATTTCTGCGCAACAGCTCGATTCTTATACAGAGCGACAACAGAACAGCAGTAGCTCATCTCCTAAAAGAAGGAGGTACGAAATCATTACCTCTGACCGAAATAACCCTTCAAATTCTGAGTTTATTGGATCAACATCAAATACACTTCAGCATCCATTATATACTCTCTCGCCACCTTCCACCTTCCACCCCCAGAATGGCATTTACTACCACCTTGTGTGGAAATGGTATTTATGAAGTGGGGCACCCCAGTGATAGATCTGTTTGCATCGAAGACGGCACACGTAGTCTACAATTATGTATCACGAGATCTGACAGACCATCAAGCAGTATTTCACGACGCTCTGAGCGTTCCGTGGAATTACCCTCTGGCGTGGGTCTTTCCACCACCATTTCTAGTTCCCAAGGTCTTGGCCCACCTAAATCAATCGAAAGGGATATACTTAATTGTAGTTCCTCGCTGGGAGAAGGTTTTCTGGCGAGCCGATCGCAAAGCCCGAGCACTTGCAGCCCCT
Organism: Hestina assimilis; assembly: GCA_023373885.1. Classification (NCBI taxonomy): domain Eukaryota; kingdom Metazoa; phylum Arthropoda; class Insecta; order Lepidoptera; family Nymphalidae; genus Hestina; species Hestina assimilis. The sequence goes on along the minus strand of CM041767.1, from coordinate 777,476 downwards.
TTAACCCTGAGAAATCTACAGAAAAATCTAATCGACACATCAACGGGGTTTCCACCTCCAAAATTCGAGAGCATCACTCTGGAAGTATGGAGATGTGGGGCTGGTCAAAGGCCATAGAGACGTGGAATCCTGAACAACTGTCATTATTAAAAAATTCTTGGCGAAAGTCTACTCTGAAGACCTATGAGGTGGCGTGGAAACGATGGCTTTCATGGACAGCTTCTAAAAATATTGACATGATAAATCCAACAGGATCACAGTTGGCACAATTTTTATCAGATTTATATTTAATTCATAAATTATCTTACAACACAATACTTTTACACAAGTCTGTAGTTTCAACATTGTGTAATACCGAAACTTCAAGCCACTTAAGTTCACATGTTCTCGTAAAACATATTTTAAAATCAATCTCTCTAAAAAATCCAAAAGTCTTAAAACCGCCAGTCTGGGATGTTAGCAATTTGATAAATTTTTTAAACAACTATAAAATAGATCTCAATAATCCTTTTCAAATAGCGCGTCATACCGCGATTTTATTATTGCTTTGCTCGGGAAGACGCATACACGATTTAACAGCTTCAAATAGATTCAGATCATTGTGTTCAGTCACATGATAATATTATCTTTTGGCCTCAATTTGGTTCAAAAACAGATAGCAGTAATTATAGACAGTCCGGCTGGAAGTTATTCATTAATAGAAATAATCGTAATTTAAATCCTGTATTCTGGATAGAAACTACTATAGCTATACTTAAAGAGAGACGCAAAAAAGCAAATTTATTTAATTTATTTATTACAATTAAAGGTACACCTAAAGTTGCTACACGTACAGTCATAGCAAACTGGGTACGAACTTTATTTAAAGAAGCCGGTATTGCAGACACTCCTGGAAGTACTCGCTCGGCGGTGGCATCAAAAAGTTGGATAGAAGATCATCCACTTGATGAGATCCTAGCTCGAGGGAATTGGCAGTCGTCTAATACGTTTAAACAGTTTTACAAACGTGAAATAATTAAACGTAATGAGTCACAAAATGTAACTCAATTGTTTAAACCTATTAAGTAGTAATTTAATAATATCAATGATTCACAGAATGTAATTCAATTGCTATAGATTTGTACTCTACTGATTTATATTAAATAATAGTTACATGAATAAACAATCATTTTTGACAGTTATATTCATTTTATTTCTGCATCACATTGGCGTTATAGCAATTCTTTTTGCATATATATCATTTTAGTGGCGTCACCAGGCGATAACAAACAGATCTCAATATAAAGCTTCCAGTTACGGTCAAGTGTTTTAATAGGAGCGTTTTTCCTGAAATAAAACGCATATTAAAATACTTACCTAACTGGAAGCTTTAAGTTTATCTCTGCCTGGCAATATTGAGACAATGATTCAAAATGGCACGACACTCTTTACGAAACCTAAAAATGACGTTCAACCGCCAGATGTCGCCACTGAGCCGGAACCATAGATAAATAAAAGTACGAAAAATGGTAGAAAATCGACGGAAACGGAAATGCTATCTCAATATAAAGCTTCCAGTTAGGTAAGTATTTTAATATGCGTTTTATTTCAGGAAAAACGCTCCTAATATCAAAAAAAAAGGTGTGTGCGATTCACACACGATAGAAGTGAAACTTTAGTAAATCGACAAAATAATGAGATGAATATATATAACAAGATATAAAAATATTCACAAACACTGTTAAATAATAACACACCACGCTGACTTCTTACTAAAGAGCTGTAATACGCTGCCGTATACATATATACATACACACCGACACTTGCTCTCTCGCTCTGGCTCACTAAAGCATGGCGCAAAGAGGAGAGACAGATAATATAAAATAGTATGTATATTTTTGTCTCATTCTTCCTACACATTTCTGTATTTGTGTCTCTTACATGTCGTTTTATCCGTTGCACGATTTTAAATCACAATAATTCTAAAGAAGTTTCACTTCAAAAATGTATGTATGAGCTTACCATTTGCATATGTGGCTTGATCGGTTCCTCGATCCCTTGAGCGTCAGCCCCCAGCCCTCCACCTTTCCACCCCATGAGTTTCATCATTCTGAAGGAAAAATATATTTTAATATTTTTAGGATATCTCAAACGGTATAAAATAAACCCTTATAAGATCATTCTCTTGTCTGTCTGTCCGTGTCACCAGCGATTTTCTCAAGAACGGATGGACTAGCATGTTGAAATTGCATAGGGCGGGGTCACCTGTGTGCCCATCACACGGCCTAAAGGAAGACGCTGGTCGGGGTGGCACCGGCCGCCGTACTACTTGCCAGCACGAGGCGGCACGGGGGGACGATGCCATCGGTTCCCCCACGGTGAGAGCAACACCATCAGCTCTCCCCGGGATGGGTTCAGTTGAGCGACGTGCTTGAGGCCCCGGAGTACGTTCCACAGGAGTTCCCGGAGCCTCTCGCACGCACTGAGGTCGGCCACCGAGGAGGTTTTAGTGGGACGCCGTGGTCAAACATGGAACCCCACATAACACGGTTCTCTTCCCCAGGAGGCTGGGTATCTGGTTGCAGATTTCCTCCTCGTCAACAAAAAAAAAACAAAGCATGTTGAAATTACCTAGACCTATAAATGATATGAACTAGCTCTGTCTAGACCTCCAAATTGTTTTTAAAAAATTTTTGTAAAAATTACTGTGTTCGGTTTGAAGGGCACTGTAGGCTAGTGAAGCTACTGGGCAAAAGAGATTTAAGAACCAATATCTGGAGGCTGGCAACGTGTGAGTGGCAACTTCCAATGGTGTTGCGCACTCATAGACCACCCACCCGCAACCACGTACCATCAGGTGGGTCGTAGGCATGCTTGCCAACTTAGTCGCATAAAAAAAGAAATCAAAAGTGCATACTAACTTTATAGCAACAGCGTTGTCCACTGGTGTTCCAAATTCCTTTTGCTTTGACACATCGCCAAGTGAGACCCTCTCACCGTCCTCGATCAGTTGTTCCTTTACAAATATGCTCGGTACTTCCTGAGAGATTCTGTGAAATTTTACATTAATAATTATAGAATTGACTAAGGGATCAGATTTTATGAGATTAATTTTACAGTAGTAGATAGATGCTCTAAGCACAAAAGGGCCGGCTCGACTGGGGAAGTACTCTACTCTCAAAGAAAATCGGCAACTGTTCTATTCTGGTCGATGTGTGAGAGCGCCGGAGGCCCAATCTCCCACCCTCTGTTTGCGTATGTCTGAAGAGCCATTAGTCCAATGTTTGTAAGACTCTGGAATTAAGTCATGTAAATATAATCTCTCCAAAAACATAAATGTAAAAATGGGAGCCAAGTTCAATATCATCATAATTATGGTTTGTTTGCCAACTTCACTGACAAAAGACTTGATATCTAAATGGGTGCCAAGTTCTGAAGACAATCCTGAAATGAATTTATAAAAACTGCACACTCAACGTCCCCAATTAGGATAGTAATATCCTGAGTCGGGGGTCAGGAAATACATACAAGGACAAATATACACAGACCGGAAAATATGCATTGCATGGTAAATACAAACATATTATGATCCGAGCGGGAATTAAACCCCCAACCTGTGGCGTTTAAGGCAGGTTCGCTACCGCTTACCACAAAGTCATCGCACTAATGCTAGGAAGAAGACATTTCAAATATAATGATCAAAATGAACATACATACATTCCACACTATTGATTCAACTTCACTTTTAGCTTGAATTTTCAAGCCCATCGCCTGCGCTACGAGAATTTCATTAATGTATAGAGAAAAACACTGGTCCTGATATGTATTCCTGATTGGTATGCGACATGCTTGACAGCTTGCTGAAAATTTAAAATCAAATTACAGTATTTTTGTAAGAGAAGAGAACCTATTTAGGGTTCCCATTCCTTCCCTCCTATACGTTGGGTTGGTCACGCACATTTTATACTTCAAATATAGCCCGCATTCATAGATTGCAGTGACTGCTTACCTTTAGGAGGACCATATTTCTATTGCCCCTCCAATTCTCGCTTTAACGGAGCGGAGTGTGGACCCTTCTACCATTGAGCTATTGAGGCTTTACCTTTTGCTTGTTTACCAACCGTCATGAAATAAATAAATAAATGTTACACACTCAAGGGCCCCCATTAGGATAGTTATATCCTGTGACAGGGGACTGGAAACATGCAAAATGATGAGGACAAACATACCTAGACCTAAAAACATATGGCCTATGGCATATGGCCGATATGTGTCAATACAAACATCTAAGGCACACCTGTGACATTTAAAGCAGGTTCACTAATGCTAAGGAACAACATGATTCTCTCCATAAATATTAAATATCAACTTTTAAAGTAGCAACTTACATTGTATATTACTTAGTTTGCTCGTCCATGGTCTTATAAAGAGCACCATTTTACCATATCTTGTATTAAACATATTCTCTGAGAAACTTCTTACGTCCAAGCATTTAATTTTTAACATATCTGATAAATATTCATCAGGATCAGACTGAACTTTCTTTTCAATCTTCAAACTCGGCTTTTCATTATTTACATCAATGGTTTTATCAGCTGTTTCTTCTATTGTGGGGGTATTATCTGTGTTAGTCGTTTCGCTCTCCCCTTGTCGTACGAACATAATTTTAGAGCTTTTAGAAATTGGGCCATCTTTAATGACACCACCTTCACGTTTAACACCTCTTGCTCTGTCTTCGGCTGCGTCGGACGCTGATACGAATGTCCTTTGCAATTTCGTTTTCTTTTTTTTCCTGTATTGTTGTACTACCTATAATAATTAGTAGGAAGATTAATAGTTTTCTGGCCTTGCAGAAGGCTATTTATCTATGGAATCAATTGTTATGCCTCATGAAGGCTGTATCTTTCTCCATTTTTAAGGTCATTACACACTCAGAAAAAAAACTAATTTTTAAATAAATATATTTTACGCAGTTGTACATAAAAATGGTTAAACATAATAATGGTTTTTGATGATTTTGACTTTTGTTGATTTTGATGTTTCGTTGAATAGCTTTTTGTGTGCTCTCATAAATTTTGTGATGTTTTATTTCATCAGATATTATAATGAAACTCCGCAAATTATAAGAGCTAATTATCGGCAATTAATGTTTTTGTGTTTTTAAAATTTGGTTAATATGCAGATGTGGAGGTGGACAGGCCACATGATGAGAGACAAACAGAAGGAATGGAGTAAAAGAATGACCGATTGGTATCGTAGGATTGGATAAAGGATGACTTAAATCGGAAAGCGGGCCCTAACTAAAGGAGAGTATCTCGCGACAGAGTACAATGGAGACGGGAGGAGGCCTTTGCCGGGAGGCATGCTGAATTAAGAGATATAGCCTAATTTTGATATTATAACAAAAAAAAAACAATAAATTGGCTTGTTATGTTATGTTCATACAAAAAGCTGTATTTCAAAATATATGTAGTTCAACTAACATCGTGTGATAACATAGCGACTTCCTTCATCACTTCTATTGGGTATCTGCATCCCAAGAACTCTATATTAGCGAATACTTGCGCTAAACAGACTAGTCTCTCTTCAGGGTAATCATTTTTCCACCTTTCCATAAAAGCCTTTCGCAACGCCCAATGTTCATCACTTTCATGCTCCTCCTTATAACTACATATATCCCAACTAACGTCAAATGACATTTTTAGATGTTTTTATAAATGAGGAATAATTTTTAAAACATTATGACTTATATTTACAAAACAAAAATGATAAAATCATGAATATGCCAATAACATGTACAACACAGAGCAAATAAGTAAGAGACTGGAGTCCCATAGATTCAATATGACCATCGTGAATAGTCAGCCTAAAGAATCGCTCTCTTACCAACTATCAAAAAAACAATCAATTCTACCAACATTACAATAAATCATAGTGATTAGTGACGTGCTATGTCGATAAAAATTATCGATATCGATGAATATTCCATCGATAGTGATGTGCGCTTAGCTTTATCTTTTTTTTGGGATTTATTACTGATTTTGTTGTAGTGGTTATTGTTTAACCCTTTGATACATGACAAATGTCATTGTCACTTTTGCATAAACGCGCGAGATTATTCGGTTTGGATTCGCATTTCAGATAAACGCATAAATAAAAAAATCCAGACGATTTATTCATCTTCTGTGAAAAGTTTAAGATTTATGAAAAGTTTCTCTATTGGAAATATACCATACAGAAAAGTCATCATTACAGTAAGATTATTTCATGGCGTTGAAACATTTAGAATTGTTGTGACGTATTTATATTGAAATAAAATGATTATCATATTCATAAGTATTATGAATACCTATGCAATGAATGCAGAAAGAACGGTGCTTCGAAAAAATAGTGCGTTATAGTAGACTCAGTTGATAAAATATTTACATAAACTACTTTGAAACTTGATTCCCTACATCAGAATTATCGTGTACGTGTCACAAGTTTACAGTTGTGGAAATTATATTTAGATGAATAATTGACTGCCAAAAAAACTATGAAAAACTTGGTAAACTATCGATCTTTAGATCTTTTAGATAAAATTTTGATGTTGAATGAATAAAATATGGAAAAATGGTAAATAAAGTACGAGTAGGTCAAATTATAAGGTCCTGGTTTATATTACTTTTTTATGCGAAATCTAATTATATTTTTGTTGAATTGTAGTGAATATTGATTATGAATAAATAGTTATCAGTTTCAAATAAACGTTTATGGTAGTTTTCATATAAATAAAGCAAAAAAATGTTATCAAAACATTGCATTTTTACGAAAATTTAGGTTACGTTATATTGACATGTAGTGCCGGACACTATTGTCGATAAACAATTTATTTTCGTACAGGATTTTCTTCTGTATTTATAAATAAAATTGTTTATATAAAATTTGGTTTTCTTTATCTTTCTTCGTATGTCAATTCTCATTTTCTCAAAATAACATTACTTTTTGGTTGGAATTATTATAATTAGAATTATTTATTATGCACATAAACATACCTGTTGTATTACATATAAAAGATTTATTTTATTCTATTTTAGATTTATATTACAAAAAAAGTTAAAAAAACTACTCATTGGCATTGCCACCGATGTCAGTTTTACAATCTTCTTATTCTTTGTTAGACCATCCAGCGAACTATAGCGGTGCTAAGATTCTAAAATGCACGTTCTCCTCCAAGTCTGTCCGAAATCTCGAAATTCCATTGTCTTTGCCTTGTGAAACAAAATTTTTTAACGATGACGACTAAATGCTCATGCAAATTGCAAACAGTTTATAAACTATATCTATTATATTACATATCAAATTTAGGGTAAATTTAACTGCAATCTTGCTTTAAAATATAAAATGTGATTTAGAGTAAGTTTCCGATTGTTTTGCTGTTGGCACTACTGGCCTTGACAGTGTCATCGGCGGGGGTGATCAAGTACAAGACCTAGCCGAGAAAGCCATTCAAGTTTGGAATAAGCTCGATGCAACGGACGGAAAAACTACGACGACTACTGTCGTTACTCCCAACCCTGCGCCCTAACAATTTAATCGCTCGATCACACAAGGCTCATCTACCACTGACTTACAGCTTGTCTGCAAGATCATAGCTCAAATCGATATGGCTGAAATAAGCGCTTTCACCGCTCAAATCAGAGATCCGCAAATAGGTAACGTAACTGCATTCGTAGACAAAATTATTAGGTTCAAGCCGCTAGAATAAAACCCCTCTCTCTGAGCTTAGTCACTTGTATAGCAAAGGTCTTATTGATCAAATCGGGCTAGTTCGCGATTTTCTTAAGAACCACGAAGCTTTCGCAATCCATAAGTAGACTTATCCGAAACGACAGAGTCGACAAGGCCAAGTGCTTAGCTGACAATAGGCTAATAGAACCCGAGCGCCTATTTAAGGTGAACACGAAGTTGAAAGTAGGGTCTCCATAGCTCCTGCGGACGAACCATTAATCCTGTAGAGGAGGTCGAATCGATAATCAAAGGCCTTCACGATAAAAAAATCCAGGTCCTGACCAATAAGATTTTGAAAAGGCTCCTGATTCAAATTTTGAATCTCCTAATTCTTATTTTCAATGCTCTACTATCAGAATGCTCATTTCCTGATCAGTGAAAAGAGGCCATAGTTATCGGTATTCACAAACCCAGTAAACCAAGGAATCAACCCGCGAGTTATCGTTTGATCAGCATACTGTCTCTCGGGAAAGTCTACAATAATCCTGCTAGCAAGAATCAAAAACATGATGATTTTAGTGGTAATAGATGAACGGTTTTTGTAAAAATCATTTGTGCGTTAACCAGGTCCACCGCATAACGGAGCACATTTTAAAGGGCGTCACCCGTGCGCGAACAAATACGAATGGGACTATCTTCTTTGACGTCATTAAGGCTTTCAATAAATTCTGGCAAACTGGCTTAACTTTTAAGCTTTATCGCCTAGGATTGCCAGATAGACTCATCATACGAGACTACTTATCAAATCGAACGTTTCGTTATCGAGTAGAAGGCATTCTGTCTTCCCCTCGTCTTATAAGGGATGGAGTCCCACAAGGTTCCGTTTTTGCTCCATTTCTATATTTATTATATATAAACGACATACCTAGACAGACCAACAATATCTATCTCTCTTTCTTCGCGGACGACACGTCTGTATCTGCTTCTGCTTTAACCAAGCGTCTCCAATTCGCAGCCGATGCCCAAGGCAAATGGTTTAAAATCTTGGAGGATTGAATTCAATCCAGAGAAAAGCGTAGGAAGCCAATGCAAGTCTCCATAAAGGTTTTGAAATCGATTCGATTCGAAGAGTTTATCGCACACCTATTTCAATCAACTATCTCCCATCCCGGGCCTCTGCTTAGACAGGCTAGTATTTATTAAAACAGAGTTGATAAACCAACTAGATATAGATAGCTTAGACACACGCACGAAACACCGCCTTCGCTGGCGAGGACGGGGTCCACCGTCTCCGCAGATGACGTCAAAGTTTCTTTCTTGTTTCGCACACCTGCGACGCACTCACCCCGTCAAGTGAGTCCATCGATTAGTTTGCGCCTCCATTTGCGACGACGTCCATAGATTTAGTTGTTGTAGAATGAGGACCGAAAGCGCATAGTTCGAATATTGAGTATATCGACCAGATATGGGTGGTACCCCGCAATGCGCCTGGTGTCCCGGTAGAAGAACGGCGATGGCAGTATAAGGTTATGGAGCTCATCAGCACACTCCCTGAAGTAGAGTCTATAGAACACTGACAAGCATGTGTTAGATTCCATTATTTTCTATATTTAATGTAGTATTTTAAATATATCTAATATTGTTTAAAGTTGTTGTATTGTATAACTTTTTATTTTTCTACCGTCATATTTGTATGTCATCTGACTATAAAAGGAACGATGTCTTGCTCGAGAATATAGTTCCTAATTATCAGTCTGCCATAGTGGTAACTCTGCTGGATTGTGTAAGATAACTACTTAGTATTTGCAATAGTGGTAACGCTGCTGGATTGTATTAAGATAAGTACTTTATTACTTGTAATTCATCGTATTTAACTTATATTTTATTGTTGCCCTGATTGCTGTGTAAAGAATATATTTTAAAAGAGGAGCTGTTGAGTTTCTTGCCGATTCTTCTCATCAGAATCCACTTTCCGAATCGGTGGTAGATTCATTTAATGTCTATATCAAATAATAAGACAAATAAAAGATATTTTGAGAGAATATATATTTGGTCATTATTTCACCTTTTATTCAATAAATACATACCTAGTAAATACTAGTTCTTTTAATAAATAGCTAATATCTTAAACGTCCTTTCATTAATATATAATTGCTGCCCACATATAAACAATAATCATTTTTATATTATATAATATATATTTTTTATATCTACCCTATACAAAATCTCACACATGCGACTTTACGACGGTGCGGCAGGCTGGTATTTAGCTGAACCATCCCACAGGTGGGTACAGTACTCCATGCAGGGCCGGACTTGAGCTTTATATAGTGTCAGAAGCTGTCTAGGCGTGAAGTACCGCGTCAGCTTGTTGAGAATGCCCAGGTTTTTGGCCGCGACTTGAGCCTAAGACTCGGCTGACGCCAAAATTAAGGTTCACACTCAATTCCATGCCAGGAAGTTTAATGCGGCCGGTGAATTCTATAGACTCACCACGGAAGGTAGGATTCAGCTCGAAAGGACTCCTTTTTGCGGAGAACAGACAAGCCTACATTTTGGAGATGTTAAAAGCGACCAGATTATCGTCACCCCCCTGAGAGACTCAGCTTAAGGTCACATTTATCTGCTCCACCTCTCTAAATGATCGTACTGTGTCCCTGTCGTCTCTTCCACTAGAAAGGTATCTCACCGTTACTGTGCTGTCATCAGCGTATCCGACTATGCCTGGCACGAGCAAATCGTTGATGTGTAGTAAGAAAAGAGTAACAGAGAGAATTGACCCCTAAAAACTCCAGCATCAATAGCCAAAAGGTCAGAAGAGCAGCTATCTATGACTACTCTGATCGACCGTTCACTCAGGATGTGACGACCTCATCACCCGCTGTTGGGATAACTTCTGTCACAGCAGAGATTATTCCACCAGTGCAATCAGTCACACTGGTGGTAGGTCTTTTCTTGCAAGAGGTCGGCTACGTAAGTTCCACCGCAGTGTCAAATATTCTGCCGCCAAATAGTAGTGCTTAGGCATTACTGTGTTCCGGTTTGAAGGACACTGTACGCTAGTGAAATTACTTGGCAGAGGAGATTTAATAACTAATATCTCGAAGTTACATAGCCTTATTCAGATCTAGAGTGCTGAGTATTTGAAATATCTCTTTTTGCCGAATATGTATCTCTTACATTGCAGAGTCACAACGAGGTAGCAAAGGTAGGCAGTTACCAGCGGCATCTAATTGGTAATTTTTCACAACTAGAAATGCAAATAGTTCTGCTTTGTCTCTTTTGGCGGTGTGAGCTAATGAACCATCTGACTTTTGCAATAGCGGTAAAGGAGACCAAAAGAAAAGAGACGAGTAAGATGGGTAAGACGGTTGTTTAGCTCCAATGCGGCCGATATGGTTGAAGCGGGCCCACGGAGGGCACATTTGCCAGATTTGGCAAAACTATTAAAGAGTCTTTTCAGTATCAAGACATTCGACGCATTGCGGGCTCGAGCATCCATACACTTCTGGTAGGCTAAGTGCTTATGTGCTTCGGCACTATTACGCTCGAGAGTTGAACCAAGGGCACGCTTTCGCATAGAATAAGCCATCAGAATATATAACGACAAATTCCATAGCCTTTAATATCCTTCAGAAACACCATCTGCGCAGCACGCCAGGTCTATGAAGAGAATCATATGCGCTGCCAAGGGTTAGAGACACAAAGAAATGCCACATTTCATCCGACTCGGCTGACTTGTATCAACATTTGCTCGAGTTCAGGTGGCGAGTAAACAGACACAGATTTCACCAGATAGCGGTCGTAGATACTTAACCTCGCCAACTGGATGCGGTCAACCAGCGGAATATGTTTAGGATCCTGCAAGCCTCTGCGAAGTCACATAATACAGACACCAAGTAGTACCGATACCGGTGCGCAACACCATGCAACTGCCCAGACTCTACTTCCAGGATGGCTACTCAAGGCATCATGACGAAAGGCGACAAAAATCACTTAGCAGCATGGCTTTGCCAAGAGAGTAATTAATAAAAACCACGGCTGAAAACTCCCAATTGAAGGTGCTGTTCATTTAACGCTACCCAAGAGACACGTGTGGGTATCTAGAATATCCCACGGACGCAAACGACATTATCTTTAAAAAGTGTATTCCAAAATATTATTCCAAAATAATTTAATCCTAGTAAATGTGTATAAATGAAAAACATAGTTATAAAAATCCTTTTTTTTATTTACTATTATAATTATAATTCTCACAATCTGTACATATAACAAAAATATAAATTTCGTAGAATTTATTAAGTAATCGTATACTAGTCATGATTTAAAAACTGTTTGATTTTTTTTTTAATTTCTTAGCAATGCATGCTATCGCTTTGGCAATTGCGACTCAAGCATCTAGTCAATACCAGCATGAGTTGTTGCAATTGGAGGTGGCTGAATAAATTCTGATAGCGTTCCCATATATTTGATTTACAATTATTGTCTGTATGACGCTGTCATCCTAGGTAGAACAGTTATAAAAAGCCGGCAGCTAAACTGGCTCCGGTTTAAAAAAATCTTCCTTACTGAAAGAAGAAGAAGAGGAAAGAAAATCGAAAATCACTTAAACTTAAGGTCTTGGCCTTCCTACAGCCGGCCACCCCTTACGATTTTCAACGGCGTCATCTAATCACAATTCAATGTTTTCCAGCAGGGTCTCGTCTTCAACGGAAATTCACAGCCCGAAGTCCTAATACAGAAGTCTTAAATAGAAAGAAAGAATTAATAAAAAAAACAAAAGAAATATATAACATATAACAAAAGTTATAGAAAAAACACTTTTGAATAAGGTCGGTAAAAAAATATAATGGTTTGTGTCCTCATTTTGATCAATTCAAGTATGATTAGGCGTTATTTGTCAAAAGTCCTTCTTGAAATAAATAAATTAATGTAATGAGCACGTCCTTATTACACGAGTTAGTTTTTTCAAACTTACTATATTATGGCTAAAGTAGTGAATGCGACCTTCTCTTCATCCGTACCATAGCGCTGCCGCAATTATTTCCGAATCGAGTGGCGCAGCTAGTGATTACAAGCGTAGGGTAGATGGGTTCTCCAAAACCAAAAAACATAGGCTTAAATTTGTAAGGAAGACAAAATTAAATTTGTAATGCGTAAGGAAGACAAGTAGACCGTCGGGCATTTTTTTCTGCAAACAGAATATATGCTAAATAAATGCTATACTAAAAATAAAACCATGCTAAAATTTTAAAATAATAGCTAATCATTAATGGCTTTTAGTAGTAGGAGAGCTATGCTTGTCCCATCATAAATTGGGCCGGCTCGACTGAGGGAGTACGACCCTCTCACAGAAAATCAGGCGTTAGGTAATAAGAGAACTGTTTCGTTTCGTGCGATGAGTGAGAGCGCCGTAGGCTCAATCTCCCACCAGTCTCACATTTTTTTCCTTCTCATTTCCTACATCCTCTCCCTTAGGTTTGCAACGCACATATTCTACTTTAAGTTTATTATGTTCATAGGTTGCGGTGAATGCTTCGAATCCTCTCGAGTAAAAAATTTCATTTCTGAGTACCTTATACATATCTAGTCAATGTTATAGGTATATAAATATGTGGCCTCCTCTTCGTCCATGTGGTAGTCACAGATACGGTATACGGTATAGCAGCGGGAGAACAGTAGTTCTCCCTCGTAATCTTCGCCATACAAACAATGCGACCGACCGACATTTGTATTCTTAGGAAATATATTTATAGAAAAAAAAGACAAAAAAAAAAGGATATATATATATATATATATATATATATATATATATTTGATAATGAATCATGATCATGATTAGATACATTACAAAACAAATAATGATTAGATACATTACAAAACAAATAATGGTCTATAAAATAATGAAAAAATATATCATATCGATATCGATAAAATTTCCACCCGCCCTGTAGAATTTATTCTGTGAACAACTAAACAAAATGTTTCCAGCTGTCAATAAATAATGATATAGTATTATGAGACAAAATAGTATAAAAATAAAGCATATAATTCTATATTGAAATTTGAATGACAGCAAGCCAATTGTTGGTAAATATGTACAACAAAATACTGAAGTTTTCCGTATTTCTTATTGAATGATTTCTTCTTTTTTTTTCGGGGACAAGCATAGTTATTTTTGTATGTAAATACTGTAATTGCGTCTATGTAGAGTATTTGAAACGTATATAATTGAATTTGTAGAAGAAATCCTTGAAAATAGCGTATAAGTGCTATCCATATTCGAGCTTGAAAATTTTGATAAATACGATAAAAGATAAAAGTCCAGTTATAGAAATAGCTTTATCGTTTCTAGACCAACATAAATAACACTAGTCTTTGGACGAAAATGCACTTACCGTCAATAAAAATGCTTACAAAAACGGAGATTACAACTTTATTTTTCGTAAAACTAAGTGACATTTGCCAACTCGTTTTTATCGCGGTAAAAGACGATATTACTTTTTAAGCTTTCTGTGTAGCGTAGAATTTAATATATTTTATTATAAACAATAAAATTTCGAAGAATTACGTCACTTATACACCGAAAAATAATATTTAAAGTTAGGCGGGGTAATGAGACTATTTCTGTCAAAATCGCAAACTGACAGTCCAGCCGGCTGCTCAATCCGAATCCTCGATAGGTTAATAAGAAATTAAGTCATTATTTTAATATCAATTTACCACTAAAACAAAATCAGTAATAAATTGAGATATAGTTATGTTGAGAAATAAATCAAATCGAATCAAACCAAAATTTTATTCAAATAGAATTGGTAAAATATTTTAATAGATATAACTGTTTTATAATTTCATCTCATCTGATTAGGGTGGAGCATTGAGCAACAGAAATGGTATAGCATTCTTTTTTAAATCAGTCCTTAAAATGTTTACCACTCATAAACTTATTTTAGTGTAATCTCTCAGTTGGTAAGTGTGCCAAATGTTCTTTTCCTGTTACTTTTACCCACTCTCTGCACCTGGAAACAAAAGTATATACTGTTAATGTAATGCAGCTTGTGAGCTAGCATTTTTGCCACCATTCGCTGTGGACAAAATTTGTAGTTTTAATTGTTTGTAAATATTGTTAGTATTAAATTGGGTGTAAACAAATGTTAATTTATGTATTGATACAATTACATAAATAAATAAATAAACAGTACACACTCAAAATTATTTTATAACATTATATTGTATGGTTGCGGCATTTTTCTAAAAAGATGTTGGTTTTATTAGATAATCATCTGCTATATAAACTGACACTTACCATAATATAATAAACTTCTATCACCTTTGAAATTCTTAAGTATTTTATGTCTTAAAATACATTAGTTCAGTACAATGATTGTAAAAATAATAAAACTATTTAAAGTTTCTGTATTATGTTATCCAGACATTATGGTGAATATGTAGAAAATAAAACAAGGGATTTTATTTACTCTTTCATTTTAAATTTAAGTTATTAATAAACCTTTGAATTCAGGGAATAATTTCAAATGCTAGCTCAAAAATTTAATGCAAAAGTAACTTTTAGTATTAGGTATAATGTAACGTAGGACCCTAAAATATTTAAATTTCTCTTATAATAAAATGAGTAAATTTTTCGTTACATAATAATGTGCTATTTATTGTAATTAAATAATAATGAAATATGAATAGAGCTAGTTAATTGCTTTCAGTAACAAAGTTATATGAATTGTTTTAAAAATAGGTTAGGTCATAACGAAATTTGTATACGAAAAACTTACCGAGATTTTCTTCAATGAATATAGAAAATTATCAAAATTTCCTTTACAATCACTTCTTGAAAATCTTTTCGTCACAAGCCCAGACACATTTTGTTTCTCTTTACACTTTCTACTAGCCATGATTGTTTATTTTACAATGCATGGTTAATAATATATATTAGACGATATATATAAACTATAAATAATAAATGAGGATAATAACTTCGTTATTTTATCGCAAACTAGTAGGACACAATTTGTACAAAAAATTAGCAAAACAAGATGGAGAATTGGAGATAAAATAAATATTTACTCATAATAAAAGAGCCGAAAGAGCGAGACAGATAGCGTAAAGAGTGAAACGAAAGAAAAAAGTAGAAGTCATTACGACTTTCCTTAGGCAAGGACCAATAGCAATCGCTCATTTTTTCTCGTTGATCTTTCAGTAGACTGATGTACAATGTGCATTGAATTTGAAGAGTGAATACCATACCAGTGTTACCATATCCAACCTATATAACATATGGTTTTTCTTTTTTTGCACCAACGAATAAGAAGAACACAAGAGACAAGTACCGTATTAATTTTCTTTTATTTAGTTCCCACAAGATTGCTGTGGTGCCGCAATTTTATCATTATTTTTTTTATTAATTTTAATGATTAGAATCACGATTTACATAATATATTCTATATCTATGATTTTGTGACAAAATCACAAAATAAAATGTAAATTTAATCTATAATTCTCTATGGTAAAGGGACCTTACCAATTTATTTATCTGAAAACTTGAAAAGTTATAATATTTTTTACCAATGGTCATTAGATTCCTCTTATTTAATAATATTTTCATTTAATATTTAGTATAAAAATAAAAAATACTATGTTTACAAAGTGAACAAAATTTTTATTCTAGTCAAAACAAGTAACGAAATCCTGTGATATAAACATAATAATATTTTGAAAAGCGAATAATTGTGGGTAACTTACTACTTTTACTACTTGCTTAAATTATAAGTTATTTTAAAAATTTTAAGTGTAATGTTCGGGTCTATACGCCCTAATATTGTCAACTCGTCAATTATTCGTATATAACGTACCAATAAATATTACGTTAAATAAATTGTTACTAAATTCATGGAGCGTACTGATATTAATTAAATGTTGGTATCCCAATGTTATGAAAAGTGAAAACATTCTTATGTTTTAGCTAAAATGAATGATCCAATGTCCCAGTCATACAAAGTAGAGTGGGTAAATACAACTTTAAAGTTTATAAAAAATGAAAACAAAATGATAATGAAGTATCCCGAAATGCTTATAACGCATGTGGAATTCTTGCACTATCTGATATCCCAGCACAGGAATGATGCGGATTCTGGATCCCTGTACGCACCATTGTGGGAAGCTATGGAGATTTTAAGTTTTAAATATAGTTTTATACCATCTATTATAAAGAAAAGAAATGGGTATATGGGGTAAGACTAATCATGTTTATTTTTAATTTTTGTATATAAAATTGTAGCTTGACTTCTGTTAATGTAAACTTACTATATTATGATCATCCTTTTTATACAGACAAAGTATCATAGACTCGGTACAACCCTTTGTAAATTTAACCCCAATGCAATGGAACAAAGTTACAATAAAATACAAATGCTGTTCCTGGGCCTCGACCCTTAAGGCCTCAGCGCACGCGATGACATTCTATTTGGTTCATGTGATCAAGTTATGGCTTGGAACCCTTCCCCTTTAGTCGCATTGAGTTCTTTAAAATATAGGCCATTGCTGGCAGTGCTCTGTCGGAGCGGAAAGAGGAAGGTTGAATGTTTTTATTTTGCTCCTCATGCGTGCGCTCATGTATTGAAATTTTTTTTTACAATTAATTTAGTTAATTAAGCCTTCCACTTTTTGATCTGAGTCTGTATTTAAGTTTTGATTAAGTTCTAATTAAGTTTAATTTTTTTTATTTACTTAATAAATGATGATGATAGCCTCACAATCTTAGCAGTAAAAGTGCGCCCACATTGTGCGCACGTTAGCACACTGTTTGTGTACCTATAGGGAATCACTGCAGGTGGCCGGGATTTAAGCATATACCTTTTTTGGTCTAAATCAGACCTACGCTTCAATTCAAACTCGTCCACTTTTGTGTGAACGAGCTTCCGCCACTCTGCTTATAATAAATAATTAGGACTGTAATACTGAGAACATTATTTTTTTATTGAAATTACTTTGCAATGCTATGTAGGATGATCTTTAAATGTGATTTTGTCTATCTTCATTTTGTAAGAAGTGCGGCATACAAATAGAGGATATTTTTTATCTCAATATGTCCCCAAAATTGTCACCTACAAGAGGAATGTCATATTGCGCAACTAGTAAAAAATTTTTTTATATAAAATTCCACTATCCGGGGGTCCGCAATTACTCAAAATGACAGGTACTTAAACACACAGACACTTTGAGCAGGAATCAAACCTGCAAGCTGTTATGTTTAAGGGAGGCTCTCTACAGCTTCATCACAATGTTGTCAACTTTATAAAATTTTGTTTCAGACAATTAGTTATAGAGAAAGTATTAAAGGAAGACAATCAAGTCAATGAAGAAACGTAAGTGTAATTATTCTTTATTTTAATTTGTAAGCAGAACATATTATTTTATTTTATTTAATAGAACAAACTTACAGTATTCAGAAAGAAAAAGAAATTCAGACAAAAGTCGATAAAAAACCAAATAAAGACAAGGAAATAAAAACGATAACAACTCGTAGTAAACAAAAATCCGAAACGTGCAATAGTCATAAGTCTAATAAAACAAACAGTGAGAAATACTTTGAAGAAAAGCGAAAAATCATTGAATCGATATCTCCAACGTATTTACATACAACTTTACAAAGGATTTTGGACTTTATCGATAACGAAATAGAAGCAAGTCTATATTTCGACAACTTGGCACCGATGGAATCAAAGTTCTTAGAGAATTTCATTGGTATATATAATAGGAAAACCATGTTTGTGACACTTCTGTCGCCGGCTTGTATAGATATTTTAGATAAAATGAGTGCCAGTTTCAAAGAGTTTGATAAAACTTGTAAGCTGGAGGTTGGAGTCCTTAAGACTAGTTTCAATACTAGAAAAAGGTATGTATTCATCAATATCATAATTATAAATTACATTTATGCACTTACTGGAGTTTAAATATTTTTTTTGCAACTGTCAAGTTACTATTATAACATGAGAAAAGAAAGAAAAGAGGTAATAATAAAAAACTGAAGTTAAATGTAAAAAAAATAAAGATATGAATTAATATGAATAGAATATAAACACGTTAAAGAGAAATAACAATTTATTTATGATTAAATAGCAACACCTAGTGTGTTGCTATTTAATCATAAATAAATTCTCATTCATTTATAAGTATGTAAACTAAAAAATACGTGAGTGGCGGAGTCCCTAGTTGTGCCAGGTTTTATTATGCAATCATAAGGTTCACTTACGAAGCCGGTACAATAAACATAAGCAATACTCGACACTTAGTTTATCTTTGATAAGTTACAGGGCAATGGATGACCAACCTAAGTCGATGCCATGTTTGGTTTCCACTATTAAATTATATACTTCTTTGAGCAAACACTATGGGTGGTGCCATCTGTTTATTTTAATTACTTCGTCGTTATCTAGTTGTTTGGAGTATGCGACTAGTACTGTATTCGTGCCTGCCTCCGTTGAGGACTTCCTACTTTGTACATGCTTTTGAAATTTGTAATAAACATTTTATACTAGAAAATTTAAATATTCATTTTGGAGTTCTGGAATAATCCTGTTCAGACATACTATTAATTTAGATATTGGAATATTGCTGTGACATTTTTACTGCATGTTTATGTGGTCTGGATCCTTTACATATTTTGGTAACACTTTTCAGGGATGTGACATTTCTAAAAGTTCCAAGATATCCTAAACCAACAACAACGAAATCAAAGTAAGCACAGATAACATTTATTTTTAGCTTAACTCATTTGTAACATTGTAAAAATTATGTAACTAAAAAGGGAAGATATTTAGCTACTTAGCTGTGATAAGGACAGGGAAACGGTCAAAAAATTATGTAATTCGTGTAACCTATTATTTGTGGATGATCCCTAAATAGAGACTGTCGAATAAAAAGCACGTTGTGGCGCCGCCATAGCAAACCTGCCTTTACCGTCGCAGGTCAAGGGTTCAATTCCCACTCGGAGCAGATGTTTGCAATGACCATGCAGGCACATATTCCGGTCTGGGTGTGTTTGGCTTTGTATGTGTTTTTTGTGGACTCCTGACACAAGATATCAAGATCCTAAGGGGGTTATTTATTAATTATTAATCTGTTTCAGTAGATTACAATGGTTCTCAATACAATGTTTTGCACTAATTACAGATTAACAAAAAATATCAACAATCAACCATCAAATGTTGATACAGAAGAAAGTTCTAGATGCAGATTTATAAAGGCTCTAACAGAAAATAAAAACGCAAACAATACGTAAGTAACCTTTACTGTTACATCTGTTATAACAATTTTCATTCTATCTGTATCTTATCTATATTTGCATTATCTGATTTGTATTAATATATCTTTCGTTGCAAGATATCAGTAAAACTTCTATCTAAGTTTTTATCTCAAAATACTTTTTACAGAAATAATGATCAACCAAACAAAACTACTCATGTATCAAATCCAAATAGTACCGACGCTGATAATGAAAATAACATTAAAAAAGAAACAGATTGTTCAGAATTTGAAAATGAGAAAAACTTTATACAAAATTCAGAATCTACTACTGATAGTAATAAAATATGTGAAAGTGTTAAAATGAATGATCAAAAAATTACAATAATGGATAACAGTACAATTATAGAAGAAAAATATGCAGATTGTCATACCCAAAGTGAAACAGATAAACGAGAGAAAATTAATATTGGAAAAGACATAAGTAAAGGTGGAGGAAATATAAAAAACAAACTGGATAAAATAAATGATTTGAATGTAAATGCTTCAAAATCATTTGATAGTCTAAAAGCTACAACAGAAATTTCGAAGAAATTTTTAAAGGATCCTAACACAAAGAAGTAATTTAATTTATCTGTATAATATAAATTTAAATATAAATGTAATTGTATAAATTAATAATCAAAACGTCACCAACAGTCACAAACTGTCACAAATCAACAGTCATAAACTTTCACTAATCAACAGTCACAAACATTCTAATAAAAGTCATAAACTGTCACTAATCAACAGTCATAAACTATTATTAATCAATAGTTACAAAGTGTCACTAATCAACAGTCCTAAACTATCACTAATCATCAGTCACAAACATTCTAATCCATAGTCATAAACTATCACTAATCAACAGTCACAAACTGTCACTAATCAACAGTCATAAACTATTACTAATCAATAGTTACAAAGTGTCACTAATCAACAGTCCTAAACTATCACTAATCATCAGTCACAAACATTCTAATCCATAGTCATAAACTATCACTAATCAACAGTCACAAACTGTCACTAATCAAGAGTCGCATACTGTTACTATTATAACATGGGTTGAGACTATCACTAGGAGATAGTCATACATAACTCAGAAACATGTGCTCATTTAAATCCTTAACTTTTTAGCTAAAGAACAAACATACAAAGCAAATATAAAGAAAATATTTTTTTTTTCACAGAAAATCACCGTCAAAGCAAGGAATTGTATTCCAAAAAGCATTGTCAGAAGACTGCACATATAATGGTTTGGACAGTTACGGTATAGTCCCGAATAAGAAGGACAGGGGATTCCCCGGGAAGAACAAAACCCTTGAAGCCATGTCTGTGCCTGTTGAGATTAAAAAGGGTTTGAGGTAAATAATGTTCATGGCGTATGTCTAAATTAGAACCAAGAAAAGGGAAGTACTTCCCCCTCACAGAAAACCGCCGTGAACTAACAATATCAGTAGGTACAGTTGCGTTTTGTCCAATGAGTAAGAGCGCCGGAGGCTCAATCTCCTCCTATTTTCCCATCCTTATTTCTCTTCTGATGCCTTATATCCCTCTATTCCTTAGGTTAGCAATGCGTATGTGTTTCTTCAAGTACTACTCCTTACCCTCAGAAGGTATATCGTTGCTTGCCAACCGTCATAAAAAAACCAAACCTAGCAGTATCAAGACTTCTTGAGGTACTGTCTTTAACAACTTGTGATTTCATTTCCGTTTGTGGTAGATGTTTGTGTTAACCATAAGGGTGTGTATTCCGGTCTGTGTAGTTGTTTGTGTCTGTTTTTTCCGAACCTCTGACTAAGTTAAGTGCAATTTGCCAAGTCGTAGAAAGAACGGCCGAATGAAAACGTTTCTTACGAACGTTGCCTTAACGATGATAAATATGATTGAGTTCTAGAGAAAAATGGTATTGCTTGATAATGTGAATAAAAAAAACAGCGATAACTTATGTCTAACTTTTACGTTTAAGTCACAAGTAGTTTTTAAGTAATAGTAGTTAATTACAAAATGTAATTCTTGAGGGCAAAGCCGTAGGCAGATGCTAGCAGAAAACGTAAAATGTTTGAATGTTTGTTATCAGAATGATGCGGCTAATGGGCTGGGAGGGCGGAGCGCTCGGGCTCCGTGGGGAGGGGATCACGGAGCCAATCATACCGTTTATTAATAGAGTGAGTATACTTTTCATAAGTCACTGTCGTTCTTATAGTCTTCAAGCTAATATATGCTTGCAATATTATAGGTAAAAGTAAAAAATAAAGTAAATGTCTAATACTACTGCGAATTGGGGGATAGACAATTGTACATGTCTTTGAATCTTTGAATTTTCATCAATCATTTAGAAACACAAATTACTAAAGTAAATGAAAACTAAGAGGTGCTTGTCCGGAATTTCACCAGCGATCTTCGGTTAAAGTCTCTTCAGAGTGAAAAAGAGCACCTTTTTTTATGTTACTAAGTTGGCTAGCAACCAGACGACCCACATGATGGTAAGCGGTTGCCGTATTCTATGAGCAAGCGAAACACCATTAGTACGTGGCACTCTCGCGTTGTCAACTAAAGATATTGGTTCTTGAATCACATTTTTCCTACTATTAATTTCAATTGCCTACAGTGCCCTTCAAACCGAAAGACAGTAATGTCAAAGACACTACTTTGCGGTAGAATATTTGACACTGCCGGCCTCCTGCAACAAAAGATCTACCTACCGGTGTGACTGATTGCACTGGTGGAATTATCTCTGCTGTGAGAGAGATTATCCCAACAGCGGACGATGGGGTCGTCACATCCCTACACCGTAAAAGTTTATTGAAAATAATATATAATTTATTCAATTTTAAGGCACCGGGCTCAGGATTAGGTCATGTGTGTGAAAGATATGAAAGAAAACAGGCGAAAGCCGATTACCGTTTAGACGTACTAGAAACTATTCTAGACTTGTTAGACAGAAATGTATCCGTCTCTGTCACACAATACCACAAAGAACTGAACAAGAGAGAGAGGATTATCGTTAAGAAAATAGTATATTCTATCAACGAACGAACTAAAATTAAATTACCGAATGGTGTTAATAGCGATTTGGGAAATAAAATTCTAGATAGAATGAATTCAGATTTAGATTTGTGTATTGAATTGGAAATATCACGTGATAATAGGTAAGTCTTTATATGTATAAGAACTACTATTGATGTGTAACATTTTCTTTTCGTCTCTTTATCCTCTAATTAAGTAGCGATTTGTGGAAAGTGACTATGTAACGTAGAGCCAGGAAAGCCCAAAGCGTGCGAATTTATTCGATCAATGAGCGCATGCGTGTAATTTGACTCGACCAATGAATACGCGTTATTTGATTTGATCAATAAACGTGTGATATTTGAATTGACCAATGAGAACGCGTTATTTGATTTGATCAATGAGCGCGTGCGTGTAATTTGACTCAACCAATGAATACGCGTTGTTTGATTTAGTCAATAAACGCGTGCTTTTTGATTTGACCAATGAGCCGCGTTATTTGATTTGATCAATGAGCGTATGCTATTTAATTTGACCAAGGAGAGACCGCGGTGCTAGTAATATGTATATAATGTTAATGCCGTTGTAGCGTCCTGGTAGCGAGCCAGCTGGTTATAAATATCTGTTTCAGTCTGGGCGTTTGTCTTTGTGCTCCTTCCCGTGCATTGGAGAGCACGTTAAGCTATCGGTTCCGGTTTTTATCATAACAAAAGATAATCATCGTTAACTCTTGATAGATAATTTGCTCATATCCCATGAGTTACTGGGTCACCCTTGGGGATCCAGAGATCAAATCAGGATAAGAGTATAATCAGACCCCAGGTAAATACCACGAAAAATGCTAGGCAGAAGAAGAAGTAAATTTATGATTTTAATTTTACATTCCAGAGAAGTAACATTCACAAAAACATTTAAAAAGATGGAGCACTCACCAAAGAAAATGAAGAAAATATCAAACGTCGACCAACCAGATGCAGAAACAACCGAACATGAAATATTCTATATTCCTGCGTCAAAAGCTGAATTCAAATCGCTAGTATTGAAAAAAATATATGAGTTGGTTAAAAGTGAAGAGAGCGAAATAGCTATCGATTTTGGTGATGTTCTCAATATAAAACACTGCGAGTTTTTGGAGAAATATTGCTCGATAGTTAACAAAAGGCGTTTTATGCATTTCAAAAATATTGTAAGACAAAATTATGCGGCAAAAATACTTCAAAATATTGGAGATAATTATTTGGATGTAGAGTATGGAGCGAACTTGAAGTAAGTAATAATAAATGGACTGTGGACACTTGTTCTTTCTTTTATGTCTTTCAAAAGAGGTTCGAAAATATGAGTGGATCTAAGGAAAACTCCCCTTCGTGATCATGGTGGTTCTCCAAAACTTGTATTTTCCGTATTTTTGTCAAAAATTTTTGGTGTTGATTGTTTTTGATCAAAAATTTAATACGCAAAATTTGTGCGAATGAAAATCAAAGTTCTTGGAAATGAATTAAAACTTCTTTTAAAAATACTTTCTTATTGCTCTTTAAAGTTTTAAAAACATCTGTAAAAAATTTAGCTTTCTAGGTTTTGACCACGGGTGGTGTAGAAATATGGCACGTACTATAAATTACTGTTATTTTTACAGGTCATTGGTTATCAGTAAAACAAGAAATCAGGACGACTTAAATATATTAAAAAATAAATCAAAATTAAAAATTATTGACGATGATAACGCAGAAGTGATGAAAGAAAATAATGTCTCTGAAATAGATAAAGACGATAACATATTGAAAGCCGATTTAGAAATAAATGATTTAGTTCAAAATACAGACTGTCTTACAATAAATGATAATCAAAGTGAAATTGATCAAGTAAATATTAAAAATAATATAAATATGGTAAAAAAAGTCCATTGAAACTTTACATTTTTTTGGGCTTAGCGTGCAAAAGTCAGAGGATGCAATGTTATTTTTTGGGCACAGACTTACGAAACGAAATTAGTCAACAAGCTTGCAAGCTTTAAGTGAATTTAGCTTCACAAGCTTGCGACATGATGTAATGTTGTTATTGATATTGTTGAAGAAAATGTTGATGTTCCTTGGTGTTGGTGTTAAATTTACAAAGGAACACCAGCTACTCTGGGCATTTTGTCTGTATTGAAGGGCCTGCTTATAGTATATAATAATTCTATGGTCCTTTGACTTGTGCAACCCCAAATGTAACCTTTTATTGGAAAATAAATGTATGTAACAAAGCTTAATACTAGAGCTAAAAGTAAAATGTCTGCCTGGAAAAGACATCTCTTACTAAACAGAACGATACGGAAATAAATCAACCAATGGAGCAACCATTTCATCCAATTATACTTGTCTTAGAATTCCTTACACGATATGCTGGTTTCCTCACAATGATTTCCTTTACCTTTAAGCTCGAGATACATTCGAAACTCATTGAGTACTTGAGAAGTAAGATGTTCTTGGCCGGAATCAATCCCGGGACCTTTGGTTAAAGTCTCTACAAAGTCACAAATAGCAAGGCTTTACTACCCTCAAAGTAATATTAAATTTAACAGATTTAATAAAAATACAGACAGAGTCTTCTCGAACATAAGTGTGACTGCAACTTCAGTAATACTAAATGCTAATGGGTCGAATGTTTTCACATTCAGTTCGTAACCAAGCAACAGCCGGGTCGTACGTTTTACACTCAGTTCGTAACCAAGCAACAGCCGGGTCGTACGTTTTACACTCAGTTCGTGACTAAGCAACAGCCGGGTCGTACGTTTTACACTCAGTTCGTGACCAAGCAACAGCCGGGTCGTACGTTTTACACTCAGTTCGTGACCAAGCAACAGCCGGGTCGTACGTTTTACACTCAGTTCGTGACTAAGGAACAGCCGGGTCGTACGTTTTACACTCAGTTCGTGACTAAGGAACAGCCGGGTTGTACGTTTTACACTCAGTTCGTGACTAAGGAACAGCCGGGTCGTACGTTTTACACTCAGTTCGTGACTAAGGAACAGCCGGGTCGTACGTTTTACACTCAGTTCGTGACCAAGCAACAGCCGGGTCGTACGTTTTACACTCAGTTCGTGACTAAGGAACAGCCGGGTTGTACGTTTTACACTCAGTTCATGACTAAGGAACAGCCGGGTCGTACGTTTTACACTCAGTTCGTGACTAAGGAACAGCCGGGTCGTACGTTTTACACTCAGTTCGTGACCAAGCAACAGCCGGGTCGTACGTTTTACACTCAGTTCGTGACCAAGCAACAGCCGGGTCGTACGTTTTACACTCAGTTCGTGACTAAGGAACAGCCGGGTTGTACGTTTTACACTCAGTTCGTAACCAAGCAACAGCCGGGTCGTACGTTTTACACTCAGTTCGCAACCAAGCAACATTCGGGTTGTAGTAGCAGTTCGTAAGTTCGTGAGCTTGGCAAGACTCCGTCTGTATTTTTTATGAAGTCAATATAATATAAACAATTTTTAGGCACCAGGCACAGAATTAGGTCCCAAACGTAAAAGAAAACATAAAAGAAAACGGGCTAAAAGCGATTACTATACTGACTTACTAGAAACTATTCTAGACTTGATCAACAGAAATATATCGGGCTCTGTCACACCATACCAGAAGGAACTGAGCGAGGAAGAGATGAATTACGCTAAGAATATAGTAAATTCTATCAACGAACGAACTAAACTTACGTTAACGAAGGATGTTGATAGTAATTTGGGAAATAAAATTATAGACAAAATGAATTTAGATTTAGATTTGTCTATTGAATTGGAAATATCATGTGATAATAGGTAAGTATTGTATATGTATAAGAAATATTGATGTGTAACATCTTTTTTCTCTCTTTATTAGTATGTGTACTTATTTAGTCTATACCAGGAAGTCGGGGAAGCGCGAACTATCTGATTTGGCCAATGAGCGCGAGTTATTTGACTTGACCAATGAACGTGCATCATTTGATTTGACCAATAAAAGTACTCTATTTGATTTGACCAATGAGCGCCTGCTATTTGACTTGACCAATCAGCGTGCGTTATTTGATTTGATCAACGAGTGCGCTCTATTTTATTTGACCAATGTATGCGTGCGGTACTTGTTATACATAAAGTTAATTTAGCTTATTACCATGGTGAGATGTCAGATGATACACATCTTATGCGACTACTGTAACGGCTGTTTAGTCTTCTTAATTAGACTACTAACTCTTGTTATAATTTTGGAAACGGCTTTAATGATTTGGATCTAATTTTGTATTTAGATACTTTTCTATTCTGATAAAACGCAACTATTCTTTAAAAAAAAGCTAATAATTATAAGGGCCTGTTGTGATTAATTAGAAATTTTCATGGTATTTGTGGGCTTTGTTATAAATGTTAAACTGGTATCTCAAAATGACATCAGCATTACAACATATTTGATATTACACTGACGCAATATACCTTAGCATGCCGTGGGTCAATCAAATCATCATTGTTGATTTTTTTTCCATACTTTTAAGTTTTATTATATTTGTCAAAAAAAAATCCCTGTCAATGCTTATTATTGGCGCGGCAAGTCCCAGTACAGTAAGGATAAAAAACAGAAAACGTCAGTCTGTCAACCCTGAAAGCAACCAGCAGCCAACTGACCAACCAGCAACTAACAGTGGCAGTGTGGCAACAGCCTGTTCCACACGCTACTATTTTCTGACACAAATGCATGCTGCCATTGCTATTTAGATTACTAATAGTTTTGCGTTACACAATTTTTTTTTTTCATTCTAGAGAAATTACATTGACAAAAACATTTAAAAAGATAGAGCACTTACCGAAGAAAATATCCAATATGGACCAATCAGTAGAAGAAACCACCATACAGGACATATTCTATATTCCTGAGTCAAAAAATGAATTCAAATCGGCAATATTGAAAATAATATATGAGTTGGTTAAAAGTGAAGAGAGCGAGATGGCTATCAATTTTGATGATGTTCTCAAAATAAGACACTGCCAGTTCTTGGAGAAATATTGCTCGACAGTTAACAGGAGGCATATTATGCATTTCAAAAGTATTGTAAGCCAAAATTATGCAGCGAAAATACTTCAAAATATTGGAGAGAATTATTTAAATGTAGAGTTCCGTGCAAACTTGAAGTAAGTAATAATAAATGGACTATGGTCAGTTGCTTTTTTTTCTTATGTCCTTCAAACGAGGCTATAAGACATGCGTGGATCTAGAAGGGGAGACACTCTCAATGGTCATGACTATTATAAAATGCGAAAATAGATAAAATTGAATTTTTTGATGTTGAAAAAGATACATAATATGTTACATAAGGGGACGTTGTGGCGCAGCGGTAGCGAACCTGCCTTAAACGCCACAGGTCGCGGGTTCGATTTCCGCTCGGAGCATAATACGTTTGTATTGACCATGCAAGCATATTTTCCAGTCTGGGTGTATTTGTCCTTGTCCTTGTATATGTTTCCGGACCCCGACACAGGATATCACTATCCTAATGGGAGCCGTTGAGTGTGTAGCGTTTATTTATTTATGTCCTCTGCTAAAGAATTGACCACGAGTTATCCAGAAGTATGGCAGGTACTTTATGTAACTTTTATTTTTACAGGTCAATAGTTATCCGTAAAACAAGAGATTAGGACCATTTAAATACATTAAAAAATAAATCGAAAATGAAAATTATTGATGATGATGAAGAAGTGGTGAAAGAAAATGATGATTCCGAAATACATAGAGACGATAACATATTTAAAGCGGATTTAGAAATAAATGATTTAGTTCAAAATACAGATTGTCTTACAATATGTGATAGTCAAAGTGAAATTAATCAAAGTAAATAACGAAAATGATATAAATGCGGATATGTAGTCCATTATTAGGGCTTATTAACGAATTTTTTTTTTGGATTTCAAGGCAAAACTGCTACTTTAACTTAATGAATTTCGCATGTGACTAATTTCGTTTCGTTACCTGTGAGTTAAAAAAAAATGATTAAATCAAAAAAGTATGTAATAAACGAAGTATATATCATAATAATACAATATTACGGCTTGATAATTGTATAATAATATAAGCATAGAATTACTTGTACATTTAAAATGTCATGGCGTCGAAAAGCGCGGGATAATTTAAAAAAATGACATTAAGAAGTGTTGCCTGATGGCTGAAGGTTTATTTTTATTTATTTTTTCCGATAGGTTAATGGCTTTTAGTTATGCCAAAGTGATTATAAAATTAGTGTCAAAAAGAAAGAATTATGGTTATCAAGTATGTGATACATAATTTGAATGTGCTTGTTTTGAAACAACTAACCTGTGTAATTTTGTCTATGTGTATTTCTGATAATAATTTTAAGTAATGAGCTGCTAGCAAAGCTAATTTTATTTATTTTTTAATATTCGCCTTACATTTAGTCATGTTTATTTATAACGCGCATCCATTAATTCTTCTACAAATCTAAATTATGCTTTTACGTAATCACTCTAGCAGAAAGGTTAATAATTTTAAAAGCGTTAATAGCTTACTGGTAGGAAGGCCGCCGGTAGACTCCGTTAACGCAAGAGACAGCGCAAGCTGTAAAATGTAAATGTATGTATTAATAACTATTTATGTATTTCTTTAGCACGTTTAATGCATTGTGACATAATAATATGTGATCTCGTCTTGATTGTGGTAGTGACAGACTATTAATAAAGTATGTTAATCTGAATAAGGGGAAATGTTTTTTGTGGTGTCGCACGAGCAGAAAGCTTACCTGATTTTAAACCATTGCCGCCGCCCATGAACATCTGAAGCACCATGCAGGTGCGTTTCTGACCTTCATGGTGCTACTGGTTATAAGCTCGAAACCTCGAAACGGGGCAGTCACTTCCAGAGTTTTTTTAAGGCGATAGTAAACCACGAGAGCATTTAAGCCCGACACCAACATGAACTCTGCTTATCCCGTTGAATTAGATATTACGAAAATAAGTTTAATATAAGGTTCGATCCTGACCCCCTTGGGCTATTGTCGTACCCAATCCTAGCGCAAGCTTCGAGCTTATTTGGAGGGGCAATAGGAATATTAGTAATGCCTTGAGAAATGCATTGCTAATATTCTTTAAAAAAATAATAATAATAACTTTAAGTATTAAAAATTACTTCGTAATTTTGTTGTAATTTATGTTTCTTTTTATATGTATTTCTTTATATATTGGGAAGGTCTTGTTTTTTGTATTAATAAAAAAGATTGTTATTGGAAAAATGTTTTATTGCGCGTTCCCTTAGCCTAATTTTGCACTATTGCATAATTTAATAATAATAATTATGTTTTTATTGAAAGACCAAAAATACGTTATTGGAAACGACGACGGTTGACAAAAAAGAGTTTCATCATTAATTTTTTTTGGCGCGGAGTGTAGCGAATTTAGAAGTGGCATTGGGTGTGGTGTTAAGGAGAAGCATAAGAAATGATGGTAATAAAAATGAAAAGTATTCATCGCACCACATAGAATACATTCAAACCCACTAATGAAAATTAAATTATTGACTTATTTAACCATTTAGTTTAAAAGCAATAAGTAATGTTTCTGTAGAAAACCGAATACACTTTTTAATGAAAGATTATGATTGTCTGTACAACAATCATATTTGTTATTTTTGCAGTGAATGACCCTTCCGGTACTGACGGCCTTCACACCTTGAGTCCAGGATACGGCAGAAGCTTTTCTGACTTTCAATAAATAAGTGTTATGATTTTTATGTTGAATAAAAATATTTGATTTGATTTAATGAATGTAATTTGTTACTTTATATCGTGTTTAAAAGGCATTATGTTCATATTTACAAATAAATTTCTATTTTGAAATTTGGCAACACAGATTTAGACAACACAAAATTTATGGAGAGTTAAGATAAGGAGATCCGTCTCCAAACCCATCTCTGTAAGATGAAGAATTAAAATTATATATCTTAGTATTACACATCAATTTAGATTTTTTTTATACACATATAATTATAACAGTAGTTATTATCACCACAGCATGTTTTGCTTTTTCGATTCTGTTTCTGTTTTCTGTATTTGTTTCTCTTTTTTAGGCTCATAATTAATTTTTTTTATGTGTTTACTATGTTTGATATTTAGAAGCATTGTTTTGCTTTTTATTTTTAGTTCTATTTGTACGTGTATTAATTTCTTTTGATTTATGTATTTTTTTTTTTGTAAAATAAGTCTTCATTATAAGCATGTCGTGGAAACCTATAAGTAAGACAACACTTAGCTCTAATCTATCTTAAATGTGTATTTGTACTTTTTTGTTGGTTGTCCGAAATAAATAAATAAAATAAGAATCCGTCCAAAAGCGGAACTGTATATTATCGAATATGGCTACGTAAATACTTTTGAACTTTTTTATGTAAGAACTTAAACTAATATACTTACATTTCATTTCTCCTCTAGTCACTAGAATCCAGATTCAGCTTGACATTTTTCAACTTACCCTCAATCCCCATTTAAGACAGTTCTCCTTAACTTTACCTGCCATAGAGAATAAGTGGCAAAACTTTTGAATAATTTGAATGTTTTCAAGTTTTCCGTTTTGTCACAATTTCTTTTCGATGTTTTTGAAATTTGAATGTAAAAGGGGTTTATATTCCATTTACTTAAAGTAGTTCGCCCTATTTATATTAACTATATATAATATTTAGATAACGTGGACCAAAACTTGATAATATTTCATAATTCTCAAAACAAGTGTTTATAAGTTTTTATAATTTTATAATACTTTGTAGAACATAAATGATTACATGTGGCTTGTAAGTTACTGTTAAAACTTTTTGCAGAAGTAATTTTTAATTTTTCCCTACCTCTTTATTAATCCCTAATTATAATTTTCGCGAAAAATTGAATCAAATAATGTGGTATTATAAAATTCAACATGCAACAACATAACAGCCAAATTTCGCAATCCAAACTGTTATTATTCGTAAATATCGAAGAAATTACTTCCAAGAACTTAGCGTGAAGTTTACAAGATTAAGTGAGATGATTTTGTTTTAGAAAAAATGAATGATCCTATCCCACACTCATTCAAAGTTGAGTGGTTAAATACTACACTGAAGTTTATTAAAAATGATAACCAAATGATCATGAAGTATCCCGTAATGCCTATAATGCGTGTGGAATATTTGCACAATCTGATTTGTCAGCGTAATAATGATGGCACTCTTGGATTCAAGTCCTTATATGCACCGGTGTGGGAGGCTTTGAGGATTTTTAGCTTGAAATACATATTTAAGGCTAGTATTATAAGATGTAAAGGTGACACAGGGTAAGTTTTATGATTTTTATTTAGTCTTAGTGAACCATACTATAACTACACCTTACAGTGAGCTAAGAATGCCTTTAGGTAATGCAAAGGCTTCTGTGAACATGTTTTGGCAATGTTAAAATTGTGTTCACAATCTCAGTGTTCATCAGCATGACGTGAGCTTGGTCTCTTCACACCTAAAATAGTTATGCTTATGTATGTATAGAATATGTATTAAATTTTTAAAGCTTTCTCTTTATTTGAAAATGTCGTGGGGCAGTGGTAGCGAACCTGCATCAAGTGCCAGAGGTCGCTGATTCCCGATCAGAGCAGATGGTTGTATTGACCATAGCGTTTGTTCCGGTCTGGGTGTGTTTGTGCTTGTTATTGTGTGTGTTTCCTGATATCTGACAAAGGATATTACTAATTGGAGGTGATGATATATTGATATTAAATACAATCTTTTTTTCTTGCAGGCAATTAGTTATAGAAAAAATTTTAAAGAAAGATAATCATGAAAACAAAGAGAAGTAAGTAGTTTAAAAGAAAATTATACCTTTAAGATGTTTTCTTTTATTAACTCAAATAACATTCTTACAGTATTTTACAAGAAGTGGAACTCCAAGGAAAAGTCAAGTTAAAACAAAATAATAATGAGAAAACAAACAAGATTATGAATAGCCCTGTAAAATGCAAGAATCAAACATCTGAAATAAGCAAGAATCAAACATCTGAAATATGCAAGAATCATATATCTGAAAAATGCAAGAATCAAACATCTAATACAATAACAACTGAGAAGTACTTTCAAGAGAAACGTAAAATCATTGATTCCATATCTCCAAAGTATCTACGTACAACCTTCCAAAAGATTTTTGACTTTATTGATAACAAAATAGAAACAAGTCTTGTTTTTGATGGCTTGGCACCAATAGAAGCAAAATTCTTAGAGAATTTCATTGGTATATACAATATGAGGAGTAAGTTTGAGACACTTCTGTCACCGTCATGTACTGATATTTTAGATAGAATGTGCATTAGTTTTAAAGAGTTTGACAAAACTTGTAAGTTGGAAATTGGACCTGTTAATGTTGACACAAATACTAACAAAAGGTATGTAAATGTATTTTATTTATACAGCCATAAAATAGGTTTTTTCATGTCATGATAAATAATAAATAATAAATTTTTATTTATTTTCTCACACAAAGGAAAAAATACATAACAACCATCATAGTACGTATTCTTAGATATAAAGAACTTTTCATTCCTTTGTGAGAGACTGGTATCCATACTAGTTTTACTGTGTTACGGATTACCAGGCTCCCACACCCACAGGCAAAGTTTTTGGATTCACAGTGGTGTAACAATCTTTGGATCAACAATTTAAATTACTAAAACATCAAAAAAAAAAAAAAAAAAAAGTAAAAATAAGTAAACATATTAATAAAATTCAATATAAAAGGTAAAAAAATGAAAGAAATAGTTATGCTTATGTATGTATAGAATATGTATTAAATTTTTAAAGTCAAGGCTTTCTCTTTATTTGAAAATGCTGTGGGGCAGTGGTAGCGAACCTGCATCAAGTGCCAGAGGTCGCTGATTCCCGATCAGAGCAGTTGTTTGTATTGACCATACAGGCATGTGTCTGGGTGTGTTTGTTTCCAGACCTCTGACACAGGATATCACTATCCTAATAATGATGTTGATTATGTACCGTTTATTATTATTATTTATTATATCTTTAGCATTATACATTGCCCAGAATTGTGACAGTAATGAGTTTTTGTAATATTAAAAAATAATTTTCAGAGCGGTGACATTTTTAAAAGTACCACAATATCGTGAACCAACTACATCACAACCAAAGTAAGCAGAATTTTTAATTTATTTTATTGTGTTGTAATACTATTTATTATTTTTCTAAAATAAAAAACAAAAAACGCTAGCGATATTTTAAGTATCACATGCACGATGCTAACCCTAGAAACGTTAGGGAAGAGATGAGACAGGAAAAAAAAGAAGAGAACAGTGGGGATGGGAGATTAGGCCTCCAGCGCTCTCACTCATCGCACGAAACGTAACAGTACCTACTGGTACTGTTACTATACGTTGATTTTCTGTGAGAGGGTAGTACTTCCCCCGTTGACCCAGTCTGTTTGTGAATGGAGGAGAATGGCTCCACTACTACTATATTAATAATTTAATAGTAACATTAGCATTCATTTATTATATTAGTTGTTATATTTATTAATTACAGATTGAATATAAAAACTAAAAACGATGAATTGGCTAACAACGAAACAGAAGACAGCCCTGGAAGCAAATTTTTAAAAGCTTTGACAGTGAATATAAGTAAAAATGATATGTAAGTCTTGTCATATATTTTTATTCGTGCAAGTTTTATGACATACTTAACACATATCTCTCTCTCTTTCTCGCCAACTCTCTCTCTTTTTCTCGCCAACTCTCTCTGTCTCTTTCTCTCCAACTCTCTCTCTTGCTCTTGCTCACACACATCAACATACTGTCAATTCAAAAATTAACTATTTTTTTTTTCAGAAATAAAATTCAACAAAATAAAACTAATAATGTGCCAGTTGCAAATAATAAAACATATTGTACGGAACCCATAAATGGTGGAGACCTCAAAAATAATACTATTAACAATCAAAGGATTACTGTAAACAATTTAACCATAGACAAGAGAATGGTTCAGAAAGAAAAAAACATGATCTGTCATAGACAAAGTGAAACAGATAAAATCGACAGAACAGATAATAAAGACAATTTAATTGTCATTAACAATGTTGCCATAGACAAAAGTAATGGAAGGATGACGAAAATGGCGGAAATAAATAAATTGGATATAAACACATTAAAAAATGATAATTTAAAAATCTCTAAAGGATATATGAAGGAGTTTATAAATGATTCCATTGCAAAGTAATTATTTTATATATTTTTGCCTTAAATCTCGACGGTTGCGGGTTTGTTTCCCGCTCAGGGCGGATATTTGTAATCTTATAAATATTTGTATCGATCCGGGCGTTTGTCCTCGTGGGTCTCCCTAATGTGCCTCGGAGAACACGTTAAGCTGTAGTGTCAAATATTCCACCGTAAAGCAGTAGTGCTTAGGCATTACTGTGTTCCGGTTTGAAGGGCACTGTACGCTAGTAAAATTACTGGGCAGATGGGATTTAAGAACTAATATCTTTCGTTGTCAACGCGTGAGTGGCACCTACTAATGGTGCTGCAAGCGCTCATAGACTCGTATGCTTCTTAGCCAACTGTTATGATAAAAAAACTTTTTGCAGTAATCCATCACCACAAAAAATACTGTTATATCGGAAGCCACAAAACATAATAGTAAAAAGAGTTGTAGCAAAGTGAAGAGAATGAAAGAAAAAACTTCCCGGGAAGACCAAAGCTATCCAAGACATGTCCAAACCCGTTGAGATTAAAAAGGCTCTGAGGTGAATTGTATTATTATATATTAGCAAAAGCCAGAGGTCTCGGTTTCGATTTCCGCTCGAAGCAGATATTTGCATTGACCATACAAGCATGTGTTCAGGTCTGGGTGTGTTTGTTGTTGTGTATGTTTCCGGATCCCCAACACAGGATATAACTATCTTAGTGGAGGTTGTTGAGTGAATTATGTACGACGGCAGCGGAGGGTCCAAAAAAAATCAAAATTACTTTATATTACTTTAATTACTTAATAATGAAATTACATGCTAAAACTTAAAACTAGTACTGCTTGCTTGATGTGAGAGACAAGAGTGAATATAAAATTAAACCAATATCTTAAATTAAAATTAAACATTTATAACAATTGAAACTAATTCGGTGAACTCTGACTAAACACTTTTGAACTTTCCGATAAAATGGTTATTACGGCGAAAACCCGGTGGTCTGCTATTTCCTTGAATCCGCGAGACGTGGGAACGTAACAAGTGTTTAGTGTCTATTTATTATTGTTTTTATTGTAACAAAAAAAGGCATTAAAATTCAGTGAGAGATCATCCATAAATTACGTCACACTTTAGGGATGGAGGGAAGGGGTTGACGAAGTGTGACATTATGTGACAAGTGGGGTTGGAAAAGAACCTAAGTATTGTCTTGTTCTTCTTAACATTATTCCCGGTATTTTATATATCCCGGGTCTGCTTATTACTCTTATCCGGATTTGTCAGGTTACTAGTTTTTACACGGAGCGATTGCCATCTGACCTCCGCAACCCTAAGGGCGAACCAGTCACTCATTGGATAAGAACAATTTACTTATTAAGAGTTAACGATTATTATCAGATGTTATGATAACAACCGGGACCGACAGCTTAACGTGCTCTCCGAGGCACGGTGGGGAATCTCACAAGGATAAACGCGCAGACCGAAACAGATGTTTGTAAGATAAAAACCACAGGTATCTAAAGTAATATGACGTCACATTTCAAAAATTGCAAAATCTGATTGTCTTAGAATGATGCACCTGATGGGCTGGGAGGGCGGAGCGCTCGGGCTCCGCGGGGAGGGGATCACGGAGCCCATCATACCGATGCTTAATAGAGTGAGTAATATTCCTACTGACATACTAAATACATATAAACATTTTAAAAGAAATCTCTACATATGTACAATAGCATCTGCCCGCGGCTTTGCCCGAATGAATAATGTTTTGTAATGAGGGACCTTTATTGCAATATTATTATTAATATTCTTTTTAAAAAAAATAAGCAATGCTTTTTTCAAGGCAATGTAGTTCTCTCTAATTTAAAATGAACCAAAATGGCCGCTTCTCCGCAGGTACAATTATGGACAAAAATGTTAGACAAAAATATTGATTTCGTTTTATTTAAATAGATTTTTTAAAAGTGGGAAAACGGAATTAAGTATATAATATGTGGTTGTCGTTAAAGATCTTTATTTCTCAAAAGAATTACAAAAATTCGCTTATATGAGAAACAACAAAGCTTAATAAACGACTTTAACGACGTTGTGGCGCAGCGGTAGCGAACCTGCCTTAAACGCCACAGGTCGCGGGTTCGATTCTCGCTCGGAGCATAATATGTTTGTATTGACCATGCAAGCATATTTGCCGGTCTGGGTGTATTTGTCCTTCTCATTGTGAATGTTTCCGGACCCCCGACGCTAATAAACGCTACACACTCACATTAGGATACTAATGGGGGCCGTTGAGTGTGTAGCGTTTATTTATTATTATTATTTTTTTTTTTATGTTAGAAGTTGACAAACAAGCATACGGCCCACCTGATGGTAAGTGGTTTCCGTAGCCTATGAGCGCGCGCAGCACCATTAGTAGGTGCCACTCACGCGTTGCCAACCTCGAGATATTAGTTCTTAAATCTCGTTCGCCCAGTAATTTCACTAGCGTACAATGCCCTTCAAACCGGAACACAGTAGTGCCTAAACACTACTATTTGGCGGCAGAATATTGGACACTGCGGTGGTACCTACCTAACCGGCCTCTTGCAACAAAAGACCTACCACCAGTGTGACTGATTGCACTGGTGGAATAAACTCTGTTGTGACAGAGGTTATCCCAACAGCGGGCGATGGGGTCGTCACATCCCGACGCCTTTAATAAAAACAAATATGAGTAAACAATATAATATAGTTATTGGTTCTTCTAAATTCAATTAATTGTTTATTCATAACCGTTATTAATTTTTTTTTGTATATTTTTGTATTTTTGCAATAGATTTATAATCATTATTAATATTTTAATTTTTTGTGACTTCCTTTTCTTGTTAGTCTTTCGATCTGCTTCTTGTTTGTCATATCGATCAGTGGAAACTTTATTGGTTTGTGAACTATTTTATTTTTTTATTGCATTATTGTATAACTGTATGTTTCCCAAATAAATAAATAAAATAAATAATTACTTAAATAAACAAATAAATAGTATAGAAAAAAGGTATATAAAAAAATAATAGTTAATGTACATTTTTAATCACTGTCACTTATTGGGATCACACCTTCTACAAAATAATTTATATTTTAATTTAATTTCTACTAATTTATTTTCAAAGAACTAATACAACCGTGAGCGAGTGTACCAATCGGGTGTAGCGTCGCCGCGTTGCTATAGTTACTCGCTCACCTTCGTTCTGCATCCGGTTGAGACCCGAAAATGTGTTACTGCGCATGTTTCAACTTATATTGAGAGGGTTATACTAATATTCCTATTGAGGCTTCAAAATTTTTTTTTCATTTTATACAATTTTCAGGCACCAGGCTCCGGTTTAGGACATGTACAAGAAAAAGAGCAAAATACAAATGAAACAAAAACCAATTTCCGTACAGATATACTGAAAACTATCCTAGACTTGATCGATAAGGATACATCCGTCTCTGTCACACCATACAAGAAAGAACTGACCAAGAAAGAGAGGAGCTTCGTTAGGAATATAATATTGTGTGTCAACAAACATACAATACTCAACTTACCAGACAGTATTGAAAGCGATTTGATGATGAAGATTCTAGAAAGAATGATTTCTGATGTGGATTTGTGTATTGAATTGGAAATATCACTGGATAATAGGTGAGCTGGTTTATTAGAGGGCACGGTAGTGTCTAGCCAAGTCGAGCAGAGTTGTAGCATCTTTTCTCGAAACGACTCACAGTACTTTTGATCCCTTTGTAACTTTTTTTCTTTTTTTTTGGAACGAAGTTCCTTATCGCGCGTTGTGAAAGGGGGCTAGACGGAAAAATTCTTACGAAAAGTTGTCACGACACTTTTTGCTATAGTAAGCTATTGTAAGCTGTGCGGCGTCGCATGTTTCTCTGTCTGTCTCTCTCTCTTATAGAAAGCAAGCCAGATATTTTCATTTCTATTTCGCATTGAACAGTGTGGTGTCGCGACGATTATTTTTGTTGAGTGTATACAGGTTTTTTGTAAATAATAAATAATGTTAATAATTAAAAGAATATTATTATAACTTAAAAAAATAAAATTTTATTACAATTCCTTCACTAATTAATCGAAAGGAACTTCGTTCCATCCGGGTGTCCCTTGACACCTCTCAAGTTTTATGTTACAAGTTGGGAAACAAGCATGGTGGTAAGCAGTTGTCGTAGCCTATAAGCGTGCAACACCATTAGTAGGTGCCACTCACGCATTGCCAATGCGATATCGGAATCGAATCGCGAACTGTAGCGTACACAACATCATTGTAATTTAAAAATTTTTTTTTTTTTCAGAAAAATAACCTTCACAAAAACTTTAAAAAGAAAAAAATAAACCAAAGAAAAGAAAAAACCAACCAAAATGACCCAAGCAAAGGTACAACAATCAAACTTCCAACGAAGAAAGCTGATTTTGAATTTTTAATATTCAATAAACTACATGAATTAGTCAAAAGTGATCACGGAGAAATAGCAATCGATTTTGATGGTGGTCTAGAAATGAAACACCGTGACGTTGTTGAGAAATGTTGTTCTACAGTCAATAAGAGGCATCACAACCACGGTGATATCTATCAAAATATAGTTAAAGAAATATATCAGAAAATAGGAGAGAATAATTTAGCTATTGTCTACGGTACTAATTCAAAGTAAGTAATGGTGCCAAAGGAACCCTATTTTTATTTATTTGTAAAGTAGCAGATGACTACTGCACCTGATGGTAAGTGGAAATAAAGTCCAAACGCGAAGGCGGCTAAGAGAGTTGCGGAATGCAACCGTGTTAGCCACCCTCGCCCTGCCTACCCGCAAGATGCTTCTTCACGCCTCGTATGAAGGAGCCCAGATTGTAGGAAGGAGGGAACACGTTTTCATAAGGGTTGGCAACGCATGAACGCGCGATACTTGAAGTATCACATTCGTTTTGCTAACCCGTAGCAACAGGATGTAAGGGAACAGAGGGGTGGGAGATTGGGCCTCCGGTTCTCATCGTGCGAAACCCAAATGTACCTACTGATGCCGATTTTCTGTAAGAGGGTAGTACTTCCCCGGTCGAGCCGGTCCATATGTGATGGGAGGAGCTCTCTCCTGCTTTTGTCCGTCTATAAACCTAATAAGTAGTTCTGTTTCCGCTACAACAAAATATACTAAAAATAAAATAAAATCTAAAAATTTTTGTGATACAGAACACTATGTAACATGACTATGTATCTAACCAATGGCTGATAATTAAATAAAACTATTTAACAATCCCAGCCTTATTATCACTTCATAGGAGAGAGGCTTATCGCCGAGTCCACCCGCTGATCGGTAAACGATGGGTAGGTTAAGCAACTTTGGGCGCGGTCAGTCACTAGATGGGTGATCGCATAGTGGTATTTCAACCGAGCGTCTCCATGCTGAGGAGGGCACGTAAAAGTCGGTCCCGGCTGTTGACAATTAGACAGCAGTCGATAAGTCAAGTCAGAGGCCTACGGGCGACCTGAACAACCCTGACACTAGGTTGACCACTAACCAATCGTTAAGAAGAACTTCATAGGTTGCGGCAACTTCATCCTTCGATTTTTACCATTTTTAAGCTTTGGAGAGGAAAAACAGTTACTCTGGGTGGTGGGGTGGAATGGGGAATAAGGGGTGAGGTGGCATTGGGTAGGAAATGAAATGCAATGAAGAGATATCGTTTCTACCGTTGTCCGGTTTTGATTTAGTATTTTAATAATCTATTATTTTCATTTTTACAGATCATTGGTTATCCGTAAGGTGCACAATCGCGATAACTTAAATATATCAAAAAGTAAAACAGAAAAAAATGTACCGAAGAAACGAAATATTTTAAAAGATGTTCACAAAGATATTGCGAAAATTGATTCAAAATTAAATGATTTACTCAAAAATATAGAATGTTCTAATGTAAAGGAGAATGATACTGAAGTTATTAACATATTAGAAGCGTATTTGCTTATCCGTAAGAAATATAAGTCTTGTGATTTAAATATTAAATAATATTTAAAAAGCGTACCATAGACTTATATATACTATAGACAGGCCCTTCCATACAGACAAAATGTTTAATTAAACTCGCTGGTGCTTTTGTAAATTCAACATCAATGGAACGAAGTTAGTTACACGGTACTATTCTATTATGTTGCAAGTGTGACTAACTTCGTTTCGTTGGGTTGATGTTGAATTTATTGATATGTTCCGTATATATTACTTTTGATTCTTGTGTAGATGTGCTAAAGTGTTTCAAAGTACAAAAATGAAATATTTGAATGTACAAGTAAAAAAGCAGTTTCAGAATCTCTGTAGCGGGTAATAATTTGTTGTACAGGTTAAAATATTAACTGTAGCTAATATCTTTTAGATCTGCTACAATTTTTTGTATGTTGTGTTTTGTGTTGTGTGTGTTGTTTAGTTTTTCTAGTTAAAATTATCCTTGAGTCGTTGGGTATATATTGTGATAATAATTATAAGTCTTTTTCTGACGGCGATTTTGTATAAAAAGGCAAACAACATAACGGAAGGAAGTTAGTGTGTTACTAACTTAGTTCCGTTGCATTAGTGCTGAATTTCACCAACGAGTTTGTCATTTTGTATGTATGAAAGGGCCGGTCCATAGTACATATTCATTAAGTCTATGGCCCTACGGGTTAAAATAAATACTTATTGGAAAATACAGGGTTTTTTCTAGGTTAACTAATTAAAATTATCCTTGAGTTGGTTGTATATTGTGATAATAACTATAAGTCGTTTATTGTTGGGAAAGCTTATTCTTGTATAAAAAATTAAAAATGAAAATACAATACTCAGTACAACAAAAATAGAGTTTATATTAGAGACATACTATATGCTATGGACCGACTCTTTAGTACAGACAAAATGGCAGACTCGTTGGTGCTCTTTTGTTAATTCAAAACCAACGGACGCTAACTGAGAACTTAATGATTTTAGGATATGACCAAGTTTATTCCTAATATACACCGTAGTTTTTATAGAGGGCGCTGTAGTTTTGCTAAGTATCTATTGTTTATATATATGACGACGTTGTGGCGCAGCGGTAGCGAACCTGTCTTAAACGCTACAGGTCGCGGGTTCGATTCATAATATGTTTGTATTGACCATGCAAGCACATTTTCCGGTTTGGGTGTATTTGGCTTTGTGAATGTTTCCGGACCCCGACACAGGATATTACCATCCTAATGGGGACCGTTGAGTGTGCAACGTTTATTATTTTAAATGAGTGTTGTTAAATTGTTATGCATAATAGGATAACCCTAGTATTGTAAGCATGCCCTCGCATCGGAAGTAATTTTTTTTCTTTTCAATAAATTATCTTTGGTCTCTGCAGAGCAGTTTCTTATGGGGACGTTCATTAATTGCTTGAAGTGATTTAGCATATTTTTTATTTCAATATAGTAATCTGTATTTAACCTTATTGTGTTGGGTTTGTATCTTAACAACACTTAAAGAATAAATATTTGGTTCCTCCTCTTAAACGCTCAATGTAATGAATGGATGCCCCGTTACTAGATATAAGGACCAGATACATTAAAAGACTGACTTGATAGACTAAGCTAGTTTTAATTCAACGATAATAATCGTAAGATAGCAATATGAGTACATATTATGCAGTGCAAGGCTGAAAAAAATTAAGAAATGGAGATTCAATTTACCCATGTACTGAATTGTATCGCTCAAAAGTCAAAAGTGACGGCATAGGGCTGAGAGCATAGACTTATATACTATAGACAGGCCCCTCCATAGAAAAAACAACATGTACAGACTCACTGGTGCTTAATTCAACATCAACGCAACGAAATGAAGTTAGTCGCACGCTAACTTTATTCGATTATGTTGGCGTGACTAACTTTGTTTCATTGCGTTGATATTGAATTTACAAAGGAGCACCAGCGAGTCTGACATTTTGTCTGTATGGAAAGTCTTGTCTATTATATAGTAAGTCTATGGCTGAGACCTATTTTCTGATATAGTAGAAACCTAAACATGATTCACAGTGGGTCATTTCACACATAAGTTTCTATTATGAGCATAGTGTAACAATGTAAAGGTACATGGGCGTAGCCAGAATTTGGCCTAGGGGAGGTCAAAATCTTAATTTAGGGTCCACAGGGGGGTAAAATGACTATACTTCGATATTACTTAAATAGTTCCAAAATGCATTATATTCGTGCATTTTTTCCGAAGACCCAACGGGGGTGTTCTTCAGATGCTCCTCCTCCCTCCTCCCCTCCTTGCTCCTACCTCGGTACGCCCATGCCAAGATAAGATGTCAAGTGTTAATATAATATGCGACTAGTAACGGCTCGTTTAATAATTTTTTATATCATGTATTTTTTATTATTATTGTGAATGTGACATTCCCAATTCCTATATTAGAAATTGTTAAGTATATAAGCCAAGTGTATATTTTAAGGAATTTACGTCCAAATATTTTGGGCTGCACCTTCCACATGCTACAAAAATTCTTTTAGTTCTTTTTCTTCTGATATGGACCATGATTCGACACTGATTCTGATTTCTTATTTGAAAGTAAAAACTTTTATGATGGTACTTAAGTCTAATATAAATCAATCAATCATCTTTAGTGAAATATTGATCGATTCTAGAATGCACCCATAGAGTGCTCTTTGACGTAAAAACTTATCAGATAATGTAAGTGCCTTATAGTTATAGAATTATAAAAAAAAATGAAGACAATAATTTTGTTTTTAGTTTTTCATAAGTTGAATTGTTTTTTTTTTTATTAATAAAAGATTATATTTTAAGAATCGTTTTATTTCTGGGGTTTTATGTGTATTTTTCTGAACAAAAAATTGTAATTAATAGTTATTATTTGAAGACGTGGTGCAGTGGTAGCGAACCTGCCTTAAGCGTCACAGGTCGCGGGTTCGATTTCTGCTAGGAGCAGATTTTTGTATTGACCATACAGACATCTGTTGCGGTCTGGGTGCCTTTTTCTTTTGTATGTTTCCGGACCCCGACACAGGATGTCACTATCCCAATGTAAAACAATTTATTCAAACTTTTCATACGGAACGATTTTTTACTTTTCAATTTAATTTTTTCCTGAAATTTAGTTTTTTTAAAGTACTTTTAATTATATATACTTTTTGATAATGTTAATGACTTTTTAAGTGAGTATTAATGAAAACTGAAGTTGTTTCTAAGAAATAATTCCACTTGAGTGAAGTCAGCGATAAGTAAAAAATATAACGAGCGATAACGATTTCTTATCTTATTATGACAACAAGTAACTTTAAAAATGTTAGACACAAACATTAGTAAGAAAATCGGTAATATTTTTGGTAGCAAACCG
Organism: Hestina assimilis; assembly: GCA_023373885.1. Taxonomy (NCBI): domain Eukaryota; kingdom Metazoa; phylum Arthropoda; class Insecta; order Lepidoptera; family Nymphalidae; genus Hestina; species Hestina assimilis. The sequence goes on along the minus strand of CM041767.1, from coordinate 732,931 downwards.
GCTTTTATTTACGAAGATAGCGACGTAAGTACAAAGATGTTTTTTATTATTGCAAACTTAAAACTGTTTTGAATTACTGTATGATTCGTCTACGCAGATATAAAACAGCTGTGACTTAATGCGACGAACTAATAATTAAAAATATTTTGTCAACCGATTATCTCTGTAGTTGTTGCTATGATTTAAGTATAGTATTTTCGACAAGACAAATTATGTAAGTTTATTTATTAATGTTACAAGAAAACCGCCTTTCAATTTAAGTAATATTTAAAATAATGAATAATTTAGTGTTTTCGTATAAAATAATGACGTGTTTCATTTTGAAAAATATCCATACGAGCTATGGCTATAATGATAATAATTATACCTTATAACTATGCTCTGTGAATTATACTATTATCATTTTTTTTATTTAAGATACTTCGCTTCGTCCCTAATGATTTTGGGCAATTTTTTTTTTTCAGTGCATGGTATTTGAAGAAGAATTTAATCCGCAAGCTCCCATTCACTTTCTAGTTGTACCTAAAAGAATATTAACGCAATTTTCAACGGCTTCTGGTGACGACGAAAAATTATTAGGTAATAAATATTTCCTGTAAAAAAAATTGTTATCCCTTTTTTTGTTGTTTTTACAATAATAAAATTTGCTTATTCTGTATTTACTTTATCTATGCTTAGATTAACTGTTTGTGTCTTATGTTTTCAGGACATTTGATACTCGTGGCGAGAAAAATTGCTGTAGAAAAGGGCTTAGAAAAAGATGGATTCCACGTTATGGTTGATGAAGATTTTAAAACATCGAGATTTAAATGTCTTCATGTGTTCGGACGGGCCCTTCAACATATGTTATGGCCTGTGGGGCCCGGAAGTAGACTTTAAGATCTATGTATTTGTTTTTCATGAAAAATAAATGAGAAAATCAGAAAGCTTCAAATTAATATATTGAATCCTATCTACTAACTATATATTCTTAGTTGCTTTCCACGGATATGGAAATTACAAGATACTATTAAAATACTATTAGTATATATATATTTTATAAATGCATGATTTTTTTTTTATATAATGATTTTAATATATACGTTGTTTTCTTAATGACAACAAAATCATAAATAAAAAACATGTAGTCATGTACACTTATGGTTGTGGTTTATTATTCAATAATGAAACTTCATTACGGTTGCTTCCAGGAAAGATGTATGGATGAAATACAACATTACAGATACTGAGTCTTCCCGTTAATGTCTTATGAGAGGGTAGTCTTTACTCAATGGAGCAATCATATTTATGCTGAAAACAACAGTTTTATTCTCAAAATAAAAACAATATTAAGTCATCACTCATCATAAGAGCAGAAATCTGATAAGTATATATTTAATTTTAATAATGTTGCGCCATTACGTGTCGTGTATGTACTACTCTATAGCTAATTGCTAGCATTTTGCTAGAAACATTTGACATTTCTGAATGTCAAATAGAACGAAAAGAAATAAAACGTCAGAAAATCATCATTTAAAAAATGTTGGGCGGCGAGGTCGAATTAGCGCAAACAGCTTCTAAAGTAGGGGATACTATATTCGGGAAGATATTGAGGAAAGAAATACCAGCTAAATTTGTCTACGAAGACGATCAGGTATTAAATTATGTTCGTAAATACGTAACTGTCACCCGGTTCCATTACGATCAGCTGGTGATATATTATGCCACTAAAAATAATATAATTATAATAAATAAACAACTGGCTTAAACTGCTTGAGGTCTAAAGCATACATTATATAAATGTTAAAAAAATAAATAATCAAAATTATTTCACAAACTGCAAACCTACCGCGTAATATACAAAAAAAAAACATCAAAAATAACCTTCATTTCGTAAACATGTAACATATTATTAACCCAAGATTTACTCCAGAGATAAATTAACTATTTATTAGTAAATACTGTACCATAAGACATATCTATCCAAATTCCAATTGAATACATCCTGTAGCATGTTTTCTACGTATCCAGTACGTTAATCCAGATAATAAACTACCTGTGTTTTAAACTTCTGTTTGGCTGATTATGCTTGGTTAAGTACTAGTAACAGCATTAAAATAGATTCACTATCTTGTCTAACCAATTAAGTCAAAAGTATTGAGAAAAGTATAAAAAACAAATTTACATTTTATTATATTATTTATATTATTAAAGTATATAATCTTTCAAAGTTAATCAAAGAAACAAAAAACTTTTACAGTGTGTGGCGTTCCATGATGTGAACCCACAAGCTCCTACCCACATACTTGTGATTCCGAGGAAGCCTATTGCACAGCTGTCGAAGGCTGAAGATGAAGATGAACAACTCCTAGGTAATATTGTCATATATATAAATAAAAAAAAAATAATGAACCCTACACACTCCATGGGCTTAGGGTAGTAATATCCTGTAGGGCGGGTCCGGAAACATTCATAATGACAAGGACAAACACAGCCAAACCTGGAAAACATTATATTATCAATACAAACTTCTGCTCCGAGCGGGAATTGAGCCTGCCACCTGTGGCACTTAAGGCAGGTTTGCTATCGCTGCCCCACAATGTTGTCATTATCATCATTTATAGAAAAATACAATTGTGTGACATGGGTGTAGCAAACTCAAGGGACAGGGTTTCCTCATCCCCAGGATCTATCAAAGGCCCAACACCAGTATTACAAGGGGAGTGGAGGAAAATGAAAGGCACAAGGGGTGAGACTTTTAGTGTGTGCTTTGCAGCCATTCAAAAAAATCCAAAAATTTGAATGCAGTTTTTTTGCAAAGTGCAAATCATTTTTTATGTTTATTTTTACCACATCAAGACATGAGCGCAATTTTAAGCGACACGGCGCAAGACACACGACATTAATATTCTTTAACGGTGATGACTGAGAATGTAGCATATTTTTTTATTCCTAGGTCACCTGCTGATCGCGGCTCGTAAGATTGCCGCTCAGGAAGGCCTGGACAAAACCGGCTTTAGGTTGGTCATCAATGATGGGAAGAATGGCTGTCAAAGCGTTTACCATTTACACCTGCACATTCTTGGCGGACGCCAATTACAATGGCCTCCTGGCTAAGACTGTTGTTATTGACAGCAATTAAAAATTATATGAAATTATGTGTCTTTTATTAACCTCCGACCCAGACAAACGGCTCTTGTTAGTTAAACTAGTGTTAACTGTTTGTGGCATTGTGGTGGCCATTCATTCTCCCCTGACCCCTCATACCTTGTAACATCTACGAGTCACTTTTTCACTAGTGTGACGTTATTTATCATATAATCTTGCAAATCTTGCAAATGTACACCTAGAAATTATTAAATTGCAAACTGCAGTTCGGACTAGTTAATTTTAAAGATTATCGATAAAAGTTCAAATTTCCCGCATAAATAATGAAAGATAATACATTAAATTTTAAAATGCGTCAATTTTCACGAAACTCGAAACCTCTAACCCGTTGTCACACAATATTACTTTGTTCACATCAACCATATTTGCGTGTGAAGTAACGTTTCGCTTCTCTCTTGCGGTCGGCTTTGTTAAATAACTTTTTCATGACTAGTTAAAATAATCAAAATGTATTATAATGGTGCATATCTCAGTATGTCGCAAAGTCCAGGTAAAAAAAAGAATATACTATGAATATACTGATTAACTTTTTTAATTGGAATATAAAACCCTAGAAATTTAAAAGCAGGGCAACAGCTTGTGAAAAGTCTCTAAGTTTCTGTGAAGAAAAAATATATATTTTGGTCTTTTTTAGTTTTGAATAAAATATGTCCGAAATGAGAGCCTTGTGCGACATATCCAATTACTTTTTACTTCCTGTTAGAAAGTTATGATCTGAACCAGAATCAATTGGAGAGGATATGCAGTCAGAAATACCATAAGTTGATTATTTTCTAGAAAATTATTTCCGTAAACGGTATTAACCGTTGACTATTTTATCGAAAGTCTTGCTGAAGTCTGTAAACTAGAGAAGTCTTATAATTATTATAAAGAACTCATATAGACAACGCAATTATTAAAAGTAAAATTATTTTATGAGTTTATTATTATCTGCGATCACTGCATCGTAGATATAGGAAGGGTTAGATTGAGGTCGATAATTGGCGCATTCAATGGTAAATGGCAAGCGCCATCTAACAATTGGTTGGGAATATAAAAGTATAACGTAAAGAAACTCAACTTCGAACAAATTTCCTCACATGTCTGTATGATCAATATAAAAATCGGCTCCAAGCGGGAATCAAACCCGTGACCTGTGGTGCTTAAAGTACGCTACCGCTGCGCCACAACGCCGTTAACTTATGTTGGCTGTTTTAACATAACCACAACAATATTCAGAACTATGAACATAAGTGATATTTGTTTAATTTATTTATTCATACTTTATTTGTTTTATTCGTTCTGCTAGGTTATTGTATATTTTATGAACATTACAGAAGGATATGTAATCTAGGCGATCAGCTGGCAACACTTTGTTCGAAATATGAGTGACATAAGTCACTCAGTCACTTAGTACCATAGAATTAATATAAGAACAAGAAAGCTCACTGAAGCAACATTTCTGTGACAAAAGAGAGGTCCCAAATGGTATTTTTGTCCCTATCTAATCGAAACACCATAATTGTTAATAATTGAGGACAAAATTCAAACTTGAATCATCTTGATTTCTGCATACTATTAATATATTTAAATTAGAACCAATATATTATTTTATTGGAATGTTATTATTTTTATTATTAAAACATTTAGCTATAAAGTATGAGTTTATTTAACATTAAATTACAAGTGATTGTTCTGGTTCTTTATATTATTTCTATGCTTAGTACTGAGACAGCTGACATAACTGACAGTTCATTGGAGTCATAGTTTGACAGTTGGACTCTAATGAATGGTCTATATTTTAGGCGTCTACTATCCTTCTTATATGTTATATTTCTATGGTATGGAACTAAAAAATAACATCGTACGCATGCGCTACCAAAACCTTGAATCTAATCTGCCAATATCCCACCCCCATTCTTACTTTAACACATGTGACATTGTTTTAATTCAAACCACTTCATTGGTGCCGCTAGTTTATCGTTCAACTTTTACCAATTTCACTTAGCATAAGTGGGATATACAATTTATTGTCATCAATATAAACACTACATCCACACTGCTTTTTTTATTATTTCCTTCTTCAAAATCTATGGCACCGAGTTTTTGATCAAAATTAGATGTTTTATATAGACAGTCGAATTTTGATTCTAAGTTATAGAGGCTAAGCTTTGAAGACTTTTTTCGAATTGTTCTTATTTGTAAAAAAATCTAAATTATTATATTTACTTTAAATCAATAACTGAAATAAATTTAAATTGTATAGAGTAATAAAACAAATTTAATATGCTTAAATTATGATTTAATTAAATTTTCTGTCGATGTTTTATAGCTAAAGGCAAACCTCCGACAATTATCTCAACGAGGAGAGAGCTTGGATCAATGCGAGGTTTCCGAATTGTGTTACGAGATGGTTCAACTGTAAATTTGCTCAAAATTGTTGCCACACCAGCCATTGATTGCATTATACCCATACGCTCACCTAAACATCGAGAAAAAAATATTAGAATTAAAATATATATAGTAACTTTTACTTTCAAAATTTAAGATTCTTAAAAATCGGCTCAGCAGGTAAGACCTGAAAAGGTAACCGATAGAATTAACTTCACATTTATAATAATAATAGGAGTTGATTTTGAGTTGGATCATATTATTGACAATCATTTCATGTATTAAATTATTAGATAAACACGAAATTGCAAGCGATCGCTAGCACCCAATAAACTTACCAATGCACGATCGAGGTCCGTCTCCGAATGGCATAAATGTCCATTTCTTTATTTTATCAATATTGTCGGGGTGAAATCTCTCTGGTATGAAAGCTTCAGGATTTTCAAAGTACTGCTCGTCGGAACACAAGGCCTCTGTAGATATAACTACAAACACATCCTCGTCTAAAGTAACGTTTGTACCGGGCAGGGTGTATTTTGAGACTGTTTTTCGAATTAGATAACCAGGTGATGGAAGACACCGTAAGCTTTCCCTGAAAATATGATTATATATTAATAATATATGTTGCATATATATTAATAATGTCAGGAATGCGAGGATCAGGGCTTTAAGAAGGAAAAAGTAGTATGCTTTAATTAATCCTAATTACTGGCAGTATTAATACAATTTTTAACAAATCATAACATAAAAGTCACATCAGCATAGAAATATTTTTGCATGTATTCAATTTATTGAAATAGTAAATTTTACCGCATTCGGGATGTGACGACCCCATCGCCCGCTGTTGGGATAACCTCTGTTACGGCAGAGGTTATTCCACCAAAAAAAAAACCGGGCACACCGGTAGGTCTTTTGTTGCAAGAGGCCGGCTAGGTACCACCGCAGTGACAAATATTATGCAGCCAAATACCAAGGGCAGGCATAGGCATTACTGTGTTCCGGTTTGAAGGGCACTGTAGGCTAGTGAAATTACTGGGCAGAGGAGATTTAAGAAATAATATCTCGTGGTTGGCAACTCGTGAGTGGCACCTACTAATGGTGCTGCAAGCGCTCATAGGCTACGGCAACCACTTACCATCTGGTGGGCCGTATGCTTGTTTGCCAACTTGTAACATAAAAAAAGAAACAAAAAAGCAACATTTAATTTATTCAATATATTGTCTGTGATAAAAAACAAATATATATGTATAGAAGAACTACGTTATTGAGGGCGTGCGTGTCTCGCTCCCGTGAGTGTGCAATAGCTGTGGCTCTTAACTTCACAAAGTTGCATAGATAAAATAACATAGCTCGGTCATCCTCGAGCCGCAGACGCACGAATGTTTGCCGATACCTGATAGCCGATCTCCCTTCCAAGTCCCTCGCACAGTCACCGCGTAGCGCTACCATACAAGAATATCCTTCAATACTATTAATATCCAAAGGTGTTTTTATTCAGCACTGTATGATATAAATAGTGGCAAAGTGTCATACATATTCTCACATTAAAAATGACATGTATTTTTATCTATCACTCCACCTTCGGGTATCAACGACTCAATGGCATACCAACTACTTTTTAAAAAACGCCAGGATTGGAAAATCAACTAGATGCATTGACTTGGGATTTTTTCGCTATGCGTAATGCTTAAAATAGAAAAAATAAATGTGAAATAAAATTGTTACCGACGACATCTAAACCAAAATACGTTACGCAATAAAATACTCACTTGAAAGCCATTTCCAAATATTTCATGTCTTTGACGGCCTCGAAGCAAAGTTTCCCATCATATTTCTTCAATACCTCGTCAACCTCCTTTTGACAGCGCTCCTGTATCTCGGGGTGGAAGGCGAGCAAGTGAAGGAGGAAACTGCTGGCCGATGAAGAAGTTTCGAAACCAGCCGCAAAGAATACGATTACCTGAGCAGCGATAAGCTGATCGTCAAGCTCTAATTCAACAGTCTGTGGAGTTCCATCGGGGTTACGCTTTTCCACTGATTCGCCAACAATTTTGCCTTTCTGTTTTAATTCCAGCATCATATCAATAAAATCGTTTCTACCCGATGGTTTGAAGTTTCTCTCCGACATAATTTGCTTGATTATCGATAATGTATTCCTCTCAACCTCTGGTGGGAAAAAGTGTAGATTTCTAAACGTTTCTGGTGCTAAAATTTTAAGTATACGTACTAATTGATCTCGTATCGTGACCCTAAAGATACGTCTGCCGAGTTTTCGAAAATCTGAATTCTCTTCTTCCAAAGCTGCTGAATCAATACCAAACCCACAAGCGCCGATGAAATCTGTCGTATACCGCGCCATAAGTTCTCTTATGTCAAATTCTTCTCCGGTCTCTGCCAGTCGCTTGGCCAATACCTCCAATTTTAAAGTTCTTTCCACAATTAATGGAAACATGGCCTTTAATTTTCCACTAGAGAAAACAGGTGTTAACTTCTGTCTCATGAGTTTCCAAACATCTCCGTCTACTGTGAAAAGATTTTTCATTAAAGGTTCTATAACGGTTTTGTGAGGATTGAGTCCCCTGGAGTGGAAATACCGAAAGTCTGTTATTAAGATATGTTTTATCAGCTCTGGATCGCGTATAAGCATTCCTGGAATATGGAACTCGTAGTAGCCAACGAACTTCTCATTTGGATATGCTCTATGGAGGGCGGCAAATCGCCCGGACACACTCACATTGTCAAAGAACTGTTTCAAACTGCTACCAAAGAATATCGCTGGTTTGTCGTATTTTACACCCTTTTTCACCCAATATTTGAAAGTCCTCGTTCCATAAAAGTATAACGTGATTATTAATATACAAAGAAAAATTAAAAACATTTTTTACTATTATATAATAATTTGAGTTGCAGCGTGAAACGACAGGCGTGGTTTATTCACGAATCAATACATATTATATTGGATGATAATAACTATTTAATTTGAGCCGAAATAATTATCAAAAATGAAACCTAATTACTATTATTATCATGATTAATCTGTATATTTATGTCTATGATATCAATATACAGATAAGTTCAATCTTATTTACCACTAATAATCGCAGGCTGTTGATTGTTCATTTTTTTTTTCTCTGAATTGATATTGCTGTAAAGACAACTTAATGGCTATGAAAGCATCACCGTAGAGGGAGTCAGTACCGACACCAGACCGTGAAACTGAAGCGAATCTAGAGTTAAAAGAGGGGCAATTGGGTCCGAGTCTAATATAATTATCTCAAAACTTTACATCAAACATATTCTTCGATTTTTAAAAAATAGAATAGCATTTGTAATAAAAAATCAAAAGTATTTAATAAATGAAAAACTCTGGGTTCCCATCACTCTGGCAATATAAGATTTAACGATTCAAGTTTGATCACCTTGTGGCGCAGCGGCAGCGAACCTGCCTTAAGCCTCATAAGTCACGGGTTAGATTTTCACTCAGAGCAGATGTTTTTTCGTATTGACAATACAGGCATTTTGTCATTGTGTATGCTTCCTGACCCCCAACACAGAATAAGCCTGGGTCCATCGAGTGTGTAGCGTTTATTATTATTAGTCAGAAATCATCAAAGTTCTTAAAAAGAAAATTGTTGTTATGTTTGCTGACGCGTAGATTTCATGACCGTGAAAACACAGCCCTCGTTACCCGTGGGGGTCAAATTAATCAATGTCTTAAATGTGCCTCCTACGATGCCGAGTCCGTATTAAACAGACTGTATTATCTTTTATAATCTAGCTATTTACAGACGAACGGATTTTATATTTATTTTATATAAAAAAATAATCATTTAGATTTGTCGACAGATAATACAATTAAATCTATTAATCATTTGTTTATTCTGATTGTAATTGTATAATTGATAATCACGCAACAATGTAATTACCCTCTAAAAATCATTATTTTTCTAACATTATTTATTTCCATATTTTTTTATAATATGCATTACATATATTATTCTTTTCTTTGTTTAAAAATACAGACCTACACATCGACACAGGTATTCCCTTCTCTTATAATCTGGGGTCCATCAAACGGGGCATGAAGAGGCATCTTGCGTGCAGAGTGGAGCTAGTGTAGTTCGCCTTCTGATATAACGCAAGAGCAAGGATTCTAATTCTAGTATTACTGCTCCGGTCTAAACGGAAAAGTGCTTCCCCGGCCTTACTTATTTACGCCGAAAATCAGCGAGGTCAAGAATTCCTAAAGATTCAAATAAAGATGCAAGTTTTCCAAGCTTTATAAAGTTCCATCCCAAATCTATGTATGCTGCAGTGGCCGTAGCCATTTCTAAACAGAGCTCAAAGGTGACGTATATGTAATAGAAAGGGTCCTTTATTTCATGCTGTCTTAATATGAGACTTTTGGAATTACCAATTAGGTTTTATTTGTAATTGTATCATGAACCCTGCCTCGGTGGTGACGTCACCACATGTTACAAGGTAATTTAAAACCAACTACTGATACAATAAGGTCGGTCTTTGGTTGCTCTACGAGTTGTTTTTATTGGTAAATAGGTGTGATTGCCGATAACGTAGCGATATTGTGATGAGATACGCGCTTTGTGATTTTTAAACAACACGTTGCATGTTTTCACTAGGTCACTGGGATATTAAATAAAACGTGCCCGTGGCTTCATCTGAGTGAAAGAAACTACTCTGTACTCTGTGAGTGGCAATGGGAGCCCTAGTAAATAAATAGGGTATGGTACAATGTTTTATTATCTCCTCTATAAACATAAAAAATGAAATAGGTGCTATGGTAAACTTGTGACGATGGTACCGGCCGCTAGAAGGTAGAAGATAAATAGAACTGCCGTTAGTAAAATTGGACGCAAATAAGCAATACCATGTCAACCCACAATATTGAAAAAACTGAGTTATATATGCAGAAGTGTTGGTAAATGGCTGAAGAACATTTTTCTTTAATATTTGTAGGGTTTTAAGCTTTAAAATTTCTAAAAAGCCATTTTTTAATCATGCAATTTATGTATTATTTTAAACGTTTTGGGTTATATTACATACGAAATATGCAGTTTGTATACCTATTTATTGTGAAAATAAGTAAAATAACTAACATACATCTTGAAATTGCCAAAAACTTGACCAATACATAAAAAAATCATATAAAGCAAGTTGTTCAAAACTTTCAAACGCGTTTTTCTCGAAATGACATTCGTGTGGGTTGACATGGTATTGTTTATTTGCATCCAATTAACCACCCGTTTTTATTTAAGTGATGTGTGATGGAAACTTATATTGAGCTCGTAGACTATGTCTTTTCTGTGATACTAGGAGACACCCGCCGAGAAGTGGGTGCTATAATACTCCACATAAAGATGAAGTTTTGATTTCTAGAGCAACTACGTTCTCCAAGTTAAATGATAATCAGTGAAGTAATTTTAGAGAGAATGAGATCAACTGCTTAGCATCCATGGATTCACCTTGCAGGCGCCGGGTCCATCGTGTGGTAGAGGGAGAAACTGCGCAGTTGCGACCGGGACTGGGACTGGAACTTGCAACCCGGGTGTAGGTTTAAGGAGGCCTCCTTGCCGATATGCATCAACGCTCACCTTCACTGCTCGCGTTGCTCCCCTGCCTAGCCAAATTTGAAAGGAGCCTGTCAGAGCTGCTTTAGATGTTCGTTCTAAAATAGAACTCACTGCAGCCCTAGACAGGCCCAGATCATTAATAATTTTAAGTTTTGTAAAAAATATAGAGTTTCTCAAAATTATTTTCAACTTTTGCATTTTATAAGATTATAATTATGAAATGATGTGACAGTAGCAACTAGCAACACTAAATTCTGTATTGATGTTTGTGTCTGTGATCTGTATTCTGTGGTTTGTTTCAACTTTCATCTTCCATGTACTTGTACGTTAAGTTATCAAATAAACAAACAGAACTGAGATTTGTTTGAATACGTAAATACTCTTTATATATGGTAAAATGAGTGGAAACCAGGTTGTGAGCTCTATATTTAGCGAATTCCAAAAAAGCTTGGACCAAGAACAAGAATTACGCGAAGTAAGTGATACAGAAATAGCATTCGCAATTATATGATTTTTGTGTAAAAATATTTCATTTGAAACTATTTTACTGTATTAAATACAATGAAAACAGCTCACAGAACGTTGTTAAACATATTAAAAACGTAATTAAGACATAATTTTAACGTATTTACCGGCATTTTTACTGTTGTATAAAAATAAACATTTTTTTAGGTTATACGCAACATTTGCAAAGAGGTTGACCAACTTTCTCGAGAAATAACTACTGTTCTTCAGGTCATACACCACAATGAAGCCGGAAGTAAGAATGACTATATTTATTTCTGTATTTATAATAAACTCTTGCTCTCTACTCTCGCTCTGTCCACCTGCGATGTAGCGCGCTAATTATCGCGATAATTATGACCAAGATGTAATTTTGGTGTGACATTATTAATGGCGTTAAACAGTAAACTAAACTCCCAGTTTTTTCGACACAAACGATTTAGTGCACAATTTGCATAAAAATCAGTCATAAAATTTTACTTAGTTTAATACGAAATATATAGAATTTTGAATGCAGAAGTTATTTTTATGTGTGTTTATTTTATTTCTGCATCACCCACAACTTCTTGCAGATCTATCCTTAAGGTTGCCGGGAAGAGATTCCTATAAGCAATAAGTCTTCCATTAGTGCTCATTGTGATCAATATTTTTTTATCATGACGGTTGGCAAATAACCAACAACAATCCGTCTGTACCACATGCGCATTGCTGACCCAAGGGATAGGAAGTAAGGGATGAGAAGGGAAAAAAGGAATGGGACAGAGGATTTGGCAGATTGGGCTTTCGGTGCTCTCACTTATCGCAGGAAATGTGACAGTACTCTGTTACTTGACACCAATTTTCTGTGAGAGAGTAGTATATACCCGGTCAAGTCGGCCTATTTGTTGTGGGAAAAATATGGCTCTACTACTAGCAATCTTAAGTATTGTTGTTATCCTCTTTTGTTTTGGTGTGCAAAGTATAAAAAAAATTTTAATGTTGAATCTTTCAGTTGGCCCAGCGTGCTTACAAGCTCGTCAGCTCTTCGAGAAAGCTAACAATGGATATGTAAAGCTGAAACAGGCAGTTCCAGCAACAGATTACTATAAGTATGGTATTATTTTTGAATACTTAATTACTAGTACAAATATAGAGGATAGAGGAATCTAATTGTGGAAAAGGGAGCCCTACAGCCTGTACGAAAGAGACAAAAACAGTTGAAAGTGACGAACCTAGTGTTAAAGTTCAGCAGGCTTACCATTAACTGTTATTGCGATTCAAACGACAAACAATATATTATCACATAATATATATTATATGTCGTGCTCATATAAAATCTGAATGTCAGAAATTAATTGGATTGATGTAGTCCTCATTGGAATCGCTATAAAGAGTTAATCATAAGCCCCCTGATCACACATATAGGATTCTGACTCGACTTATTGACTACTAGCGGCCCGCTCCACCACTACTAACCACTCGATAAGAAGATAAGAAGGTCTGTAGCGAATCTAATTCTGAAGCCTCAGTAGCTCAACGGTAGAAGGGCCGACTTCGCTCCGTTAACGCGAGAGTCGAGGGTTCGATCCTGACCCCCTTGGGCTATTGTCGTACCCACTCTCGCAAGCGCAGATCTTATTTAGAGGGGCAATAGGAATATTGGTTATGACTTGAAAAAAGCATTGCTAATATTTAAAAAAAAAAAAAAAGATTTTTTGTTGCACTGTAATAGGGTTTGTTAGCACCCTTTGGGTACAGAACCCTACAAAAACTAAGTTTATTAATCAACTAGCGGCCCGCTCCGGCTTCGCACGGGTATAAAATATATAGCCTATGTCATTCACTGAAAAAATGATTAAAATCGATCCAGTAGGTTTGATCTATTCATTACTGCCCGTGGCCCGCACGCGTTAAATGTAATTACTTACGACATCACATTAGAAACCTCAAAAATAACAGTTTTTTCCTCCACTATATAATAGATGTTATTATACATATAAACCTTCCTCTTCAATCACTCTATCTATTAAAAAAAACCGCATCAAAATCCGTTGCGTAGTTTTAAAGATTTAAGCATACATAGGGACAGAGAAAGCGACTTTGTTTTATACTATGTAGTGATTATCAAGTTGATAACAGGAGGGACTATAGATTTACTATATACTATCAATTAACCCATAGAGTCAAAATATTAGACACTCCTTGGTGCCCTTTTTAAATTCACCAATGCAACATAATATTTTAGTAAGTTATTATTGTTATGCACAGAATCTACAGAAGCAAAATGATTGGTAAGATCTAAATGCAACATTGATCAGGCAAATTATATGCAGGCCATAAGTCCATTAATTATTTGAGGTGTTTTTGGCAATTTTTAAACGCTCTATCTCCCCTTTGGTGATATGTCGTGAGTGTTCTCTTCCCACCGATTTCTTATCTTTCACGAGATTTCAAAATGCATTTTTCTAGTCTAAATATGTTATATCTATGGTTCTTCGATAGAAAAAGGCTAAGAAACTGTGATATTTGTCGAAACCCCCCACTCCGTCATATGAGATTGGGTGATATTTTGCTTTACCCCCTTTGACTTCCTTTGAATTAACAGATGCCGCCTAAGGTTTAAAATTGAAAATAATGGTTGTTTAGATAAATTACTGTAAAACTGATTTAATTTCGCATATAATTATTAATTATTTTTCCCAGATACCAGGACCACTGGAGGTACATGACTCAGAGGTATTGCTTCCTCATCTCGCTGACCATATGGCTGGAGAAGGGTATACTGGCGACACATGACACCGTCGCCTCTGTGCTTGGCGGTAAATATATTTCACGTTTGGACGCAAATAAGCAATACCATGTCAACCCACAAAATTGAAAAAACTGAGTTATATATGTAGAAGTGTTGGTAAATGGCTGAAGAAAAATTTTCTTTAATATTTGTAGGGTTTTAAGCTTTTAAACTTCTAAAATTAGTATACAAACTGCATATTTCGTATATAATATAACCCAAAACGGATAACATAATAGATAAATTGCATTTTTTCAATCATGCAATTTATCTATTATGTTATCCGTTTTGGGTTATATTATATACGAAATATGCAGTTTGTATACTAATTTTTTGTGAAAATAAGTAAAATAACTTACATAAAACTGAAATTGCCAAAAACTTGACCAATACATAAACAAAAAATTCATATAAAGCAAGTTGTTCAAAATTTTCAACCGCTTTTTTCTCGAAACGACATTCGTGTGGATTGATATGGTATTGCTTAATTGCGTCCGTTTAATGAGACGCTCATAGCCGAGTGCACCCACGAATCGGTAAACTATCGTTAGGTTAGGCAACCTTAGGCGCGGTCGCTAGATGGGTGATCGCATAGTGGTATTTCAACCGTATCCGTGCTGTGGAGGGCACGTAAAAAGCCGGTCCCGGCTGTTGACAATCTGACCACAGTAGATAAGTCAAGTCAGAGGCCTGAACGACCTGAACAACTGTGACACTAGGTTGGTCACAAACCACTCTATAAGAAGATTAATATAATAATAAACGTCACTCGTAAGCCTCTAGGATTGTAATATATGTGAAATTACAGGGCAAACGAGATTTAAGAACTAATATCTCTCGTTGGCAACGCGTGAGTGGCACCTACTAATGGTGCTGCAAGCGCTCATAGGCTACGGCATCCACTTACCATCAGGTGGGCCGTATGCTTGTTTGCCAACTTCTAACATAAAAAAAAAAAAATCCTGTGTCGTGGGTGCGGAAACACACACAAGAATGAACACACAGACTGGAACAAACGCATATGGTTTATAAGATAAACCTGACCCTGTGTATTTTTCTAGGTATATTATTAATATTGTGTATTGGCTGCTATAATTGAAAAAAGATTTTTTTTTTTAATTTTGACGACGTTGTGGCGCAGCGGTAGCGAACCTGCTTCAAGCGTCACAGGTCGCGGGTTCGATTCCCGCTCGGAGTATATGTTTGTATTGACCATAGAGGCATGCATTCCGGTCTGCGTGTATTTGTCCTTATAATTATGTATGTGGTTCTGGACCCCGACACAGGATATTACTATCCTAATGGGGGCCGTTGAGTGTGTACTTGTGTAGCGTTTGTTTGTTTAATTTCAAAATTAAAACAAGAAACTAAATATCCCTCTCTCTATCTCTCTTAATCTCATTCTCTTACAAATTAAGTGGTCTGGTTAATTTTAACTGCCAGTTGGAACTCAAACTCGATTTTATTGAAAAAAAGCTGTTCGGTCGGGGGAACCCGTCAGGAATGAAGTTTCTTAAGTTTTTTCTTCAACTCGGAATGTAATTCGAAATAAAATCTGTATATTTCAATAGGTTATATGATAAAAACAGACAGGGACCGGGAGAGAGAGAGAGAGAGGGAGAGAGAGCGAGAAAGAGAGAAAAAGAGAGAGAGATATAGGGTTGCTCACCCGGCTACGAACTCACTTGCTCGTGTGCTCATTTGCTTGTACTAAGTTCGATACACACACGCTCACACACAGCATACGGCATTTCGTTACGTGACGGTTTCTACTAAATTGCACTACACGTAAGCCGCGTCTCTGTCGGATGTTTTCGTTGAACTTAGCATTATGTAATATATTTGATGGTCAAATTTTTTAAAATATAATAAAATATTTAATAAAAATTGCAAATCACGAATGACGCCACTCATCATTGGCCTTGACTTAAGTAATTACTTGATTATCTGATAATAAAATATCTGTCATGCTGATAATTAATACGGAATTAGCTTGATCATTTAAAATCACATTTTTGTAAAAACCGATTTTTTAAGTCACTAAATTGGTGAGCAGGCATCTTCGTCCTAGCATTATTCCCGGTATTATATTTACCTTGGGTTTGCTTATAACTCTTATCCTGATTGGGTTACTAGTTTTTACACTGATCGATTGATATCTGACCTCCGCAACCTTAACGGCGAACCAGTAACTCATTGGATATGAGCAAGTTACTTATCAAGAGTTAACGATTATTATCAGATGTTATGATAACAACCGGGACTGACCGACCGGTTGGGAGATCTACAAGAACAAACGCCTCGACTGAAACAGATGTTTTTTAAGATCAATTACAAACATCTGCCCGAGCGGGAATCGAACCCGCAACCGTCGAGGCTAATGACGGACTTGCTACCAATACGCCACAACGGTGTAGTCGTAAGTTATCAAGCAAGCATACGACCCACCTGATGGTAAGTGGTTGCCGTAGCCTATGAGCGCGCGCACAACCATTAGTAGGTGTCACTCACGCGTTGTCAACGGGAGATATTGGTTCTCAAATATAACTTCACTAGCTACAGTGTCCTTCAAACCGAAACACGGAATATAAGTTGAACCAAAATGGCGGCCGTCCGCGCAGGTACAGTCCTGGACAAAAATGTTAGAATGGAAATTCCAACTTTTATAGGAAAAAACGTGATTTCATATAAAGTGTGAAAACGGAATTAAGTATGTAATTTAATTATTGTATCTTCTAACATAGTATTAAACAAATAAATTAATATTATAGAAAAAAGGTAGGTGTTATTAAATATAACAATAAATAAATAAGTAAATATAAATTTTAAAAAACTAAAATAATCTGTCCTCAACGGTCGGAATGCGACTGAGCAGGGGCTAGCGTCGCCGCGTTGCTATAGTAACGCGTCCCCTCGCCCCGCACTTCGATTGAGACCCACAAATGTGTTATAGTTCCTTAAATGTAACTGGAACTAAAATGGCCGCTTCTGCGCAAGTACAATAATGGACAAAAATGTTAGACAAAAATATTGGTTTAGTCTTATTTAAATCGATTCTTTATAAAATGGGAAAACGGAATTAAGTATATAATATAGTTATTATTTCTTCTAAATTCAATTAGTTATTTTTACTTAAATAGAATAAAACAAATAAATAGTATAGAAAAATGGTACCTATGTATAAAAAAAATGTTAATGTACATTATTAATAGTGAGACAGACTTCTTCGTATCTTCCGCGGTATTATTCAGAGAATTAGGTATATTATTTTCTTTTAAAAAATAACTATAAACGTCAAATACCATGCTTCTCTCCCGTCTCCTTAAAGTTGATTGTGGTCGAGGCATTATCTTGAAATAAATGTTCACACACTTGATAAAAATAATTTATATTTTAATTAAATTTTTAGTAATTTATTTTTAAGGAACTAAAACAACCGTCAGCGAGTGTACTAAACCCGGCCCCCTTCATACCGCATACGGTTGAGACCCAAAAACGTGTTACTGCGCATGGTTCAAGTTACATTTAACAGACTATACTGCGCATTCAAGGTCATAGTTCAACTTATATTGCGCGAGATATATACTGCTTTGCGATAGAAAACCTGACACTGTTGTGGTGCCGATAGGAATCCGCAATAAAAGATCTAAAACCACTAAAATGTATGTTACTAAGTTAACATTTATAAATAAAACTTATTGTTCCAGTAAGCGCAGTGGAACAGAAAGAGGGTTTTCATCTCGATATTGAAGATTATCTTGTGGGATTGTTGCAATTATGCTCTGAACTGGTGAGACATTTTTTCTTATCAGTATTGCTTTTGGCCCTACTGGCCTTGACAGCGTCACTGGAACATTACATTAATAACCCAAGGAAAGGAGGGAGTTTAGGAGACAGGAGGAATATGAGAAGGTGTGCGGATTGGACCTCTGGGGCTCCCATTCATAGAACTAAACGTGATTGTAAGAATATTACTGTTTTATGTCGATATTCTGTATCGGGGCGAGGATTTGATTACGGAAAAATTACGTACAACGGCAGCCTAGGGTCCAAAAAAAACAAAATTTCTTATCAATGTGGCACTTATGAAGTAGAAGAGTACTACTTGGTCGATGTTACTATCCCTACCAGCACACACGGGCCGGCTCGACTGGGACAGTACTACCCTCATACAGAAAATCGTCGTAAAGTAACAGTATCAGTAGGTACTGTTGCGTTTCGTGCGATGAGTGAGAGCGTCGGAGGCCCAACCTCCCACCCCCTGTTCCCTTCTCAACCCTTCCCTCCTGTCCCTTGGATACTTCAAGTATCGCGCGCGTTCATAGGTTGCGGTATACTTGTCTGCCACCCATCATCATGATATAAAGATCTATATATTACCAGGCTCGCCTCGCGGTGAACTCTGTGACCCGCGGCGACTACGAGAGACCTTTGCAGATATCGAAGTTCGTTATGGAACTGAACGCTGGCTTCAGGTAAATTACATCAAAAAGGTTTTGAATTGACGACCGTTCTGGTTCTGGTAGTGAGCTGCTTTGAGCCACATGTCGCTGGTTTGATTTCCGCTCGGAACAGATGTTCTTCTATCGCATCTATCACGGGAATGTTCTGAGGAATTTTTGTTTGATCCCGCTGGTGGAATTCCACCATCGGACATCGCGACAAAGCTCTTAATTCCATCCATACCACCTCGATGTCTGAAATCCACAACAGCGCGATTTAGAAGACATTTTCTTCCTCGCACAACCACTCTGTGGAATCAACTGCCGCCGGCGGTCTTTCCGAACCGATACGACTTGGGAACCTTCAAGAGAAGAGCGTATTCTTTCCTTAAAGGTCGGCAACGCGCCTGCATGCCTTCTGGTGTTGCAGATGTTCATGGGCGACGGTTATCCTAATAAAGGCGTTAACTGTTTAGCTTTTATTTATTTATTTACTAACGTGCTCTCCGAGGCACGATGGGGAGACCCACAAGAACAAACGCCCAAACCGAACAAAATATTTGTAAGAATGCAAATATCTGTCCGAGCGGGTATCGAACCCGCAACCATCGTGACTAAAGGCAGATTCGCTACCAATATCTTTGTGTATTTTCGTGTGTTTTATCAATGTGTTTAAATTGATTGAACAGGTTATTAAATCTAAAGAACGATCACTTACGGAAGAGGTTCGACGCTCTCAAGTACGACGTGAAGAAGATAGAGGAGGTCGTTTATGACCTCAGCATTAGGGGTCTGCTGCCGAAAGCGGAGACCAGCTCAATGGAGACATAGATTGTAAAATAAACTTTTATGAAAAAAATCCGTTTTGTTTATTTTAACTGGCAACCCTATCATTTTATTTGATAATGGTTGGCAATACTGGTAGTATCATTCGCGTTGCCAACCCGAGGGATAGGAGGGAAGGGCAACAGAGGGAGTGGGAGATTGGGCCTCCGACGCTCCCACTTATTGCACGAAACGCAACAGTACCTACTGATACTATTAATTGACGCCGATTTCCTGTGAGAGGGTAGTAATAATCGGGTTGAGAGGACCATTTGTGCCAGGAGGAGTATGGCCCTACTGCCGTTTCGTCAAAATATGAACAACGCAACGAAACTAAGTCACAAGCTTGCAACATAATCAAATAAAGTCAGCTTGTGACTAACTTCGTTTCGTTGCATTGGTGCAGATTTATGATAGAGCAGCAGCCAATCTTAGAATTTTTTTCTGTATAGAAGGGGTGATCCTTGGTTTATAGTTACAAACCGATAAGAGTAAGGCGTCCTAAGCACGTCCTGCAAGACCCTGACGATAGGATTACATTAGAAAATGCCCCTTACACAGCACAGACACGCACACAACACCGTCCACGCCGGCGAGGACGAGGTCCTTTGCTTCGCACGTCGCGTCGCGCTCACACCGTCGGGTGAGTCTATCGCATAGAATGCCTCCATCTCCGATGACGTCCGCCGCCGTGGGTCGGCTTCGCAGGAGGCACCCTAAGGACGGAATCAAATTTGAGCCCCGTGAGGGCTGCCCCTTTATCACGACTGAGTCTCTGTACTCGAAACCCCCACCGCCCGGTGACGCTGTCAAGGCCAGTAGGGCCAACAGCAATACACATTCCGAAAAAAAAATGGTTTATAGTAAGTCAATTTGTAATTACAAAAATATTCGATAAATATATTTATTTGGTTTGTGTTATATTAATTACAACAAAAATAATAAGTGAAAGCAAAACGCCTAAGAATTTTAAAGGCAATTATTAGTTAAGGCAGCTTTAGTTTATAATAATATCAGTCAAGTGCGTTGTGGACCACGCACAGTCGTAACTAGTGTTCCGCGGCTTGATGATGAAGAATCTTAACTTGAAAAATAATAACGAATTAAAATCGAACGCAAAAATAAGTTGGTAATTTCATAGTAATTATTAAAAGTAATACGAAAAACAAAGTTATGGGAATAACTTAAATATCTCTTAAATTTGTAGACCTATCTTCTTCAAACCATCTATCTTCTCCGAATTTGTAAGGGACGGCCAAATGTCAAAATGATCTCACCCTAAGGACGGAATCAAATTTGAGCCCCGTGAGGGCTGTCCCTTTATCACGGCTGAGTCTCTGTACTCGGCCCCCGCCCGGTGACGCTGTCAAGGCCAGTAGGGCCAATAGCAATACACATTCCGAAAAAAAAAAAAAAAAGTGAAAATGAATATTTTCTTCAATAATTATTAGTAAAATAGTTCGAAATACCTATATTTGTGTAACGCTGCACACTCAACGGCGCCCATTAGGATAGTTATATCCTGTGTCGGGGTCCGGAAACACATACAAAGACAAGGACAAATACACCCAGACCGGAAAATATGCATGGTCACTACAGACATATTATGCTCCGAGCGGGAATCGAACCCGCGACCTGTGGCGTTTAAGGCAGGTTCGCTACCGTTGCTCCACAGTGTCGTCATTTCTCAGTGTTTAGCAAGGACGAGGGTGAGGGGCAGCTCTTACCCCCCGCCCCTACCTCGCTACGCCCATGCGGTTAAGCGTGTATGGGGGTTACTTTATAGTCCGGTCTATTTAAGCCTAAAATCAGGAGGAAGGTTACATAAATTCCCATAAAGCTGAATATTGGCATAGTTGTTCAAAACATCATTATAAAGAAAATCTCAAAAGTCCTCATCGTTCCGAGGTGTGCTAAAAATTTGGCACGGGGTCAAAGGTCAAAAAAATGAGTTTTTTGCGATTTTTAGCGAAACGGTGAGTTTTTTCGCAAAATTACCCCAGTACAAAATTGTAGATCACGAAATTCTCTACAAAAAATATATTAATAATTTTTTTCCTAAAAGCCACCATTTTGGAGATATAACGTTCCGAAAAGTTGGATCAGTCGTAATCCCTCTATTTTGCACACGTACGCCACATATGAAAGTCACTAACGGTGTAATAGAACTAAAATAAGTTCGCTATTATTTATTGTAACTTGCTTATGTAAAATATAAGTTAAACTACGAGAATCTCAGGTCTCCTAAATGTCAAAATCATGTATTGTTTCTACACGCAATAACTGGCTGCGATACGACATCTGCTTTTTACAGGAGAGGAAAAACAACAGTTTTCAAAATGTTTGAAAAAAAAGATTTACTACAATGTGCTGAAGTTTTTAAAAATAGTAATTCAACTCAACAACATGTTATCACCAACGGAGTTCAATTTCTTCTTGCTATGTACGGAGCCCCCAAAAAAACCACTTGCTTAGATAAGTTGCGATACACATCTTTCGTGAAAAATACGCGTAATAAAAAACAAGTCAACTTAGCTTCTCTTCCTCCAACCTCAGTAGCTGCTCATCAACATCTGTTTCGGGTATATTACCAAGTTCAAGTGTGGCTTGGTAATCAGCTGGACCCTAAAGACTGGGGTTGGAAGTTGATCGACAATACACTAGAGCCAGTTCAAACTTTACTTCCACCAGCACCTGAGAAACTTCTCAACACAATATTTTGCAACTGCAAGAAAGGGTGTAGTGCAAAATGTGGTTGCAGAAAAGTTGGACTGTTTTGTTCCCTGGCATGCACACACTGTCAAGGCCGATCATGCTCGAATGTTGAGTCACCAACTCTTGAAGATTCGTTTGATACCGATCAGGAATCGCTATTGGGGCAGTTTACGTGTGAAATAGAACAAGAAGAAGAAGAAGAACAAGAGGATGAACAGGAAGAAGAAGGAGAAGAAGATCAAGAAGAAGAAGAAACAGAAATCTTGGACAGTTATGAATCAGACGACTAACTTTTTATTTTAAGTATTTTATTTAATTACACCGCCGTTGTTTTTGCCCACTATAATATATAATATTATTTTGCAATAGTTTTAAAACATATAAAATCTCAGCAGACCCGTGGAATAGGCCTACTGGGGAAACCACGTTAAAAAAACGCGCTTTGTACACTACCTCATAGGTGGCGTGGAAACGTGTGCAAAATAGAGGGATTACGACTGATCCAACTTTTCGGAACGTTATATCTCCAAAATGGTGGCTTTTAGGAAAAAAATTATTGATATATTTTTTGTAGAGAATTTTGTGATCTACAATTTTGTACTGGGGTAATTTTGCGAAAAAACTCACCGTTTCGCTAAAAATCGCAAAAACTCATTTTTGACCTTTGACCCCGTGCCAAATTTTTAGCACACCTCGGAACGATGAGGACTTTTGAGATTTTCTTTATAATGATGTTTTGAACAACTATGCCAATATTCAGCTTTATGGGAATTTATGTAAACTTGAATGTGTAAATAGACCGGAGTATTAGAAAAATATTGAAATTGCCTATAATATTCGAAGCCTCAATAGCTCAACGGTAGAAGGGCCGACTGCGCTTTATTAACGCGTGAGTCGCGGGTTTGATCCTGACCCGCTTGGGCTATTGTCGTACCCACTCCTAGCGCAAGCTTCTAGCTTATTTGAAGGGGCAATAGGAATATTAGAAATGCCTTGAAAAATACATTGCTAATATTCTTTAAAAAAAAATTAATATAGCCATCTAATAATTAATGTATAAATCAATCAAATCAAATCAAAATTATTTTTATTCAAGTAGACTTTTAAAAGTACTTTTGAATAGTCAAACGCTACCGACGGTTCGGAAGGTTGATTCTATCGAGAAGAACCGACAAGAAACTCGACAGTTACTCTTTTCAAATATATGTTTTTTTACAATTGTATTTTTAATATAAAATTTGGTTCTTGAATGAGATCCAGCAATATTAAGAGTCCCAAGCATTTTTATCAGAAAAATATTCTTCTAACGAGTAATAGGCTTTATTGATAAGTTTATTTTTTATGTACATTTGGAACTTGCTTACTGGCAGTTCCAATAAGCAATCTAGAATATAAATATAAAAAAAAGAGGGAACTGAGGTCGACCATACGCTATAAGAGGCTTTCCGATAACACTATTGAAATAATTTGGTTTAATTAAATTGCGGATATTATAATTTTTAAAAGAAAATTTCTAGTAGGTAGACTTAAATAGATATGAATAATTAAAAAATAATTACGATAAAAAACGTAAGCTTTTTAAAATTAAACACCTGCCAACATGATAAGTATATACTTAAATAAAAATTGTGGCGTTGTGGGTAGTGAGTCTGCCTTTAGTCTCGACGGTTGCGGGTTCGATTCCCCCTCGGGCAGATGTTTGTTAAAATTTCTGTCTCGGTCTGGGCGTTTGTCCGTGTGGGTCTCCCCACCGTGCCTCGGAGAGCACGTTAAGCTGTCGGTCCCGGTTATTATAGTCGATAAGTATATTGCTCTTATCCAATGAGTTACTGGTTCGCCCTTAGGGTTGCTCCGCTCCGTGTAAAAACTAGTAACCTGTCAAATCCGGATAAGAGTAATAAGCAGACCCTGGGTACATAAAATACCGGGAATAATGCTAGGATGAAGAAGACTTAAATAAAAATTGTCGAAAAGTATGTACGATTGTTCATGGTTCGGCTTCACAGGAGACTATATGGACGGAAATTTGTATCCCAGTGAGGGCCCCTTTTTTACGGCCGGGTCTCTGTACTCGTTGACGCTGTCAAGTCCAGTAAGGTCAACAGTAATATACATTAAAAAAAAAAGTAATTGTTAATAATAAACAGAACCTGGACAAAATACTTCTTATCGAGTGGACAACCTAGTGTCAGAGTTTTTCAGGTCGCCCGTATTGGCCTCTGACTTGACTTACCGACGATCGACTTTTTACGTGCCTCCGAAACACGAATGCGATCACCAATCTTGTAACTGACCGCGCTTAAAGTCGTTTTATCCACGGATCGTTTACCGATCAGTGAGCGCACCCGGCTTCCAATCTGCACCCGATGCCCTAGGAAAATGGTTTAAATCTTGGAGGATTGAAGTCAATCCCGAGAAAAGCGTAGGTGTCCTTTTTAACAAACCCCGCATTAGGACTTACTGGCGATCCGGTCCACCTGGAGTTATCACCTTGTTCGATCATCCCATCCCATGGAAAGATAAAACCAAATATCTAGGCGTCATACTCGACAACAGACTCACCTTTGAAGCTCATATCCGCAAGGCACGTGATAAAGCAGCGTTCGTTTTGGGAAGATTGTATGCGATGGTGGGCAGGCGGAGTAAACTGTCCCTTAGAAATAAGGTGACATTATACAAAGCCTGTATACGTCCCATACTGACCTACGCGAGCCCTGTTTTTTCGCATGTCCACGCCAGAAGAATTAATCAATTACAAATAATTCAGAACCGTTTCTTACGCATGGCCTCGGGCTGTCCGTGGTACGTTCGCAACGTAGATCTCCATATAGACTTTGAAATCGATTCGATCCCCAAACATTTGAAGCGCTTATCGCAAAATTATTTCGATCAAACTACTTTCCATCCAAATCCTTTGATTAGACATGCTTGTATCTACACAGACCGATGTAACCAACCGACAAAAGTAAGGCGTCCTAAGCACGTCCTGCAAGACCCTGACGATAGGATTACATTAGAAAATGCCCTTACACAGCACAGACACGCACACAACACCGTCCACGCCGGCGAGGACGAGGCCCTTTGTTTCGCACGTCGCGTCGCGCTCACACCGTCGGGTGAGTCTATCGTATAGAATGCGCTCGGAGCGCTGCCTCCATCTCCGATGACGTCCTTAGCCGTGGTTCGGCTTCGCAGGAGGCACCCTAAGGACGGAATCAAATTTGAGCCCCGTGAGGGCTGTCCCTTTATCACGGCTGAGTCTCAGTACTCGGCCCCTTCGCCCGGTGACGCTGTCAAGGCCAGTAGGGCCAACAGCAATACACATTCCGAAAAAAAAATAAAATAAAAAAGCACCCCGCTATGAGCGTTTTAAATTCCCATAACTTGTGTAGATATTTTGTTAGCATGGAAAGGCCGGTCCGTAATTGTGCCTATATAATTATAGTCCATGTGTAATACATATTTCGTTAGAAGAAGTTAAAAATGTCATTATATGAAAATAAAATAAGCAGACGACGCCGCAGGGGACGTAGCTACTAGTTCATATATGCACTAATTAAAGTAATTTCAAAATTAAGAAATTGGGGTTTTCTTATCTGCAGCATATTATCTACATTATCGCACTAAGTAGATGAAATTGTGCAATTAAAACCTGTAAAAAGTCGCTTAAAATAGAAAAAAAATGTACCCATAAGGTAGACACAGAGAAAGGGCAAAACTCAAGTCAAAATATTCTTTACTCAAGTAGTAGCAAAGTAACAGGCTAGGTCCCAGTTTTTTTTTCTCACGACCCACCTGATGGTAAGCGGTTGTAGCTTAGGAGCGCTTGCAAAACCAGTCATTGATGTCACTGTCGCGTTGCAAACCTTAAGTTTTTTGGTCCTAAATTTCTTTTGCCCAGTAATTTCACTAGTTACAGTGACACACAGTAATGTAATATATGTATAATAATTCAGTAAAAGGCCTAGGCCCAGTAACAGTGGGGACTCACTCCCATTGTTTGATCATAAGCCACCACGCTGCTCCACTGCAGATAAGTTTTTTTATCACCTTCTTCCTTAGGCAAAAAATTGAAGTGAAATTAGTTACGCTGGCGGTAGGACATAAAAGGCCCGCCTGGTTAGCTACCCTAATACATTGGTAAACGTACGTTTCGAAGTCAGCCAGCGTATAACCAGTTGTATCCTAAAAGCGTGGCAACGCACCTGCCTGTCCTCTGGTGTTTATGGGTGGCGATAACATCAGGTGAGCCATCCAGTCCGATGGCCCCTCTGACAAAAAAAAAGACGGTGAAAAAACTAATTGGTGAAGTTCAAAACTGTCATCCCCTCTGTCTACCTCCAAAAAAAACATTGAATAGGTATGCAATCATTAATGTTAATAATAGTTTCATAATTTGATGGAAAAGATTTAAGTAATCTATACATTGTTATCATTAAAATATACCTAAATATAAATTAATCATGATTGCGCATAGAGAAATTTATGATAAGATATATCGTCCGCGTAATTAGGTCCTAATTTTGATAATTATTCCGGCTTAAATAAATCTTTTTTTATCATTCGATAAACGTACTGTTTCGTGAATTAACAGCGCTATTGGTTAGACATTCAAATTCAAGTGATTATATAATAGAAAAATGTTTTTAATTATTGTCGGTATATTGTTAATTGTTTTATACTTTTATGGTACGAGGAATTTTAAATATTGGGAAAAGAAGGGCGTTAAATTCGAAAAACCCTTAGTATTGGTCGGCAGCAATTTGAAGCAGTTCATTGACAATGTGAGTGTGTCCGAGCGATTTGCCGCCCTCCACAGGGCGTATCCAAATGAACAATTCGTCGGTTTCTTCGAAGCCAATAACCCTGGAATACTTATACGAGATCCAGAGCTGATAAAACATATTTTGATAACGGATTTCCGACACTTCTGCTTCAGGGGACTCAATCCTCACAAAACCGTTATAGAACCTTTAATGAAAAATCTTTTCACAGCAGATGGCGATGTTTGGAAACTCATGAGACAGAAGTTGACGCCTACCTTCTCTAGTGGAAAATTAAAGGCCATGTTTCCATTGATTGTGGAAAGAGCATTAAAATTGGAGGTATTGGCCGAACGACTAGCAGAGACTGGAGAAGAATTTGACATAAGAGAACTTATGGCTCGGTATACGACAGATTTCATCGGCGCTTGTGGATTCGGTATTGATTCAGCGGCTTTGGAAGACGAGAATTCACAATTTCGAAAACTGGGCAAACGTATCTTCAGAATAACGAAGCGTGATCAGTTAGTGAATCTTCTGAAAAGATCAGCACCGGAAACGTTTAAAAATCTCCACTTCTTCTCACCAGAAATTGAGAAGAATACAATATCGATAATCCAGCAGATTATGTCGCAGAGAAATTTCAAACCATCGGGTAGAAATGATTTTATTGATACAATGTTAGAGCTTAAGCAGAAGGGCAAAATTATTGGCGAATCTATGGAAAAGCGTAACCCTGATGGAAGTCCACAAACTGTTGAATTAGAACTTGACGATCAACTGCTCGCTGCTCAAGTGTTCGCATTCTTCGCGGCCGGTTTTGAAACTTCATCATCTGCCAGCAGTTTCCTTCTCCACTTACTCGCCTTCCATCCGGAGATACAGGAGCGTTGTCAAAAAGAGGTTGACGAGATATTGCAGAAATATGATGGAAAACTTTGCTTCGAGGCTGTTAAAGATATGAAATATTTAGAAATGGCTTTCAAGTGAGTTTTATTTTGCTAAACGTATTAATTTTCTATTTAACTAACGGGCCCAACAGATGTTGGCCTGCGCAAAAAAAAATCTGATAGCCGATAGCAGCGCCCCCTACTGGGTCCAAACCATTCTCGAATCCACTGGAACTCACACAAATTTCATCAAAATCGGTCCAACGGTTTAGGTGGAGTTCAGTGACATATACACACAGAAGAATTATATATATGAAGATGTTGGAACCTCCACTAAATACCTTGATGGTTTAACAATCTAAAGGTGCATCTTGTTGAAAAATTAGAGGGTTGATTTGTTAATATCTAATTAGAACCAAGTACTTAATATGAGCCATAATTTATAGATCAATACTTTAATCAATAATTATATTTCCAGGGAAAGTCTACGGTGTCTTCCTTCACCCGGATTTCTGATTCGCAAAACAGTCTCAAAATACACGCTGCCCGGTACAAATGTTACTTTAGACAAGGATATTATAGTAATAATATCTACAGAGGCTTTGAGTACGGATGAACAGCTTTTCGAAGACCCTGAATCTTTCATACCGGAGAGATTCCACCCTGATAATGTAGAGAAAATAAAGAAATGTACATATATGCCATTCGGAGACGGACCTCGATCGTGCATTGGTAAGTTATTGGTTGCCAGCAATCGTTTGCAATTTCGTATTTTTCAATTTATTTTATAAAACGTTTGATTTATCATTAAATTGATCCTCACACACTGGGGCACCATGTGTGACGCATTTTGGCCTTTAGCGATTCTGCTCACCGATTTAATATTTAAGGAACGTACCCAAACTAAGGGAACTAATTTTTAAAATTTTTGTAGCACCTCCTAATCCTCTAGTTTTCACGCAGTAATTCACATTTTTTATTGCATGGCGATTAAGTAAGCAAATATACGGTCCGCCTGATGGTAACCAGTCACCGTGTGATACTTGAAGTATCAGATGCGCGTTGCCAAGGAACAAGAACGAAGGGATGAGAACGGGAAAAAGGAAGGAATAGAGGGGAAGTAGATTGAACTTCCGGGGCTCTAACTCATCGCACGAGACGCAACACCTACCTAAATTGTACCTAGTAATAGTGTTACTTGACGCCGATTTTCCATGAGAGGGTAGTACTTCTTCGGTCGAGCCAGCCCATTTGTGCTTGGAGAAGCGTGGTTCTACTACCACCAAATTTCAAATCATTTTTTGGAGTGAAAACATAACAATTTGGCTGACATTTGCCTATATTAATTCTTTGCTTGCCGTGTTCGTGATGGGTTGCGTTCCCTAAATTCTTGGATATTAAATCGAGTCAACCAGGCGGTAGCATCGCTGGGCCATTTAAATATTTTCTGTTTTAAAATATTATTTCGATTTTTAGGTGAGCGTATGGGTATAATGCAGTCGATGGCTGGTGTGGCGACAATTTTGAACAAGTTTACAGTTGTACCATCTCATAACACAGTTCGAAAACCTCGCATTGACCCAAGCTCTCTGCTCGTTCAGATAATAGACGGAGGTCTGCCACTCGCTGTTAAGCGTCGACAAAAAAAATAAATATACCTTAGATTAAACCTATTAGATGTTTTACATATTGCTTTCTGTTAAAAATGTTATGTTATTTAAATTATGGAATTAAAAAATTAAATAAAAGTATTTTACTGTTTATTTATAGTAATAAGCACAGAAGTTTTCAGAGTTATTAAAGGCGTCGGGATGTGACGACCCCATCGCCCGCTGTTGGGATAACCTCTGTCACAACAGAGATTATTCCACTAGTGCAATCAGTCACACTGGTGGTAGGTCTTTTGTTGCAAGAGGCCGACTAGGTAGGTACCACCGCAGTGTCCAATATTCTGCCGCCAAATAGTAGTGCTTAGGCACTACTGTGTTCCGGTTTGAAGGGCATTGTACGCTAGTGAAATTACTGGGCGAACGAGATTTAAGAACTAATATCTCAAGGTTGGCAACGCGTGAGTGGCACCTACTAATGGTGCTGCAAGCGCTCATAGGCTGCGGCAGCCACTTACCATCAGGTGGGCCGTATGATTGTTTGCCAACTTCTAACAAAAAAAAGAAAAGAGTTGGGACTTTACATCTCCTTCTTCTTCGTGCCCTTTTCCCACGCTAAATGGATTCGGCACAGCACGTCTTCTTCTTCCATTCTGTTCTATCACCCGTCACCTCCGCACTCTTTCACGCACGACTTTTTCGGGCGTCTTCGCTGTTGACATGTAGTAAAAGAATGATATGGCTCTAACTTTGAAAAATAGTATGTGCGTTAGTAGTTACACTTTTCTATCGTAACGAAAAAAATCAAATTACAAACCGGAATAAAAATGACCTTAAATTAAAATGTGTAGTTACCTAAGTAAGGTTCAAAGCTGGGTACATATTAAAATTAGAAGTAATTGATTAAATCAATATTCTTTAAAATTCATCAATTTTTTTTCTAATTTGTGCTCATTTTGCCAATTCATGGGTTCCATTTCTTTTTATTTGAAAAGTAGGGCAGATGACTCTACTCCTCCTGATGGTAATTAGAAATAAACCTCAAACGCGAAGAAGGGTGGCAACCTCGCCCTGCCTACCTGCATGATGCCTCTCCACGCCTCGTTTGAAGGAACCCAAATTATAGGAAGGAGGGAACACGTGAGCCGGCAATGAGTTCCACTTTTTGGAAGTACCTACGACAAAGAAAAAAATTGGCAAACTTCTTTGTTTGCGACCGGCACTCGTAGTTCTTGTATGGAAAGAGGCCAACTGATGCCGCAGATCCTGTATCTGTCATCGAAGCACTTCAGGTCACTCCGACAAGTTCGGTGGTGAGGCCACATTGTAACCTACAAAACGAGCCCAAACACGGCAGACATAGGCACTACTCATGCTGTAGACCTGTACCCATCATCGAAGTACACCTTTAACCCTTCCGCTTATAGATTTTGACAGTTACACTACCGTTTACTCGGATGCTTTCGCATGGAAAATGGCGGATTCTACCAATGTCTAGTAAATCTAAAATTTCTTCAAAAATAAACGTGAATAAATACAGCTAATGTTCGTCAGACAACATCAACAACTAAGGTGTTTTTCTAAATGAAATATTATCAATTATTCTCTAGAAGTGTTAGTTTTTTCTATTTCCAAAATAAAGATAATTTTATATACTTTTACTTTGCCAAACAAACCTTAGGCCTATAATAACTATTTAAGCGTCCGGGTCGATTTTTAATGGACGTCTGTATCGAGCACAATATTGTGATGCGGTTGAGCCCACCAGTATTCATGTATGCGCACAACCTTGTGCAAGATAAGAGCCAAAGGGTTAAGCTCACTCAAACAAGTTTTGTTAAGTTTCTTGTATCGAAAGGGGAGGGAGTTATGAGGGAGAATAATTCCTCTGAACACTCACTGTGATAAAGTCGGCAGAAGACGCTTAAGGGCGGCAATCTCACGATTGGGCACAAGTGAACATTAAATCTAGAATTGAATTGAGTAGAATAAGGTTCACGCTAGAATAAAAGTATTTTATAAATAAAAACTCAAATCAACAATATCAATTTTGTATATTTATAAATATAACATAATAATTTATTTACAACCATTTCTTTTTACACAAATAACATTTGGAAGATTTACAATTTTCGTTTCTAAGTACGTTGTTTTGATTAACTACGATAAAATGGCGCGCTCAAAAATTCATCACATTTGAATGTATTTGTGAAAGTCTTATAATGCATGTGCGTAATGATAAGGCCTTCAATGGATTTCATGCCTAGTGACGTCATTATTTAAAATTACCTTTAAACAAGCAATTCTTGTATACACATATATAATCTAAATCTCGGAAACGGCTCTACTGATTCTCATGAAATTTAATAAGGGGTTTCGGGAGTGATAAATGGATCTACGATTTATCACTCCCCAAACACCCTATGCTAAGATTCATTTTTGGAAAATATCGTTTCATCAGTGTTTTAACCGGTTCGAGTCCTAATGTCTCCAGTACGATTATTTTATCCTTTTTTCAGGTTCCTTCTTTTGTGAGAAAAACTATTATTGGGGGGCCCTTTATAATTATTAATCTTACGCTGGATAGACGCTCTCTAGGAAAAAGATGCGTCCGTTGTCTTACGCGGTCGATAGTCAACTGATCATTAGTGATGGGTTCCTCAATCGTGAGTTGCCTTATAAAATTTATAAAAAAGAAGGGTTCCATGCAATAATTATTTATAAATAAGCTGTGTAATAATAATGATATTATAAATTAGCTGTTACTCGCAACATCACCCGTGTGTTGCAAATGAATATTTGAGCGACATTTGAGAGTTAACTTCTATGAGGTGAAAATTAAAGCCGTTAAGAAAATCCTTACCTCAAATGAGTACCTCACGAAGTAAAATGAGGGACTCCCTCATCCTCATCTGAATTTGACGAGTTACCCATCACTACTGATCATATTGACCATTTAAGTATACTTACAACTACAGACAAACGTTCTCGTAAGGATGTGACTACACACATTGAGACAGTAATATGGAGGGGCGCGCCATCTTATGGTAGTACGTTATTTGAATTAGTTTAATTACGTCACAAGTTACACATGAGTTTTGAGATTTGAAGATGTTATCTTGTGTTTAGATGCCAACCTAGTGTCAGAAATGTCTAGTCGCTCGTAAAGGCCCTTGAATCGGGGGCCCTGACTTGACAGCCGGGATCAACTTTTTACGTGCCCTCCGAAGCACGGAGCTATTTGACATCCCAGTAAGAGGACACCCATCAATAGGCAGACCGCGGCTAAAGTTGCTTCACCCACGCTGTCTCGTTTTTGAGTTGATAGCGAAAATATGTTTTTTTATATAAAAATTCAAAACAAAAATAATCCCCAAATATTAAAGAAAAAATAAACATTAACAAAAAAACATATATTCTAAATCTTTAAAATATATTAAATTGAGAAATGTTACCAGTATAAATATTACGCCACGTTAATATTGTGACGGTTATATGGCAACATTAATATCTTTAATAATTGATACTATAAATATTTACAAAATACGCATTCTTGTAAATTTATCAACACCCATAGGCAAGGGAGACTTTTTCAAGCAAAAAAAATATTTCAAAATAATAATGTCGGACTTCTGAGAACCTCCTCCTATTTTTGAAGTCGGCTAAAAAACTACAGACTGTATAAGCCTGCTTTTTATGATCAATAGCTTTTAGAATCGATATTGTGTTCTTCAAATTGCTAATCACAAGTTAGTAGCGTCCCATAAATACCAAGTCCCATAAAACGTCTCAAAACGCCCAAGGGCGTCGACGCCTATAGTACGTCTTTGAGACGCCCAAGGGCGTTGGGAACGCCCGGTCTATATTTGTAAAACTGAATAAGCCGATATATTGAAGATACTTTGAAAAAAAAAAAAAGGGATTTGGAGCGACGGATATAAGTTTTTTTAGCAATTATTACAATTTTTGTCTGTCTATGTACATTTCTACAATTTTTTTTTCTGTATGCGTGTCATTAGTATAATATATTTTTCCCTTTTTTTTCGGAATGTGTATTGCTGTTGGATCTACTGGCCTTGACAGCGTCACTGGGCGTGGGGGCAAACTACCTGGCCTTGAAATTTTTTCCACTATGTCATCCATACACTTATGATATTATAGACAGGTCCTACCATACAGACAGACAGTCATAAGCTTGCTTGTTAGCGTGTGTCAGACTTCGTTTCGTTGAGTGCGAATTTACGAAAGAGCACCAGCGAATCTTTAGACATTTTGTATGGAAAGGCATTTCTATATATTATAAGTCTATGGACATAACTTATTTATTTACATTGATATATTTATAAAGAATGTGTACAAAAAATACAAAAACGATACTTAGCATTTTGTGACGAATTGTAGTGTGATATATTATTTTTAATGTTATAATTATTTACTTTGTACAATTTGTGATAATATTTTTATACATTTTTAATAATAAATATTAAACGCTACACTCAACAGCCTCCATTGGGATAGTTATATCCTGTGTCGGGGGTCTGGAAACATACACAAATACAAGAACAAACACACCCAGATCGGAAAACATGCGTTGTACAAACATTTGCTCAGAGCGGGAATCGAACCCACGATCTGTGGCGCTTGACATTTATTATAAAGAGCAAAATGTAATAATTTTAAGATGAGTATGATATGCTGGGTTGAATAAAATTAAACTAGTGCCATTTTAAAAATCGACATAAAAATGTCACGTCAAATTTTATGTTCCCATTTATATTAAATATATTTTTATATAAAAGTAAATAGCGAATACAAGCTTTCATATTAAAAATAAATCGTTTTAAAAAAATTATTGCGAGGTTGGCAGGTTACTTTTTAATTACTGAGCAATATTGATATAGTCTGTTGCAATAGATGTTGCAAACTTAAAAAAAATTGGTTTTGCTAATTTACAAATTTATATTTAATCGATTTCTGTGGAAACCGACTATACACGTCATAAATGTACATTTTAAAGTATTAAAGGGGTTTTAAATATTAAAGTTATATCTATTCTCGCTCCCACATGTAATGTTATTATTAGTCAAAATAACAAAAACAGTAAATATTTTTATGTTTAAGGGCACATACTTATATACTATAGACAGGCCCTTCCATTCAGGTAAAATGTCAAAGACTAGCTGGTGATCCTTTGAAAATTCAAGACCAACGCAACGGAACGAAGTTAGTCACATGCAACTTTATTCGGTTATATTGCAAGTTCTTGTTGTGTTGAACGAAGGATCACCAACCAGTCTGTGAAATTTTGTCTGTATGGACCTATGTATAGTATATAATAAGTCTATGGTTCAAGAAAAATAATTAATTAAAATCCAGTCATTGCCCCATAAAAGTCATTTAATTAAATGAGTCTCTAGTCTGCAAGACTGGTTTAATAGATCTTGTTTGTCAAAGCATTTATAGGGACTAGACGCCATGTTGGTTTTTTGGCGCTTTTTTGAAACTATATTTATATATATTTGTAACCCATATTGTTTAGATTATTTTTAGAGTTAATTGTTAATAACAAATTAATCATGTTATTTTGTCAAGATACTCAATTCTACACAATATATTTTAGTCAACAGTTTAGGGAGCGGTCATTAAATATGTGAGGAGTTTAGGAGTTTAGTTTACTTCTCCCCTAGCCAAATTTCAACATTTCACAGTTACCCAATAGTCTGTTCATGTAGGTCACTGTAAGTGTTCTAGCAGAGCCTATATCAGACACAGCTAGATCTTTTTACAAACTGCCTATGCTTAGATTTTTCATTTATTCTTCACATAACCAGGGCGGCATAATTGTACAAGCGACAAAGCCCTTTACATTGTTTAAAAAAACAGTTACACAATCTTTATTTTAAATAAATCCAACAGATTAAAACGTATTCACACAAAATATTTACATGAAAAAGTAAGAATTAGATAAGGTCGAGTCAAATTTTACTAAGGGAGAGGCTTAGAAAAATTGCAAAATTCTTCTCACGAATTAATGAAGGATACCCCGCCAAAACTCAACGATTTCCCCACTTTCGTATTCCCCTATATATATTTATATACATTTTAACATGTTAACAGACAATATTACTCAAAAATGTGAATTTCAGTCAATTCGAGTGAAATATGAGTTTTTAGACACAGAAATAATAGCTAATATTTTATATACATATTATCCCCACGTGGGGTCGTATTTGGTCCATTTGTAGCTTGGCGCGAGGTAGACCCGGTGGTTCTTTATATAACACGTCACGACACCGCGATAAGCTGTCCTTGGAATACCGCTCTGGAAAAAATATATTAAAATTGTAAATTGTTTATTAAATGTAAAAATTGTAAATTAAATGGGACCGTCACTTGTCAAATTGCCGATTAACATTGTAGCAGATTTTTGTTATAAATATCTATGTCGGTCTGGGCATTTGTCCTTGTTGGTCTCCCCACCGTGCCTCAGAGAGGACCTTAAGCTGCCGGTCCCAATTGTTATCATAGCCTCTGATAATAATCGGTAACTCTTGATAGGTAATTTGCGGAGGTCAGATGACATTCGCTCTGTGTAAAACTAGTAACCCATCAAATCCGGATAAGACTATAAACAGACCCTGGGTAAATACCGGGAATAATGCTACGAAAAGAAGAAGAAAGGTCACAAGTCAAAACAAATGGCGCACTCGTTAGATGAATTCACTATCGCGCACTCATTGGTCAAATTAATTGTTATGGGGAATCCCCGGGTTCCTGTTATACACTTCCGTCGCATATTTACAAAATCACTCCCAGATCCCAGTACTAATCTAAAAATATGAATAATCTTACCCTAAAATCGTCCATCAGTCCCAGTTTCTTGGCGGCTCGCTGGTAGGTCTTCGCGGAGGAGTATGTGACTCGCACCGCTTTGTCCTCCCCGTCAGCCCCCCCTACCACTTGCTCGGCGGACAGCTCGGGAAGGTTCTCTACGAGCGACGTGAGTTTCTCGTCATACACGTCCTGATAATATATACAAATATATAAGCGAGAGGGAAAAGTGTTCCGTACAAGCACACAATTGATTTATATTAATCATGTAAGTAAAAAAGCCGGTCAAGTTCGTATTGCTGGTTGACTAAAAGATTCCGTGCCCTATACAATAAAAATATCAAGTCTCTTATATGGGGTCACCATTAATTTTGGATAGCGAACCCTAAAAAGAGTATGCGAGAAGGTATAACTGGACTTTACTGTTTAAGTACCTTTGTATTTACATTTAAATATGCAAATAGGCAAAGTCAAAGAGTATAAAAAAGCAAAAATCCTGAAAGAGCCAGACCAGAGAACTTGTCTTGCTGTCTTAAGAGAGCAAACACTGCGTCTATCTCTTCCCATTTCTGAATTACGAAGTAGCCTCTGGGGTGTGGTGAGGTGGAGAAATTTAGGGAAGATAGGTTTACGTTTTGTTGATAGTTCCAATAATTAACATAATTTTGGGGGTAGAAAGGGGTCTTCCTTGGTCATTTACGGATAAAAATTGGTGATGTTTTATAAGGATATTTTTATTATATAAAAAAAAATGTAAATTACCTTTAGTAAATAAGTTAAATTTAACTTTGTGAACTCAACAAATTCCATATTCAGCTGCATGTATCGCAAGTGCGTTTCGAAGAACAGACCCTTACTGACGCCCACCTGGAAAAGAGTAAATATCCGGTTAAGGAGGACCAACTTTTTGGTGACGTCACATTTAATTTCACTTCATATACTAAGCCTATGCCCTTAATTGTGTAATGTTTTTTAACAACCTTTTAAGCCCCTATTTCCTCTTGTGATATTTGAGGCTTCAGACTTTATATTTTTTTGGTTCAAAGAACTTTAAAATTGTTAAGAAAACATTTAATTTAATTCAGAAAAAGTAAGCACCATTATAAATATGTATTTTTAGACAGCAATTAAGGTTGCCATTAAATATACATATGTAACAGCTAAGGGGTGCCTTTCCACCCCCTTTGTGGTATTTTATAAATCCCTCAAGCCTTTTTTTATTCGCTTTGTTCAAGAACCATACAAAAATTATGATAACGAATTTTTTGTTTAAAAAAAGATTAATAAAATAATACTAATTCTAAGACTCTTCGCATATAAATCTGTCCGGAAAGTCAGTAAAACTATACCTTGCCGAAACTGTAAGTCCTCGATATTTCCGGTCTGATACAAGCCCGTCCGTCCGTGTTCTCTGGGTCACGGAGCCAGTCGTCAAAGAACCTGATGATATATTAAGGAATCACCACACATAATTATACCGTATGTTCTACAAGTTGACAAGCAAGTAGTTGTCGTGGCCTATGAGCGCGCGCAACATCATTAGTAGGTAGTAGGTCACTCCCGCATTACTTACCTCGAGATATTGGTTTTTAAATCTCCTCTGCCCAGTAATTTCACTAGCCTACAGTGCCCTTCAAACAGGAACACAGTAATGCCTAAGACACTACTTTGCTTGCTTTGCGGGTGCTTTGGCACCGGCGGCTTCCACCGGCGGTTTTTCCGAACCGATACGACCTGGGAACCTTCAAGAGAAGAGTGTAGATTTTCCATAAAGGTCGGAAACGCACCTGCATGCCTTCTGGTGTTTCAGATGTTCATGGCCGGCGGTGATCGTTTAACAGGTGAGCCTCCTGCCCGTTTGTCCACTCTTACATTAAAAAAAACCTACCTAGCCGGCTTCTTGTAACAAAAGACCTACCACCAGTGTAACTGATTGAACAGATTGCCATAGGGTCTCCACGACGTCCCGACACCAGAGAAACGTAAGAAGTTATTTCAATGAAATTCTTGGTGAACAACTTGGCCCCAAATTTAGGTACAACTCACGCTTGCGGCCAATTGGGTTCTAACTGCAGCCATGTATCCTTCCTGAGTAGCCAACCTAGACCTGGGAAGAAGTCCGTCCTGTGCAAGAGTTCGGGTCTTGATAAATCGATTAATTGCTTCTTGCCATTGTCGTTCCACGCTGATATACACCTGGAAATAGCATCATGGGCTACAGAAAAATAACTGAGGGAGGGAGGTTGCTTAATTACAGGGAAGAAGACACAAGAAAAGGAAGTGGAAGGTTATAGGCTCAAGAATGGCGCAGTATCCTTAAACGTCAAAAATATGACAGCTGTTGTAACTACAAAAAGAGCAGTCATAGAGACTATCAATATAAATGAAATATTTAAACTTTGGAATAACTGTATTATGCGTCCGTGCTTATAATTATTACAGAAAATATAATGCCTGCCTAATGATTGCCTCCCTTTATATTTTGATAACGTTTCTCTCAGAACGATTGAATGAGTTATATCAATAAGTATTTTAAGATGTTCTCATATCCGAAACTTACCATATACTAGGGTCTTTGAAAAGTAGCGGATAGGTCCCTAAGAAATACTCGAAGAAGTCCGGGGAGATATCCAGATCGTCTGCAAGAAAATATAAAATTTTATCGACCTCAATTTTACGACCACACAAATGGTACGAATCGTCTGACGGTAAGCGGTTACCAGTTATCACCGTGGGTCATCATGTCTGAAATGTCAGGCAGGTGAGAGAGTAGAGAAAGAGAAATGGAAAGGTCAGAGGGGACTTGGGCCTTAAGCGATAAAGTAAAATGAAATAACACATACATTATTCTAAAGCAATCAAATAACTGTAATAATTTTAAATTAATTTACCTTCAACAATTATCACAGCCTCATAGCCCAAACCGACTAAAACGTGGTTTAAAGCGAATCTATAATGCCTCGCTATTTTATAGTACCCCTTGTATTTCACCTTGGCCCTCGGCAAGGGTATCTCTGACAGGTCAGGTTGTCGCACGACCGATATCGTCGGGTCATTGTCCGTGTACGACTTTATCACTTCATAAGTCTCGTTGTGACCACAATCCTGAAAAATATCTCCAATTAAACATGTAGATTGTAAAGAGTACAATTTTGTGCTTCAAACAGTTGCATAACAAAAATTTAGTCATGATGGCGCCAGTTGCGTACCGCAAATCCGCTTACTTCACAATATCAATTATTACTGATAAGGGTTGACTCGACTACGTTTAGATAGTATATGAAGTTGAATTTAGTAACTTGTATACACCATTTTTTAAATCATGTATGATTCTTCAATTTTATTTCTATGATTTCAAATTATGGAAGTCTCCTCATTATGTGTCAAGTTTCGATGCATTTGACATTGTGTAACAAGCGGTGGGAGAGGTCCCAAGTTTCGTGCCGACATGCATGTGACATTTTTAATTTAATATATTCTTAGTAAGTAGAAAGACTTAAAAATATTACTTAATGTAGCTGTAATTGCGGAACTTGTTTTAATTACAACAGGGAGTGGGAGTGTGACAAGAACGAGGTTGGGGTCAAAAAATCATGAAATTTTGTCACGTAATGACCACTAAATAGTAAAAAAAAACTCAATATATTTTCACGCTCAGCTACTTAAAAAAATAAGTATTGATTAATATTCTAATTAAAAGTCAAAATAACTTACTTGACTAACTATAATGGGGAATGTCTCTTTATCTGGTCTGAATTTTACTAAGTTGTCTAAACATCTTCTAACGGTGACTCTGTCGCAGGCGATCACTAATATTGGCAATATTGGATTCTGTGGAACTGAAAAATAAAAATTAACAAAATTAGAAAGGGTCCTTTTATACTATTAAAAATAGGCTTGGCATAGGACATATCATCGGCGGCGTTAGGTAGACTGTCGTATGATGAGTGGCTTTGAACCCCGATCAATTGGGTCAACCCAAGACCTAAACCTACTTTTCTAGACATTTTTTCATGCTTTTCTTATGTGGGTCAAAGGCTACGGTAGCAATTTACCACCAGTTAGGTCGTGTTATTGTTGCTCATCTTAGTCGAGAAAAAGCCAAAGACTCGTCCAAGAGTTGCTTTTTATAGCACATTTATGACGCTTAGGAATAATTCAAGAATAAAACTGATGGATTTGCTTGATATTAATCTTTACGAACTTAACTAAAGCGTTCGACTATGTACAACACAAAACTTTTTTGGTAAGCTGAAATTCTATGGCGTTGGCGGCAACTTCTTTGTTATTTTTAAATCTTATTTGATTGGTAGAATTGAAAAGATTCAACTATAGATATAAAGATTTCCCGTACAACCGTAGTGAAGAGGTGTTCCCCAAGGTTTAAGCTTTGGTCAATTTTGTTTTGATTAAATATCAAATACTTTCCGTTTTTATTCAAAGTGATATATAATATCTTATATTGTGGTATTTACAGTTGACACATAATCTATATTTAAAATTGACTGTAAATTGTAAACAACATCATGAGTATGCATTGTTACAGGCTAAGCATTTTCCTGCACCTGAAACGTGTGAAACTTTCATTGTCTAATGTTAAGTATCTTAGATTATAGATAGTAATTAATTAATTTAAAAGTAAATGACAATCATGAAATTTAGCATAATTGCACTTTTAGATATTAAATAAAATGAAAATTGAGTTGAATTATAATTTCGTGTTTATTATTTTTTTAAGATCGTACATCTTAAGTAATGGAAATTGTTTTTTGTTTGAAAGTTATATGAGCGAATCTAATTACTACTAAGATTATAAAAACGTTTTATTGCAGCCGTTAAATCTGTGACGTAATTAATTACTGAAAATGTCGATAAGATAGGAAAGTTTTTCGGAGAAGAAACTAAACCTATCTATTCTGACCCTTTAGCCTCTTTTCCTAGGGATATATAAAGAGGGAGTGCCTTCGGGCCTTTGACGTACAGGATGGATCATGTGTTGGAACTTTCCAGTTTTAGCTAGTCGTACATATGTACTTTCTGTTATTTAATTGTTTCTTGATATCATTTCAATTTCTGTTAGAAAAACATTTCTAATATATTTTCCACATCGTTAATGAAAGCCAAAGTATCAGCATAGAGTCGAGTAGAACTATTAACTGTAAGTCGTATTCTAGCTTAGAATGCCTCTTCCTCAGCTCGGACTTCTGGGGCTTGAGGTTACTGAGTATATAGGTAAGCAATGAACGAGGTTCACCTTCGTCAATTGAACACCAATACAAATTCGAATAAACAACGTCAGTCATACGTTTGTAACATAGCCGAATGAAGTTAATGTGTGGCTAAAAGTTAGTTCCGTTGGTGCTGAATTTACAAAGGGGGGCCAACGAATCTGTGAGATGAAAGGGCTGTAAGTCAGTAAGTCTTTGGTTTCAAAATAAAATTACAAGAAAAAGGGATATTTTGTAAAATCTTAGATCGTATAATTGAAAATTATCAACGGTGTGCATATCAGATTGATTGTTACGGACATATTTAGGATTTAATTGTCTGATAGCCACAATTTTTGTTATCTCTATGGCTGTTTTATCTTTAACAATCATTTCAATGAATTGAATTAATTCTTTTTAATACCCCGTTTCTTCAAAAATTCGGTATCTCTAAATAATAATAAATAATAAACGCAACATACTCAATGAAGCCATTAGGATAGTTATATCCGTCGTGGCGTTGTGGGTAGCTAGTCTGCCTTTAGCAACGACGGTTGCGGGTTCGATTTCCGCTCGGAGCAGATGTTTGTATTAATCATACAGGCGTGTTTTCCGGTCTGGGTGTGTTTGTCCTTGTCATTGTGAATGTTTCCGGACCCCCGACACAGGATATAATTATCCTAATGGGGGCCGTTGAGTGTGTAGCGTTTATTATTATTATTATTATTTATTATATCCTATGTCGGGGTCCCGGAAGCATACACAATGAAAAGAACAAACACACTCAGAAAACATACTTGTATGGTCAATACAAACGTCTGCTGTGAGCCCGCGACGTGTGACGCTTAAGGCAGGTTCGCTACCGCTGCGCCACAACGTCGTGTATATTTCATTATTATAGGCTTCACCCCCTACCCCGTCTGTAGACCGCCTTGTGCAGGGATATATTGAAGATCAGGTCATCTT
Source organism: Hestina assimilis (assembly GCA_023373885.1). Classification (NCBI taxonomy): domain Eukaryota; kingdom Metazoa; phylum Arthropoda; class Insecta; order Lepidoptera; family Nymphalidae; genus Hestina; species Hestina assimilis. The sequence continues at coordinate 690,303 of CM041767.1, read as the reverse complement.
GGGTGGACTGATCAAGTTAAGACTTTGATTGAGGTCCTTTCTATGAATGTACCAGAAAAGGAGTTCTTCGATATGTAGCAATAGATTCTGACAGAACCACAATCAAATACCACTATCATGAGTGTAGTGATTAAGACGACTTCGTTCATATACTGCAGCTGGAAGTTTCCAGGTTGTTACAGCAATAATGATGCTAAGTAACATTATAGTTGTTATTGCTTTTGGGTCGACGAGGTGAGACAACGGAAGCCTAAACTCAATCCTTCTATTTCCTTTATTTTCCTCTCCTCCAATATAATAGGTCAGACATGTCTAAATGACAGACATCAGGATCGATTTCTCTCGACAGCCAGATGTTAGTGACAAATTATAACTGATAAGCTAAATATGATACGTCAAACGCCCACTTTTTATTGACATACATATTTAAACTCGTGATGATTATTCACGAGCGAATCGTCATATTGCATTATATCTGTACATATAATGTATATTTTTGGAACGAAGTTCCTTATCGTCTCTTGACGTAGGAGGGAAAATCGGAAAAAATATTCGGAAAGTCTCCCTTCTTAGCATTATTTCCGACATTTGTACAGGGTCTGCTAAACTCTTATCCGGAAGGGTTACTAGTTTTTACACAGAGCGATTTCCATCTGACCTCCGTCATCCTAAGGTCGAAGCAGTAACTCATTGGATAGGAGGAAATTTCCTATCAAGAGTTAACGATTAAGTATTATCAGATGTTATGATAACAACCGGGACTGACAGCTTTACGTGCACTCCGAGCATGGTGGGGAGACCCACCAGGACAAACGCCCAGTTAGGCAGTATGAGACAGGATGACAAGGGTGTCTGGTTAAATAAAAATTAGTAGTAGTAGCACTGAAATCTGTTAAAGAAATTTTTATGTTACTACATTTTTTTAATTTAAAATAGGTATTCTCTTGATCTCCATCGAGCGCGAAGGCTTAGTGAAGGTCTAAGGTGGATTGAGTTTACTCATGAGAAGCCTGTGTACTTGCATCTTAAAGAGGTTAGGGTTGTTGGAGTCCAAAAATACTGACGTCGGAAGAGCATTCCACCCCTGGTCGATGGGCCATTCTAAATGAAGATCGAAAGCGCACAGTGCGAATGTTGGGTAAATATCGATCGGATATGGGATCGCATCGGAATGGAGATGGCAACAACATCGGCACATAAGTACTAAGACCAGTCAAAAGGGAGTGTCCTCGCAAAGGCTCAAAATTGTTTACTTCCTTAACCCTGTGACCCGCTGCGAAGGACGTCATCGGGAATGGAGGTACGATTTCTACACGATGGACTCACCCGACGGTGTGAGCGCGTGACGTAAAGCCACAGCAACACTAGTTTTATATATTTATTACAATAGTGAATGCATATGTGTGTTGTGATGCTAATTTTCTAATATGCATATATGTTGCAACGTTCAATTTGCATATGGCGAACGAATTGCATTATGTTATATTAGTTCATGGACAGGATGGTAGATTATTTAATTTTATACCATAATTTTTTTATATAATAAAATACCATCTTCAAAATAATTAAGCAAAAAAAAATAATTTTCTTTAGAATTTGGTGCCTTCTGTACCGATATTTTACTTAGCACCGATTTCTGAACTAAATATTTTGTAGATTTTTTTGAAGTCTGTATTATTCTGCATCCCAAAATTGTACAAAAATCGATTAAGGTCACATTCGTATTTATTTACACGCTGAAACGAAATACATTTTTCCGCGCTGCGTTAAATTCGCGCCGCCTTTAATCGAATATTTTCTTCGAAGCGCGTTATCGGTAATGGCCTAAAGCGATTCTGATAACATCCGTTTATTGTTGCACGTAATATAGACACAAACTATTCAAAGAATTAACCTAGTAAACATATTGAAAACATTTTTAGTGAGAACATCAACAGTCGAGTATTTACAAATTTTCAAGGTACTGTCTCAATATAAGTTGAATCATGCGCAGTAACACATTTTTGGGTTTCAACCGAATACGGAATGAAAGGGGTAACTATAGCAACGCGGCGACGCTCAACCCGTTTGGTACACTCACTCACGGTTGTTTTAGTTCTTTAAAAATAAATTAAATGAAAATATATATTACTTTTGTCAAGTGTGTGAACATTTAATTTTATTTCAAGATAAGCTCAAGATTGTTATCCCAATAAGTGACAGTGATTGAAAATGTACATTAACTATTATTTTTTATTTATATACCGTTTTTCTATACTATTTACTTGTTGTATTCTATTTAAGTAATTAATAACGACAATGAATAAATAATTATCTGAATTTAGAATAAACAATAACTATACTATATACTTAATTCCGTTTTCCCAAATCAATATTTTTGTCTAAGATTTTTGTCCATGATTGCACCTGCGCAGAAGCAGCCATTTTGGTTAATTTTAAATTGAGAGAACTATATAGATAGGCTATAAGGTTTTTGCCGCCCTTGCCGAACTTGCTTTGACGAATTAGCTATTTTATTATAGAATACTGAACATGGAAGTTTGCTACTTGGACAAGTGCGAGCGGAAAGGCATCGTCAAAATTGTTCCAGATTTCTACCTGTAAAATATCAGAAAACCATGCAGAAATGCTTTTGATTTTTATGACGTAGCAAAAAAAAATCGGTCCCCAAACTTGCCACCCTAGGCTCAAGCTTACTCAGCCTGCTGGTAAATCCAACCACTGAACATCAATGCTTTTGCTCTAAAGAAAACAATGACCAAGTGCTTGCATTCACATGTAAAGACTACTACAGTAGAATAATAATTTTACAGTAGTAGAGCCATGCTGGTGGTAGGTCTTTTGTTGCAAGAGGCCGGCTAGGTATGTGCCACCGCAGTGTCAAATATTTCTCCGCCAAACAGTAGTGCTTATAGTGCGGTCTATTTACACATTCAAGTTTACATAAATTCCCATAAAGCTGAATATTGGCATAGTTGTTCAAAACATCATTATAAAGAAAATCTCAAAAGTCCTCATCGTTCCGAGGTGTGCTAAAAATTTGGCACGGGGTCAAAGGTCAAAAAAATGAGTTTTTTGCGATTTTTAGCGAAACGGTGAGTTTTTTCGCAAAATTACCCCAGTACAAAATTGTAGATCACAAAATTCTCTACAAAAAATATATCAATAATTTTTTTCCTAAAAGCCACCATTTTGGAGATATAACGTTCCGAAAAGTTGGATCAGTCGTAATCCCTCTATTTTGCACACGTTTCCACGCCACCTATGAGGTAGTGTACAAAGCGCGTTTTTTTAACGTGGTTTCCCCAGTAGGCCTATTCCACGGGTCTGCTGAGATTTTATATGTTTTAAAACTATTGCAAAATAATATTATATATTATAGTGGGCAAAAACAACGGCGGTGTAATTAAATAAAATACTTAAAATAAAAAGTTAGTCGTCTGATTCATAACTGTCCAAGATTTCTGTTTCTTCTTCTTCTTGATCTTCTTCTCCTTCTTCTTCCTGTTCATCCTCTTGTTCTTCTTCTTCTTCTTGTTCTATTTCACACGTAAACTGCCCCAATAGCGATTCCTGATCGGTATCAAACGAATCTTCAAGAGTTGGTGACTCAACATTCGAGCATGATCGGCCTTGACAGTGTGTGCATGCCAGGGAACAAAACAGTCCAACTTTTCTGCAACCACATTTTGCACTACACCCTTTCTTGCAGTTGCAAAATATTGTGTTGAGAAGTTTCTCAGGTGCTGGTGGAAGTAAAGTTTGAACTGGCTCTAGTGTATTGTCGATCAACTTCCAACCCCAGTCTTTAGGGTCCAGCTGATTACCAAGCCACACTTGAACTTGGTAATATACCCGAAACAGATGTTGATGAGCAGCTACTGAGGTTGGAGGAAGAGAAGCTAAGTTGACTTGTTTTTTATTACGCGTATTTTTCACGAAAGATGTGTATCGCAACTTATCTAAGCAAGTTATAACTAACTTATCTCTTATCTCATCTCTTTCAGCACTTGCATTAATCAGTGTCTTCATACCACGATCAACAGTTACAGTTTCACTTTCAGTTAAAAGATGAGTACAAATAAAACAATATTCTGACATTTTTCTTATAAAAATCTAAAACGCACAAAATAGGTTAAAAGATAGGTTAAGATAAGCACATGTTTTCCCTACGCAGTGGCGCTCAAGACTAACGGTATGTATTTCATATATTGGGCATGCCAACATAAAGCAGGTATACGACCCTAGCCACGCGGACAATAGAATAAAAGACAGATGTTATCCCAAGGTTATACTGACGTACAAATTTAGGAACGGGGTTTCATTATACCTGAGATTCTCGTAGTTTAACTTATATTTTACATAAGCAAGTTACAATAAATAATAGCGAACTTATTTTAGTTCTATTACACCGTTAGTGACTTTCATATGTGGCGTACGTGTGCAAAATAGAGGGATTACGACTGATCCAACTTTTCGGAACGTTATATCTCCAAAATGGTGGCTTTTAGGAAAAAAATTATTAATATATTTTTTGTAGAGAATTTCGTGATCTACAATTTTGTACTGGGGTAATTTTGCGAAAAAACTCACCGTTTCGCTAAAAATCGCAAAAAACTCATTTTTTTGACCTTTGACCCCGTGCCAAATTTTTAGCACACCTCGGAACGATGAGGACTTTTGAGATTTTCTTTATAATGATGTTTTGAACAACTATGCCAATATTCAGCTTTATGGGAATTTATGTAACCTTCCTCCTGATTTTAGGCTTAAATAGACCGGACTATTAGGCATTACTGCGATCCGGTTTGAAGGGCACTGTAGGCTAGTGAAATTACGGGGCAGAGGAGATTTAAGAACTAATATCTCGAGGTTGGCAACGCGTGAGTGGCACCTACTAATGGTGCTGCAAGCGCTCATAGGCTAGAGCAACCACTTACTATGTTTGTTTGCCAACTTGTAACATAAAAAAAAAATGCTCCCAGCACAAATTGCCGGCTCGACCAGGAATGTACTACCCTCTCACAGAAAATCGGCGTGAAGTAACCGTACCAATAGATACTTTTACGTTTCGTGCGGCCACCGAGGAGGTTTTAGTGGGTCCCTCATGACCGACCACCTATCATGGAAGCTCACATAACCCGGTTCTCCATTTTCCAGCATCCAGCAGATTTCCTCCCCGACAAAAACAAAAGATAAGATATGAAATTCTAAATACATAAAAGAAACAAATACATTTTGTCTCATAAAGACCGATTTCGTTTCTTTTCCAATTTAACTATATGGATGAGAGTTTCTTTGCTAAATTGATCACTTACTTACTATTGAGCGAATATATTTTTATGGATTCCCACTTAAAGGGTGTAGTGAAACCTTAGAAAATAACTTTTAACTAAGGAACAATTGAAGAAAAGCAAAAGATGAAGGCGACCGTTGCAGCTTGTTGGTAGCGAGCCTGCCTTCAGCCTCGACGGACGCGGGTTCGATTCCACCTCGGGGCAAATGTTTGTATTGATCATACAAAGATTTTTTTCTTTGGGTCTCCCCACCGTGGCTGTTGCTGTCGGTCCCGGTTGTTATCATAACATCTGATAATAATTGTTAAGCCATCATATCATATCTTGCCCATATCCAATCAGTTACTGGTCACCCTTAGGGTTGCGGAGGTCAGATGGTAATAGCTCTGTATTAAAACTAGTGACCTGTCAGATCTGAGTAATAGTAATAAGCCGACCCTGGTCAAAATAGTGCTAGGAAAAAGACTGCAAAAGATGAGCTGTTTGGCGTTGAGGGTTTAGGCTTAAGGGAGAATGCTTTTTTATCATATGAAACACAACAGTCTTTTGAGTTTTTGCTGCCTTTTCTGAAAATTTATTACATAGAATAGGACGTGGCAGTACACTTTTCTTCTTAATTATATTATCACACGTTGAGAGTCAGTGTTGTGGCGCCCAAGTCACAACTTATACTGAGCGAGCAACTGATTGATAGATACACTACTGTATATTGATAGATGTTTAATATTGACGATGTTGTTGTGCAGCAGTAGCAAACCTGCCTTAAATGCCACAGGTCACAAGTTCGATTCCTGCCCGGAGCATAATATGTTTGTATTAACCATGCAGGCATTTTTTCCGTCTGGTGCATTTGTCCTTGTCCTTGTATGTGTTTTTGGACCCCCAACACAGGATATCACTATCCTAATGTGGGTTGTTGAGTGTATAGTGTTTATATTTTGTTCCTTTCGCAGGATTTAAGTTAAGTTTTAGCTTTTTATTTATTTTTTAATAATTATTTTCAAACTTTGTTTACTTTTTAGTTAATTTTAAGTTTTATCAGCAGATATTTATTCATTTATCTATTTTATAATAAAATATTCTTATTCATATATACATTTGTGGACTACTAGTTTACCCACAATAGAGATTTCACAGTGAGTGAGCCTGTTAAGTTGTACAAGGCCACCGATACAAAACATTGTCATAGAATTATATGGCGTGTGTTACACTACACAACTGATGTGGTGTAGTAATCTTGCCATAAGCAAGTACTGGTGGCTGCCTTGACTGGGGCAGTACTACCCTCTCACAGAAAATCAGCATAAAGTACCTGTATCGGGAGGTAATGTTGGGTTTTGTGTGATGAATGAGAGCACGGAGGCCAAATCTCCAATCCCCTCTGTTCCTTTTCTGTTTTGCCTTCTCTCCTGATCCTTGGATTGGCAATGTGCAAAGTGATACTTCAAGTATCACAAGTACTCATAGGTTACAGTGACTGCTTACCATCAGGTAGACCGTATGCTTGTTACTCTTTTGCATGGGAAAGATTTTAATTTTTTTTTAATAAGATGATTCTTTTTCTTGTTTTTTTATTATTATTTAGACATATGCCTGGTATATCACTTTTTATCGGTTGGCAAACAAGCATATTATTCACCTGATGGTCAGTCACTGCAACTCAAGAATCACATGCACATTGCCAACCCAAGGGATATGAGGCACGGGATAAGAATGGAAAAAAGAAAGGGTAGAGGTGGGCAATTTGGCCTCCACCACCCTTACTCATCGTAGGAAACACAACAGTTGATACTTTATGCCGATTTTATGTGAGGGTAGAAATTCCTGATCAATCTCCATCGCTTTAGTATAAAGTATGGCTAGAAGAATAACATGGGCCTAGCAGGGTAGGAGCAAGAGAGGCAGTTGTCCCTCCTGGACCTTGCGAAATAATGAAAAATGCTGGAATAATGCATTTTGGAAATATTCAACTAATAACTATTGAAGTGTATAGTCATTTTGGGCTCTCTCTGGACCCTAAATTAAGATATTTCCCTCCCCTAGGTCAAATGCTGTCTACGCCCATGAATAGTAGACTACAACTACACTTACCCTGCATGTCTATATCTTTTGCAAGATCGGAATCCTTCCCAAGCTCCATCTTCTGTTCAGTCTTCTTTAAATGCAATTTCACTTTTTCTAACAAATTATAACTATCGCTCAATTGATTTTCCATTTTATTTTGCAATACATTTATTTTTGTCTCTATAATTGAAGCACTGTTCCTCGGTTTGTATGTGGTTACAAATAGTGACGAATATGTTACTATGAGCCATAGTATCAACGAACATCCGAATATTATTACTAATTTGCGTAAATTAACACGCATTTTGAACGTTTTGTATTATATTTAAAAAGTTTTTACGTACATTTCTAAGCACTTTAATATTCAAAAATAAAATTTACAAATATCAAAATAATTACGCGTTTTTGATATCTTATAGGGCATGTTGAATTTTTATGGAATACAAATTAATAAAACTATAAATCTGAGTAAACAGCCATGTTGATGGTGTTATTTTTCATTAAAAATATATTTATAAATAAAATAAATTTGTAAAGAAATTGCAATGTCGTTCCAACTACGAACAATATTTCGTCGGCAACTACACGACAACTAGATTTAATTTGACAATGACAGGCAGTCAAGTTACTTTGACAGGTGATGACATGGAAACATTATGTGTGGCCAGTACATGGCCAATAATAAGATTGTCTTTCTACGGGCTAGTAAGATTGCTATAATTATAAACTGATCCGGTTAAACTACCAATAATAAGGCTTTAAATTCTATCAACCATAATTTCATCAATACAAGTTCCGTTTCCAGGAATACATTAGTATAAATCAAATCAAATATTTTTATTCAACATAAAAAGCAAGCATAGCATTTTGGCAATTTTCCTAGACCTTTCTAAAGCCTTTGACACTGTCTCCATCCCTATCCTTGTAAACAAAATGGAAAATCTTGGTGTGAGAGGCTTGGCATTGGATATTTTCAGGGATTACCTAACGAATCGTCGTCAAAGTGTTAAAATCGGTAACTCTTATAGTAAATACAAAAATCTATATTTTGGAATACCTCAAGGCAGTATTTTAGGTCCTACATTATTTCAAATATATGTTAATGATCTCTGCACTTTGTCACTGCCCAACTGTAGGATCATTTCATATGCTGACGATACCGCTCTCATTGTTCACGGACAGACTTGGGAAGAAACTAAATTAAATTCCGAAAACGCACTCAAAATCATATCTCAGCATTTATCTTCTAATCTTTTGACCCTTAACGCTACCAAAACAAAATTTATTACTTTTGCTCCAAAACAAAACTTACTACCTCCTAATACGTACACAATTAAAATACACACTTGCGGGTCAGCAAATAATAGTAATTGCTTATGCTTAGAAATTGAAAGAACTAATCATATAAAATATTTAGGAGTTCATATTGATAGTTCATTGAACTGGAATATCCATATCTCTAATCTCACCAATAGGGTAAGAAAACTAATTTATATATTTAAAAATATCAGGCATATAGCTGACGTAAAAATTCTTTATATGGTGTACTGCTCTTTGTGCAAATCTCTAATAGAGTATTGTATACCAGTTTGGGGAGCTGCAAATAAATCAAGTCTTATACACTTAGAAAGAGCGCAAAGATCAATACTGAAAGTTATGTACTTTAAACATTTTAGACATCCCACAACCACTCTATATAAAGAAACTCAAAACCTCACAGTAAGACAATTATACATTCTTAATGTTATTTTAAGAATACATAAAGAGACTCCAGTTGACTATAATATGTTTAATAAACGTAAATCTCATTCTGTTTGTAAGATCACCCCGCATCGAACTGCCCTTGCTAAAAAACAATATTTTGTTATAAGCACAATATTATATAATAAAGTAAACAAAATAAATAATGTACACTTATTACCTAAAAGAACATGTAAAATTATACTTAAAAAGTGGTTACTTACCTTAAACTACCAAGAGACTGAAGATATATTATGTATAAGGAAATAATATATTTACAAATAAACTCGGACATACACACACACATACAACACACACACAAACACACACACACCCACACACACAAACACACACTCACTCCTCCTCGTGGGCTTCACTTACCCGCTATATCCATATATACTTCACAACTATACATTATTAAGATTTTATATATTCTTATCATGTGTTGCCATTTTTACTAATTTTTGAATATTTTTTGTTTTTTTTTTATTTTTCTCCTCGTATTGTATCTTTTATTTTTATTATTTTTATTATTATTTTTTTAATATAAACTAAATCTGACACTCAAATTTGTGAAGAGCGCTGACTTCTATGATACAGGCTAAGCCTAGTTTAGAAGTCAGAGTTCCATATAGTTTGGTTATTGTGTATTTATTTGGCTTTGGTATAAATAAATAAATAAATGTAGTAAAAAGGCATTACATTTATTTGTTGAAAGTCAGATTCTACCACCGGCTCCAAAATTAAACCTCTACCTGAGAAGAACCGGCGAAACAAACTCAGGGGTTTTATCTTTTTTTTTTTAAAGTGATATTGGGTTACATATTATAATCTCTGAAAAGCCTGGAGTGACTGTCTCATTCCCAAGGCGTGGTGTCTTCAAGGTATTCACCAATTTTATAATAACCTTTACCACACAAACGTTCTTTGACCTTTTTTAAATTTATTTATAGAAAGTTTCTGAACGCTTTGATTATATACAGAATTCTATGAGTATGGTTTTATACAGAGTATGGTCTCTTTTTCTCACTCTCTCTATCTCACACTGTGTAATTTTGCGGGTTAGTTCATAAGAAATATACACTATGCCCACATATCTCAATCAAAGGTAAAGGTGAACTAAAGAGGAAAGGTGGACATAAGGTCGACAGTTATTTCCTATCTCTGAACTGTTCACCATCGGGTCTCATCCTAAAAAAGATAATCCTGTTTAAAAAAAGCCGAAGTGGTCCAATGCATGGAAAACGTAGAATATAAGCGAAAATTGCGGTTTTTTTTGTAGAATAATAGCAATTTTTTTTCAAGGCATTACTAATATTCCTATTGGCAATCGCTTAAGATCAGGTGAGCGTCCTGCCTGTGTGCCACCTCAAATATAAAAAAAACAAGTTTATGTCCCGAGGGGACCTGTCTCAAACCAAAAATTAAAAAACCTGCCAAGTGTGTGTCGGACTCGCTCATAAAGGGTTTAGTACCTTGGCAGGATTAAAATATCAAGCTATTTCATTTTTAGTATTTACTGTTTTTTTTATCTCATGGCATTGTTGTTGACAAGCATACGGTCCGCCTGATGGTAAGTCTTAACCGTAACCTATAAACGCTTCCGATACTTGAAGTATCACATGCGTGTTGCCAATCCAAGGAACAGGAGGGAAGAGTTGAGAAGCGGAAAAGGAAGGGAACTGGAGTGGGAGATTGTGTCTCCGGCGCTCATATTCAGGTACTGTTACAAAGGCAATAGCAGGTACTGTTACTACCAAGACTTACTACTTACACAGATTTACTTCGGGTAGTACTTTCCCGGTCGAGCCGGCCCATTTGTGCTGTGAGAAGCATGGGTCTACAACCATTGTTACTACACTGCTGTTGTAGCAGAAACAGAAATACACATTGCAATTTGCGTAAAAATGGTTAGATGATTGATGAAAGAATTTTTTCTTTTAAGAAATTTGCCTTTAATTAAAACTACGAAAGTGAGAAGTCAGCAGTCATGAGTAGGTCAGATAGTAATACCTCGGGTGTTAACGTGACACATAGAGTCAGGTCAGCAAATCCTACACATAGCATGGTAATTACTGATGACATAATTCAGGTCAGAAAATTTTAAAATAAATCGTAAAAGAATAGTGAGATAGGCAACTTTAACCGCAGTCAATTTATGGATGGGTCATCATGGGTCATGATCACATGGTATTTCTCAGGGTATTTATAGGCGTCGGGACGCTGTTGTGATAATCTCTGACAGAGCAGAGATTATTCCACCAGTGCAATCAATCACACTGGTGGTAGGTCTTTTGTTGCAAGAGGCCGGCGAGGTAGGTACCACCGCAGTGTCAATTTCTACCGCCAAATAGTAGTGCTTAGACATTACTGTGTGCATTGTTAGTGAAATTACTGGGAAAGGATATTCAAGAACTAATATCTCTCGTTGTCAACGCGTGAGTGGCGCCTACTAATGGTGCTGCAAGTGCTCTTAGGCTACGGCAAACACTTGCCGTCAGGTGGACCGTATGCTTGTTTGCCTTCTTTTTTATATGTTATAAGTGCCACTGTTGCCACTGCCACGTGTTGGAAACCTCGAGATATTGGTTCTTAAATCTCCTCTGCCCAGTAATTTCACTAGCGTACAGTGCCTTTCAAACCGGAATCCAGTAATGCCTAAGCAGTACTTTTTGGGGGCAGAATATTTGACAATGCGGTGGTACCTACCTAGCCGGCCTCTTGCAACAAAAGACCTAAAAACATAACTGTTATAAATTTGATGTTTTATAATTCCTAAATGGGTGACCAGAACAACTCTGACACCATGCTACTAACAACACGACAAAAACCGGCAAAAACTAAAATAGGCAGAATAGCGCCATCCCGCGCACTAATTAAAGAAAAAAAAATGTAACAAAACAGTGCAGCCCCTACACGTGTAAATTATTGCATCCAACCGCGCATACCGAAACAATTTGATGAGTTCAAAGTTTACGTGCCATTGTCAAATATGCGGAAACGATGCTGAATTATTGAATGTTTATATTTTTAGGGTACCGTTTTAAGTATTTATTATATTATTTGTAATAATAATTACCAGTCAAGTGCATTGTGGATCACGCATAGACGAAACTAAAGAGTTCCGAAGCCTGATAATGAAGAATCTTATGAATTTTAAAAATAATAAAAAATTAAAATGGACCGCAAAATTAAGTTGGTAATTTTGTATTAATTATTAAAAGTTATATGAAAGAAGTACTGGGGACAACTCATATATCTCTAAAACCTGTAGACTATCTTCTTCAAACCAAATGTGGTTGAAAATTCATTTGATGTTCTGAAACCTCATTTTTTTTTACAATTTTTATGACTTTAGAAGCTGATATCTCTAAAACTACTGACTTAATGAAAAACTTAAAGTCAAACCTTATCATTTTGAAAGACCTATCAAATGAATCAATCGTTACGATACGTTAATTTTTTTCAACCACCCTCAGTTACATCCTTAATTTTTATATATTTTAGGATTTCATTACAAAATCGGTTAGTAGAATATACCTATTTTCTAAATTTCGTATAGATGAAGCCAACAGTCTCCGAGTAAAATGACTGTGACATACGGACAGACGGAAAAACAGATAGACGGAGTTATTTTGATTGAAAAATAATTGAATTTGAAAATTGCGAGAACTCAAAGCTTACAAAGCTAGTCAAATTTTAAAATTAAATATTTTAAAATAACACTTAAATAAATAAACTTTTCATATATTGTAATATTTTGTATTATGTTCCGGCTCACACTTGACTATACTTTAAACGGACCGAACTCATCAATCTTAGTTTAAAAAAACGCAGAAAAACTTAAGCGCCACAGAGCGGCTTAATTATGACAAAATATGTCGGTAATTTAGAAAGGCGACAGGATTTCGGTTTTCTGTGTTATTTATTGATTTCTCTATTAAAAATGGCGTTATTTCATATGTCATTATATTTTGTAGATGTTTGAGAGAAAATTGGATGATCCGTTTAAAGTTCTCTCGTATTCATATGATCTATATTACCGATTGTAAATTTTACGCGGCTCAGATTTTTACGAAACAAATTATTTCGTGGGACTAATAATTATAGACTTATTATATATGTACAGGCCTTTCCAAGCTTGAAAAATAATTATATCAACTTAGTGTTACCAACTTCAAACAAAATAGAAAAAAATCGACGGGAAGTGACGACTCTATCGCCCGTTGTTGGAATAATCTCTGTCACAGCAGAGATTATTTCACTAGTGCAGAGTCAGTCGCATTAGTGGTAAGTATTTCGTTGCAAGAGGCCGGCTACCACCAAATGTTCTACCGCAAAGCACTAGTGTCTTAAGCATTACTGTGTTCCGGTTTGAAGGGCACTGTAGGCTAGTGAAATTATTGGGCAAAGGAGATTTAAGAACTAATATCTCGAGGTTGGCAACGCGTGAGTGACACCTACTAATGATGTTGCGTGCGTACATAGGCTACGGCAACCGCTTACCATCGGTTACCACGGTGGGCCGTATGTTCGCTAGACAACTTAGTTACATAAAAGTTAGCGTGTGACTAACTTCGTTTCGTTGCGTTAGTGCGAATCTACGAAGGAGCACCAGCGGATCTTAAGACATTTTGCCTCGTTAGTTTTTTTAATATCATGACGGCTGGCAAACAAGAATCCGCCTGATGGGTAAGCAGTCACCGCTGTCGGTGAGAAAAATCCGTTCATCTATCGAAAGTTATTGCAATTTTATGTAAGTTAGGATTATCGAAAACTCCACTAACGAGTGCGGGCACATCAATCTTGTAAAAATCTCTTAATTAAAGGTATCTCAATTAAAATCATAAACTCAATAGTATAAACTTTTAATTCCACTTCATACACTTCTCTTTAATACTTGCGTTCACACTCTATATTTTCTGAACGCCTTACTCACTAATTATACACAAGTATAAACTTCCTCCGAACTGTATAATAGTAGGAACTTGTGATTCTAACCGAATTTGGTCAGAGATTCGACACTCGCGATACCGTAGCTAAGACTGCCGCCTAGCGACTGTACACGCCTTTTATAAATGGCTGTTTTATCTTTTTTCTCATTTACCCACTAATTTATTTCGTAACTGTATTATTTTAACGTTAAAGTACCCACTATTTTACAGTTCGGCCGTCCTGCTTTGAAACACGTCCTCGTGTTTCCATACATCAATCGAAGAGTTTCATAAATGTATCATAATATTACATATACTAATTATATATTAAACTAAAAACGGAAATTAAATTTAATACCAAAGAAAACAATATTGATTTAATGAAATCGACTGTCTGTTGTACATAACGAGCTATCTGCTTTTATGGGCTGTCTGCCCAAGGGCACTCGGGCCGTCTGCCCACAATTACATGGGCTGTCTGCCCACAGTCACAAGGGCTATCTGCCCAAAATCATACTGGCTATCTGCCTACAATCATACGGGCTATCTGCCCACAACAACACGGGCTGTCTGCCCACAACCACACGGGCTGTCTGCCCACAACCACACGGGCTGTCTGCCCACAACCACACGGGCTGTCTGCCCACAACCACACGGGCTGTCTGCCCACAACCACACGGGCTGTCTGCCCACAACCACACGGGCTGTCTGCCCAGAGACACGAGGCCTCACTAAAAATGTTTTAATCAGAAAATGGCAAAATCTAATAACTACATATATCTATGTATCAACTATAATTAATAATTAGAATCATCATTACTATCCTTAGATTTATCAGATCCCGAATCATTTGAAGTATTGGAATTATATACATCATTATGGTCATTTTCCTCGCTGTCATCAGATTGACGATCAAACATTACCCAAGGCTGAAGTTTATCAATAGCAACTACAGCTTTATATAAATGTTTGCTTTTTCTAGTAATCGGAGTATCCTCAATTTCATATCGGTCATGATCAAACACTTTACTTATTTTATACGGACCCTGAAATTTTGGCAAGAGTTTTCTACTTTGTCCGGTAGAAGCCTGATTACGACAAACGCGGACGAGATCACCTACTTGATACTTTTGCGGTGCTTTTCTATGTTTATCGTAGTGTTTTTTTGGCTATTTTGTACTTTGGATATGTGCTCTGTAACTTCTTCTCTGATTTTATCAATATTTTGTGGGTCCCGGTCAAAATCGTTAGTCAATGTCGTGCTTATACGACTATCAGAAACGCTAGTCATTTTAGATCCGAACAATACTTCGGCTGGAGTTCTACCTATTCCTTTATTTAAAGTATTATTTAACGACCATTGAATTTTTGCTATGTGATCATCCCATCTGTTTTCTAGACACCCATTATTTGCAGTAGCTAAGGATTCGGTTATTGTACGATTATAACGTTCTACCTGTCCATTGGCTCTTGGAGTAGAAACCGCGTTTAAAATGTGTTTGATACCGAGTTCATTTGTAAATTTCGTAAAAATTGAGCTTGTGAAACTACTACCTCGGTCAGTTATTAATCTAGTCGGAACCCCAAATGTATAAAATATATCTTTTAATGTATTTATTACGTATTTAGCATCTGTACCTTTTACTGCTTTTAATAAAATAAACTTAGAAAATGCGTCTATTGCGACAATTAAATAAGTGTTTTTATTACGACTACGAATAAATGGTCCTAAATGATCTATATGTATTGTATGAAATGGGACAGGCGTTTTCGGTATCGGATTTAAAAAACCTTGTGGTTTACCAGCTGGTGTTTTATGGTAAGCACAATCTAAACACGATCGCACGTACTTTTGAACAAATTGTCTCATTTTCGGGAACCAGTAATCATCAGAAATTTTGGCAAGTGCTTTGTCAATACCTACATGACCTATGTCATCGTGACCTTGCTTAACGATACGCCATCTAGATGCTTTAGGTACAACCCATTTCAACCCTGATTCAGTTTTTCGGTATAAATGACCATTGATAAATTTATAATTATTTTTAATGTCAACCACGTCTTCTGGGTGTTTGTCTGTCAAAATACAAATTATGCGTTTTAACTTAGGGTCGGAATTTTGAACCGTGGCCAACCAATCATTAGAATTTACATTCGAAATAGAGGCAATGGGAAAATCTATAGAGTTATTTATGGGATTTCGACTTAATGCATCTGCGTGATTCATTTTACTACCCGAGCGGTATTCAATGTGACAGTTAAATTCTTGGAGTCGACTCCACCAACGAGCCACTCGAGGTAAAATATCTCTCTTTTCAAAAGTAACCCTAAGCGAGTTGCAATCCGTTACAATTTTAAATTCAAGTCCCAGTAAGTATACCCGAAAACGTTGTAAAGCAGAAATTACTGCCAGGGTTTCCAGATCATATGAAGTATATCTCTGTTCATCAGAAGAAGTCTGACGACTAAAATAAGCGACAGCGCGAAATGGACCCACGTCATTTCTTTGAAGCAATATGGCACCTATCCCTATTTTGCATGCATCCGTATGTACTTCGGTTTCAGCAAGTGGATTATATAAGGCCATAGTTGGTCTTTTTACTAATTCTGATTTTAGTAAAGAAAAAGCCTTTTCCTGTTCTTCCGTCCAAACAAATTTAGAATCTTTTTTTAGTAAATGAGTTAGTGGTTTAGCAATTACAGAGAAATTCTTTATAAATCGTCTAAAGAAACTGGTTAACCCTAGAAACTGACGGATATTTTGCTGTGTTGTTGGTCGTGGAAATTTAGAGACTGCATCAGTTTTTAGTGATCCCGGTTTAATACCGTTTTCCGAAAGCTCAAAGCCTAAAAAGTCTACAGATGTCATGAAAAAGTTACATTTGCTTAGCTTAAGAGTCAAACCCGAACACTTTAATAATTCTAGTATTGTTGATAATTTCTCTAAACCGTCTTTTACTGTTTTTGAGGGAATAATTATATCGTCCATGTATGCAACAGCTGTGCCCGGCTTAGATTTACTAAGGACTTTATTTATAATCCTCTGAAAGACAGCTGGAGCATTTGCCAGGCCGAAGGGCATACGATTGAATTCATACTGCCCTTCTGGAGTAACGAATGAAGTTTTATTTTTACTCTCTTCACAAATGGGTACCTGGTAATAGCCGGACGCTAAGTCCAAAGTAGTGAAATATTTATAACCTGACATATTATCCAGCTGGTCTTCAATACGTGGTAACGGATAGTGCTCTTTAATTGTTTTCTTATTTAATGCCCTAAAATCCACGCATAATCTTCTGTCACCAGTTTTCTTTTTTACAATTATTATAGGACTAGCAAATTGAGAGGTAGATTCACGAATTATACCAGCGGAAAGCATTTCATCAATCATTTCCCGTACTATCCCTTTTTCTTCAAACGATAATCGATATGGTCTATATACTATTGGTTGATCATCCGTTAATTTAATTGACAGTTCACCGTCCTTTGTACAACCCAATTCTTTTAAACTAAAAGCAAAGCAGCATTTATATTTATTTAGTAATTCATACAACATGCTTCGTTCACTATTATTTAAACTCGATTCTACGTTTATTTGATTTTTATTTAAAATTCTATTACTATCATTTTCATAATCTGATATTAATGATATGTTCGTTTTTGTGACACAAAGTTTTTGGTCAATTTTAAAACCCCTTGCAATTTTTATATCTTTTAATAATTTATTACTTGAATTTGGTTCACCCTTTATTATTAATTGTCCTTTGCCGTCTTCAAAATTATATAACCCTCTTACAATTATATATTCTTTACATGGTTCTAATCTAACTCCCCCTTCGATATACAAATCTCCACTGTAAACGGGATCCGAATAAACGTCAACGACTATTAAGCTACTGATAACAAAATCATGTCTTAATTTAATATCATATTTATCATTTCCCGGTTCAGAATCTCCAATAGAGATAAAACCTAAGTCATCTGCAGTTTTTATTACCATAATGTGATTTTGTTCTGTATAAGAATGACCAATAAGTAAAGGATATTTTGGTAAATAGATATCGGGAACAATTAAAACTTCTGTTATTGCGGGAACATTATCAATCAAAATCAAAACCTCGCAACTCCCTAATGGTGATACTAGAGAATTCCCGAATCCTGCTAAATTATCGCTATATTTTTCATTCCAAGTTTTTAAAATACTTCTCGCCTCAGATTCCCTTAGTAATGTTTTTCTGCTACCCAAGTCAATAAAGGAATTTAACACGATACCGTTAAGAAAAGCTTGTTTGTAAAATTTTTTATCTTCATTCGTACTATTAATATTCATAACAGTTTTTTCATTACTATTAGTATTTTTATCAATTTGGGATGTTAGTCCTTCATTGTTATTTTCAACAGTCAAATTTTTCTTAAAACATTCGTGTGATAAATGCCCGAGAAGGTTACATTTTGAGCATCTTTTGATAGGTTGAACGCACCTCGAACTAAAATGACCTATTTGTCCACAATTAAAGCAATGCGTATTAGGACGCTTATCACTGAACATTCTTCTTTGCGTGCTTAAATTAGGAGAATTAATATAAGGTACCTTATCTGGACGCTTAGGTACTTTAATATTCTTTAAGAATGTAAGGAGCTTATTAGGGTCGTCGAATTGCCCAGATTCGGCCCCCATTCTGACGGTCCTATCTTCGATACCGAATATTATACAATCTACCGCTTTCTTTCCATTGAGACCACAGCGATTTAACAAAACTATTTTTTCGTAAAAATATTCTTCTAGCGAGTCACCAAATTTGGCTCTTTTTGACAGCATTTCGTGTAATAATTGGCCATAATTTTCTTGACAAGGGAAAGATTCCAATAGTTTATGTTGCCATTCAGGCCATGAAAACAAGACTGAGGGAAGGCTTTCGTACCATCTCTTTGCTATACCCGTTAATTTTGACAAAGCAAAATGAATAGTTTGTTTGTCCGACCACTCGAAAATAGTCGCGCATTCATTAACTTTATTTATCCACATTGACATTGTTTGATTCCTCAATGATGGATCAAATTCAGGAACGGTATTAGTGTGATTTTGGAATTTATCATTACTATTTTTGGAAATGGCGGTTGATAATACATTAATTAATCTATTGAATTCAGATGAACTTGATTGCGTAAAGTCTGTGGCAGGGTTTTGGTCATCTCGCAATTGTATGGGATCAGATATATACGGTATTTGTACATTGTTATTACTTAAATTATGAACATTAGATTCAGTACCTTGCAACTGATCCCGTTCGAGCTGTCGTCCTCCGCTGTCACGTTCAGGTCTACGATAGTCGCTAGCGTGGCGACGACGACGACGCTGCCCTCTCGATCTACTGCTATGACGGCTACGATGACGATGCTGCCTTCTTGATCCGCTGCTACGGTGACTACGTTCGTCGTACTCTGATTCCGTCGAAGAATGTCTGGTGGCTCGTCGTCTACTACGACGATGCTCACGTTCTCTTGAAACTGAAGAGTGTTCCGATGAACTACTTATATGACGTCTCCGCTTGCGACGTTTAGTTCTTTTGTGTAAAGATCGATTCTCAGAACAACGAACTTCATTTTCTCCATTCTGGGTATCTGTATTAGGACTAGGCCGAATGGCGTCCATGGCAGCAGGTTAATATCCCACTTCTGAGATTTGTAAAAATCTCTTAATTAAAGGTATCTCAATTAAAATCATAAACTCAATAGTATAAACTTTTAATTCCACTTCATACACTTCTCTTTAATACTTGCGTTCACACTCTATATTTTCTGAACGCCTTACTCACTAATTATACACAAGTATAAACTTCCTCCGAACTGTATAATAGTAGGAACTTGTGATTCTAACCGAATTTGGTCAGAGATTCGACACTCGCGATACCGTAGCTAAGACTGCCGCCTAGCGACTGTACACGCCTTTTATAAATGGCTGTTTTATCTTTTTTCTCATTTACCCACTAATTTATTTCGTAACTGTATTATTTTAACGTTAAAGTACCCACTATTTTACAATCTATACAAATAAAATTGAAGTGTCTGTTTGTAATTCCAAATTAACAGCTTTCTCTAAATTCATATCAAAGTATATAAATCTAATATCAAAGTGTATAAGAAAAGATCAATGATTACAATTTTTGTTTGCCTGTCTGTTCAGCTGGATCGATTTTAACAAGACATTCACCGGCATAACTACTGTTATAAGTAACTTATGCTTTGTTGTAGAAATAGAATAAAGTTTGCGTGCAATAAAGAAAAATAAGTACAAAAATCGAAAAGTTAGCGTAATTATTTTTTGCTTTTTAGTTTTGAAGTTGGATTTATTTTATTTTGTTTTATAGTTTTTAGTTACGAATTATAGCTAGGCAACCATATTATTCTTAGCATTATTCCCGGTATTTTATTTACCCAGGGTCTGCTTATTACTCTTATCCGGAATTGACAGGTTACTAGTTTTTACACGGAGTGATTGTCATCTGACCTCCGTAGCCCTAAGGGCGAACCAATGACTCATTGGATAAGAGCAAATTACCTATCAAAGAAATTATCAATTACCTATCTTAGGAGTTAACGATTTTTATCTGATGTTATGATAACAACCTGGACTTGAATCGAACCACAACTTTACACATAGTCTACCGTTATGCACGTGAGATTGCAACGGTGATGTAGTGTGTGAAGTTTTTGAAACTTCACTCTCATTTTTCTTACAAGAATACAATCATATTAAAGTTGCGCAAACTTACCTGCGCTCGGAGCGTCACCTCCATTCCCGATGACGTGAGGCAGGCAGCAGGCAGGGCTGGGCAAAATACATGCTTTGCTTGAATTGAAATACAAATTACAAAATACTGTATCGAAAGTAATTAAAATACGAAACACAAAATACTTTTAAGTAAAGTATTTGAAATATAAAATACAAAACACAGTATTTTTAATTGAAATACGAAATAGAAATTACAAAATACAAAATAAGTAATCTAGACCAGCATAGGCTAAAAAGTAGAGGAAAACAAGATTAATTAAGCAATAAAACCAGAGTTTCCTTTCATGAACACTAGATTCTTAAATGCAGTGTCAGACAAACAAGCCTCTTGTTGGAGAGTGAATAAAACGAGCTAAAGAAAACAATCTTTCTACAGGTCCTGATGAGCACAAACTTGTGTTAAATGTATTTATGTATTTTAATGTAAAAATGTATTTTGAAGGCTCAAGTATTTGCAATACTAATTACAAATTACATTTTAAGGAAGTAATTGAAATACAAATATCAATTACGTATTTTAATTACAAGTAATTCAAATACTGCCCAACCCTGCTCGCAGGAGGCAACCTTTAGACGAAATCAATTTTGAGACTCCGCGAAGGCTGTCCTTTTTCTCAACTGGGTGACGCTATCAATGCCAATAGAGCCAACACACACAATCAGACATAAAAATCACTTAACCAACATAATTAATCTATTAAAACGTCAATCCGATGATAATCATTCCATTCTATTCACACAACAGAAATAACAACAGTCAAACGATAAATTAAATAAACAAGAAACAATTTAATCAAATACATACACAAATCAAAATCAAAACGAATTAGTTTTAACGACGCATAAGTCTATAAACATATACGGTCCACTCATTATCTCACAAACTAGAATCTTAACCACGTGACGTGTCCAATTAAACGTACCAACAATATAATTATCACAATTAATGGACGCTAACATATTTCACAGGGCTCCTTAAATAAATCCCAAATTGATGTACCGAGAGACAGTCTCAAGCGCATATCAGACACGCCCACAAACTTCCCATTGGTTTATAGCTAATTATACCGAGAAAGTGTTGCTTTAAGAGCTATTTGCATCGTTTAACTATATACAGAACATAATCAACTTTAATCCTAATGCTAAGAGTTGATTTTGGTTTACAGTTATCCTAAATGTGTGTTACAAAATTGTCATCCACCTAGACGCCCATTAGTTGAGCTTTTTCATCGGACCGATTGGCATCATTTCCAGATGCGTTACTCATTATAGATTTTCGACTTTATAGTTATTTAACATAAGGTTTATTAAAAACGGTATTTAAATAACATCTTTCAGAGCCAGTTAAGAATTCATCCTCAGTTCTGTGCTACGATTTGACATAAACGCTTCGTTGAATATTCGGTTCAGTTTAAATGTTTGATGGTATTTATTGTGACGAGAAAGTTTTCGTATAGTTAAGACGTGGGCTTGTTCTAAAGGTGTTCCTTATTGATAGTGATATTAAAAATAGTGCTGATATGAATCCTGAATCAGAAGGTATGGAGATAAACGAAGCAGACGATACGAAATGTAATAAAATTGAACATAAATTACCGTTTTCGATAGATAATTTATTAGCCGATAAGTTCGTTGAGAATGCAACGACATCTGATGCTTATTATAATAACAAAGAAGGTATAAATGTGGAATCTGATGATGATAAAGACAGTAGCTGTTCTGAGCAGTTGGATGTGGAAAGTTCGACGGCTGATCCGCAAGAGTTTGGTAGTAAGCCGTCTGAATATCAATCAGGTATATTTATTTGTTAATCATATTTCAAATGTATTTCATTTTTAGCTTTTCTAATTGTTAATAAGTTATTATTGAGGTTAATAATTCTGATTGTTTGCTATTTTTTTTGTATCCTAACGGGTTAAGAGTGCGTCACGTTTAATATATTATAATTGGTCAATAACCGCCGTGTGAAAAGCTCTATTTATGACTAGTTGCATCTGCGGCTCCGCTCGCATTGTATACCAATTTTTCTTTATTGCACGGAGCCCCAATTACTTTTCTAAAATTAAAGAAGCCTTAGTTACTCCTTATAACGTTGGCAGCGAAAAAAATCCCGTTAAAATCGCTCCAGCCGTTTAAAATATATTTTTTTAAATTCATTTTCTGATGCAAGTACCATATATACTTTCAAATACATTTAGTGAAAGCTATTCATTTCAATTTTCAAACAGAAACTTCAATTTTATTTATTTGTGTAGTGAAGGTTTCCAAGCATAAGTTTAAGTATGCGTTTTTACTACAACAATGGCAAAAAACGATATCTTACATCCTTAGTTTCGAAGCCTTAATAGTTCATCATTATTACACATCATTAATACACAGGACAACAAACCAGCGGGCTTACCATTAACTCTTATTGCGATTCAAATTACGAACAACATATATATATATATATATTTAAATCGCCGAAGACTTCTTGCATCTATCCAAACTACCACCCTGCGGCGTCCACTATATGTAGCAAGATTTTAAATGTTTTTAATGCGTATGTATGAAGTTTTTATCAATATAATTACTAGAGTTTACGTGGATTTTCATTTTTATTTGATATGTTAATATTCAGTTTAACACATTTCCTGCTAATTTAGCGCATCCGTTCATCACCAAAACTATCCAGCACAGTGAATATCTCCGTATACCTTCTACACACTGCACGGCTACTCATACCTCCATCAAAACTTACGTTCAAATCGATTCCATATAATGCCCCACATATATTACAAACGTTATGCTAGCAAAGTTACATCCAACAATTTTTGAAATGCTTGTGATTCCGAATACTGTTTTTGTATTATTGTATTCATCCTACTAGTCAACCCGCTTCCAGCTATAACAGTGATGATACTGTCTCTGGAGCAACAGATAATAATTTTTCCCACGACGGACGGAACGGAACGGAGGTGGTATATATGCGTGTAGGGTTAGGGGTTGTTTGTTTGTTACCATTTAGCTCAAACACTATTAAGCCCATTTCGATGTGGTTTTTCCAATAAAGAAAAACGTCGTCTCTCACAGAAAATCGGCGTAAAGTAACAGTAACTGTTGTTTGTGTTGTGTGTGCGAGCGCCTGAGGTCCAATCTCCCCCCTCTTTTCCGTTCCCTATTTTCCTTCTCATCCCTTGCCTCCAATTCCTTGGGTTGGCATCGCGCAGGTGATACTTCAGGTATCGCTAGCGTTCATAGGTTCCGGTGACTGCTTACCATCAGGCGGGCCGTATGGTTGTTTGCCAACCGTCATAACATTAATAAAAAAAGATTATACCCCGAGAGCGAAGCGAGAAATAGAAAAATTGTATTCCTATTTTGGTCTTATTTAATTAAGTTGTTTAATCATATTATAGTTTTTTCACTTTTTAGTTAGTATTTTTAAAGCAGTAAGTTTTTTATTTTCATCTAATAATTAATTTTATTATAAACTATATTGTCGGTAGATTTATAAATTATAATATAATAATAGTTATATGAGTGGGTAAAATATGTAGAAACAATCTCCTTTCATATTTACATCTAGTCGGATTATCAAAAATTGTATTTAAAACTTTTTCAATTATGTTTTAACACCCAGAGTGCGGTATTTCAAAATTCTTAATATATTCGAATTTATATGATACTATTTTTATATATCATCAAAACAAGGTTAATAGTGTAAAGAAATAAGTTTGCAGTGACATTTTTTAAATAAGTTTATAGGTATAACATTATAAATGTACATAATAAAAGGCATATAATAATATAGGATTCATTGTTTTACAATTTAGAACAAAACCCTCATAAAAATAAACATTGAAAACAACAAATCAATCATATTTGTAAACTATTAGCCGATATTAACCAATTTTAAAATTTTCTTAATCATTAACATCGCTAAATGTTTAGATTTATCAATTAACAATAACTTTCTAAAAATAATCTAGTAGCCAACTTAACTATCAACATCAGTTCAGTCTACAATTTAATTATTTGGTATGTATTGCGGAACATAAAATGTACTTAAACTAAACAGACACCTTTTCCTAAACAACTGGTAACCAATTCGCGTCTTACCGGGCGCGAGACGGAGCGCAGTATGTGTTAGCGGTAGCCGGTGGCAGGTTGGCGATTATGAGATATACTCGTACTAATGAAATCATTCGAATATAAAGATGTCTCGAGATATCTCGATTATAAGAATTAGTATTTGCAAGCGAGACACCATGATCGGTCAACTGGCACGAGATTCCTTCTCATCAAAATAACATATGTAAACCTCTTATGTTTTTGTGCTTTTATTATAAACTGTAAGAGTAGAATATAAATATACATAACAGCACGTGTTAGCCTTTTAAGTGTAATAATGTGCTTAAAAATCATATAAAATATTTTTATAGGAAGCATAAAACATAATAATTTTGTAAATACTTATTTGCTTTATGTACTTACGTATAACAACAAACAAAATAATGACTTCTCAATTCTTATCCAAAAAACAGGATTAGTAGTACAAATTAATAATAAAGTAGTAGTAATTTCATAATCGATTATCAACATTAGTGTTACAAAGTAATTCGATTATACTAATCATTCATAATCGCCCGCCACTATCTGTGTTCACAAACATGAACACGATGAAACATGCCACCGACCTTGCACCCTAAACGGCCCCCGAAGGTATCGCGCGTTCTCCCAATTTGAAATAAAATACTGGACGCAAGAAAATAGTCGTGGAGAATTGATAAAAACTTTAAAATAATTAATTCAATGGGATGCAATAAAATCTGCAACTTAAGCGCGGAATATACATTAAAATTATACACTCCTTAAAAAACGCCCTCCAAAATCCGCGCGGTCGATGGCTGAACTATAAAATACGCTGGAAAACATTTTAGTGACGAAATTGAGTCCATGCCAATTTTTAGTCCACATATTCTATTAATGAAAAATAATCGTTTGACCAAAAATGGTAGTTGGTTAATCTTGCGTCCGTATACCGGACGTATCAAGTCGGTCGGACGGAGTATCATTGGTAAAAGTCGCCATGTAGGACGCAACATGATTTGCAAGATGTATATATATATATATATATATATATATATATTAATACATAATTATATATAATGGCTTATGACGAAGTATAGAATCTCTTTAATAAGTTGGATTAGAAAGACAATACTTGAATAGATGTCATTCTAACGAAGCGTCACATTGACGGTTACTTCAATATTTCACCATTCAGAAAATTATCGTCATACCACATATAAAAGGACGAATCGTTGAAATCCGACGTAGTAGTTACAGTGTTATGCAATTTATTGTGTTATCTAGTGAAGGGATTACAAGCATTGTTGGTTACAATAAATGGTTCACAATGTTAACCTACTTGGATTCATCCAAGTAGGTTAACATTGTGAACCATTTTGTTCAAATCATCAAGTTAAAATTTTGTTTTCGTGACAAAAAGTAGCCTATAACCATCTCCATGGTCCCTTATTTATTTTAGGTAAAGTGATAGTATGGTATTTTATTTACACAGGGTCTGCTTATTACTCTTATCAGGATTTGACGGGTTACTAGTTTTTACACAGAGCGATTACCATCTGACCTCCGTAACACTAAGAGCGAATCAGTAACTCATTGGATAACAGAAAATTACTTATCAAGAGTTAACGATTATTATCAGATGCTGTGATAACAACCGAGACCAACAGCTTAATGTGCTTTCCGAGGCACGGTGGGGAGACCCACAAGGACAAACACCCAGACCGAAACAGATATTAATAACAAACATTTGCCCGAGCGGGAATCCAACTAACAATCCACCCTGTCAAACTGTCAAATCCGGATAAGAGTAATAAGCAGACTTTGATTAAAATAAAATACCGGGAATAATGCTAGGACGAAGAAGAGTTTTTCTCACGAAAAAGGGAAAAAAATAATCGAACTAGAGACATCTGGACTCGAACCGGGGTTTTCATTGCCTGGAAACACGGGTAAAACGACATTTTCTAAAAATTAATCCTAGCTAGATCAATGAAGTGCCCCCGCAACCCTATACATACTGAATGTCATGAAAATCGTTAAACCCGTTTCCGAGATTCAGATAATAGTAACCTGCGGTCTGCGGTCAAATACTTGTTATCGATGGTTTGTATAAATATCTCACCATGAAAACTTATACAGAGACGCTCATAGCTGAATGCATCCACTGATCGGTAAACGATCGGTAGGTTAAGCAACTTTATGCGCGGTCACTTATTAGATGGGTGATCGCATAGTGGTATTTCAACCGAGCGTCTCCGTGGTTCGGAGGGCACGTAAAAAATCGGTCCCGGCTGTTGATAATTTTGACAACAGTCGATAAATCAAGTCAGAGGCTATACCATGAAAACTATACAGTCTTGTTCATTTATAACATTTTTAACTTTTTTACAACTTTGAAACGTCCTTTTAACTTAGTAATTTATAAAATGTCTTTCTTACTTAGTCCCTTAGTCTTTTCCTGGCGTCTGGAAGTGACGACCCCATCGACCGCTGTTGGGATACCTTCTGTCACAACAGAGATTCTTCCACGATAGTCTTTTGTTGCAAGAGGCCGGCTAGGTAGGTACCACCGCAGTGTCAAATATTCTGCCGCCAAATAGTAGTGCTTAGGCATTACTGTGTTCCGGTTTGAAGGGCACTGTACGCTAGTGAAATTACTGGGCAGAGGAGATTTAAGAACCAATATCTCGAGGATGGCAACGCGTGAGTGGCACTCATAAGCTACGGCAACCACTTACCATCAGGTGGGCCGTATGCTTGTTTGCCAACTTGTAACATAAAAACAAAATCATATTTAAACATGACTCATAAAGTCAAAAGTCTTAATTCTATAGAATAAGACTTTTAATCTTCCAGAAAAACAAAACTAATAATTACAACCCTCTATGGCTTTTTCAACATAAAATTTAAAAACACTGTCAAAAACGAAAAATGAAAATAATTTATATCAAAGTTGGTCTTACGTCTAATAAAGTTGGAACAATTATCACAGCTTGGAAAGCTTCTATTGTAATTTAGTTTTCACATGCTTGAGTAAGATTAGTGCTATTTTTATCAGTAAATAAAAAGTTAATTGTAAGAAGAAGAATTATAAAAGAGACTGAAATTAAGTCTGTCAGCTTTTGTATGATCGTCGTGTTACGCTCCAGATTAATGCCGACACCGTTGTGGCGTTGTGGGTAGCGAGTCTGCCTTAAGCCGCGACGGTTGCGGGTTCGATTCCCGCTCGGAGCAGATGTTTGTATTAATCGTACAGGCATGTTTTCCGGTCTGGTTGTGTTTGTCCTTGTCATTGTGAATGTTTCCGGACCCCGACACAGGATATAATTATCCTAATGGGGGCCGTTGAGTGTGTAGCGTTTATTTATTTTAAAAAAATGCCTATGTACTGGTTATTTGGCTGTGGCGTTCCACTTGATAAATCAAATTCGTCTGGAGCCTTGTACGTGTGACTTACCTCTCAATTTCATAGTAATTGTTTCAGAAATAACTTCAAATGAATTGACATTTCTAACACACAACGTGTTTTAAACCTTTATTTGCGGGCAAGAAAGCTCTGAAGCTTGTTATATTATCATTTTGCGGCCAGCAATTGCTTCATACAATATCACAGCGAAAGTTTGAAAAGTAGAGTTGTTTTTTATCTCCCTTTTTCGCAGCTTACATCGGTATTTATCCAGAGTCTGCGTATACTCTTATCCGAATTTGACAGGTTGTTAGTTTTTACACAGAGCGATTGCCATCTGAAACCCTATGGGCGATCCAGTAACTCATTGGATAAAAGCCTTAAGAGCCTTAACTTATCATTGAGAGTTAACGATTATTATCAGATATTAAGATAACAAGTGACCGACCGCTTCTGTTTGTGCTTTTTTAATTTTTTTATGGTTAAAGTTGGCAAACAAGCATACGGCCCACCTGATGGTAAGTGGTTGCCGCAACCCATGCAGCACCATTAGTAAGTGCCACTCACGCGTTGCCAACCTCGAGATATTGGTTCTTAAATCTCGTCTGCCCAGTAATTTCACTAGCGTACAGTGCCCTTCAAACCGGAACACAGTAATGCCTAAGCACTACTATTTGGCGGCAGAATATTTGACACTGCGGTGGTACCTACCTAGCCGGCCTCTTGCAACAAAAGACCTACCACCAGTGTGACTGATTGCACTGGTGGAATAATCTCTGCTGTGACAGAGATTATCCCAACAGTGGGCCCATCCCATTGTGATGCGTTATTGTTATTACTACTAAACACTGCTGCTCTCTACAAGACTTAGAAACACTCAGGTAAGGTAGAATTAGATTTGTTTCTCTGATGCTTCCTCTGTAAATTAGGTTTCACGTTTTTTTAAAGATATCAATATTACAACCTGCCTTTAGTTTGTAATTAGTTTTAGTTCATATAGATTTACCTCTGTCTCGGTGATTTATGATACTTATTACGGTTTCTGAATTACCGGTTTATTATTTTTTTGTAAGACTGATTGTCTCCGAGTCTTTTGAGACTTTAATTGACTATGAGTTGAGATGGTGTTAGTAGACGATTCTGAATATTCTTTTAACGGATCTATACGCGAGGGCACATAATCCTTCTTAAAAATAAACTCGTCAGAATCAAAACCCAAATCGCTGTGAGACATATTATTAGAATGCTTTTAAGGCATTACTAATATTCCCATTGCCCCTCCAAATAAGCTCAAAGCTTGTGCTACGAGTGGGTACGACAATAGCCCAAGAGGGTTAGGAACGAACCTTTTACCGGTGAGCTATTGAGCCCTATCAATCGTTATGTAATTCGTATTTAAATATAATTTCCAAAAACACGATTTACAAAAAGGGGCTAAACTTGATCATCCAGAGGGCATCCTATTAACTCTTATTGCGATTCTAATGACGACCTGAAATAAGCTACATCGCTATTTCGTACCATGGCATATTTACTAGCTTATGACAGCGGCTTCGCCCACGTGTAAAACATTCAAATAAACCTTACATATTTTCATGCTCCCATGTCCAATGCATACTTTCATCCCATATTCCCTAGGCCTATTTTACACCCTTGCGGTAAAACTTTTACAAACTTTGAATGTCATATTTATTTATATCGAATCGATAGCCTAAATTTTTTGAATGCTGTTGTTTTTGATATATGCGTAGTTTTATTATTGATTTTTTTTTTGTTTACAATAGGTTACATTCTTAATTTTTTATTTGTTTTTCTTTTTTTTTTTATTCTTAAATTTTTTCTGTTTTTTTTTTTTTAACATTGTCCATGCTTTTAAATTGTTTTACATTTTATTATTAGTTAATTTTTATTTTTATTATTTTGTTTTTTGCGTGTCCAAAATAAAGTTTTCTTTCTTTCTTTCTTTCTTAAAAAAATAAGGTTCAAGCTTCTAGCTCTAAAAATGAGGATACTTTTCAACCCCCCCTTTTCAACCCTTTACAACGCTTTTTTCGCATTAAAAAGTAGCCTATATCCTTTCTCAGGATCTAGATTATCTGTGTTCCTAATTTCATTTAGATCCGTTCGGTAGTTTTGGCGTGAAATCGTGACAAAGAGACAGAATTACTTTCGAATTTATAATATTAAATAAGGATACATAATGCTCATATAAAATCGGAATCGATTTACGATCAAATTTGAATTGGATCGAAATAGAATTGTTGCTAAAAGTTAATGGTAAGCCCACTAATGCTTGAAATTAAATACGATCCATTCACTACATTTTTTTTTTTTTTTTTTTTTATGTTAGAAGTTGGCAAACAAACATACGGCCCACTTGATGGTAAGTGGCTGCCGCAGCCTATGAGCGCTTGCAGCACCATTAGTAGGTGCCACTCGCGCGTTGCCAAGCTCGAGATATTAGTTCTTAAATCTCGTTCGCCCAGTAATTTCACTAGCGTACAGTGCCCTTCAAACCGGAACACAGTAGTGCCTAAGCACTACTATTTGGCGGCAGAATATTGGACACTGCGGTGGTACCTACCTAGCCGGCCTCTTGCAATAAAGACCTACCACCAGTGTGACTGATTGCACTGGTGGAATAATCTCTGTTGTGACAGAGGTATCCCAACAGCGGGCGATGGGGTCGTCACATCCCGACGCCTTAAATTTTAAATATTTAATTTTTTTAAAGTTATGTCTATGTCCGCTTCAAAAGATAGTTTTACAACTAATTAATGAAATACGAGTTTGTAATGTGAGCGACAATAAATCATCTAGGCGATAAAAAAGTCACCACTCCACGCCTTTTCGCCCCATTGACATTTACGCTATGCGTCTGTATCTATTTTTGGGACCAATTACTTGATATTATTTTTAGTGTTTTGTTGTAATCATTTAAATGTTTTGCTTAATTAATGGAGATCAAAACTTGACAGGTTTCTTTTGCATTTTTTATGACGTTTTATGGTAGGCCTTTTTGCCTGAGGCCGGGTAGGTAGCGTCAGTTATTCTACCGCAAGTATACTGCGCTAGTCGTGGTTTGGCCTCCGTTCGGCAACCGTAAGGACGAAAACAAATTTGGTACTCGGTTCCTCCATCCGGTGACGCTGTCAAGGCCAGTAGGGCCAACAGTAATACACATAAAAAAAGTATACTCATTTTCGGTTTGAAGGGCACTGTAGCTAGTGAAATTATTGGGCAAAGAAGATTTAAGAACCAGTATCTCGAGGTCACATTAGTCACATAAAAAAAGGTTTGTTTATACCGCCCAAGTGGCAAGCACTATAGTATTATGGTAAGCGGTGGTCGATGCTTTCGGTCCCGTGTTATCATAAAATCTAATAATAATCGTTAACTCTTGATAATTAATTTGCTCTTTCCCAATGAGTGACTAGTTCCTTAGGGTTGCGGAGGTCAGATGGCAATCGCTTTATGTAAAAATTGATAACTAATTAAATCTGGATAAGAGTAATCAGCACCTGGGACGAAATACCGCGAATAATATAGAAGATGCTTGAAAAAAAAAACAATACCGTAATCGCTAAGAGAACCTTTATTGGTCTTACTAATTGATAAAAAAGTATTTCTTTAAATGATTTCGTCCGTAATTAGTGAAGGCAATTAATATATCAACTGCGGAAGTAAGCTGAATCTAAGCGGACGAACCATATCGTCACCTAACAACTATTTTCAATAAACACCTTCGACTCTGAGTAATTAGTGGTAATATATCAACATGTCGCCCGGACGCCATATTGGAGCGTTTCCCGCGCTAATGAGCGCGCGAAAATAAACGTCATTTGACTTTTTAAACGCCATGTTTCTTTGTAATAAGGTTGAATATGTTTTGATTTTTCAGCCACGGATGTTTTAGGTTTTGCTCGCGGGTTTGCTTGTGTAAAAGTTTTTAAGGGTTTGATTTATTAATAAAATATGAATTTATCTACGACTTAAGTAATTATAACTACTCTTTTTTGAAATTGTAGTTTATAAGGTCTTGTATTTTATTTTCTTATTCTTGGATAAAATAACAAAGACTATATTTACAAGCATTCATTAAATTATTTTATTTCTTTATTTTAAAATTAAATTATTAAAACTAACGTGAGACATTATTTAACTTAATGTATATTTCACGTTCAATCGGTTTAGGTACCGACTAGTTTCGGACCAATCGGAGGTCCTTCACGATGCTAAAGATTAAGTTACATTTTATAATTAAAAATACCCTAATTAAGTAGTTTAGTTAGTAGACGTGAATTATTAAGTTAGCGCGAGACTTTTGTTTGTAAACATTTGTTTAGATTAGCCCTGTTGTGAAACCGGCATTATCGTTTTTACATAAAAAAAAAACAATTTTGTTATTTTAAAATATTTTATTATAAAATCTAAAACCAGTAATAAAAATCAAACAGACAAACAATCAAACTATAAAGCGTATAAAAATGTAATAGCAGGAATAAATTTCTTTGAAGCAAATATTTGTAGCGTACAGATAAAAAATATGTTACATGTATAGTTGAGCTGACGATTTATTACTTGAAACGAGGATCATTACGACTAATACAAGGGGTTGTATTTCATTTTTAATGATTTAATACGAGACACTGTCGGTTTGAATGTTTTTAAATTGTTTTATTTATAAAAAAATGTTTATCCGGTTTCAACTTTTTTTAATCTATATGTTTCTATCAATAGGGATGTGTAATTGTATATTGGACTTTACGTTGGGAGAGTTTTTTTTAGAATATTAGCAATGCTTTTTCAAGGCATTACTAATATTCCTATTACCCATCAAAGCTTGCGCTAGGAGTGGGTACGACAATAGCCCAAGAAGGTCAGGACAAACCCGTGACTCTTGAGTTAACGGAGTGAAGTCAGTCGGCTCTTCTGCCGCGGAGCTATTGAGGCTTTTTGAGACTGAGTTGTGTGAAGTGATAATAATAATAATAATTTTTGCACACCAATATAACCAACACAGATAATTTAACAAGAAATAAAACGGTAGCACAAAAGGCGGTCTTATCGCTAAGGCAGCGATCTCTTCTAGACAACCTTTGGATAGAGGACATGATAATGAATAACAAGCGGTGGAGGAGGTGTACAGTGGCACTAACAAGCTGAAATTGAATAATGATATAAATAATAATAATATACATAATTACATAAATATATACATATATTATACATAAATAAAATAAAATACATATGTTATACATAAATAAAATTACATAATATACTCAATACATGCTGGAGTGTAGTGCTGGAGCAATGGTAATTGTTTTAGTAGAGCTATGCTTCTTTTAGCTTAAATGGTCCGGCTCGACTGGGGAAGTATTACACTTTCACAGAAAATCGAGGTCAAGTAGCAGGGTACTATTACCTTTTGTGCGATCAGTGAGAGTGCCAGAGGCACAATCTACCACTCCCCCTGTACTTTTCCTTTTTCCCTTCTTATACTTCCTTTTTATTCCTTGCGTTGTCTATGTGCATGTGGTGATTTAAGTATTGCGCTCGACGCGATAGACGCAGTCACCTATGAAAGTGTCCATCAGGCGGACCTTATGCTTGTTTGCTAATTGTCATAAAATAAGAAAAAAATCCAGTATCGTTCCATTTTTTATGTCTGAATGTGTATTACTGCTGCCATTACTGGGCTATAATGAAACCTGTAATTTGACTAACTTTTTTCAAACACAACAATTAATAATTTAATCTATATAAATGTATATAAAAGGAGAGAACCTTACTGACAAAGTCCAAGGGATAACGTTTGGCGTTGGACTTAGAACCCTTGGACTTAGAAGGTTGAATTTTTTACAGGTTTTTAAAACGTAAACGGACACTAAGAAAAGATTTTTGAAATTCAACCCTTGTGGGGGTGAAAAAGGGGTTTAAAGTTTATATGGAAGTTAGTATTTTTTGGCTAACAATTAAAGATAAAGGAACACGTGTTTTAACATTTTCTAAAATTCCACCCATGAAAGAGTGTAATGGGCAATTCAAAGTTTGTATTAAGATTGTTATTCACGCAGGCGAAGCCGTTGGCAGAAGCTAGTGAAAAATATATAAGCTAAGCAAAATAATCTCATCCACTGGACAGTCGGACTAAAGCATTTGTAAGGCAATTAATGTCGAAACATCGTCAGCTGTCAACAGCTAATGTCTTTGTTTTCGCGCCACTTTTACAAACGTCATAATGACAGATAAAAATACTTTTTTAAAAATTTGTATCCAAACCACAAGACATAAGAAACAATTTTAAATACTGGGAACTTTTAAGATCGTAACAATAAAATTGTCATTGAACGTTTGACACGTGGAATCTCGTTCAGAAAACGTTTCGCTTCTGTAATAGAATTTTACAGCTTTTTAATGAGCTCCGGCCACTTACTAAATTTTAGCCGAGACAGTTTCTTTTCATCTTTTTTTTTCAACCGGTGAATAATTACGGAGGAGAGAGATTTAACTAACAAGAGTCAGGAGGCGCGGAGATTTATCTTTTCGTAACAAATTTAGAAAATGAGACATCAGTGCGCTGTTAGTGTGCGTTCCGTGTATTTTATTTGTTTGTCATAAGGCCGTCTATACACTAAATCGATCGAGCACCGCAATATGGCGGATGTTATTTAGGTGTAATATAATACTGTCCGACACTTATACACTTAATTAACTTAGACAAAATTAAACTTATTTAAAATTTAGTTGACATTGTGGCGCAGCGGTAGCGAACCTGCCTTAAGCGTGGGTTCGATTCCCGTTCGGATCAGATGTTTGTATTGACCATAAAGGTATGTGTTCCGGCATGAATGTGTTTTGTCCTGTCTTTGTATGTGTTTTCGGACCCCGACACAGGATATCGCTATCCGAGTTTGGGAATTCGTGTTGAGTGTTTAGCATTTGTTTAATTTCTTTCTTGCTATATGATTATTTTCCTTTCATACTGGTTTGACGTTAATCTATAAATAATAAATAAATAAACGCTGCACACTCAACGGCCCCCATTAGGATAGTAATATCCTGTGTCGGGGTCCGGAAACATTCACAATGACAAGGACAAATACGGGTGTATTTGAAAAAGACCAGAAAATATGATTGCATGGTCAATACAAACATATTGTGCTCCGAGCGGGAATCGAACCCGCGACCTGTGGCGTTTAAGGCAGGTTCACTACCGCTGCGCCACAGCGTCGTCAATATATATGTAGGTACAATATATTTAATTTGTACTATGAACATTAAAACAAACGAATACGCTTTCTAGAATTAGCGCACCTGTAAGTAATCAATATTTATTTTAGGGTTTTTTTCTGCTTTTGTTTTTATACTCAAGAATAGTTTTAAATAAAAATTTAAAAGTATGATTTAATGTGTATTAATATAGAGATGGAAAACTGGTGGTAGTAATAAAGGTTTTTTATAGCCACAGGCGATTCATAAAGTATTTTAGTGACCAGTAAGTCTTATTATTATTATTATTCCGAATATAAAATCTCGGATCAGTGTACATGTAGCCTTATCAATTTAAACGGCTAATTTGAAGCGCGCTATATTCAAACTTTAACACAGAATAAGACACTTTATCGTTGACAGATAATAAATAAATTAGCGCGCCAATTCCGTGCGTTCTTTTCTGGTTATTGCACAGATTATAAAAATTATTGTAGTTCATAAATTTTCTTAATTTTCAAATTAAATTTCATACGTTATACACTTTCGAAATAAAGTGTTTTTGAGTGAAAAGCGTTTATCTTTTTATGTCTTCATTAGTTAATTTTACTTTAACCATAATTTTTTGAGAAAAAATACCAAATTTTCTACAACAGAAGTAGTTAAAGTCGCGCATAGTGTGGTTCCAAAAGACTTTTCTATCTCGAACCCTCCGGTTGTGGAATGAGCTCCCTGCCCAGGTTTTCCCAACACGCTACAGTATGGGGTTCTTCAAGGGAAGCTTGAATCGGTTTTCCCGCAGGCGATACCTCCGGGGCTGCAGGCGTTCATAGACTGCCGTGACCGCTTACCATCAGACGGGCCTTACGCTTGTTGGCCACCATCGTGGTGTAAAAAACTCGGTCTTTTGTTGTAGAAAAAATATATACTTTCTTTTTACTTTTATCAACGGCTTCTCCTGCGTGAATTGCGATTGTTTATGGCTCTTTATTGCAATGGAAATGAATGGCTGTTTAGAAAACTTTTATTCACACTGGTGGTAGGTCTTTTGTTGCAAGAGGCCGGCTAGGTAGGTACCACCGCAGTGTCCAATATTCTGCCGCCAAATAGTAGTGCTTAGGCACTACTGTGTTCCAGTTTGAAGGGCATTGTACGCTAGTGAAATTACTGGGCGAACGAGATACCGAGAGAACTAATATCTCGAGGTTGGCAACGCGTGAGTGGCACCTACTAATGGTGCTGCAAGCGCTCATAGGCTGCGGCAGCCACTTACCATCAGGTGGGCCGTATGCTTGTTTGCCAACCACTAACATAAAAAAAAAAAAAAATCCCTTTTCCACTCTGGAGTTTTATAAACACTCAGCAGCCCCCTTAAAATGGGGGGGCTTAGAAACAGACACAAACACAGGTACTACTACCCTACTACAATTACTAGACTAGATGCTCATCCCCGCACGAATGGGACGGGTCGGGGAAGTATCACCCTCTCACAGAAAGTCGGCGTAAAGTAACAGTATCTTCAGTATCTCATTCGTTCCCATATCAATGTGATACTTCAAGTATCACCGGCGTTTTGTAGGTTACGGTGACTGCTCATGATCAGGCAGACCATATGCTTGTTTGCCACCCTCATGAAAAAGAATGAGAAATAGGATAAGAAGCATTTATTTTTGCCCACAGCATCGTGTTCATCTCGAGGGAAAAGAGCTCGCACAGCATTCAGCGCACAGCAGATCAAGAGCTTGGAGGCTGAGTTTGAAAAGAATCGATACTTGTCTGTGGCGGCGAGAGGACGACTGGCTAGACAATTAAGACTTACGGAAACTCAGGTACATCCATAGACTTATAAAGAATAGATATGGTCGAGCGATCAAATTTCCTTTAGCTTAGCAAATAATATAGCGCCCTCTCTAAAAATTACGATGTCAACATTTTTTTCTTATGTCTTGACGTTTGGCAAACTAGCATTGACTGCTTGATGCTAAGCAGTCACCGCTACCTATGAACGCGCGAAACATGCTCTTTGCCCAACCAAGGGAAGGGATGACATGGGAAAAAGGAAGGGGGGGATGCCGGAAATACAATATCACTTGAGATTGGATTTCCGGCGCTCTCATTCATCGCACGAAATGAAACTGATTTTCTGTGGGTAGTATTTTCCCGGTTGAGCCGATCTATTTCTGCTAGGACGAGCATGGCTACTACTAAATGTATCTGATTCCATTTCTTTGTTACTTGTCAATTACAAAATATTTAGGAAAAACATTAAATTTTACCCCAAAACAAAAACAAAAGAAAACGGGAGTTGAGCATTAATCAATTATGATCATGAAAAAATCCTGTTACAGATAAAAATATGGTTTCAAAATCGTCGAACGAAATGGAAACGGAAGTACACGAATGACGTCGAAATCCTCGCACAACAATATTACAACAGTTTGGGAATAATATCCCCAAGACCTATGTTCGTTGGCGACCGCCTCTGGATATTCAATTACCCCAACCGATTACCACCAACACAGCAACAACAATGGGCTAAATCGCTCAACAACATTGCAAACGTACAACAAAATCCAGTTATAGATAGACCGATGTTCAGAAATAAGCCGGATGTGCCATTTCTTTTGCCACCTCAGTACAATGACAGACTGTTTTTAAATATGGAACGAAATGTCAGTTTGACGGGAAGTGTCAAAGTTCCCGCGCAAAACCGCCTCGTGTCACTGCCAAGGGAAGTCTACAGCAATATGGCGACAGCACAAAGGAGTTTGGATATGTATAAAAATAATATTCTAAGTAATAATTCCAGTCAAGATCCAAGTGTCGATCATTTAAGGAGATTGGAGGAGAATTTTAGTATTTAGGATTTTGTATAAGAATGTTGTATTTTAGCTTTTATTTAAAATAAATAGTTATCATTAGTTGCTTTGTTTTATTTATTCTTTACTTTATACGCCATTTTCATTGTTATTTTCACTTCGATTCAGATCAAAATTTTAATCGAGTCATATAGGTTAGGTTACTCGTCTTAAGTATGAAATACCCTATCGACCTCTGTCTTCCCCACAACCTACAATGTAGGTACTTTCACATCAAGAACGAATAGACATCTTCTAAGCAAGGGCGCTCTACCTTAGGCTGTATCATTACTGTGTGTGTGTGTGTGTGTTTAACACAACTTGCCAAGCACTACACGTGACTAGCAGAGCTCGGGTGTGTGGCGGAAACATGCCACATATAAACCGAAATCCTTATCAAAATGAGTTGTGTAATATTAACTATTGACACATTAAACTCTTGCAAGTGCATTACTTCGTCACGTTCTTTTGTTTGTCGCAATACTAGCGGTCAGATCTTGTTTTCCTTCATTTAATTGTATATTATCTAGGTACCTATCTACACCAATTATTTCATTATATTATACATATTATACTATACAGGTACTCAGTTCATTCGGAATTCATTTAGGAATATTTTTCCGATAGAAATGCTTGGGACTCTTAATATTGCTAGATCTTATTCAAGAACCAAATTTTATATGAAAGAATACAATTGTAAAAAACATATATTTGAAAAGAGTAACTGACGAGTTTCTTGTCGGTACTTCTCGATAGAATCAACCTTCCAATCCATCGGTAGCGTTTGACTATTCAGAACTACTTTTTAAAAGTCTTCTTGAATAAAAATAATTTTGATATTGATTAGCTACAAATGTAATTTTGTAATCCTATATATTTATATGGGATTACAAAGTTATTTGTGCAGTTAGTATATATAAAAAAGTGTACAAAGTATTTTGGTTTTATTTGTACACCAAACACCAATTGTATTCTAAATTTGAATGAATTACCTTCTATGTCTGCTAGAAGTTTCTATGCCTTAGAATTTTGATGATTGGTCAGTGAGTGACAAAATTAATGATTTTGACTAGTTATAATTCTTAAGCTATTGGTTCAAATTGAATGAAATTTGAAATATACGGTGTTTATAGTATGCCTACTTGGTTACTGAAAAATAGGCTGAATTGCTTCGAGAAACGGATAGTACGGCCGTGCCTCCAGATTGAAATACTGTCTTTTTAGGCTTTTACATAAGAACATAAAAAGAAATGTGTTAAATATAAACAATCTGCATATTTATATATTAGCAATTATATTTGTTATTTATACAAATATACATTAAATTTTAACAAAATCATTCATTCATAACATTCACAAGAAACCAATGTAACGGGACACATTTGTACGTATTTGATTATGCTTATTAATAGTAATACGCTGGGCCGCCACATCCACAGCCGCAGCTACCAGCGATGGTGACAGTACCAATGGCTGGTAGGTCACCAGCGAAGCGCACAGCACCGAGGATCGGTACCTGTCCAGCGACGAGCGTGGTACCAACTACTGGCATCTCACCAGCGACAGCAACATCACCGACACCAGCACCACCGTACCCAGCAGCGAGTGGTACTTCAAGAGCTGGGACTACGCCAGGGTATCCTGGAGCAATTCCAGGTCCGATACCCATACCAGGACCATAACCTATACCGTACGGACCAACAGGTCCCGCGCACTGGCTGTAAGCATTCTGGAAAAGAAAATAAATTTTTGAGCGATTTTATTTACAAAAAGAACAGAAGTAGCATTAGTCGTTCTTTTACAATTTGGGCGAAGAAGAAGAGGATCATAAAAGGTCCTATCTTTTATAGTCATACATTTGACAAATTGTCCTCCTGATGCCAAGCGTTCACCGTAGCCTATAGACCATATTACCAATGTCTTAGTCTCTCGCTGGAAGGGGAAGAGAAGATAGAAGAAGAGTAGATATCTCAGTTTTTCTGAATCTGTTGGCCTCACTGGCCTTGATATAAACTAAGGAATGAATAAAACGTAACAGATTACTGTGTTTTTTTAACAATATTCTATTGGAAGGTTGGTCTTCCTTAGTCTTGCTAACAAATGACAACTCTTATTTCTCCTTTCTTTTTACGGCATAATCCATGAGATCTGTCCTCCATTAACAAACAGGACTGAAGCGCTTAATATTGAAGCGCCACCAGACAACTGGCTAGGAACTAAATAATACATGGTACGTATGCGCTACAAAAATCTTGAATTATCCCGAATATTACCCTCGCGCATGCGCCGTTTTTATCATTTTTAGTTCTCGCCAGTTCACTGGTGGTGCTAGTTTTTACTTCTCTCTATATCGATGCCCATGGGTCAACATCGAATGATACTACTTTTTTTTTGTTCATGGAGAGGAAATCGGCAACCAGATACCCGGCCTCCTGGGGAAGAGGTTCTCTTCCCCAGTTATGTTGGGTTCTTCCCCAGGG
Source organism: Hestina assimilis (assembly GCA_023373885.1). Lineage (NCBI taxonomy): Eukaryota > Metazoa > Arthropoda > Insecta > Lepidoptera > Nymphalidae > Hestina > Hestina assimilis. The sequence continues at coordinate 649,445 of CM041767.1, read as the reverse complement.
TTATGTTGGGTTCCATGTCCGACCATAGTGTCACACTAAAACCTCCGGGAACATCGTGGAACGCACTCCAGGACTTCCCAAGCGCATGGTTCAACTAAGGACGGAATCAAATTTGAGCCCCCGTGAGTGCTGCCCCTTTATCACGATTGAGTCTCTGTACTCGGCCTCCCCGGCCGGTGACGCTGTCAAGGCCAGTAGGGCCAACAGCAATACACATTCCGAAAAAAAGAGGTCTTCTCGGGGAGAGCTGCTGGTGTCGCTCTCACCCTTGGGGTACTGATGACGCATAACACTTCTGGCCTTACTAACCACTGAGATGACCTTCAAGCTTACGCTCTGCGAAATTTGTAACAAAAAAAAATATTACCTGAATCAAATAAATTTGAAAGCAGAAGAACGTAAAAACGATGAATTTCATTTTTAAAATCTTGACTATCAAATTCAAATAATACAAATAATATAATAATTTTCTTTATATACCTTTATGTAGTATTATTTACACAATGCCCTATGAAACAATATGTAATAGAATGGACACAACAAGGGTTTCATTTATCATGCGTTATTTATCACGTTAATTTACATAATTGATTAGAAAACAACTGATAATATAAAAATCACTTAATAATCATATAAAAAAACTTTTAATTATTGAGTGAAATATTTATCACGTTTAAATAGTCAATCCATGCTAATATTATAAATGCTGATTTAAAAGAATTTTGGTACACAGATAGTGTAGTGTAGTGTAGTACTTCTTAATGCGACAAAATTTTTGTAGGGGTTGAAAGGGGGGATGAAAAGTTGTATGAAAGTATCGTCATTTTTCGAGCTAGAAGCCTGAAAATTATTTTTTAGGATTGATTCGATACAAATAAATATGATATTCAAAGTTTGTAAAAGGGGTGAGGGGAGGCGTTTGTATTATAATAGTTATTAAGGCGGGCAAAGCCGCTGGCAGAAGCTAGCTAGTACTAACTTTATTTACAAAAATTGTGCTTTCGGGAGACCGCCGTCAGAAACGAAGCTCCTTACGTCTTCAACTCCGGATGTAATTTGAAATGAAATCTGTATACTATTTCAATAGGTTATATGATAAAAAGAGACAGGAACAGAGAGAGAGAGAGATTGAGAGTTGCGCTTCCGGCTGCGCACTCACATGCTCGTGTGCTAATTTGGTTGTAGTAGCGTCGATACACACACGCACACACAGCATACAGCGTTACGTTACGTGACGATTTCTACTAAATCGCACTATCCGTAGGCCGCGTTAAGAAACATCGTTCCAGTAATTACAACTATGTAAATCATGTCCACGGGGAGTGGTGGCAAAAATGCTAGCTAGAATTTAATAAATAATAATTATTTTTAAAGTAAAAACTTAGGTTTAGAATGTTCTGTGGATGGAAAATGTAAATTAAAAAAAAATACCGTCTTCAAAACTAAAACGCATAAAATGAATATATGTATATTCAGAAAATATTTTTTTTATTTTCCGAATGTACAGACTATTTTCAGACAGATTACTTTCTTCAGAAAGTACCTACTGTGCTAATATTTTACTTAGCACCGACTTCTCAAGAAACTGTTATTTAAAAACTGTTTATTTTATAAAATACCGAATTGTTTGGAATCTCGCGAAGATGGCCACCTGTGATTATCATCAGGAGTTCCACATCACTATCGTTGCATTTCGTGCCTTTATCTATGTATTTACAGTTATAAATTGTAAATATCTATACTTTAATATAAATATACCTTGACCTACAAATTAAGTGCTGAGGTTACTAAAACTTGCACGTAATAGCTGTATGATATTGTTTATGTTTTAAATTCTTACCATTTTATTTCATGACGGTTTGCAAACAAGCACTCGGCCCTGATGGTAAGCATCACCGCAACCTATGATCACTAGCGATACTCGAAGTATCACATGCGCGTTGCTAACCCAAGAACAGGAGGGACGGGATGAGAAGGGAAAAAAAGGAAGTGAATAGAGGGGTGGGAGATTGGGTCTCCGGCGCTCTCAATCATCATACGCAACGCAACAGTACCTCCTGATACTGTCACTTGACGTTGATTTTCTGTGAGAGAGTAGTACTACCCCGGCCCATGTGTGCTGAGAAAAGAATGGCTTTATTACCGTAGATTATATAACAGTATCTACCATCGGTTTCGTCCGCATGAATACCAATTTTAATACAAGCTTTTCAAACCCCCATTTCACCACCGGCGTCGGGATGTGACGACCCCATCGCCCACTGTTGGGATAACCTCTGTCACAACAGAGATTATTCCACCAGTGCAATCAGTCACACTGGTGGTAGGTCTTTTGTTGCAAGAGGCCGGCTAGGTAGGTACCACCGCAGTGTCAAATATTCTGCCGCCAAATAGTAGTGCTTAGGCACTACTGTGTTCCGGTTTGAAGGGCACTGTACGCTAGTGAAATTACTGGGCAGACGAGATTTAAGAACTAATATCTCGAGGTTGGCAACACGTGAGTGGCACCTACTAATGGTGCTGCAAGCGCTCATAGGCTACGGCAACCACTTACCATCAGGTGGGCCGTATGCTTGTTTGCCAACTTATAACATAAAAAAAAAAACCAATCCATTTTAGGGTTGAATTTCATAAATCACTTATGTTTTAAAAACAACACCTCTGAAAACAAAATAGCTTTTTAGGTCCAAGGGCTTGTGATAGGCGTTGATATTATATCAGTCACGCCGTCTCTTTTAATAACGACGATGTTGTGGCGCGGCGGTCGCGAAACTGCCATAAACGTCATAGGACACAGGTTCGATTCCCGCTTGAAGCATATGTTTGTATTGGCCATGTAGGCATATTTTCCGGTGTGGGTTTATTTGTCCTTGTGGATCTCCCGTGGCTCGGAGAGGACTGTTAAGCTGTCGTTGGTCCGGGATGTTATCATAACATCTGATAATAATCCATAACTTCGAAGCCTCAATAGCTCAACGGTAGAAGGGCCGCCTTCGCTCCTTTAACGCGAGAGTTGAGGGTTCGATCCTGACCCCTTGGGCTATTGTCGTACCCACTCTTAGCGCAAGCTTCGAGCTTATTTGGAGGGGCAATAGGAATATTAGTAATGCCTTGTAAAAGCATTGCTTATTCTTAAAAAAATGCCTAATTACCTATAACTCTTGATAGGTAGGTCAGATGGCAATATCTATGCGTAAAAACTAGTAGCTTATCCAATTCGGATAAGAGTGATAAGGAGACCCTGAGTATTGTATTGTCCATACATACGTGTGTGTTAGTATGGGTGGTTGTGGTTGCGTTTGTTAGGTCCGGACCCCTGACACATTATATTTCTAAATTAATGGGGGCCATTGAGTGTTTTTTTAAATATTTTTATAACATTGTTTTAAATCGCTTTCTAACCAATGTAATTTTTGTCGAAAACCGCAAAGTCCAAAAAAGGCAACCGATTTACAAACCCCGATTTTGAACTAATTTCAATAGGTTCTGGAAACCGGACGTATATTCGCATTTATAACATAAATTATAAAGAAATTTATCGATAAGACAATACGAAACAATTTGTCATGAAATTGCATTTAAATTGTGAAAGTTTATCGAAGTTTTTAATATAAATTATCAAACTGTTTCATAATACATTTTATCAATTAAAATTATAGTATAAAACCATGTGTATTATCTGATAGGAATCACTTGTTTTCTCGATTTTGAAGATAAAGGTTTCACAAAGATGTACGCTAAATTATTATTTTTCTGTTCATCAGTTCTGCTTTGCCAGGTAAGGTTTAGGGATTTTTGTTGTAAGGTTTTTACGTTAATACTGAAAAATGCCCGAATATAACATGCATTTTGGATCTGTTTATCGAATAACTCTTGAAGAATATAGTAATTTTGCCTGCGTCTGGACTATAAATTAAGATTTTGCCCTCCCCTAGGCCAAATGCGGGCTACGCCTATGGTTATCAGTTTCTATGTTACTGGTATGCCTTTTATTCGGATCCGGAAACATTTTTTTTTGTTAGAAGTTGGCAAACAAGCATACGGCCCACCTGATGGTAAGTGGTTGCCGTAGCCTATGAGCGCTTGCAACACCATTAGTAGGTGCCACTCACGCGTTGCCAACCTCGAGATATTAGTTCTTAAATCTCGTCCGCCTAGTAATTTCACTAGCGTACAGTGCCCTTCAAACCGGAACACAGTAATGCCTAAGTACTACTATTTGGCTGCAGAATATTTGACACTGCGTTGGTACCTACCTAGCCGGCTTCTTGCAACAAAAGACCTACCACCAGTGTGACAGATTGCACTGGTGGAATAATCTCTGTTGTGACAGAGGTTATCCCAACAGCGGGCGATGGGGTCGTCATATCCCGACGCCGGTGAAAGTGACATACACATGGACAACAACAAACATATCCAGACCGGAATACATACCTGTATGGTCAATACAAACATCAGCTTTTAGCTTTGGCGCTTAAGGCAGGTTTGCTAAATTAAAGAACCACCGCAGCTCCCTCCCTCATTGATATTTGAATTTCCTTCACCCCCATTGAACTTGATTCCGACAGGGACTTAATATTACATATATATTAAAATGTTACTATTTTATTTTTACAGAGAATATCATGTCAATATATGAATCCTGGCATTTATGGTAATAACTACCCAAACATGGCTGCCGCTGAAATGGCTTATGCCAACAACCTGGCATACGGACCTCTCGCTACTGAGGTCATACCAGAAATTGGGAGACCATACAACGGTGGCGGGTTAAGAGTAACCAGCTATTCACCAATTGCTCCAACCGGTGTAACAGTCGATTCTGATAATTTGGTCATAGAAGGACCTTTAGCTGTGAGTGGTCAGTTGCCATTTTCAGGAGTTGTGGCTTTAGAGGGACCTCTGCCAGCAGTTGGCCAAGGAGCAGTAGCGTATGCTTGTGGCGATGGTAGTGTTGGTATTGTTAGGGAAAATGGTGAAGGCCTAGGTTATGCCAATGGCCTTGGTGTCTCAGCTGGTCTTGCCAACCTTGGTTACAATGGAGTTGCCAATGGGCTGGTAAATGGACCTATTTACTAAATATATTTATATTGTTCTTTTAGTTTAAGTATTTATTAATTCATGTTAATTAATTATTAATAAATTAAAAAAATATTATTGGTATTTTATTATATACTAGCTTATAACCATGGCTTCGCTCCCGTGAATAACGTTTTTTTTCATCCCCTATTACCCATTGTTATTTTACACCCTTGGGGGCAACACTTTTGGAATCATTGAATGTTATATTTATTTATATGGAATCAACAGCTTAAAAAGTAAGTTTGAAGCTTCTAGCTCTAAAAATGACGATACATTCATACAACTTTTCCCCTTTACAACTCTTGCTTCGCATTAAAAGTAGCCTCTTTTAGCTTTCTCAGGCTCTAGACTATCTGGGTACAAAATTTCATTTAAATTCGTTCAGTAATTTTGTCGTGTACGCGCGACAGAGATACAGTGTTACTTTCGCATTAATAATATTGAATAAGAAAGGATTAATGGATTGTTCTAAAAAGACTCATGTGACCAAAGAAGTAATATAATAATACTGAATAATTTCCACTTCAGTTAGGCAAGTAACTTTACCCTTGTCGAGCTTACAAATACCACTACTTTTAAAAGTTTGGCTTTATTTGGATCTCTATCCAGTAAGTAGAACAAACTTGGAGAAGAAAAAAAAAATTTTTATGTTACAGGTTGTCAAACTAGCATACGGCCCACCTAATGCTAAGTGGGCGCCGTAGCCTATGAGCGCTTGCAGCACCATTAGTAGGTGCCTCTCACGCGCTGCCAACCTCGAGATATTAGTTCTTAAATCTCCTCTGACTAGTAAAATATTAGAAATATGCTCTAGTTGAAGTAGAGTTATATAGAATATGAAAAATATTAACATATTGTTATATAGGGGATGTTGGAAAAAATAATAGAAAATATTGGTGCTTGAAATCGTTTTATTAATTAATAAATCAATAGAAGGGACCATAACCAAGACGACCAGCGTAACCACAGCCGGGTCCGGCGAGACCGTCGTAACCGTAGGCACCGTAGGGTCCAACGAGACCGTCGTAACCGTAGGCTCCATAGGGTCCAGCAATACCGTCAAAACCGTAAGCGCCTCCGTAGAAACCGTCGTAGCCGAAGGGTCCGGCAAGACCATCGAAACCGAATGGAGCTCCGTAGGCATTGAAACCAGTGGCGACTAAGTCCTCGCTGACAATAGCCACGTTACCGTTACCGCAACCGTAAGTGACGGCACCAGCACCAGCGGTTGGCAGAGCACCTTCGAGGGCAACAGCTCCCAAGAATGGAATAGCGCCAACAACAGCGAGAGCACCCTCGTAAGCGTTCTCGGAGATCATGGAGACACCAGTGGGGCGATGGGAAGCGCTGGTAACAGCGAGGCCAGCACCATTGGAAGCAGCGAGGTTAGCAGGTCCAAGTCCACCAAAAGCCATTCCGTATGGGGCACCACAGCCGATTTCGCCATAGGGACCAATGCCGTAGGGTCCAGCAATGCCGTCGTAGCCGTAGGCACCATAAGGTCCAGCGAAGCCGTCGTAGCCGTAGGCACCGAAGGGTCCAGCGAAGCCGTCATATCCGAGGGCACCATAAGGTCCAGCAATTCCGTAGGCGTCTACAGCAGCAAGGCCGTTGTAGGGTCCGAGGCATTGGGCGGAGATGGACTGAAAGTAAGAAGAAAAATTAATGAATGTTTTTAAGATACAAGTTTTTGGAGTTTTTTTTATGTCATGACGGTTGGCAAACAAGCATACGGTCCGCCTGATGGTAAGCGGTCACCGCTACCTATGAACGCAATACTTGAAGTATCACAAGCGCGTTGCCAATCCAAGGAACAGAAGCACCGGGATGAGAAGGGAAAAAAAGGCAATAGAGGTGAGAGATTGGGCCTCCGGCGCTCTCACTCATCGCACGATACGCAACAGTACTTAATGATACTGTTACTTGACGACGATTTTCTGTGAGAGGGGAGAACTTCTCATAGCCGGCACTTTTGTGCTGAGAGAGGCATGGCTCTACTACCGTAGAAGTTTAGAGTTAAGATGTTCATTATACCTGGACGAGCGCCAGTGCGCAGACGATGAAAGCGGCTTTGCAGGACATGTTGGTACGATCAAGTAACTTTTCGAATGTATTTTGAATAGAATATTTTAAACTTTTATAGTAGTTTATTTATCGCTTACCCAATGTTCTAAAACTGTAATGAAAAAATTTTGCTGTAATGCAACCTTTAGGTGACGAAAACTTTTGAGTGTATGACCTATATTGTTGCAATAGCAATGGAGTCGTGTCCATTGAAGACATTTTTGAAAGAACTAGCAAGAATTGATTCTTTATTAATTTCTAAACGATTTTATATCATACCCATACTACCATTAATCTGTATAGCAAAGGACCCTGAGGATGGCGGCAGTTGGCATGTCCCGATAATCGTGCATGCACAAACCTCGCCTGGCTTGGTCAGCAAAAGATCCAGGAAAATTACATATGCCCCAGGATTAGTTATTGGAGAGGTTATAGTAGGTCCTCATAGTTCTCATCATGGGGCTCAAACCAATATAACCCGTTTTCCTTCACAGAAAACCCCATAAGTATGGCACGCATGTTGGAAGAGAAGAAGGGATTTGGGGCTTTTAATTTTTATTTTGTAACGTACAGACAATGAGATACAGTATTGATTTAGTATAAAAGTTTAGTTCTCTTCAGATATGATCTAACATTATGCACTACGTTTTTGGTTTAATATAATTGTATGTATGAAAAATTCGGCTGCGGGACAGGACGACCTCGCCCGCTGTTGGGATAACCTCTGTCACAGCAGAGGTTTTTACACCATTGCAATCAATCACACTGGTGGTAGTTCTTTTGTAGCAAGAGGCCAGCTAAATATAATCAAATATCCTACCGCAAAGCAGTAGTGTCTTTGGCATTACTGTTTCGGTTTGAAGGGCATTGTTAGTTAGTGAAATGTAGAAATAGTACTGTTCAAAGGAGATTTAGGAACCGATATCTCTAGGTTGGCAACGCGTGAGTGGCACCTACTAATGGTGTTGCGCCCACTAATAGGATACGGCAACCGCTTACCATCAGATCCGTATGCTTGCGTACCAACGTAGTAACATAAAAAAATGTATGAAATGGTTACCTGACCAAATTATGTTATGTTGACAACAAAATTTAATTCTAAGAAATAATATAATAATGAAATAGTTATTATCATCGCATTGCAACTTTTATGTGTTGCTAAGTACTGATAGCGTTGAAAACTACAATAATAATAATTGAATTCTTTATTTTTTATGTCATTACAATTGGCAAATAACCTATGAAAATGTGTGCAATTTGAAGTATCACATACGCGTTGCCATCCCATGAGATAAGTTTTTTTTTTTTTTGGCCAACAAGCATACGGCCCACCTGATGGTAAGTGGTTGCCGTATTTTCCATTGTTATAAATTAAATACGAAAAAATAAAAATGCATGTTAAGTTAGCTTATAATTGGGGTATACAATTTATGTCATAGACCGATATGTACTATAGCAATAAGAAAAGAATTGTATACAACGTTGGCTTCCTATTAAATAAATAAATAAATAAGTGGTTGCCGTAGCCTATGACCGCTTGCAGCAACATTAGTCGGTGCCACTCACGCGTTGCCAACCTCCTGGGAAGAAGAAGGGAAGGGATGAGAAGGAAAAAGGAAAAGGAGAGAGGAGCAAGAAAGCGAAGAGGAGATTGAGCTACCAGCTCTCTCATCTCATGAAACGAAATTCTGTTACTTTACACCGATTTTCTGTGACAGGGTAATACTACCCCGGTCAAAATGGCCTTTTACTGCTGAGAGAAGCATGACTCTTCTATCCTATCTACATAATATCATAATTGAACTTTGTAGAGACTTAGAGAATGTAGGGAAATGGGACTTTCAAAGGAGACCTTTTTTTTTATGTCAGAAGTTGGCAAACAAGCATACGGCCCACGTGATGGTAAGTGGTTGCCGCAGCCTATGAGCGCTTGCAGCACCATTAGTAGGTGCCACTCACGCGTTGCCAACCTCGAGATATTAGTTTTTAAATCTCGTCCGCCCAGTAATATCACTAGCGTACAGTGCCCTTCAAACCGGAACACAGTAATGCCTAAGCACTACTTTATGGCGGCAGAATATTTGACTCTGCGGTGGTACCTACCTAGCCGGCCTCTTGCAACAAAAGACCTACCACCAGTGTGACTGATTGCATTACAAGACCTAACTGAATAGAACGGGTAAGAGGCACTATGGCCACTTGGTCACAAACTTACCTACACCATAACAATACTGGAACGCTTTACTTGGGAGGTCTAAACTCTTTAAATCGCTACGATTTAAATAGTCTTTGGAGATTTCTATTCTATTAGTAGTGGGCAAGAATCCCACTTAACTTAGCTAGGTGGTAAATCTTTTAAAGATTCTCGGGTAAGATAAATACAAAGGTTTCAAGCGGGAATCGATCCTGTGACCTGTGGCGTTTAAGGCAGGTTCGTTTCCACTGCGCCACAACGTCGTCAAAATAGAAGTGTCTCTTTATAATTCCTAATTAATAGCTTTTCACTAAATGCATATGATGAAATAATTTTTTTTCTTTTGGCTGTCTGTCTATTTGTTTCGGCCAGTCTCTGAAATGGCTGGACCAATTTTAACGGGACTTTTACTAGCCTATAGCTGATGTTATAAGGACACCACCACGCAAGCGTAGCCGCGGGCCCAGCTAGTTTATTTATATAAAAAAAGACTTGCTATAATCATTTGCACAGAACATTTGTTTGTTCCGTCAAAATATTTATTTAAAACATTTTCCTTCCGATGCGGCGTAGACATGTGCAAAATATAAGCAATATGTCGCGGACGTGATCTTGAGCCTTTGAGCGTTCGACAAGTATCTGGATCGTCGGGTGTTGCTATAAGTAAACGTGCCTTTTTTTATTACATTACGGTTGACAAACGAATACGATCTGCCTGGTGACCAGTCATCGCAACCTATGAACGCGCGTGTTACTTGAAGTATCACATGCGGAACAGAGGGGATGGGATAGGGCCTCCAGCGCTCTCACTCATCGTAATAAACGCAACAGTACCTAATGATACTTTTCGCCTTCTTTCCTCATTGTGCCTTTCATGACAAAAGTTGGCTTCTAGAAGGTTTTTCTATTGCCTCAACCTGACTGACCAACTATTATGCAACTGAAGCGTATACATGTTTACATGTGCAAACATGTAATTACATTATTAATTATGAAACAATTAATCGAATTCACTGAATATTTTCTTGTATAAATACTAACCAGTCAAATGGAAGTACATTCAGACAGTTGAACACAAACAAACATGTCTTCCTTTGCTTACTTCGTCCTCTTCGTCCAAGCTTGTTTGGTCCAGGTAATTTACATACATACATACATACATACATACATATAATATTTAATGGCGTCGGGACGTGACGACCCGATCGCCCGCTGTTAGGATAATCTCTGTCACAGCATAGATTATTCCACCAGTTCAATCAGTCACACTGGTGGTAGGTCTTTTGTAGCAAGAGGCCGGGTAGGTAGGTCAAATATTCTACCGCAACAGTATCGTCTTTCACATTTCGGTGTGAAGGGTGTAGGCTAGTAAAATGACTAGGTACAGGATCTTTGAAAAGTAATATCTCGAGGTTGGCAACGCGTGAGTGACACATACTAATGGTGTTGCAAGCGCTCCTAGTCTAAGGCAACCACTTATTATCAGGTGGACCGTATGCTTGCTTGCCAACTTAGTAACATAAAAAAAAACAAATAATTATTTTTAAATATCTCTGTTGGAAATATATTACTTAAATAATTACACAACGCTACATACTCAACGGCCTCATTAGAATAGTAATACATTTTGTCGTGGGTCCGAAAATACACATACAAACATTACACACACTGCGTGTTTGTGTTGGAGTACATGTCTGTATTTTCAATACAAACACTTTTTTTTGACGGAGAGGACATCTGCAATCAGATACCCGGCCTCCTGGGGTAGAGAACTGGGTTGTGTAAGAAGCATGTCCGACCATGGCGTTCTACTAAAAGCTCCTCAGGGAACTCCTGTGGAACGTACTCCGAGGCCACGCAAGCACATCGCTCACCTAACTTTACCTAATCTGCAATCAATGTCGATGAAGTCACTACCGCTGCATCAGAATTGTCGTTAAAGCCTGAAAAATTTGACGACGTTGTGGCGCAGCGGTAGCGAACCTGCCTTAAACGCCACAGGTCGCGGGTTCGATTCCCGCTCGGATCATAATATGTTTGTATTGATCATGCAAGCATATTTTCCGGTCTGGGTGTATTTGTCCTTGTCATTGTGAATGTTTCCGGACCCCCGACACAGGATATTAATATCCTAATGGGGGCTGTTGAGTGTGCAACGTTTATTATTATTATTATTATTAAAAATTCCAAAATTATGTTGTCATAATGAATATTTTATTCCAGAATGCACTAAGTCAGTGTCTGGGCGCTGCTCGATACGACGCTCTGCTCCCCGGAGCCTTCGCCCCCGCAGCGGCCATCGCCCCATTCGCCGCCGGCTACGGCCCGGCGTGCGGTCTGGGCGCTGAGCTGATCGCTCCCGCCATCACCGCCTACCCCGCTGTCGCCGCTTACGGCGGCGCTGGCATCGGTGACGTGGCGGTCGCTGGTGAGATGCCAGTCGTTGGTACCACCCTCGTCGCTGGGCAGGTCCCGATCCTCGGTGCTGTGCGCTTCGCTGGCGACCTACCAGCCGCTGGTACTGTCACCATTGCTGGTAGCTGCGGATGTGGATGTGGCGCACCAGCTTATTATTACTAAGATAAAATAACTAGTCATTATTAAAATTATTAAACTTTAACAAAGTCATTGTTTCAATTATAATTTCTTTAAACAAAAGATATGTCGTCTTAGCCAAGAAAACATACTTTAGTAGAAACGAACACCTCTCTCGCTCTCATCGTGGAAATCACATCTATGTTTGTAAGAATCAGTAGAATCGCTTTATCTACTCTGCGTAAATACACATAGTTACAGAACGATCGGCTACTTCAAGATAATATTTCAATAGTTGTGCCATAAATTTTGCATTTGCGTCCATAACATAGCTTAGTCAAATAGTTTTATAATTACAAATTATGATTTAATTTTACTACATAGAGATAAGGATTTGAAAACAAAATAAAGGATATTTTATACACGTGTGAACGATTAAAAGAACGGCGTACCTATTGTCAACAAACATAAGCCTCAATAGATGAACGGTTGCTAATATGACGACACCGTTTTGGCGTTGTGGGTAGCGAGTCTGCCTTAAGCCTCGACGGTTGCGGGTTCGATTCCCGCTCGGAGCAGATGTTTGTATTAATCGTACAGGCATGTTTTCCGGTCTGGTTGTGTTTGTCCTTGTCATTGTGAATGTTTCCGGACCCCGACACAGGATATAATTATCCTAATGGGGGCCGTTGAGTGTGTAGCGTTTATTATTATTATTATTATTATAATATTCTTTAAAAATAAAACTGTCAAGTCACAGATTAACAGTGTTAGCGAATCGAGACACTACTTTTATGAATAAATACATAAATAATATAAAATTAAAAAAATGGTCTTGACACATGCTTGTAATTAACATTTATATTCTTTGCTTTTTCATTTTCGTTTCGCTGGCAAACACCTATATCGTTGTGACCAAAAACGCAGCCACATTGACCAAGTTGTCGGAAGCCGCCATCAAAACTTCCTGTACGATGTAAGGGACAACGTTTTCTTTACACTGCACAAACAACCTAGACTACCATCCGTGAATCTCCACCGGAACATATTGTCTTTGCTTCGGCCTAATCCAGGTCCGAAGTCTGATTAGGGACTTCCAGACCTGCCATGGCAAATTATGCCCAGGTAAAAGACTCTCGGAAGGTAACACAAACGGTTTTGGCAAGGAAACTTTGGAAACAAAACGCAAATATCTTCTTTCTTATAGCTGTGCCATGTAGGTACGTATTATCTCGTCAATGTGACGTTGGATGGAAAAGACACGAGGGAGTAAACAGTTGATAGGTGAAATAGAAGGTGATAGGTGCTATGTTAATTAGTCCCTTACCTAAAACGACCCAAGCCGTAACATTTTTTTTATGTCATGACGGTTGGCAAACAAGCATACGGTCCGCTTGATGGTAAGCAGTCACCGCAACCAATGAACGCGCGTAATACTTGAAGTGTCACAAACGATTTGCCAACCCAGGGGGGATGGGACGAGAAGGGTAAAAAGGAAGAGAACAGAGGGTGTGGGAGATTGGGCCTCCGGCGCTCTCACTTATCGCACATAATACAACAATACCTAATGACAACTCCAGGCGTATATAAAATAAATTGCAGCTGTGGTAGTTCTTACATAGGACAAACGAAGCGAACTATCGCTGAAAGGATTTAAGAACGCATCAAAGCTATAAAAAAGCGGTAAATAAATAAATCAGCAATTGCGGAACACATCCTTCAACCGGGTACCAATCACTGGATCGAATTTCATCGCCCGCAAGTCCTCTCCAGAGACCACCACTTCTTTTCGAGAATTGTTCGAGAAGCAATAGAAATTAAGAAATTTAAGAATTTTAATGGGGAGGATGGCTTCAAACTTTTCACGTCTTGGGATCCAGTGATTAGGAAAACAAAACCGAAAAATATAAAATCGTTCGGTTGTATGGACACAGTGTATGTGGTGTGCCGCGTACCTTATACAGATAATGCAATAACTACCTACCCTACCCTAGACAAAGAAAATACTTCCACCTCAAAGACGGAGTGATTCGCTGGGCCAGCCTGCTTGTGACCACGGCCAGTGCAACCTGACCGAAACGTTAAGCACCGATAAAGGTAATTTTCACGCGTAAATTCCCGAAAATTATTAATTAATATGAATATGAAACGCGATAGCTTAAAATTTAATAATACCTACTTACTTTTACTTTACGCCGATTTTCTGTGAGACGGTAGTACTTCCCCGGTCGAACCGGCCATATTATGCTTGGAGAAGCATGGCTCCACAAGCTTTGTCCAAAAACACAAATAATCAGATTATGCCAAATTTATAATTAACGAATAATTTATTTACAGTCTAATATTATTACGTTTAATAAATCTACATTAACTACGTTAATTAATTTGATTGATTCATTGTTAGTTAGTGATAGAATATTCGGGTCTTCCTTTATTAGACCACAGAACTAGATTTTATACTGATTCTTTTTATAGACGATAGAGATATTATATTGAAGGTCGAAGAATCTGTTAAGAAAGACAGACATCTTTAATCTTATCTTTTATAATAGAAAGCTCATTGTGCTATTTACAAACTTTACTTCGCTGTCCGTCCGTCAGTTCGTCGGTCAGATGGCTGTATTTCACGATCCGTAATAGTCACTACAATAACAAATAAAAAAATAAAAAATTCATAATGCACTTAAGAGAAAAGTAGGACATTCTCATACTCGGAATATTGAGATTATTGTCTATGATATGAGGGATAAACATAGGGTTGCTAGGTTACCGGGAGGTAAAGTGAGTTAATTGCTATCGTCTTTTGTCCCTTGTACCAGGGACTTTTCTTCAGGTAGGGAGAACACTGTTTTTGCCAGTCAACCTTTTGACATTTTTTCTTTACCTTATAAAAGTAAATAGATAAATATGTATTGTGTATTTTTATGGTCGCTCGAATAAAAAATAATAAAAATAAATTTAATTTCAAAATGAATGGGGGTCATCATAAAATAAACTTGTTTTTTTTTTTTTATTCTACTGGTACCCATTATATGCGTAACGCAGTTTGCTAGATAGAATACGATCTTTTTTTATTTTAACCAAATAAATAAACATATTAGTTTTTAACTTATATTTATTGCAAGCGTAATATAGTTTTTTTTAAATTTTATCTTAGTAATAATAAGCTGGTGCGCCACATCCACATCCGCAGCTACCAGCGATGGTGACAGTACCAGCGGCTGGTAGGTCGCCAGCGAAGCGCACAGCACCGAGGATCGGGACCTGGCCGGCGACGAGGGTGGTACCAACGACTGGCATCTCACCAGCGACCGCCACGTCACCGATGCCCGCGCCGCCGTAAGCGGCGACAGCGGGGTAGGCGGTGATGGCGGGAGCGATCAGCTCAGCGCCCAGACCGCACGCCGGGCCGTAGCCGGCGGCGAATGGGGCGATGGCTGCTGCTGGGGCGAAGGCTCCGGGGAGCAGAGCGTCGTATCGAGCAGCGCCCAGACACTGACTTAGTGCATTCTGAAATAAAATTTATTTCTTTACTTGTGGGGCTATGAATAATTTTTCAGTTAGCTCAGAGTTGGCGACAATTAGCGCGGTCTAGATAGATACCACATTGTCGGAAATTCTACCATAAGCTATTGAAATTACTGGACAAAGGAGATTTAAGAAAAAATATTTCGACGCAGGCAACGATTGAGTGGCATTTGTAGGGAGAAATGAATGTTATTGCAAGCGCCCATAGGCTGAGACATCCGCTTAGGATCAGATGGGATTGTATGCCTTCTTGCCGACTCATAAAAAAGCTGCTAGGGCCAATTTCTGTTTTCGAACTGTGAGCCCATCTTGACATAAGCAAATCACTTTCATGAAGTTTTTTTACGTTACTAAGTTGGGAAACAAGCACACGGCCCAATAATCGTAAGCGGTTGCCGTAGCCTATGAGCGCTTAAAACACCATTAGTAAGTGTCACTCACGCGTTACCAACCTTGTGATATTGGTTCTTAAATCTCTTTTGCCCAGTAGTTTCACTAGCCTACAGTGCCCTTCAAACCGGAATACAGTAACGCCAAAGACAGTACTACTTTGCGGTAGAATATTTGACACTTCGGTGGTGCCTACCTAGCCGGCCTCTTGCAACAAAAGACCTACCACCATTGAGTTAAAGTGACATGGGTATTTACCTGTACAAACAAAGCTTGGACAAAGAGGACAAAGTAAGTGAAGGTAGACATGTTTGTTTGTATGTATTCAAAGTTTTAACGTGAATAATCAATACAATATACGCACAGCACTTTATATACGAAAATATTCTTACAATTATTTATTTTGTAACAGTGATTAAAATATTGCGTGTGGCGTGACGAAATTAAGACTAACATTTACGCATAGTTATCAAGCCTTTTTTAAATTTTGAAACGCCATAATTATTTAGAAAATATTTAGTTTATATCTTTATAAATATCGTTAGTGAAATATGTAGATAATACTATCCAACATTTTGTGATAATTCAAATATCGCGCGCGTTCAGGTTGCGGTGACAGCTTACCATCAGGCGGACCGTATGCTTGATTGCCAATCGTAATGAAATAAAAGATAAGATAAGGGTCTTGGTTTTAAGTTCTCATACACATTAATCAAATGACAACGGCATTTTTGCTTCGATATATCGTGTGGGTGATAAGAACTCGGTCAAGCCAGCGTAATTATTCCTAAAACAGCAACAGACGTCTTGGATTCCCTCTTTATCTTCTTCCCCTTATCCCACTTAAGTGGGATCGACACAGCACGTCTTCTTTTTCCACTCTTTTCTATCATTCGTCATCTCTGCACTCACTCCCTTTATACACATATCCTCTTCAACACATTTCATCCACGTCTTTTTCGGGCGTCCTTTCACGCTCATAGCCGAGTGCATCCACGAATCGGTCAACGATCGTAAGGTTAGGCACCTTTAGGCGCGGTCAGTCGCTAGATGGGTAATCGCATAGTGGTATTTCAACCGAGCGTCTCCGTACTTCGGGGGCACGTAAAAGTCGGTCTTAGCTTTTGACAATTTGACAGTCGAAAAGTCAAGTCACAGGACTACGGGCGACCTGAACAACTCTGACACTAGGTTTGACACTAACCACTCGATAAGAAGAAGAAGTCTTTTCTTCAAATTACCACTCACTTTCAAATCCATCGCACTTTTGACCACATGACTTTCTTCTCTGCGCATATCAGGATAGACTTCCACTCCTCAATTCAATCACTGACGCTACTTTCAAACTTCCCCTTAGATACTCATTTCCGATTTTGTCCTTTCTGATTTCCTAATTATTTAAATTTAATTTAATTTTTACAAAAGGACAAACAACTACAAAATCTTCTATAATAACATTTACGTTACTCAGTTAAAAGCTATCACTTCTTAATGGAAAATTTTCGCAATTTTGTTACAGTTTTCATTGTATTCCTAGAACGTGAAGTAACCGATAATTTCATTGGTATAAAAGTTTAAAAATTTCGTTCAAAAATCATTCGAACAGTACATTGCTTCAACATGTCCTGCAAGACCGCTTTCATCGTCTGCGCACTGGCGCTCGTCCAGGTAATGTATATTAAACATCTTTTTTTTATGTCACAAGTTAGCAAACAAGCATACGGCCGACCTGATGGTGGTTGCCGTAGCCTGTCAGCGCTTGCACCATTAGTAAGTGCCACTCACGCGTTGCCAACCTACAGTTGCCTTCAAACCAGAACACAGTAATGCCTAAGTACTACCGTTTGGCAGAGAAATATCTGAGACTGTAGTGGTACCTACCTAGTCAGCCTCTTGCAACAAAAGACCTACCACCAGTGTGACTTATTGTACTGGTGAAATACTCTCTGCTGTGAAAATAAAATCTTTTTCCTTACTATAATTTGATACAAAAACTTCTGTGTCGTAGAAACATGTCAATTTTAATTCTTCTAACTTTCAGTCGATCTCCGCCCAATGCCTCGGACCCTACAATGGCCTTGCTGCCGTTGACGCCTTCGGAATTGGACCTTATGGTGCCTACGGATACGACGGTTTCGCTGGACCCTACGGTGCCTATGGTTATGATGGCTTCGCTGGACCTTACGGTGCCTACGGTTACGACGGTATTGCTGGACCCTACGGCATTGGTCCCTATGGCGAAATTGGCTGTGGTGCCCCATACGGAATGGCTTTTGGTGGACTTGGACCTGCTAACCTCGCTGCTTCCAACGGTGCCGGTCTTGCTGTTACCAGCGCTTCCCCCATCGCTCCCACTGGTGTCTCCATGATCTCCGAGAACGCTTACGAGGGTGCTCTCGCTGTTGTTGGCGCCATTCCGTTCTTGGGAGCTGTTGCTCTCGAAGGTGCTCTGCCAACCGCTGGTGCTGGTGCCGTCACTTACGGTTGCGGTAACGGTAACGTGGCTATTGTTAGCGAGGACTTAGTCGCCACTGGTTTCAATGCCTACGGAGCTCCATTCGGTTTCGACGGTCTTGCTGGACCCTTCGGCTACGACGGTTTCTACGGAGGCGCTTACGGTTTTGACGGAATTGCTGGACCTTATGGTGCTTACGGCTACGACGGCTTCGCTGGACCCTACGGAGCATACGGTTATGATGGTCTCGTCGGAACCGGCTGCGGTTGCGGTCGTCTCGGCTATGGCGGTATCGCTGGTCCCTTCTACTGATTTTTGAAACAATAAAACGAACTCGAGCAACTATAAATTCTTTTAATTATATAACTTCACCTACAGTATAATGATAATACAAAATAATACCTAATACCTACACTGGCCAAACCATTAAAGGCAGTTGCCGAAAAGTGTCAATAGTGGTTCTGCCACTGGCTAGAGAGAGTCTGTGTGTAAGAACCCTAAGTAGGGAACTTATAAAATGCTGGGAACCGCTTAACATTTAACAAAATTCAGAATTGATTTAAAATTAATTAAAGGCAGTTGCCGAAAAGTGTCAATAGTGGTTCTGCCACTGGCTAGAGTGAGTCTGTGTGTAAGAACCCTAAGTAGGGAATTTATAAAATGCTGGGAACCGCTAAACATTTAAAAAAATTCAGAATTGATTTAAAATTAAACTTGTAGTCTCACTATATGTATCTGTAATTTGGAACGAATTTGTTTAATATAATGAACGTTTTTGAAGCCTTCTTTTTAGTTAAAAATACAAAAATATCATATTTTTATATTTAAACATTTACAGAATCTTACGCACGGAAAAAAAAAAATAAAAATAATACGTATTACAGAATAAAGAATAATCTTTAATTAAAATTCAAAATCAATATGGAAATTATTTTTATTTAAGAAAATGACGCTGAAAAAAAGGACGCTGAGTGTGCGTTTATTTTTAAACGCTACTGACGGTTCGGAAGGTTGATTCTACCGAGAATAACCGACAAAAAACTTGAAAGTTATCCTTTTCAAATAATTGTATTAGTAGTTATAAAATTTGGTTCTTGAATGAGATCCAGCAATATTAAGAGTCCCAAGCATTTTTATCAGAAAAATATTCCTCTAAAGAATAATATGCTTTATTTATAAATTTACTTTTTTGTGGTCGAACCTCCCCAGTCAGCCTCTTGCAATAAAAGGACCACCAGTACATATATTTAATGATACTTCGCCTGTGCTGTAGCAATAAAGCACTGCCGGTCCCAAGCCCGGATAAAGAAGGAGGGTTCATCGTTAGGCTAACCATCTGACATGGTAAAAAAATCTTTGGTTGTGAAGTCCAAAACAAGAAATTCCGGATTGCTCAAAATTCGACGACATCGTGGAAGAGGCCAAAACCCACAAAGGGTTGTAGCGCCATATAAAAGAAAAAGAAAAGAGTACATATATTTTATATAAACAGTAGTCTATTTTCATACAAACGATCTCAAAACGAGTTACATCTACGCGTCTCGAGTGCAGTAGTAGTCGAGTAGTATACACTTATTAGTAGGCATACAGTCGTGAATTTTAACGTGACGAACGAAGGATGTAATGATGTGGGTCTCCCTCCAGTTGCGGAGGTCAGGTGACAATCGCTCCGTGTAAAAACTAGTAACCTGTCAAATCCGGATAAGAGTAATAAGCAGACCCTGGGTAAATTGAATACCGGGAATAATGCTACGACGAAGAAAAAGAACAAACGATGTAATGGTTTTGTAAATAGTATGAGAAATACAAATTCTTTCTTCTCTTTGTCCATGTTTGAATGCTGATTTTTATTAAATTTAATAATAAAACTACGAGGCATTCCAGGTACAAATATTTTCTAGTGTAAGTATAAGGGTTGTTTTATTATAAAATCTAATAATCAAAAATATATGTCTAAAACCACGCTTGTGATTTTATCAGTATTTTGAATCAAACTAAACTAAGGATAACCTTGAGCTAAGATCAATTTCATCCATCATTTCTGTAGCTTTAAGTAGGTTAACTTTATTAACAACTTATTATAATCAATAATGCTTTTAATTACTTTACTAAACTTTACTTTTTTTTAATGTATAGGCCTGCGCTTGACTGTTATCACACCTGATGTGTAGTGTTGATACAGCCTATGGTGGAGCGCGCTTGCTTAGAAGATGCCTGCCTATTCACTCTAGATACCAATAAATAATAATAATAATAATATTTATTGACAAAAACATAGCCATATTAGTAATACTAGCTTAGAGAATAACAATAGGTCTTAGGCTAATTAGAATTATGACAAACACAAATTTCTGCCGACCCTCAAACTAGGCGATAGGCCTGTATCTTGAGGGTTACAATACAACTAGATGTCCGATATAGCCCGTGTACGTAACAATCTTATTAAGTCTAAGTTACTAATACTAGTACAAAATATTTTTAATGTTATTAAAAGAGTGTGTGTGCGTGTGTGTGTGTGTGTTTGTATTGTATGAGTGTGAGCTTAGTAGCATGTGAATGAGTGAATGAGCGAATGGGAATATAAATAAAAATCATTATGGGCTGGGAAGAAATTTCAAAGAAGAAGTTCCTCGGTCGCAGATAATGTAGGTGGTTGGGAAGACCGAGGTCGGCAGCGTATCAGCAACGAGGAAGCAAAGCGTTTCGTACGTGTTTTGGGTACATCCACTATGTAGGGATGCAGGCCCTTGCGATGCCTCGCATTCCTGTAATAAAAAGGTAATGGTTCCCCCATTAAATAGTTCCTGAGCACAGTAATTTGCACAGCACTTTAAGTCAACGATTCGTCTTTTATGCGGTACGATGATTGTTTTCTGCATGATGAATATTGAAGTAACCATCGCACTACCATCAATGCGACGCTTCCTTAGAATGACAGCTTTTCAAAGACACTACGCCATGCGCCATCATATAGATATAAAGCTATGATTGATTTGAGATTGCAATATATTGTGGGTTACATAAATTCGAAATAAAAAGCGTAAATTGTTAATATCAGTATATTAATTATAAAAACATTTTAATACTATACAATATAACAATAATTACATATTCCTAACTGTAACTCTTAGTAATAAGCACCGCAACCACCGTAGCCGATGCGTTCATACCCCAAAGGTCCAGCGAATCCATTGTAGCCCAACGCAGGTCCGGCGATTTCAGCTCTGTAGCCAAGTGGACCGATCGCGTTGTAACCAGCTAGATCCTCACTAACGATACCAACATTGCCGTTCCCGCAACCATAGTTGATAGCACCAGCTCCGGCTGTTGGTAGAGCACCTTCCATAGCCACGGCTCCCAAGAACGGAAGGGTGCCGGATATAACGAGAGGTCCTTCGTAGGCATTTTCAGATGTTATAGTTATTCCTGTGGGAGCAATGGGTGAAGCGCTGGTGATCGTGAAGCTTCCGCCGCTGGATGGAGCGAATAGAGCTGGTCCGCAAGGTCCGATTTCAGCGGCGTATGGAACAGCTCCCCAAGGAGCAGCCAATGGAGCCCCAGCGTACGCTAACGGTGCGGCAGGTCCCCAAGGTGCAGCGTCCCAACCTAGGGCGTTAACAGCTGCACCTCTGATGAGTGCGTCAGCAGCGAGTCCATTGTAAGCTCCAAGGCACTGAGCTGTGATAGTCTGTGAAGTAATAACATGGGTTAAGACACTGAAATGCTTGTATTATTAATTATTTTATATGAATTGAGTTTTGTTATTTATTACCTGTACTGCGAACGCGCAAGCACAAACAAAAACGGCTAATTTTGATGTCATTTTGGCTTTTTGTATGTATTAATAATTGTTATATGAAATGTGAATGTTTTTCAAATTTAATGTAACACTTTTATATACCAAAAATGTTATATCATCAAGGCGTTGTGTAAAATTAAACCGCAAGAGTTAAGAAAGCGTTCAATTGTTTTGTCGAAATATCGATATGAAACTTACGAAGGTTATTATGTCAATGTGATAAGAACTTACGATATCACTTGTTTTTACAACAGGGATGTTTTGATAATTGTGAATTTTCTACGCGTTAATGTCACGTCCGTACTCTTGAGAAACTCTCTATTGGCGAAATGAAATAGGCAAATGGTATAAAATGATAAAAGTTCTGCAAAATTTCAGTTATTACAAACGTGAATTATGATTACAATCATGTCCAAGTTCGCCTTAATTCTTCTTTGTTTCCAAGCATGTCTTGTTCAAGTAAATATATTCACAATTTTTTTTTATAATAATAATAAACATTGCACACTCAACGGCTCCCATTACGATAGTGATATCCTGTGTTGGGGGTCCGAAAACACATACAAAGACTAGGACAAATACACCCAGACCGGAAAATATGCTTGCATGGTCAATACAAACAAAATATTATGCTCCGACGCCACAACGTCGTCAAGATATGAATTAGGTTTATTTTTAATTTGGTTTAACTCTTTCAGAATGCGTTCAGTCAATGTCTGACTGCTGCTGGGGTGGTAGATGGGCTTGGTTTGGAGTATAGAGGAATTGTGCCAGCAGCCCCTGGACTCGCTGCTGTTCCTGGTCCATATGGTCTGGCTCCTGGGGCATACGGTGGCGCTGGCGTCGGAGAGGTCACAGTTGTTGGTGAGATGCCTGTCGCTGGTACCACCATTGTTGCTGGACAGGTGCCGATCTTAGGAGCAGTCCGCTTTGCTGGTGAAATACCAGCCGCTGGTGTTGTCACCATCACTGGTAGCTGCGGATGTGGTTGTGGCAGCCCAGCTTATATTTATTAAATACGAAATTATGTTAAAAATGAAATGTTACTAAATTATTTATTGTTTTTATTATTAGATTAATCTTCTATACCTATATATAAAGGAGAATCTGACTGACGTATAAACGCCCAGCCATACCCTTACGTAGAAACCGGATTTTTTTCAAAGGTGTTTTCAAAACTTAAACTGACACTTAAAAAATATTTTTCGAAATTCAACCCTTAAGAGGGCGAAAAAACGATTGAAAGTTTGTATGGAAATCCATCATTTTTCTAATTATAAGTTTGAAAGTTAAAAATTAGTTTTAAAGTAAATAGAGATAAATAAATCTGTTTTTTACCGTTTCTTAAAATTCCAACCCTGAAGAGGTGAAAGTTAAAAGTTTGTAGGGGACTCAGTAATTTTTAAAACTAGAAGTATGAAACTTTGCCAAACAGTAAAAAATTAAAAATCAAGAAACACGTATTTTAAAGTTTGTATTAAAATTGATATTCACGAGCGAAGCCGCGGTCAAAAGTTATTATAGGATCACTTTATCTATAACTATTTTAAATAGCCATAATTGATCTATCATAAGATTATAGTGAAGAAATTGGGAGAGGTTATTCATGAAGTTTTCACTTCTATAGGCAGCGCCTAAGAAAACCTATTTATTATAATAAATATTTCATATAAATGTTTGTCATATTTTGAAAATAAGGCAAAAAAGATATTGTATTTTGATCAACATTTTGTTTATAATATTTATATATTTTTAGTGATGACTTACATCAGTAAATTTCTGACATTGTAAGACTCATTTTAGCTGACTTGACTCAATTCGACACGTCGCATTACTGACCTACTCCGGAACGCTGACTCCGCACTATTAATAGCCATCGATATATTTGCTTTAAATAACAATAATATTTAATATACCCTACACACTCAACGGTCCCCATTAGGATAGTGATATCCTATTTTGGTGGTCCGGAAACATTCACAATGACAAGGACACACCCAGACTTTCCGGCTCGGAGCGCTGCCTCCATCTCCGATGACGTCCTTAGCCGTGGTTCGGCTTCGCAGGAGGCACCCTAAGGACGGAATCAAATTTGAAGCCCCCGTGAGGGCTGCCCCTTTATCACGGCTGAGTCTCTGTACTCGGCCCCAACGCCCGGTGACGCTGTCAAGGCCAGTAGGGCCAACAGCAATACACATTCCGAAAAAAGACTTTCCGGTCTGGGTGTGTTTGTATGCCTGCATGGTCAATACAAACATTTACTCCGAGCATGATAGACGTCATCCCAAAAAACTTTAAATCGACTTTTCTGTCACAGAGAGGCAGAAAATGTAGTTTTAATCCATTCATTGTCCAGGCAGTAGTCAAACAATTGAACTGAGCCACATGTAGTTCTGCGGGAACATATTAAGCATTTAGTGTTAATCTAGCATTATAGCTGGGTTAAGCAGCTTTAGGCACGATCTGTTTATGGATGGGTATATAGTCGTATTATAATTGGGCACCTCCATGCTTCAAGGGCACATAAAAAGTAAGTAGTTTACTTGCTGGGTCATTAAAAGTAATAATAGTATTATCACTTGCCAATGAAGATGTCAGAAAGAGTCATATATTCTCGAACCGGA
Source organism: Hestina assimilis (assembly GCA_023373885.1). NCBI lineage: Eukaryota > Metazoa > Arthropoda > Insecta > Lepidoptera > Nymphalidae > Hestina > Hestina assimilis. The sequence goes on along the minus strand of CM041767.1, from coordinate 624,774 downwards.
GTTTTCATTGGCTAAAAACACGGAAAAATCGAAGTTTTCTAAAAGTGAATACTAGCTAGATCAATTTGTCGCCCTCGAAACCCCCTTAATTTCATGAAAATCGTTTCCGAGTTGCCGATTATATATAGAAACAAGAATCTAAACTACGTTTAAACGTATTAATTCTCTGGCAGATATTAACTTGATAAACAAGTCTTACACTAGAATCGCTACACCTAGAAGACCTCGCATTGAAAATAGTTAATACTTAATAGTAATAAAAAATCGTAATATAAGGGAATAAACATGGTGTAGAGAAACGAGGCGTAATGTTCCTCAAACATGAACGGGGATTTTTTTTAATGTTAAAAGTTGGCAAACAAGCATACGGCCCACCTGATGGTAAGTGGCTGCCGCAGCCTATGAGCGCTTGCAGCACCATTAGTACGTGCCACTCGCGCGTTGCCAACCTCGAGATATTAGTTCTTAAATCTCGTTCGCCCAGTAATTTCACTAGCGTACAATGCCCTTCAAACCGGAACACAGTAGTGCCTAAGCACTACTATTTGGCGGCAGAATATTGGACACTGCGGTGGTACCTACCTAGCCGGCCTCTTGCAACAAAAGACCTACCACCAGAGTGACTGATTGCACTGGTGGAATAATCTCTGCTATCACAGAGGTTATCCCAACAGCGGGTGATGGGGTCGTCACATCCCGACGCCTCAGAATTCCTCCGATCTGTGAGATTATTCCGATAGTAGTAGTTGTAGTAGTTGTAGTAGAGCTTCTATGCTTCTCTCAGCATAAATGGGCCGACTCGCCGGGGAAGTACTACCCTCTCACAGAAAATCGGCGTAAAGTCTTCTTCGTCCTAGCATTATTTCCGGTATTTTTTATTTTACATAGGGTCTGCTTATTACTCTTATCCGGATTTGACTAGTTTTTACACGGAGCGATTGCCATCTGACCTCCGCAACCCCAAGGGCGAACCAGTAACTCATTGGATAAGAGCCATTTACTTATCAAGAGTTAACGATTATTATCAGATGTTATGTGATAACAACCGTGACCGACAGCTTAACTTGCTCTCCGAGGCACGATGGGGAGACCTACAGACAAACGCCCAGACCGAGACCGAAATTTAACAAACATCTGCCCGAGCAGGAATCAAACCCGCAACCGTTGAGACTAAAGGCAGACACGCTACCCACAACGCCACAACGGCGTCGGAAAGAAAATCGGCGTAAAGTAACAGACTATTGTTGCGTTTAGTGCGATGAGTGAAAGCACCGGAACCTCATTCCCCACCCCTCTTCACCTTCTACCACCTCACCTCCTTCTTTTTTCCCTTTTTAACCCTTCCCTCATATGATACATTAAGTATCGTAAGCGTTCATGGGTTACGATGACTCCTCACCATCAGGCGGACTGATGCTTGTTTACCAACCATCATGAAATAAAAAACATAATCATATTTGGATGCAAATAAGCAATACAATGTCAACCCACACGAATGTCATTTTGAGAAAAACGCGTTTGAAAATTTTTAACAACTTGCTTTTTATAATTTTTTTTATGTATTGGTCAAGTTTTTGGCAATTTCAGATTTATGTAAGTTATTTTACTTATTTTCACATAAAATAAGTATACAAACTGCATATTTCGTATATAATATAATCCAAAACTTTTAACATAATACATAAATTGCATGATTAAAAAATGGCTTTTTAGAAGTTTCAAAGCTTAAAACCCTACAAATATTAAACAAAAATGTTTTTCAGCCATTTACCAACGCTTCTGCATATATAACTCAGTTTTTTCAATTTTGTGGGTTGACATGGTATTGCTTATTTACGTCCATTTGACACCACTAAGGAACAAATGAGCCAGCGTGATGGTAAGCGGTTGTCGTAGCCTATGAGCGCTTGCAACCTTTCATTTGTACGTGTAACTCACGCGTTGTCAACCTCGAGATATTGCTTCTTAAATCTTATGTACACAGTTACTTCTCAAGCTGCAGTGTCCTTCAAGCCGAACAAGAATATAAAATACACTGCATTGGGATAGAATATCTGACTCTGAGGTGGTAAATAATTCATACCAATGCCAAAGAAGCCTCAATAGCTCAACGGCAGAAGGGCCGACTTCGCTCCGTTAACGCGAGAGTCGAGGGTTCGATCCTGACCCCTTGGGCTATTGTCGTACCCACTCCTAGCGCAAGCGCAGAGCTTATTTGGAGGGACAATAGGAATATTAGTAATGCCTTGAAAAAGCATTGCTAATATTCTTTAAAAAAAAATAAAAAATAAAAAAATAAAAAAAGGCGATGGTTAATAAAGACAATGAGAAGTTGTAAATATATTTATTTGCAGTGTTGCAGTTATCTGTGATCGTACTGTGTACTCTTATAATTCTTATTTCTAATAACTAAAATTTTGCAAAACTATTATTTTTTTATAATTTTTCATTTCGGCAATAGAAAGTTATTTCTCAAGAGGACGGACGTGATATTATCGTGTAGAAAAATCGCAATTATCAAAACATCCCTGTTGTAAAAACAAGCGATATCGTAAGTTCTTATCGCATTGACATAATAACCTTCGTAAGTTTTGTATCGATATTTCAAAAAAACAATTGAACGCTTTCCTAACTCTTGCGGTTTAATTTTACACAACGCGTTGATGATATAACATTTTTGGTATATAAAAGTGTTACATTAAATTTGAAAAACATTCACATTTCATATAACAATTATTAATACATACAAAAAGCCAAAATGACATCAAAATTAGCCGTTTTTGTTTGTGCTTGCGCGTTTGCAGTACAGGTAATACATAACAAAACTCAATTCATATAAAATAATTAATAATACACGCAATTCAACGTTTTAACCCATGTTATTACTTCATAGACCATCACAGCTCAGTGCCTCGGAGCTTACAATGGACTCGCTTCTGACGCACTAATCAGAGGTGCAGCTGTTAACGCCCTAGGTTGGGACGCTGCACCTTGGGGACCTGCCGCACCGTTAGCGTACGCTGGGGCTCCCTTGGCCGCTCCTTGGGGAGCTGTTCCATACGCCGCTGAAATCGGACCTTGCGGACCAGCTCTATTCGCTCCATCCAGCGGTGGAAGCTTCACGATCACCAGCGCTTCACCCATTGCTCCCACAGGAATAACTATAACATCTGAAAATGCCTACGAAGGACCTCTCGTTATATCCGGCACCCTTCCGTTCTTGGGAGCCGTGGCTATGGAAGGTGCTCTACCAACAGCCGGAGCTGGTGCTATCAACTATGGTTGCGGGAACGGCAATGTTGGTATCGTTAGTGAGGATCTAGCTGGTTACAACGCGATCGGCCCACTTGGCTATAGAGCTGAAATCGCCGGACCTGCGTTGGGCTACAATGGTTTCGCTGGACCTTTGGGTTATGAACGCATCGGCTACGGTGGTTGCGGTGCTTATTACTAAGTATATACATATATAGCTAAAAATAATTATTTTTATTGTTATATAATTATGTTTAAATATGTTTTATAAATATATTGGCCGATTTTATTATTTTACTTTTTTATTTATTCTTTGATAAGTTTAATGGTCTCGTGGTAAGTAAGAAAAATGACAGACATTTCAATTTTTCAAAATTGGGAATATATCTTTTGACGTCTTTGCATTATTGGGATGCTAATGTATCCTATCAGCATTTCATAAAGTCTTTATAATATATTATGTACAACCAATGGTAAGAAAAATCCGGCCAAATACGAGACATTCCGTTATCACGTTTATCACGTTTCTTTTATGCCCAAGCCATTTAATAGTTATTACTAATATTCCTACTACCTCTCCAAATAAGCTCGTAACGCGTTAGGTGTGGGTACGACAATAGCCCAAGGGGTCAGGATTGAACCTGCAACTCTCGCTTTAACGGAGCGGAGTTGGCCCACTAGTCGTTACACTATTGAGGCTCTTTTTATTTTTGAAATTAAATTTGTTTTTATTATATACTAGCGGCCCGCTCCGGCTTTGCACGGGTATAAAATATATAGCCTATGTCATTCACTGAAAAAATGATTAAAATCGATCCAGTAGTTTTGATTTATTCATTACTCCCCGTGGCCCGCACGCGTTAAATGTAATTATTTACGAAATCGCAATAGAAACCTCAAAAAAAATTTTTTTTCTCCACTATTTTATGGATTATACATATAAACCTTCCTCTTCAAGCACTCTATCTATTAAAAAAACCGCATCAAAATCCGTTGCTTAGTTTTAAAGATTTAAGCATACATAGGGACATAGAAAGCGACTTTGTTTTATACTATGTAGTGATAATAAAAGGTAGAAATATACAATCTATGAAAATTCCATCTATTTAGCTATACAGTTTATGAGATACAGCAAAGAGTACAAATAAATTATTATTTGTACATAATTATATCAATTACATTGTTTTCACTCGACTTCAAAAAGAATTGATAACCCACTATAAGTTATCAATTCAACTACACTCGCAAGGTTACTCGATTACTCGAAGATAGCTCGACTGATTTTGATAATTCTAAGGTAATTTATGTAGCTCCTCCAGTACTCACTGTATAATGCTATTTTACATCGATATTATCAAAATCAAAATTATTTCAAAATCAAAATTAATTTTATTCAAGTAGACTTTTAAAAAATACCTTTGAATAGTCAAACGCTACCGACGGTTCGGAAGGTTGATTCTATCGAGAAGAACCGACAAGAAACTCGATGTTTTTTACAATTGTATTCTTTATTATAAAATTTGGTTCTTGAATGAGATCCAGCAATATTAAGAGTCCCAAGAATTTTTATCGGAAAAATATTCCTCTAACGAATAATAGCCTTCATTGATAAGTTTATTTTTTATGTAGATTTGGAACTTGCTTGTTGGCAGTTCCAATAAGCAATCTGGAATTTTGTTGAAAATGCGAATACCTAGCCCCTTAAAAGAATTACTGACTTTACGCAGACGAAAGCTATGATTACAAAGTTTATTTTTGTTTCTAGTGTTAACTGAATGTATATCACTATTTTTGCTAAAAGACTTTAAATTATTCCTAATATATAAGAGGTTAGAATAAATAAATTGTGACACCACAGTAATTATACCTATATCCTTAAAAACATCTCTTAGAGAAGCCCGCGCTCCTAAATTATAAATTGCCCGAATTACCCTTTTTTGAAGAATAAAAATAGTATTAATGTCAGCCGCCTTTCCCCAAAGAAGGATACCGTATGACATAATACTATGATATATAAGCTGTTCCCGTATCTTTGTTTTCATATTAATTTTAATAATTACTATGATATTACCAACTCATTTCTTAGGTCGATTTTTATTTGTTATTATTTCTAAGAAAAAAATCCTACAGTTGTTGAGAGATGCTAAATCTACAAACAATAACGTAACTTAATCTGCTTTATACTTTTATTTATCGTTAGAATTTGTTTTACTGTACGTTAGTTTGATATTATTTTTGTATTTTCTTTTTAATAGCTTACAATAATTATAATCAATTACTTTTCTCTTATATTAATTTAATATTATATCGATTAATTATGACATGTAATTATATTTTTATATTTTTATTCTAGCATGAAATAATTTTATTGAATTTATATTTATCGTATTTTACTTTTTTTACTTTTACTGAATGAAATCATTACACTTTATTAATTTTATCGATGTATTTAATTTTATTTACCAAATTGTCCACTATAGACCGCATTAATTAATTAATATTAATATTCTGAGTGATTTTTAGTTTTTAGTTTTGTTGTTTTGTACAGGCTAATTTTATAATGATTGTTGTGGCTACCTTAAAAAGCTACGCACTGTTAATTAAGTACTTAATAATTTAATCTGTATAATTGTATTCAGTGTTGTACTACTGGTGGTCCTAAATAAATAAATAAATAAAGCCCTTCAAATTCTTCATAACGAAGCTACGGAAGCCTTTAGTTTCAACTGTGCGTAGTCCACAACGCACTTGACTTGGTAATTTTTTTCTTTTCTGCACGACCATTTCTCTCCAAGTTGTCCCTTCTTCAAAATCACCCACAAATTTTTACTATTTTTTAATATTCTATAATTTTTATGAGTAGTGTATTGAGCATGACGCTCATATAAAATATGAATCTGAGTTTTACGGTCAGAATTGAATTGGATCTTAATAGAATTAATAAGATAATTGTCTTTCTGAACCGATACGACTTGGGACCCTTCAAGAGAAGAGCCTATTCTTTCCTTAAAGGTCGGCAACGCGCCTGCATGCCTTCTGGTGTTGCAGATGTTCATGGGCGGCGGTGATCACTTAACATCAGGTGAGCCTCCTGCCCGTTTGCCCCTCTTACATAAAAAAAAGAATTGTTACTAAAAGTTTATGGTAAACCAAGGCGCCTAGACAAAGTCACATTTAATTATGTATGGTATAAGCTTTCGAAATACCACTTGAACTGTCGTGTTTGATTGACAATTTCGAAATGGAATCGATACTACGACGTCGAAAGAGATGAAAATAAAATATCAAATAGTTTCCAAAATTTATTTAAAAAAATTACTTATTAGATAAAATTTTGATTCAAAAAAAATTAGTATAGAGCACCGCATCCGCCATATCCGATACCATATGGGAGTCCAGCGTAACCAGCTTCGTAACCAAGGGGTCCGTAACCGTTGTAACCTAGAGGTCCGGCTAATTCTCCACGATAACCTAGAGGACCAGCGAGATAACCTGGAGCAACGATGTCCTCATTCAGAATGGCGACATTGCCATTACCACAGCTGTAAGTAACAGCACCAGCACCAGCAGTAGGTAGAACTCCTTCTAAAGACACAGCAGCCAAGAATGGTAGAGCACCAGTGACGGCTAGGACTCCTTCGTATGCGTTTTCTGATGTCATCGCAACACCTGTGGGTGCAATTGGTGAGGCGCTGGTGACGGCAAGACCACCTCCATTAGATGCGATAAGATTGGCTGGTCCATAGCCTGCCCATTCAGCGCATGGGCTGACAAGTGGCCCAGCAGCCCAAGGTGCAGCAGCGTATGCTGGAGCTCCCCATGGACCAGCAGCTCCCCAAGCCAAACCATCAGCTAAGCCATTGTAAGCGCCAATACATTGTCCAGAAATATTCTGAAAAATAATCAAATTATTAATATTTTCTGAGTTTTATTATATAATAAATCTACAACTTCTTATTTCGAATTAAGAACTGCATACTTCTATAATCAACTTATTTTTTAAATTTTAATTTTAATTTTTAAAACCTAATGTCAATTCAGTTTATCTATTTCTATTAATTTCTTTATTTTGTTAACATATTTATAAATTGGTAATATTTTCTCGCAATTAATTATTACTATGATAAATATTATTAATAAAATTATTTTAACCTGCACTAAAATAGCGACAACGCAAGATATTAAACAAACTTTAGCCATCATTATAACAGGGGAAGTTCTATAATGCTATAAAGATTTAGTTTTTTTGGGTTTTATAGTTAAAAAATATATATTTAGCAACAAATATTAAGAAAATAATATCTATTATGTAAATATACGTGCTTTTAACTGTAGCAGTAATCTAAGATAAAAGTTTAATGTGTCAATATGATAAAAAAATAATGGTTTATTTATCGTTAAAAAATGTATTTGTAAAAACTATTACAAAAGATTTTATCTTTTAAATTTCTATTTATCTATATTTAATTTAATTAAATATCACGTAGTATGTAAGCAATGAAATAATATAATTAGTGAAACAATCTGGTTCATTGTAAGTATAAAATAAGTCTAGATATGTGACATATATCACTCCATTTTGACATCCGTAAAAAACAAACATGTCTGCCTTTACCGTCTTCTTACTTTGCGTTCAAGCTTGCTTGATCCATGTAAGTAATTTCTTTCTTTTTTATATATTTAATATAAAGTAGAAAATATTATTTTATTATTTGCTTTTTAGTTTTGAAGTATTTTTTTTCTATACATTATTTTACTTTATACTTTTAAGTTACGAATTTAACAAACCAAGTGGCCAGTATGATTTTCGACGGCTTCCCTGCATTTCTCAACGATGGCATCACAAGATCCTTATGGTACCACCCTTGGTATATCTCCTTTCCAAACTAAAAATATAATCAAAATCGGTTATTAAAAGACGAAATTTTTCGCGAACACACACAAACAAAAATAAGGTTGAATTGAGAAACCTTCTTTGATTAAAATTTGTTAAAAACAATAGTGACGAAGTAACGCGGCTTACGGATAGTATGATTTATTAGAAACCGTCACGTAAGGAAAAACCGTCACGTAAGGAAAGACCCTACTACAAGCAAATAATCACACGAGCAAGCTCTCTGACTGTCCCTATCTCTCTCTATCTTATTGGTTATACGATAAAATACATTTGTTTTATTTGAAATTTAAAATTGTAATAACAAATACTTCCTGTTTTATAAATTACGTATACGTAAAATGGTGGCAAGAATGATAAAAATGCTAAATTTCGCCATTAAACTACAAAATTCTGATTCTTTAGGCAAAAAATGTTGCTATCTGGCTAGCTACTATAATTTTTTTCACTTCACCCTAAAATAACATGGTTTTTTATTGAACTAAATTATTTTTTCAGAATGTTTACAGCCAGTGCGCAGGTGTCGGTCCGTATGGTATCGGATATGGCCCTGGAATTGGTATTGGCCCTGGAATCGCTCCAGGTGTTATCGGAGCAGGAGTCGCTCCAGGATATCCGGGTATAGTCCCATCTCTTGAAGTACCCTTCGCTGCTGGGTACGGTGGTGCTGGTATAGGTGATGTTGCTGTCGCTGGTGAGATGCCAGTCGTTGGTACCACGCTGGTCGCTGGACAGGTACCAATCCTCGGTGCTGTGCGCTTCGCTGGTGACCTACCAGCCGCTGGTACTGTCACCATCGCTGGCAGCTGCGGCTGTGGATGTGGCGGTCCGTTTCTTTACTAAAATGTTTTAAATATATTCTCGTTGTATAGTGTAATTATAAATATATTTAAAATGTAAAATGAAACTGTATTTTCTTTGACTCCTATTAATAGAAATGAATCTAATGGATGCTATCAGTACAATTGATTGTCTTAATCAACAACAATAACAACTACTACAAAGCTCAACTCAAATTACTGGGCAGAGAAGATTTAAGAACCAATATCTCGAGGTTGGCAACGCGTGATTGGCACCTACTTATGGTGTTGCGCTCATAGGCTACATTACCATCAGGTGGGCCGTATGCTTGTTTGCCAACTTAGTAACATTAAAAAACTTATAAAGATAACTACCACTACCGCCACCACTACTAATACTGCTACCACTATCAATACCACTAACGCTACTACTACCACTACCACTAATGCTACCACTTTGTTATAAAAAATGATCTACCTTAACAATCTACTGCTCTGTTAAAAAAGAGATTCAAATCGATGTTTTAAATATATAAATTAAAACGATTCTATGAATCAAATAATTCAGAATAAAGAAATCAGAACGCGTGATACTAATAATAATAATTGATCAGTCCATTTATATACCGCCGGTGGAATTTCACCATCGGACATCGCGACAAATCTCTAAATTCCTTACCCCCTCGATGTCTGGAAATCCACAACAGCGCGATTTAGAAGACATTTTCTTCCTCACACAACAAATCTGTGAAATCTACTTCTGCCGGCGGTAATGCCTTTTTCCAGGTATATCTAATATCCCTATTGCCCCTCCAAATAAGCTCGAAAGTTGCGCTAGGAGTGGGTACGACAGTAGCCCAAGGGGGGTCAGGATAGAACTCGCAACTTTCGCGTTAACGCAGCGGAGTCGGCCCTTTTACCATTGAGCTAAGGAGGCTTCAAACCGAAACTTTCAGAACCGATACAACTTCAAGAGAAAAACGTATTCTTTCCTTAAAGGTTGGCAACGCACCTGCATTCCCCTATGGTGTTGCAGATGTTCATGGGCGGCGGTGATCACTTAACATCAGATGAGCCTCCTGCCCTCTTACTTTTTTTTTTTTTTTTTTTTATGTTAGAAGTTGGCAAACAAGCATACGGCCCACCTGATGGTAAGTGGCTGCCGCAGCCTATGAGCGCTTGCAGCACCATTAGTAGGTGCCACTCACGCTTTGCTAACCTCGAGATATTAGTTCTTAAATCTCGTTCGCTCAGTAATTTCACTAGCGTACAATGCCCTTCAAACCGGAACACAGTAGTGCCTAAACACTACTATTTGGCGGCAGAATATTGGACACTGCGGTGGTACCTACCTAGCCGACCTCTTGCAACAAAAGACCTACCACCAGTGTGACTGACTGCACTGGTGGAATAATCTCTGCTGTGACAGAGGTTATCCCAACAGCGGGCGATGGGGTCGTCACATCCCGACGCCTTTGAAATTACTGTCATCTCTTATCAGTGATAAAATTATAATAAAGCTTCTTCTTATTCTTATCGAGTGGTTAGTGGCCAACCTAGTGTCTAGAGTTGAATAATAAGGCTTAAACTAAAAAAAAACACAGCTAAACAAAATGTTTAGTAAGCCTTATTATATATTTTATTTATATTTCACTGTTTCCAGGTTTTGTGTTGTGTTCTGGTCAGAGTTGCTTGTTGTGTGGTGTCTGCGTTTCCTGACCCTCGACACACTATTACTATCCTAATGGGGCTGTGTGTTTACGTTTCATAGTAAAAGAATTTTTATAAAAGATTTAAATAAATCACAGACACGCTAACTTGCGAACAAACATACATACATAAAAATAGTAAAAAGTAAAAAATAAGTAAATTTAAAATAAATATTTATCAAAACTCCACTGCCGTCTGTAATCCGACATGCGAAAGATGAAAAAAATTGAGGCTATGGAATAAAAGCACTTTAAATATATATATTTTAATGTAAATGTAAATGTACATTTTAATGAAAAAAGTGCATGCTACTGAGTCAAAGCTGATATACCTTACATTTAAACTTGATTTATTGTGAAACGTGATTCAATATGGAACAAAACCGCGTCACATAAATTTTGTAGATATTATCGGAGATTTCGCTACATACCATTCCGCAACCATTTTTTAAATCAAAAAGTTGTTGTATTGAACATAGATGCATATGTTTCGGTCTGAGTGTCTTTGGCATTATGAATGTTTCCGGACCCCCGACACAGGATATAACTATCCTAATGGGGGCCGTTGAGTGTGTAGCGTTTATTTATATTTTGTATCTCGAAGCTCCCACGGGAACGCAAAATATTTATATCAGACACATGACAGGAAAGCATAATTAATTATTTATTAATTTTGCCATCAACATATTCTGTCGCTGGAATTGTGACTCAGGAGCCACGAGTTGTGCGAGCGTACATAATTGTGTTCACTTTGCTTATCATTGCTGTATATGCTATTCAATATCCGGAGCAGTACAAGCGCAACCAGCAATGTAATATGAGTCTTACGGTATCGTCGTTCTGTGTGTAGTGATAGCATGGGCGGGAGAGATCTAGCGGCGAGGAGACACGTGTTTCGTAAGTAATAAGAGACTTTTAATATTTCTAGTGCCTTATTATTATTTTTTACAGAATATAAAAATGCTTTTTCAAGGCATTACTAATATCCTTGTGTCCCTCCAAATGAGCTCGAAGCTTGCGATAGGAGTGGGTACGACCAAGTGGGTTAGGATCGAACCCGAGCTATTTAGGCTTTAAATTAAAACTTCTGTGGTTTTTTATAGGTATTTGTAATTTGTTTAACGACATATCAAACAAAAATATTAATTAATACATAACGTTTTTTAATTTCTTAATACATTACATAACATAAATAATAAAATTAATAAATCCCTCCGCACCCCCTGTATCCGTAGCCGGGACCCATCACTGCATCATATCCGAAAGGACCAGCAAAACCATATCCTATCTCAGCTGCTGGTCCAAAACCGTATGGTGTAGCGAAGCCGTTAAAATTGGGAGTAATATCCTCGGTTACCATAGCAACGTTGCCGTTACCACAACCATAGTTAATCGCACCAGCACCACCAGTTGGTAGTGCACCTTCCATAGCTACAGCTCCCAAGAATGGTACAGTGCCGGCAACAGCAAGAGCACCTTCATATATATTATCAGATGTCATAGCAACGCCAGTTGGAGCGATAGGTGAAGCGCTGGTGGTGGCGAGACCAGCGCCGTTGGATGCTGCGAGGGTGCCAGCTCCGAAGCCAGCTGCCCATTCAGCGGTGGCATATGGTGTGGTGGGAACAGGTGCGGTTGCCCATGTCGCAGCGGCGCATGGAGTTCCCCACGGTGCGGCATCCCAAGCCAAGCCATTGGCAGCACCCCAAGCTAAGCCATCAGCAGCGAAGTTGTATCCGTTGCCAATATACTGACTGGTAATACACTGTAAAATAAAATAATACATTATTAGTACTTTTGATATGCAGAAAACTTCACTCAATTGAATCAATGAATATATAATTAATAATAATTAATTTAAAAATTGGAAACGGACGGCGTTATAGAGTCAAAATAAAATTGAAATCATTGGAACCTTTTTTGACACCAATTAATTGTGTCCACAACAAGCTTTTATTAAATTGTTGACTAGTCTTTCTTTTGTCTACAATACAGAAACTTCAATATACTCAAAACCAAAAACTTTTATAAAAATATCAGTTATATAAAAATAGTCACATTTTAAATAGATTTTTACCTTTATAAATAAAGCTTGAGCACAAAAGATAAGAAAAATTTTTGCGGCCATCTTGTTTTAGTGTCGTACTTAAAACGATTAATGACTTCACACGAAAAATCAGTAGTTTTTATAGCAATTAAAAAAGACGATTTCATACGTTATGTCACCGTTTATAAAATTGATTAATTACATAATTACAAATGTAATGCAGTTAGGTCATTGCTTATAAAACTTTGATTGTGTCAATTTGATAATGATTACGAGAAATCGTGATAAAATGTGACTTATATATAACAGGTATATGTGACATAGGATTATTAAGTATTCTACTTGTATAATAAAACATGTCTATCTACGCTTTTATTTGCCTTTGTGTTCAAATCTGTTTAGTACAAGTGAGTTGCAATATTCTATAAATCCTTTAAAGTTAAGACAAGCTGTGTCGCCAGTTTCGCTCTAGTCTTGTACAGAATAAAATAATAAATAAACGCTACACACTCACGCCCCCATTAGGATAGCTATATCCTGTGTCGGGGGTCCGGTAACATACACAATGCCTGTATGGTAAATACAAACTACTCCGAGTGGGAAGCAAGCCCAAGGGCTTTTAAAGGCGTCGGGATGTGACGACCCCATCGCCCGCTGTTGGGATAACCTCCGTCACAACAGAGATTATTCCACCAGTGCAATCAGTCACACTGGTGGTAGGTCTTTTGTTGCAAGAGGCCGGCTAGGTAGGTACCACCGCAGTGTCCAATATTCTGCCGCCAAATAGTAGTGCTTAGGCACTACTGTGTTCCAGTTTGAAGGGCATTGTACGCTAGTGAAATTACTGGGCGAACGAGATTTAAGAACTAATATCTCGAGGCTGGCAACGCGTGAGTGGCACCTACTAATGGTGCTGCAAGCGCTCATAGGCTGCGGCAGCCACTTACCATCAGGTGGGCCGTATGCTTGTTTGCCAACTTCTAACATAAAAAAAGCCCGACATTGTAATTATTTTTCTATACAAATAAATAAAATTAAAGTGTCTGTTTGTAATTTAAAATTAACAGCGTGTATAAATAAACCTACTTTTAAAATGTTTGTCTGTTTGTTCCGGCTAATCTGTGAAACGGCCGGATTTTAACGTAACTTTTACTGATAGATAGCTGATGTTTTAAAGAGTAACTAAGGCTACTTTTTTTTTTCAGAATGTATACAGCCAATGTTTAGGACCAGTCGGACCTCTTGGAGCTCCATATGGAATTGGACCAGGTATTGGTCCAGCAGTTGCAGCTGGCTTAGCCGGTCCCTATGGCTACGGACCAGGTCTTGCTACACCGTACGGTCTAGCTCCAGGTGCTGTTGAACTTGCCGCGATTGGACCATACGGGATCGGACCAGCAGTGGAGATCGGTGGTTACGGTGGTGCTGGTATAGGTGATGTTGCAGTCGCTGGTGAAATGCCAGTCATTGGTACCACTCTCGTCGCTGGACAGGTGCCGATCCTCGGTGCTGTGCGTTTCGCTGGTGACCTACCAGCCATTGGTACTGTCACCATCGCTGGTAGCTGCGGTTGTGGTTGTGGCGCACCTTACTATTACTAAGATACTAGTATTAATAAGATACTATTAATAGAATAATGTGTACGTTGTAAAATGTTAATAAATGAGTAGTTTTTTAGATTTTGTTATATTTTTTACATCCTTTGAGATATATTAATAATTTTTTTTGCCTACCGACTTAGCAGGACTAACCTTGGCCGCCACTCCTTAATTCCCAGAATTAGCCGAACGTACAATGATTTTATTGTTAAAGATACGTCCATTGATATATTTAACGACAAACCAACTAATTTCAAAAAGAAGTTAATAAAATTACTTGATTAGCTAATAGCAGATTCTGTTTGTTAGACACCTACTGTCTCCTGAGCTACCGTTTTGTATTATGAATAGTATATCTGTATTGTTCCTCTTAAATTAGTGATAACAATTTTTTATAATACTTTTGTTAACATGACTCTTCTTTTTACCCAACCATAACTTGCATTCTATTGTAACTTAACTTAATGTTTTCCGTACGACTTGTTTTAACTTATTATGCACGCTATAACTACCTATAATTGGAATTGTATGTTTATTTAGCACTTAAGTTTTACATTGTATTGTTCATACTACATATAATTCTGTTGATAGTGTTTTAAAATAAAATATAAAAAATATAACACATTCATAAAATAATGTTAAATTATAAATGAAAAATATGTTGATCTTTTTCATCGTATTAGGTCAGAAACGAAGTTCCTAAGGTTGTTTCTTCAACTCCGAATGTAATTCGAAATGAAATCTGTATATTTAAATAGGTTATATGATGAAAAGAGACAGGGACAGAGAGAGAGAGAGAGTTGCGCACCCGGCTGCGCACTCACTGGCTCGTGTTTTCTTGTATTGTAGTAAGCTCGATACACACAGGCACACACAAAATACGGCATTTCGTTACGTGACGATGTCTACTCAAGCGCACTAACCGTTAACCCTGTTTAGGAACTTCGTTCCAATAAATAGCGTATTTAAAACGTTGTCTTTGTCGGTAAAACCAACAAAAATATTAAATACTAATTCTTTTTTCATTTTTTTATAATGCTTTATTATATAAAGTATAGATATAGACTATTATACAATAAAAACATATTGCCTTTTTTATTTCATCTTTCACAGCTACAAAAGAAAAAATTACAATATATTAAACATCAATGCATTACAAAAAACTACACTTTATAGTGTGTTGTCTTCTGCTAGGGCTTCACGCTTGTGAATAACGATTTTAATACAGACTTTGAACCTCCATTTCACACCTCCACGAGTGGAATTGATAATGTTAAAACATGTGTTTCATTATCTTTAATTGTTTGCCTAAAAACTTTCATGCTTCTAGTTTCAAAAATAACTTCCCGTACATACAAACATCTGCTCCGAGCGGGAACCGCACTCGCGACCTGTGAGTCTTAAGGCAGGTTCGCTAACGTCACAACGTCGTCATACAACCATTTTAGTACCATCTAATATAACCTAATAGATAAAACATAAACCCAACGCAAACCTTTGGGCACTTCGAATCTATCTCGTTGTGATTTTAAACTTAAATTCTTGGAATTTGGACTATGGATATAATGCAGCTACAATGGTGGATTTACCCAAGGCTGTAAGGTTTTTAATTTTTTTAAGACAGTGTCGTAGTGAGACAATAATGGATGCGGTTTGATTACTAGGCACAGATCAGCGTGTGTACTAGGTGGGATGCGATTTCATACATTAAAGCCTGGTTGTCCACACGCTGAGGAGATTAATGGGATGCTCTAAGGTTTTTGCCGCCTTTACCTCTACAGTTGTCATGTCTTAGGTTATTTTTAATCCTCCAACCAGTAGTAGGACTGGGATATATGGGTTGATAATGGAAAGAGGGAAATAAATTTTATGCAATTTAATTTTTGTTTCTAATATTTTCATGTCTGTATATTTTTGTGTGTGGTGTGCAATAAAGTATACTATTATTATTACAATTTCGCTGTTTTCACTAATACAAAGTGTCAGAGGGCGCAGAGACCGGTTACCGGTTGGGGGGGCGGCAAACTAGATGTTTTGCTCTATAAGAAGAAGATATATAGAATAGAATATAGAAGTTTGCTACTCGGAATGTAGAATGACAAGTAAGAGGGGAAAGTCATTGGCAGATTTCTACCTATAAAACATCAGAAAACCGTCATGGAGAAATCTTTTTGATTTCTATAAGGTAGCAAAAACAAAAACTGGTCCCAAAATTTGCCGCCCCAAAAATCTGCAGCTCTAGGCTCAAGCCTACTCAGCCTGCTGCTGTAAATCCGCCACTGCAGCTGACTGACTCGAATGATCTGACCTTTACGTCTATAAGCCGCTCAACAGCAGTAAAAGCCGTTAAGTAGCGTTGTGACTTAGTAAGTTCGTTATCCTTCCAGTAAATGGAAGTCAAGGTGCTTGTTGAGCGTGATCAGCTTGAAATGCTTACAGGTGAAATCTTAACGCTTTTATTATTATTACTTTACTTTCATTACTTTTTATTTTTTTATGTTTCAAATGTTTCTATGTTTCTATGTTTCACCTCTGTGAGTTAGTCTTTTTAAAAAAATATTAAATTTTGAACAGTTTTCTTTACGACGAGGCATTGCAAAATGCTGTGTGCTGGTTTAGATATTTTTTTACGGAACTCAAAAAAGGAATTTGAAAAATAGGAAAAAATCGGAGTAGAGACATCTGGACTTCAACGGATTTTTCATTGCCTGAAAACACGGATAAAACGACATTTTCAAAAAAGAAACCTAGCTTGTTCGATTTATTGCCCCTAATAAAGTTTTCCGTTTCCGAGAATCAGATAATATATATCAATTTTAATATTAATCAGGTTATATAAGGACTGAGTTATTCACACATGAAAATAATGATTTATAATAAAAACAAAAATTATATTTAAAAACGAATTTAATTTAAAATAGCGATTATCTACTCTTATAATTTATCAGTAATAATAGGGACTTCCACATCCGCAACCGCAGCTACCAGCGATGGTGACAGTACCAATGGCTGGTAGGTCACCAGCAAAGCGCACAGCACCGAGGATTGGTACCTGTCCAGCGACGAGCGTGGTACCAACGACTGGCATCTCACCAGCGACCGCCACATCACCGACACCACTGCCACCGTAACGACCAAGTTCAATGGCTGGTCCGTAGGGTCCAGCACCAAGTTCTAAAGCTGTTGGAGCTAAGCCATAAGGTGTAGCAGCTAGACCCGCACTCAAGCCGTACGGACCAGCTAAACCTGCTGCTGGACCATATCCGAGACCATAACCGGGACCAATTGGACCTGGACCGCCAAGGCACTGACTGTAGGCATTCTAAAAAAAATTATAAATATTTAGTAATGTGATCAAAATTGCATTAATTCATTTTTATATCAGATTCTCTACAAAATTTTTGGGTGACTTTCAACAAGGCATAATTCGGAGAAAAATACAGAATATAATAATAATAATCAAGTAATCATCGAAAGAAGTTTTGAAAAAAATTTAGGTTGAATTTGATGTGATTTTTTGTTTATCATGCGACTATAAAACTCTTTGAGACAATTTACACAGCTCTCATTTGACCTCTTAACGAGCTCTGAACGATGATTTGTCATGGAGTAATCGTTAATCATCGATTAAGAAGTCCTTTTCAACTTTGACATTCAATTAATCAGGAAATGTTTGTAAATAAAAAAAATGTAATTCAAAAAAGTCAATGAAAAAAAAAAATGTTTTGTTTACCTGTATTAAACAAATTTGAATACAGATGAACAAGAAAACGAAAGTAGACATTTTCAATTTAATAAAACTATATTAATACAATCTATTTTTAATCGACATATTATATACATTAAAAAGCTTTAATTACAAAATAATTATCAATTTGACACAATAAAGTGTCCTAATCTTATATTACACGACTTTCGGAAATAAATTTTGTAATTTTTATCAAACATTGATAAACTAAAACAAAATGTATTTAAAGTATGCTTTTTATTCAATTTAACCTTATACTTGACAACGACATAACAACAACGCCATTTAACAACAACAAATATTTATGTTAAAAATGTTAACTAAAGCAATTTTCGTATTTGCTGTTCAAGCTATTTTAGCTCAGGTATGTAGAAATGTTTATAAATAATATTTAGTTTTAATTTCGCTATAGATCGCAATTTAACACGTTCAATTGAAGTGCTTAGATACGATAGACGGAAAAACTTGTTTTATTATTTCTTTCCATTAAGACGGAATCAAATTTTAGGCCGCACAAAGGCTGTCCCCTTTAATTTTTGTGTGCGTTTATTTATTTATTTACTAGCTTCGGCCAGTGGCTTCGCCCGTGTGAATAACGATTTTAATACAAACTCTGAACCCCGCCACCCCTCTTTGATAAACTTTGTATGTCACATTTATATCGAATCAACAGCCTAAAAATAAGTTTCAACATTGTAGCTCCAAAAACGATGCCACCACAAACCCTCTCAATCTTTTTTGCATTAAAAAGTAGCCTATATTATTTCTCAGACTCTAGACTATCTATGTACCAAATTTCATTTCAATCGGTTTAGTAGTTTTGGCGTGAAAGTGACAGACAGACAAAAAGACAGAGTTACTTTCACATTTATAATATTAAATAAAAATTTACTCAACTTTTTACTCACTAAAACCCAACGATACGCCTGGATCATAGGGCGACGCCACGAGCTCCATTGCGCCATCAGGGAAGGCCCGGTACCGATCGTCAGCAAAGGGAGCCCTAGAACTACCGAGTCTAACTTTACATGAGATTGTTTCACGAGGGCTGTCCCCTAACTTGACTGACTTCATAATTCAAATATTCAAAATAAAATAAAATATATAATATGTATTTTTTAAATTTTACAAGTTGGCAAGCAAGCATACGGCCCACCTGATGGTAAGCGGGTGCCGTAGCCTATGAGCGTGCGCAACACCATTAGTAGGCGCCACTCACGCGTTGCCAACCTCGAGATATTGGTTCTTAAATCTCTTTTGCCCAGTAATTTCACTAGATACCGTGTATTTTAAACTGAAACACAGAAATGGGAAAATTGCTTGGCGCAGAATATCTGACACTGTGATAGTATAATATTAGCCGACCTCTTGCAAATATCAGGCCTGAATTAAAATTTTCGTAATTTTTCCTTTTAGATCTCATCCACACAATTCATTGGCGCGTATGATGGCTTGGGTTGGGGACCAAATTGTCTAGGTGCAGGTCCCTATGGAACACCTGCTCCTTGGAATGCTGCAGCACCTTATGGTGCCGCTTCATGGGCTGCTGCCCCTTGTGCTGCCACACCCTACGCTACCGCCGAATGGGCAGCTGGTTACGCACCCGCAACCCTTGCTGCTTCAAATGGCGGTGGTTTTGCTGTAACCAGCACTTCACCTATCGCTGCTACCGGCGTCGCTTTTACATCAGAAAACGCATACGAAGGTGGTCTAGCAGTGACTGGTGCACTTCCATTCTTGAGTGCTGTAGCATTAGAAGGACCTCTGCCAACTCTCGGTGGCGGTGGAGTTTCCTACGGCTGTGGAAACGGAAACGTCGCCATATTGAATGAGGATGTTGGTTTAGCTGGCTACAACGCTTTTGCTGGTCCATACGGTCCATATGGTCCAGCAGAGTTTGGCTACGGTTATGGTTCGCCTCTGGGCTACGAAGCCGCTATCGCTGGACCCGGATACGGATACAGAGGATGCGGATATGGAGCATTATATTAATAGAGTAGTCTTTATTGTTATTAATAAAATAATTTAATAATTAACCTTTTCTTTTTATTTAACAAAAATAAGTAAATTAAGATTTCGGATATAGAGTAAGATCCCAGAGCGATCAGAGATAACTTATTTTCACCTGCCCAGGTATCACAAGGCAAGGTCCAGAAGCATTCAGGTATTCAAAGAACATGAGGCCCTACTGAGGACTGAGGACTAAACGTTTCCTCTATGTGAAAATAAGTTATGTCTGATCTTTTTAGGGTTCCGTAGCCAAATGGCAAAAACGGAACCCTTATAGTTTCGTCATGTCCGTCTGTCCGTCCGTCCGTCTGTCCGTCTGTCCGTCTGTCCGTGTGTCTGTCTGTCCGTCTGTCCGTCCTTCCGTCCGTATGTCATAGTCACTTTACTCGGAGACCATTGACTCAATGTATACGAAATTTACTGAATAAGTGTATTCCATGAACCGCACAATGATTTTGTAATGAAATCTTAAAACATATAAGAATTAAGGGTAGCAGTCCATACATGTAACTGAGTTTTGGAAAAAACAATTTCAATATGTCAACGTGTGAGATATCTTTGGATAGGTCTTTCAAAATGATAAAGAGGTTCGATTTTGACTTTTTTCATTAAGTCAGTAGTTGTTGAGATATAAGCTCCTAAAGTCATAAAATTTGTGTCCCCCCCTCTAACTTTTGAACTATGGGATTTAAAATTCTAGAAAAATTTCAGGTTGTAGAACATCAAATGAACTTTCAACCACATTTGGTTTGAAAAAGGTAGTTCTACAACCTAAGGAGATATACATATAAGCTTTTCCCATAACTTTGTTTTTCATATTACTTTTAATAATTACTTTGAAATTACCAACTTATTTTGCGGCCATTTTTAATTTTTAATTAGGTATTACTTTTAAAGTTCTTAGATTCTTTTAACGCACTTGACTGATAATTTTATGATTTTAGGTCCAGGTGGGGTAGAATTCCTTAATGGGTATGTCTTAATAAATAAATAAATAAACGCTGCACACTCATCGGCCCCCAGTAGGATAGTAGTATCCTGTGTCGGTGGTCCAAGAAACACATACAAGGACAAGGAATGGCGCTGAATTTATAATAACAATATACTATAATATTATATTTTGGTACATGGCGAAGTCTCAAGTGAATGCAGTTATAGAACCTACTTTGTATTAGAAAGACAATATTTAAAAAGTTGTCATTCGAAGGAAGTGTTACATTGATGATAGTGAGATAGTTGCTTCAATATTTCATGATTGAAAAAATCCTTGTCGTACCACGTCAGGATGAATTATTGAAATCCGACATAGTAGTTACAGTGCTGTGCAATTTATTGTGTTATCTAGTAAAGGGATTAAAAGTATTGTTGATTGTAATATTTTGTTTATAAAGTTGGGATAACATCTGTCACAACAGAGATTATTCCACCAGTGCAATCAGTCACACTGGTGGTAGGTCTTTTGTTGCAAGAGGCCGGCTAAGTAGGTAACACCGCAGTGTCCAATATTCTGCCGCCAAATAGTAGTGTTTCGGCACTACTGTGTTCCGCTTTGAAGGGCATTGTACGCTAGTGAAATTACTGGGCGAACGAGATTTAAGAACTAATATCTCGAAGTTGGCAACGCGTGAGTGGTGCTGCAAGCGCTCATAGGCTGCGGCAGCCACTTACCATCAGGTGGGCCGTATGCTTGTTTGCCAACTTCTAACAAAAAAAACCTACTAATGGTGGTGCAAGCACGCATAGGTTACGGCAACCACTTACCATCAGGTAGGCCGTATGCTTGTTTGCCATAAAAAAAAATGATGACATAGATAATATATAAGGAAAGGCTTAGTTTATATATACAGTGGTGTGAAAAAATATAGACTCATAACTAATTATCTACTTTATTAAAAAACAAATGGATATATATTACAATCATTATTATAGATGAATAACGCAAAGAAAGTGTATTCTTATTAGATATAAACGTTTCATATTTTTTTACTTTTAAGGAAATAATTAAGAAATTTCCTATCCCAATGAACAAAAGCTGTGAAAAATTATAAACTCAGAGTCGATTATTTATTCAATAATGTGTCCATTTACCCTTATTTTTAATCACTTCAATTAGTCTATCAGGTATACTATTAACCAACTTTTTTAGGACAGCAGGTGAAATTTCAGCCCACGATGATTGAATTCTTTGTTTAAGTTGTGGAGTATTATTAATTGGCGGTTTCTCTGGGTCATAAACTTTTCTTGCTAAGATTCCCCAAACATTTTCAATCGGGTTTAGATCTGGACTACACGCTGGCCATTCTATTACTGAAACACCGAAGTCGTGAAACCATTGTTTTGTAGACGCGGCACCATGAATTGGAGCATTGTCTTGTTGAAATACTATATTTTCGTCTTCAGTCAAAGTTATGAATGGTAAAAGATAATCGTATAATAGGCTCTGATAATTAGCAGCATTCATAAAACCTTTTCAAAATGCTAATTCTGTTTTTAAACGTCCAGTCATACCGGCCCAGATCATGACTGATCACCACCATGAGCTCTGTGTGACATTATTTTTCTATCAAATCTTAAATCATGCCAATAATATTTACATCCATCAGGACCATCAAAATTGAACTTTTTTTCACCAACGAAAATAACATGTTGCCATAAATCAATTTTTTTAATATATTTTTCTGCAAAATTAAGTCTATTTACGATATGGTGTGGTTTTAAAACTGGTTTAGGAAGTAGTTTTTGATATTTAAACCGTCCGGAATCGGCTGCCCATTTTCTTATGAGACTAGAATCACAGTCTAAATTAAATCTGCGTACCAATGTTGAAGACGATGCTCCGGTCACCGATAGTTCTCTTAAAACAGCGCGTTTTACGGTGGGAGGAAATTTTGCTGGTCGGCCGGGACGCTTCTTTTACCATAATTTTCAACACCCAACTTTAAAAAGTTTTTACTAAGTGTAGTAAAAACTTTTGTGATCTACAAATAGTATCTGCTATTTGTCTTTGAGTTTTACCGCAGCTTCTTAAATCGATAATTCGCTGTTTTTCAATATCAGTTAGTTGTTTACCACGAGGCATATTAAATAAATATAATAGTTAACCAAATTAACTTCAATTACTCGTCACGTATTACGTACGTCGTGAACTTCAAAAATAAATATTAGAATAACGATATCTCTCACTTAGCACGCTTTGAACGCAACTGAGTTTATAATTATTCACAACTGAATGGACTGACTTCGTTCGTCAACGTCACGCATCTTTATGCGGATTGGTCGGCAGGCGAAACTTCAGGGTCATATAACTACGCTTACGTGGTACTAACAATTGACTATTTTGGAAATAAATTTGTTTATTTAAATTGCTGAAAAAATAAAATAATACTTTGAGTCTATATTTTTTCACATCACTGTATATATATAAGGAAAGTTTGAGCGTGGTTTTATATATATATAAGGAAAGGGTTTATATTATATTAACGGTCGGGCCGAAATTTTCTATACTGTATCTTTTTTTTTTTTTTCGGAGTGTCTATTACTGTTGATAGCGTTACCGGTGGGGGGGTCGGGTCTGTAGACCTCAGCCGGTAAAAGATGGACTGCCCGCGCGGGGCACAAGTTGAATCCGTCCACTTCTAGCAGACATGGAAGCTTCAAATTTAGAATATAATTAGTGTTTATTGTATAAATCAAGGAAAAACTAAAATATTTTGTAATATAAGTCCAGTTTTCTAGATACACCAACTGCATAAATAACTTTGTAATCCTATATAAATGTATAAAATTACAAAGTCACATTTACAGTAAATCAATCAGTGTACATGTATAGTATATGCATAATATAATGAAATAATAGGTGTAGGTGGGTACCTAGATAATATACGATTAAATTCAAGAAGTGAAGGTAGAAAAAAGTAGGACTTTCTACAAAAAGATATGAGATCCCATTAAAAACATAAAAGTTAAAAAAAATTGCTAGTCTCATAAAGCAGCTCTTCTACAAAAAGTAGTGATATCTCATGTATAACTACGCCTGAAACTTGGCAGTTTTACGACTCTAAAGTATTTGTATAGAATAAGTGGCCGTGTGTGCTTTGTGAGACTTAATTTTTTTTTACATTTTATGTATTTAATGGGATCTAATTAACTTTTCAAATTATAGTAAATTTTACTATTTTTATCAATGTACAGTTTCACTTCTAAAGAGAGTAAAGATTTTTTTCAGTTCGAAAAAATCTGAGTAAAATTACGATTTGTAAATAATTGTTTTTAATACTATCAAACATAAGTAAATTAATATTTACTAATATTGTAATCAATATCTTATAATCAATAAAAATAGGGACTGCCACAGCCGCAACCACAGCTACCAGCGATCGTGACAGTACCAGCGGCTGGTAGGTCACCAGCGAAGCGCACAGCACCGAGGATCGGGACCTGGCCAGCGACGAGGGTGGTACCAACGACTGGCATCTCACCAGCGACCGCCACGTCACCTATACCAGCACCACCGTAACCAGCAGCTAACTCAATAGCAGCTGCACCCAATCCGTAAGGTCCAGGTGCACCAAGCTCCATAGCCGTTGGTGCTAGACCAAATGGTGAAGGGCCCAGGCCCAGGCCATAAGGACCAGGTACAGCTGCTGGTCCATATCCTAGACCATATCCTGGACCAATTGGGCCAGCACCAAGACATTGACTATATACATTCTGAAACAATAAACATTATATAAATATTGAATATACTTAAAAACATTTAGTAAGCCATCATTAACACAACAGAAAACAGCAAAGCTCTACTTGTCATGGTACACTGTAGTAGAGTCATGCTTCTCCCAGCACAAATGGGCCGGCTCGACTGGGGAATTACTACACTCTCACAGAAAATCGGCATAAATTTACAGTACCAGTTGGTACTGTTGCGTTTCGTGCGATGAGTGAGAGCACCTCAGGCCTAATCTCCCACCCCTCTGTACCTTTTTCCCATCTTACCCTTCCCGTCTTAAGCCAACGCGCATGTGATACTTCAAGCATCGGATGCGTTCATAGGTTACGGTGACTGTTTACAGCCGGGCATAAAAAACCTCATAAAATATACCCTTTCTCACCTGTATTAGGCACACTTGGATGCACAACAACAAGAAGGCAAACGTAGACATTGCGTATGTGTATTATGACGGTAAATAATGATCATATTTCCAAGATCGACGATATATATGACTGAATTGTGTAACCTTTATGACATTGACATAATGAAACCAAGAAACAATGACCCAACTCGATTTAGGGCGTTTACAAGCCAGCGTTTTATACGAGCGTATCAGCCCGGCGAAGCGCTTATAGATGCGTATATGCGTGCATTAGCACACGCGTAGCCCGTATGAGCGTTAACGCGCCTATAAGCTTGTATACGCGCGTTTTTGAATCGTGAATTCAAATTCAAAATCAAAATTATTTTTATTCAAAACGACTTTTAGAAAGTACTTTTGAATCAAGCGTCAAGCTCTACAACCGCTTTCGTAAGCAGATTCTATCGAGAAGAATCGGCAAGAAACTCGATAGTTACTCTTTTTAAATATAATTTATATTCTAAAATTTGAATTACTGATGAGAGCCAGCAAATTAAGAACCCCAAGGTTTTTCATAGGAAAAATATTCGTTTATGAAACCTCTTACGTTGCCTTTAGCTGAATTTTTTTTCAACCTATAGTTACATGTATGGACTGCTACTCTTAATTTTTAAATATTTTGTTATTTAACTACCAAACCCTGTAGCGGTTCATAGAATACACCTATTTACCAAATTACATATGGATATAGCCAATAGACTCCAAGTAAAATGACTGTGACATACGAACGGACAGACGGACATGACGAAATTATAAGGATTCAGTATTTCCTATTCTGCTACGGAACCCTAAAAAACGCTAGTCTGAAACCCTTACACTAAATTCAAGCGTAAAACCTTTTGTAACAATTATCACATAACATAGATAAGCCATGTATGATATGTATAAAACGATCGAATCGCTTCAATAATATCATATTACGAATCAAACACGTAGAAAATCATATCAAAATGGTGGTCAAGAGAATTCTTCTTTTCTTTTCTCAAGCCTTACTTATCCAGGTAAATAGTTTTTATTAGATTTCTCAGATTCGATACTAATAAGTTTGCTAAAGAGCGTATGGCTTGCCTGATGGTAAGCGGTCACAGTAGCTTAGACGCTTGCAATACTAATTACAAGACTGTCGACACATGGGAAACAGGGGACAGAGAATGGAAATAAAGGATAAGTGGTGGGAGTTTGGGTATTCCCACATTTTTTTTATGTTACAAATTGGCAAACAAGCATACGGCCCACCTGATGGTAAGTGGTAGCCGTAGCCTATGAGCGTTTGTAGCACCATTAGTAGGTGTGATGCACGCGTTGCCAACGTCGAGATATTAGTTATTAAATCTCCTCTGCCCAATAATTTCACTAGCGTACAGTGCCCTTCAAACCGGAACACAGTAATACCTAAGCACTACTATTTGGCGGCAGAATATTTGACATTGTGGTGGTACCTACCTAGCTGGCCTCTTGCAACAAAAGACCTACCACCAATATGACTGACTAACTGCACTGACTGCACTGGTGGAATAATCTCTGCTGCGACAGAGGTTATCCCAACAGCGGGCGATGAGGTCGTCACATCCCGACGACGGTAAAACTCCCACATATCGAACGAAATGCAACAGTACGAATACTGTTACATGTCAATATAGGGAGGGTAGCACTATCCTTCATCAATCCACTCCATTTATGCTAAATACAGCATTATCTGTTTGAAAGGATGAGTTGGGCTTGAACAATGATATTTTCAAACTCCGAAGATACACTCTTCAAAGTACCATCCATCCAAATTATCTTCGTGTACCTATAGCGCTGTAGGTAGACGTTCGTTTCTGTTTTTTAAACAGTCCAGTTACTTCCAACCGGGATTGAGATTCAGAGGCTTCTGTTTGCCTCCATTCTATTCAATTTTGGATATGTTTAGTTGTGTAATAATTCTATAATGTTATTAAAATGTTAATCACTTTCACATTATAAAATTTGAGAATTAAAACAAAACTTAAAATCAACTTAGTAAGTGGATCAAAATATGGTTATGATAACTGAGGTACTGTAATATAAAGATTTAAAGTTAGGGTATTATATTTTTATTTTCTTAAATTAATTAGATTTTCTTTTTTTCTCAGAGTATCACCAGCCAGTGTATTGGCACTGCGTACAATACCTATGCTGATGGATTAGCCTGGGGAATGCCAGCTAATGGCTTGGCTTGGGAAGGCGCTATGGGTCCCTATGTTCCTTATTCTGCTGCACCTTTCGCTGCCGCACCATGGGCTGCAGCACCATGTGCTACCGCTGAATGGGCAACTGGTTACGCTCCTGCTACCCTTGCTGCTTCAAATGGTGGTGGTTTTGCAGTAACCAGTGCATCACCTATGGCTGCTACTGGCGTCGCTCTTACATCAGAAAACGCGTACGAAGGTGGCCTAGCAGTGACTGGTGCACTTCCATTCTTGAGTGCTGTAGCATTAGAAGGACCTCTGCCAACTCTCGGTGGCGGTGGAGTTTCCTACGGCTGTGGAAACGGAAACGTCGCCATATTGAATGAGGATATTGGTTTAGCTGGCTACAATGCTTTTGCTGGCCCATATGGTCCATATGGTCCATATGGTCCTGCAGAGTTTGGCTATGGTTACGGTGCTCCTCTTGCGTATGAGGCTGCTTTTGCTGGTGCTCCAGCATATGCTGGTGCGTATGGGTATAGAGGTTGCGGATACGGCCCAGTGTACTAAGTTGTTATATTAAGATAATAAATAATATAAGTGTTATGTCTGTGTTTTCATACAATTCCTTCGACAGCTGAACAACGTTTTTTTGGTTTGGTTAAAGATAATCGATGCTCAACAAGCAACCAATGTTTGTATTTGAGCTTTTTGTATTTGCTATGTTAAGTTGACATGAGTTTGATCGACGTTCGAGCAACCTTCGCTATTAGCTAAGATTATATGTGTATTCTAACGTCTATTACTGCTTAGGCAAGACTAACAAAATGTTATTATTATAAATAGTTAAAGAAAACCGTAAAAATGTAATAATATTACAATAAAATAACACATAGAAAGTAGAAAGTAGTAGTCGCGTAAAATAGCATAGACCATTTAATTGGAGCCAACTATGTCAGCTGACAGCTCTCCAAAAGTAAAAAATAACTGAAGCCTAAATAACAAAATCAGAATTGAATTGAAAATAATAAACAATGAAGATTTGTGTGGTAAAATTCATCTATACTATTGGAACGAAGTTCCTTATTTAATTAATTATTTATTTCATAAATAATATTAATACTAATATCTAATAAATAAATAAACAAAAAAATAAACGCTACACACTCAACGGCCTACATTAGGATAGTAATATCCTGTGTCGGGGGTCCGGAAACATACACATTGACAAGAACAAATACACCCAGACCGGAAAATATGCTTGTCCGGTCAATACAAACATCTACTCGGGAATCGAACCAACGACCTGTGATGCAGGCACCAACCATTAAGGCAGGTTCGCTACCGCTGCGCCAAAATGTTAAAAAACTTGAGAGGTGTCAAGGGACAGCCGGATGGAACGAAGTTCCTTTCGATTAATTAGTGAAGGAATTGTAATAAAATTTTATTTTTTTAAGTTATAATAATATTTTTTATTATTAACATTATTTATTATTTACAAAAACCTGTATACACTCAACAAAAATAATCGTCGCGACACCACACTGTTCAATGCGAAATAGAAATGAAAATATCTGGCTTGCTTTCTATAAGAGAGAGAGACAGACAGAGAAACATGCGCACGCCGCACGGCTTACAACTATAGCAAAAAGTGTCGTGACAACTTTTCGTAAAATTTTTTTCCGTCTAGCCCCCTTTCACAACGCGCGATAAGGAACTTCGTTCCAAAAATTTCTAAATTCAGTTTAGTAGGTGAAATCGGAAGAAAATTTATTTTGATTTTACGCATGTACACGAATGTACTCACGCAACATGGTTGTCTCGTGGTCTAATGTTACTGACCCTGCACCACAAGGCTCTCTTCCAATATTATTACATTGAGCATATCTTTGTCCGAGTCGTCTCCATACTTTGATTCTTCCATCATCTGTTTTAAGACAGAATTTGGACTCATCAGTGAACAGTACTTTTCCCGAAGCTTCAGTATCCCAATTCAAGTGCGAACGAGCAAACCCAGACCTAGACCTATAACCTGCGAGCTGGCTGCAAGCTATTCCAGCTGCCTTAAGTCTTCTCCTTATCGTTTTAGTGCTAACTGTCACCGTAGTATTTCCTGTAACTTGTTTCGTACCTCGGGAGAAGTCAAAGTGCGGTTTCTGAGAACACTACTCACAATAAATCTGTCGAAACTCTCTGTTGTTACTCTTTTACGACCTTGTCCTTTACGTCTGCTATACTCTCCAGTTTGCGATTTGCGAAAAGTCACAGACTTGGAAACTCGTAATGTTTTAGCCACTTCATTGTAGTAGTAGTAGACTTTAGACACCTGAACTACGCTAAGATCTAACTACTCAAACTTATGAAGAAATCTCTCTTCAATCAATAATTTCAATCTTCTTCTTATGGATTGGTTAGTGGTCAACCTAGTGTCAGAGTTGTTCAGGTCGCCCGTAGGCCTCTGACTTGACTTATCGACTGTTGTCTAATTGTCAACAGCCGGGACCGACTTTTACGTGCCCTCCGAAGCACGGCGACGCTTGGTTGAAATACCACTATGCGATCACCCATCTAGTGACTGACCGCGCCCAAAGTTGCTTAACCTACCGATCGTTTACCAATCAGCGGGTGCATTCGGCTATGAGCGTCTCAATATAATAATTTATTAATAATTTCAATGTGATGCCAAAAAACGTGCAATTACATATACTACGTATCCAAAAAATGAAAAAATAACTAAACAAACAAATGAAAGTTTTAGGTAAAATTCTATTCAAATTCTTTTTTTTTTTTCAAATTAAAAATCAGTATTTTTTTATACCAGTGTATAGATGGTCAGTACAAAATTATAACTTATTTAATAATATTCTAACTTGTTTTGCGTGCCTCTAAAATGTCCATGAGTATATGTATTAATTCTTGTGTATGTACTTAGCTAACTCATTAACATTGCAATAATTTTTACAAAAACCAATTTTAATGAAATCAAGACTAAATATTACATAAGAGTAATAATCATGTTTTATCTTTTCTTGCCGACTTTTTTATTAAAAGGGTGAAATGAAAATCAAAATTATATTTTGTTTTTGGTTTTATTAAAAAGTTTAAAACTTCTTAGATGAGGGCACCACAGCCGCAACCGCGACCGTAAGGTCCAGCCAAGGGACCGATGCCGTAGCCGAGGGCACTGTAACCGAGAGCGGTTTCAGCACCCAGGGGACCAATACCGTAACCGAATGGACCAGCAATACCCAGAGGGGCGGCCTCTTCAGCCAAGATGGCGACGGCTCCGTTACCACAAGCGTAATTAACAGCACCAGCACCAGCGGTTGGCAGGACACCTTCTAGAGCAACGGTTCCCAAGAATGGCAGAGCACCGGCGACGGCGAGAGGTCCTTCAATGGCGTTTTCGGAGAGAACGGATACTCCTCTTGGTGGGATAGCGGAAGCGCTGGATACTCCAAGACCACCACCGTTGGAAGCTGGGACGTAGGCAGCTTCCACGGCATAGGGAGCAGCAATACCACAACCGCAGGATCCAACACCCAAGGGACCGATGGCAGCGGCAAGAGGAGCAGCAGCCAAGGGAGCGCCCAATCTAGCTCCAATGCATTGTCCAGCGATGGACTGAAAGTAGAAGATTAGGATTATAAATAAAGTCATAAATCATGCTGTTTTTCCAAATAAATTGACTGACTCAATTGGGAAAAAAACTAGGCCTGTAAGTTCTATACCCTACAGAATATGGAAGACTCAGTATGAATCCTTTTTTACAATTTGTTATGATGTGTGAACATTAAATGTGTGTGAGCTTCAGTACCCAAACTAGGCGACAGCCGGTGACTTGGGCACCAGAGTTGTCTTTTATCCAATATCCTTATGCTAGGCAGGGATTAAGATTAATGAAGAATACACCAAAGCTTAATGAAAAAATCATGTGTGTGTGTCAGTAATAATTTTGCCACAAGACCAAACTCCCACACTCTTTGTCCGATTTTCTTTTCATCTCTTTGCATTCCAACAACTTAGGTCAAAAAATACTCATGATGCTACTAGTGAGGACAATTCAGAATATTTATCAGCTAAACTACACATGTAATACGCATATTTAGTAGTAGAACCACGGTTCTCCCAGCAGAAATGGGGCGGTTCGACCGGGGAAGAACTACCCTCTCAAAGAAAATCGATATAAAGTTGCGTTGCATCAGTGTGAGGGCCAATGGTCCAATCTCTCATCCCCCCCTGTGTCCGTCCCACGTATCCATCGAATTGGCAACGTGCATGTGATACTTCAAGTATCGCAAGCGTTCATAGATTCCGGTGACTGCTTACCATCAGGCGTATGCTTGTTTGCCAACCTACATGACATAACAAAGGAATGATTCTCCGCTTACCTGGATGAAGAGCGCCTGAGCGCAGACCAAAAGTACAGCCTTGAACATGTTTATTGTTTGAATGTAAACTTCACAATATTTCTAAGTTTGTATAATTCGCTTTTATACTCAAAGAAATATGGGAAAACTTAGGTTTATCAATTTAATAAATGTTGTAAAATATTTCTTGTGAAAGAAAACGTGGCTAAATTAACACATTATTATCAACTTTGAACAAATATTTTAGCACATATATGTCAATGGCTTATCTTTTAAAAACAATAATTAATTAAAAATAATATCATCGTATTTATTCTACATAAAAAAAAACTGTAAATGATCCCAACCCAAAGGACAGTCTTAGATGTCCATCAGACGCTCATACTCTTGTTCTTCCTAGCATTTTTGCGAGTATTTTGCCCAGTGTAGGCTCTTATCCGGATTTGACAGGTTACTAGTTTTTACATAGACCGATTGCCATCTTACCTCCGCAACTCAAAGGGCGAACCAGTAACTCATTGGATAAGAGTAAATTGCCTATCAAGAGTTTAACGATTATTATCAGATGCTATGATAACAACCGGGACCGATAGTTTGACGTGCTCTTCGAGGCACGGCGGGGAGACGCACAAGGACAAACGCCCAGACCGAGACAGATATTCATAAGATAAATACAAATGTCTGCCCCGAATAGGCATTGAAATTGCGACCATAGAGGCTAAAGGCAGGCTCACCAACACGCCACAACGGTCATCGACGATTCAGACGCTCTTATATATATAAAACAAAATTCCATTGATCATGAATGAATGATCAAATTAGATAAGTAACATTTTTAAGTTTTTCATTAAGTGCAAATTAGGGGTTTTAATACTTATTTTTTTAATTATTATATAAAATTTCCTTCCCTTTTATAGAAATAAAAGATTATTATTTGTAAACTTATTTGCTGGTGTAATTACATTTACATTTTGATGATTTTATTATCGCATGAAAAATGCGTGTTTTGATAGCTTACATAATGAATAATGTCACACGGCAAAAATGATAGCAAAAGTTTGATATATTGCAGAAGTGTTATTTGAGAAACATCATGTCTTAATAAGTTTTCTCCGGCGTCGAGAAGTTACGACCCTATCGCCCGCTGTTGCCTCTGTCACAGCAGAGATTATTCCACCAGTACAATCAGTCACACTGGTGGTAGGTCTTTTGTTGAAAGAAGCCGACTAGGCAGGTACCACCGCAGTGCCAACTCTACAAATGACGATACTATGATACAACTTTTCATCCCCCCTTTCAACCTGATACAACTCTTTTTTGGCTTAAAAAGTAGCCCATGTTTATGATTTAAATCGGTTCAGTAGTTTTGGCATGAAAGCGCGGGAGACAGACAAACAGACAGAATTGCTTTCGCATTTATAATATTACTAGTAAGGATTGCTAATAGAAATTAAAATACATAAGAAATTAATAACGATTTCAAAAACGTCATAAAAATCAACACGTGTTTTCGAATTGCGAGATACTTAGACATAATATTGTGACACTAAATCAATATAAATACACCAGACTGTTTTTAAAAAGTATTGTGTACTCATCCGTTGCATACAAAACCTATAGCCATGTCTTCCTTCGCATTCTTCCTCCTCTGCGCCCAAGCTTGCTTGATCCAGGTAAAAAAACCTCTTTTATAACTTTTAATCATGTTTTTGAGACCACTGCTGGACATAGGCCTCCCCCACAGAGTGCCACAACCAGTCCAGTGCCACCGCCATCGCGAGGACTTCCGCAACCTTTATCATTTATTGGGACCATCTTAATCCAATTAAATTATAAGTGGTACTTACTAACTGCGCTGGCTCAGTGACCCAAAGCAAACGCTCATAGCCCACTGCACTCACTGATCGGTAAACGATCGGTAGGTTAAGCAACGGGTGATCGCGTAGTAGTATTTCAGCCGAGCGTCTCCGTGCTTCGGAGGGTAAAAAGTCGGCCCCGGCTGTTGACAATTTGACGAAAGTCGATAAGTCAAGTCAGAGGCCTATGGGCGACCTGAACAACTCTGACGCTAGGTTGGCCACTAACCACTTTATACGAAGAAGAAGTGATCAAAGAGGATCTTGGCACACCAACACCAGATGAAGCCACTTGTCACAGTCCTGCACCGCCACACCAATCGGTTCTTTCTAGGACGTTCAGGTCCATTGTAACTCAATCGTTCCAGCGACCGTCCTGGTTGACCGCCCAGATATCATCATCTTTATAATTTTTGTTTTGTTTAAGTTTTGGTTATTAATTATTATTAAAAAACTCAAAACTTACTCCAGAATTAACTATTATTTCTTTTAAAATAGAACTCCTCAGTTGAACATGGTATGGCCAGTACCTTTTTTCCTTTTTATATCTATTAAATTGGCAAACTGTGTGCCAGGAGTTGATGTACAGACATTGGTTGCCCATTTAGAACCATTAACAAAACGGAACGTTTTCGCTACTACTTGACGTACCCAGATTCCTTATGAAAACAGGAATTCTCTGCTACTCACAGACCATAACCCACTTCAAACAAATCAGGTCTATAAACATCTTGATCATTATTATTTGTTACAGAATGTATACAGCCAGTGCCTCCGTGGACCAGCCATCGCTGCTCCCCTCGCCTGGGACGGTCTTGCCGGACCCTGTGGCTGGGATGCCGGTCTCGCTGGCCCCTACGGCTGGGGTGCCGGTATCGCTGGACCCCTCGGCTGGGAAGCTGGTTTCGCTGGTCCCCTAGGTCTCGCTGGTCCCCTCGGTCTCGCCGGTCCCATCGCTGGTGTCGCTGCTTATGGCGGTGCTGGTATCGGTGATGTAGCCGTTGCTGGTGAGATGGGAGTCGCTGGTACCACCCTGGTCGCCGGTCAAGTGCCAATCCTCGGTGCCGTTGAATTCGGAGGAGTCGTTCCCGCTGCTGGTGCCGTCTCCATCGCCGGTAGCTGCGGTTGCGGTTGCAACGCTGGTTACTACTACTAAAAGATATAATGTCCTTATAAATTTGCCGAAAATAAATAAAAAATATATAATATAAAAACGTTATTATATCTATTTACTACGAAATTCATGATCAATGAACTATTAAACTGTACTTTTCAGATAAATAATTTTATAAACTTGTTCAAAACCTTTTTCAAAATTTTTTTTTTTGATTTAATGTTACAAGTTGGCAAGCAAGCATACGGCCTATCTCATGGTAAGCGGTTGCCGTAGCTTATGAGGCAACACCATTAGTAGGTGTTACTCACGCGTAACCAACGGGAGTTATTGGTTCTTAAATCTCCTTTGCCCAGTAATTTCACTAGCATACAGTGCCCTTCAAACCGGAGCACAGTAATACCTAAGCACTACTATTTGGCGGTAGAATATTTGACACTGCGGTGGTACCTACCTAGCCGGCCTCTTGCAACAAAAGACCTACCACCACTGTGACTGGTTGAACTGGTGCAATAATCTCTGCTGTGACAGAGATTATCCCAACAGCGGGCGTTGGGGTCGTCACGTGCCGACGCCGGTAAACTGTACCTAGTACTTTGTTGAACGTTGTTAAAATTAGTAGCTGTATTTGTACCTGTAGGTACTTTTACATTATTGGTAAAAGCGTGTTTGGTGTTTGGTGCTAAAAAAATTCCGAATACTTGAAACTTAATATTGATTATTCTAAATAATCTTAATATCGATTATTCTAATTATTCTAAAACAGCAAAAATATCGGTATATCGATTATTTTTACACAAGTGTAACACATAATTCTTTACTGCTCGATGACATTTCTGACATGGAATGTAGTTCAACGGTTCTTACATTAAGGATCGTAATTGAAAACGGAAATATATCAACGTTGACATTTTTTTTTTGTTACATTTTGTTTTTTTTAACAAATAGGCAGCCAATAGGCTGAGAGCTTAAGTTAACAATCAGTGATTCTACCACTATACTATACTTACTACTCTGATGCAGTGACCCAAAGAAGATCTTGGACTCTGACATCAGAAGACGCTGCCTATCACGATCCTGCACTATCTACTTCAAGCCAACCGGCTCCTTCCAGGACGTCCAGGTCCTTTGTGATTAAATCATTCTCCCTAAGGCCAGTGCAGTCGATCTGATTAGTTTCACCAATTATATTGGACTCGACCAGAAGGTTTTCAATCTCTATTCTAAATAACTAAGACGACATTATTATATAACTATATTTATTTCATTATATTGTATATATATATAGGTGTATTATATTATATATATATATATAGGTATATATATATATATATATATATATATATATATAATATATATATATATATATATTAGTTTATGTTATATATTTATTACATATAAGTATATGTATATATTATGTTCATGTATTATTGTGTAGTTATTTGTATGTATGTTTATGTATAATTATTTACACCACACCACGGCATACCCTCTTCTTTACTTCTTTCCTAGCCCATGGTTGTCTGGAAGAGATCGCTATTAAGCGATAAGACCGCCAATTGTACATTAGTTTATTAAATTATAGTTTGTATTACTTTTTGTTGTGGTGTACAATAAAGTATGAAAATAAAAATAAATAAATAAAATATTCTTCCGGACTCTCTAGTGGCCTGGGATCTTCTCGCGTCGGTCCCAGTCAGTAATTTTTTTTTATTTAATTAAATTTTATGACAGTAGGCAAACAAGTTTGCATTTTAGCGAACGAATAAAGAAATATGTGTTTAAAAATTTTCTAAAATTCCTCTCCTGAAGGGGTGAAATAGGGGTTCAAAGTTTGTATTAAAATCTTTAGTCACACAGGCGAAGGCGCTGGCAGAAGCGAAGCTATAATCTATATGTATAAAATGCTGTCAATGTTGAATGTTTGTTGTCGTCTGTGTTTAGTCAATTTTGTTTATTTTTATGTAAATTTATTAAATCTTATAGAATTAAGCTTTAAATAAACAAAGTGTTTTGGCATTGTGTATTTTCTTTAATCTGTGCCGTCTGGCATAACTAAAAGCCTTAACTAAATAAATAAATCAATCAATAAAATGCTTTGTCCTGAATGACTTACGGATCAACGCATAGCATGCAGCATAAGCCGCTGATCATAGAGACCTGAAACTTGAAAGGTGTGTTCTTTGCATGACGCAGGCATCCGATATGAAAGGATTTTCCGAAATTCTGCCTCTAAGGGTGAAAAAGGGTTGCAAAGTTTATATGGGGCATGTGAATTCTTGGTTCAATCTACTTCAAATTTTGCATACACCTTTTTTAACAAAATGCATGGAAGACACATTTCGTATTTTTTGCAATTCATCCCCTAACGGGGCTAAAAGGTGGGGAACTTATTAAGACTGTGATTTGCTTCGAAGTTGATATCTATACTCCTCAGTGCTTTTGATTTCAATGATATATATATAAGCAGAAGACCTGACTGGCATATCAACGCCATCCCTTAACCCTTGAACCTAGAAATATTTTTTTCTGTTTTTCGAAGTGAAACTTCTTTAGAATCGTTGTGATTTGAAATCGTGCAACGGAGAAAACGACATTTTATATTATCAGTCTCTCCTCTTTGCGCCATGCTTTAGTGAGCCAGAGCGAGAGAGCAAATGTCGGGGTGTATGTATATTGCACACTGTTTAATACTTGCTTGTATTTGAGTATTTAACGTGTGTATTTGAGCATTTAAGTGAAAAGTACGTGAGCTAATACTACTGTACACTGTATGCGGCTGCGTATTACAGCCTTTTAGTAAGAAGTCAGCGTGGTGTGTTATTATTTAACAGTGTTTGTGAATATTTTTATATCTTGTTATATATATCCATCTCATTATTTTGTCGATTTACTAAAGTTTCTCTTCTCTCGTGTGTGAATCGCACACACACCTTTTTGGGCGCAAATAAGCAATACCATGTCAACCCACAAAATTGAAAGAAAAAAACTGAGTTATATATGCAGAAGTGTTGGTAAATGGCTAAAGAACATTTTTCTTTAATATTTGTAGGGTTTTAAGCTTTAAAACTTCTAAAAAGCTATTTTTTTATCATGCAATTTATGTATTTTTAAACGTTTTGGGTTATATTATATACAAAATATGCAGTTTGTATACTTATTTTTTGTAAAAATAAGTAAAATAACTTACATAAATCTAAAAACTTGACCAATACATAAAAAAAAATCATATAAAGCAAGTTCTTCATTATTTTCAAACGCGTTTTTCTCGAAATGACATTCGTGTGGGTTGACATGGTATTGCTTATTTGCGTCCTTTTATAAGTGCTTAAATTCCTTTGCTAAGAGCTATTAGCTCTTAAACTCCGCGCCCTGAAGTGGTAAAATGCGGGTTCAAAGATTTTATTAAATTCATAAGCTAGTATATATGTATATCTGTAAGTATCAGTATTTCTTAATGTAATTTGTGAAAATTCCTTCGTATGCAATAATTTATAATAATTACAAAACCTTTAGTTTACTATCGTTTAATGTAATGAACTTTTTCAACGTAATCATTACAATTTAATAGAACATTTTATAATCATTACCAATAATTATTTAAGCGTGGAAAGGGAGTGAGTGCAGAGATGACGAATGATAGTGTTACAGATAACCTTATCACAAGGGAATAAGGTTAAAAATCGCACGCTAATCTCTTTGTTTACTTCCTCGACCGTCGCGTGGGTTCTAGAAAGATTTATTCTCGAAACGTATAGTAGTTTCGCGGACGGAACTTACTCGAACCCGTGTTCCGCGTTATATAAGCGGCCCAGCGCTGAGCAACGAGCGAAGAAACTACAAGTGATACCAGTGAACAAGTGCGATAATGAGTTACCTCGCCTATTCTTTTGGACTGTGATTGACCTGCGATTTGGACCTGTGATTTGTGAAATTCTGTTATGTAATCTAGATCTTAATAAAGTCTTATTTAGAGCCATCAGGTGTTTGTTTCCAAATCTACGAACCCCAGCCCGTAACAATAGAAAAAAATGGAAGAAGAAGACGTATTGTGTCAACCCCACTTAGGTGGGGTGGGGTTAGAAGAATAATAAATAATAAAGGCGTCGGGATGTGACGACCCCATCGCCCGCTGTTGGGATAACCTCTGTCACAACAGAGATTATTCCACCAGAGCAATCAGTCACACTGGTGGTAGGTCTTTTGTTGCAAGAGGCCGGCTAGGTAGGTACTACCGCAGTGTCCAATATTCTGCCGCCAAATAGTAGTGTTTAGGCACTACTGTGTTCCGGTTTGAAGGGCATTGTACGCTAGTGAAATTACTGGGCAAACGAGATTTAAGAACTAATATCTCGAGGTTGGCAACGCGTGAGTGGCACCTATTAATGGTGCTGCAAGCACTCATAGGCTGCGGCAGCCACTTACCATCAGGTGGGCCGTATGCTTGTTTGCCAACTTCTAACATAAAAAAAAAAAAAAAAATAAATAAATAAATAAAAAGAAGGCGGTGAAAAGGAGGTTGAATGTTTGTATGGAAGTCCATCACTTTTTAAACTAGAGACGAGAAACTTCTTTGGAGGCTAGCACTAGTTTTAACATTTATTAAAGTTCCACCCCTCAAGGGCATCAATATCGGATCAAAGTTTGTACTAAAATCGTTATTCGAGTGGGCGAAGCCGTTGTTACAAGCTAGTATATAGTATTAATGTTGATTATTATTATCAATCAGATGTTAAGAATCGTATGCGACTACTGTAAGGCTATTTAAGATTTTGTAATTGGTTTAAGCATTTTATTGATTATTAACAATACACTGAATATTAGAGGTGGTGGGCCTTTTATTGCAATGGTTAGGTAGGTTCCACAACAGTGCCAAATATTCTACCGCAAAGTTACTACAGTTTTTGCCAGTACTGTGTTTCGGTTTGAAGGACACTGTAGGCTAGTGAAATTACTGGGTGAAGAGGTTTTAAGAACCAATATCTCTCGTTAGCAACGCGTGAGTGACACCTATAAATGTATGGCATTGCAAGCGCTCACAGGTTACATATAACCGCTTCACATGAGGTGGGTCGTATCGTATGCTTGCTTGCCAACTTAGTCAGATAAAAAAATATATATAAGTAGGCAAGTTATTATATATGTATAAAAAAACACAAAATTATATGCACACTCGTTTTTATTTCATAAAAATATCGAGTCAAGGTGTATCTGATGTTCTTAGATGAGGGCACCACAGCCGCATCCAGCGCGGTAAGGACCAGCCAAGGGACCAATACCGTAGCCGAGGGCACCGTAACCGAGAGCGGTTTCAGCACCCAGGGGTCCGATGCCGTAGCCGAGGGCACCGTAGCCAAGACCAGCTTCGGCAGCGAAAGGACCAATACCATAACCGAATGGACCAGCAATACCAAGAGGGGCGGCCTCCTCAGCCACGATACCGACGGCTCCGTTACCACAAGCATAGTTGACAGCACCAGCACCAGCGGTTGGCAGGACACCTTCTAGGGCAACGGTTCCCAAGAATGGCAGGGCACCGGCGACGGCGAGAGGTCCTTCAATGGCGTTCTCGGACAGAACGGAGACTCCTCTTGGTGGGATAGGGGAAGCGCTGGATACTCCAAGACCACCTCCATAGGAAGAGGGGACGACGGCAGCTTCATAGGCATAGGGAGCAGCAATACCGCAACCGCAACCACCCAAAGGTCCAATAGCAGCGGCGGCCAGAGGAGCGGCAGCCAAGGGAGCACCCAATCGAGCTCCGATGCATTGTCCAGCGATGGACTGAAATTAGTAAATTACTTTAATATGTTGTAAATAAGTATAAATACATATATTTTTTAACATTAGATGGGCCAAACGGACGAGAAGCTCACCTGATTTTAAGCGATTAGCCTTAATAATCACACCAGCCTTTTATTGCAAAAGGCCAGCTAGGTAGGTACCACCGCAGTGTCAAATATTTTAATTTTAATTTCAGAGTTCATAGCAGTTATGCGTTTAGTATTACTGGGTTTCACTGTGAAGGTCATTACTGGGCAAAGAAGATTTGAGAACCAAAATCTCGATGTTGGCAACGCGTTAGTGGTAACATATGGTGTTGCAATCGCATACCATCAGGTGGGGTAAATGCTTGTTTGCCAACTTACTAACATAAAAAAACCAAAGGGCACTCTTGTCATATCTTATCACATTTGCCAGAATCTCCCTGTATAGAAATTATCGTGGTAAAACAGGAGTTCCGAAATTCTCGTTTCTCGTTAAGGATTTAAATTTCGCATTAAACTTAGATATATTTGATTTTGAAAATTGACATCACGAAACTTAGGACCCCTTTCACCCCTTGTCACACTTCGTTGATCCCTCCCCTATCTGTAACGTAATTTATGGATGGCCCCGGTGGTAAATTAAGATATACTCCGCTTACCTGAATGCAGAGCGCTTGAGCGCAGACCAAAAGTACAGCCTTGAACATGTTTATGGTAATAACACAAGTTTGTGAATGTTTACAGGACAGATGTTGGGGTTTTTATACTAATACATGAAATACTATCTTGTGATGCAAAGGTATTTCCATCTTGAATTGCAAAATGGAACGTGACCTAAACGGGTTTAGTTAATTATTAGGTCAATGATATTAATTTAAAAATATTTAATTTTAATTATATTTGTTTATCATCCTTTGCATAATAAAATTTTATTTTTTTATTATAAAAACTCAAATCGCCGGATATTTACACAGCCTTTATCATTTTAAGGGTTTCAATATTTTATACCCGACAAAAAACCAACACCCCCGCTTACCGAATGGTGAACACCGCGCTGCGTACGGTTGTTAGATTGCGCTCCGGAGAGTTCCCTCCCTCCCTATAACGTCCCACGCCTAGGCTCCACGTCACAGGAGGATAGGCCTCACGGATTCAAATTGAGCCCTGCGTGGGCTGTCAATCTTATACCGGCTAAAGTCTCACCCGTGACGCTGTCAAAGCCACTAGGGCCAACAGCAATAGACACTCCGAAAAAAACTGAAATTTAATAAAAAATATTGAATAGCCAGTTCGTTAATAGGGAAGGGTCTCCTAGAGAGCAACTTTATATTTGGCATAACACTTTTCCCTTACGATTTTTGCAAGTTTATACCACGGTAAAAGAATTTGGTTTACAATTACAATTACTAAAAACAAAAGATAAACACGTTTTCAAAAGTTGCTTCATATCAGTGTTGTTAATACATTATTTTTCAGTATATAAACGCGTAGAATTTATTTAGAAAGTATTGTATACTCAGCGTTGAATACAAATTAATTAAAATGTCCACCTTCGCCTTCTTGCTCCTCTGCGTCCAAGCTTGCTTGGTACAGGTATGTAAAAATATATTAAATTGTATTTCTAACTTTAATCCAAGCTTTTGAAGCCTCAACGGTTGAAGGGCAGACTTCACTCCGTTAACGCGAGAGTCGAGGGTTCGATCCTGACCCCTTGGGCTATTGTCGTACCTACTCTTAGCGAAAGTTTCGAGTTTATTTAGAGGGGCAATAGGAATTAGTAATGCCTTGAAAAAGCATTGCTAATATTCTTTTTTAAAAAGCTTTAACTAATAATTTATTTTCTTTATAGAATGTATACAGCCAGTGCCTCCGTGGTGGTTACGGACCAGCCATCGCTGCTCCCCTCGCATGGGACGGTCTTGCCGGACCCTGCGGCTGGGATGCCGGTTTCGCTGGCCCCTATGGCTGGGGTGCCGGTATCGCTGGACCCCTCGGCTGGGAAGCTGGTTTCGCTGGTCCCCTAGGTCTCGCTGGTCCCCTCGGTCTCGCTGGTCCCATCGCTGGTGTCGCTGCCTACGGCGGTGCTGGTGTCGGTGATGTAGCTGTCGCTGGTGAGATGGGAGTTGCTGGTACCACCCTGGTCGCCGGTCAAGTGCCAATCCTCGGTGCCGTTGAATTCGGAGGTGTCGTCCCCGCCGCTGGTGCCGTCTCCATCGCTGGTAGCTGCGGTTGCGGTTGCAACGCTGGTTACTACTACTGAGAAGTAAATGTAACAAAAAAAAAACTCAAACACTGTCGATAAAAAATAAATGATTGATTGGCAATTACATTTTTAATTTATCCTTTTCTATACTACAAATAAAATAAAATAAATAGTTTTGTTTTCACATATAAAAACTGTAATGATATTATTCATTCATTCACAAATTTAAAGCCTAGAATCTTGTATCTATGTGTATGTAAATTAATGTATTTGTTTTTAACAATAGTTAATAATTTGAAAGCAATAGATCATCTACAGTCTTGCCCAAATACCTATACCAAGTAACAGACATGGGTGCTTCGGTGAATACCCGTGCAAGATCGGAATGGAAGGACTGTAGCGAAAGTCCGGACACCACAAAGTGTGCCACGTATCGGACAGGGAATTGTGGAGTCGTATCGTATCTCTCCCAGCCGGCAGTGCTTTGCAACTTGTTCGCTAGCTCATTCTGCGAAAGACCCGATAACCTATCACGTGTACAAATGTCTGCCTCTAAGTAATCTCGCAGTGCGTGCGTCCCGAATCTTGTCATGAACTCCACTTCACCCCGTTTTGCTCCCAAAAAAGTCGAGTATCCGGTAGTTATGTTATTTGCCTTCCGTCAAAAAATATCACCAATAATTATTTTATTGCCCAATACATTTACTTATGACTTCCATAAATTACCACTTTTTTTTGTTTAGAATGTATACACC
Organism: Hestina assimilis; assembly: GCA_023373885.1. NCBI lineage: Eukaryota > Metazoa > Arthropoda > Insecta > Lepidoptera > Nymphalidae > Hestina > Hestina assimilis. The sequence goes on along the minus strand of CM041767.1, from coordinate 581,371 downwards.
TAGTGCTTTAGTGGCGATTGCTGCCCCAGTTTTCCTCAGTATGGAAGTTAGTGCTCTTTTCTCTGCTGCTTTAGAGTGGCGAGCTGGCCTCGTTAGAGTGGCGAGCTGGCCTCGTTAGAGTGACGAGCTGGCCTCGTTAGAGTGGCGAGCTGGCCTCGTTAGAGTTGCCAGCTGGCCTCGTTAAGTGGCGAGCTGGCCTCGTTAGAGTAGCGAGCTGGCCCCGTTAGAGTGGCGAGCTGGCCTCGTTAGAGTAGCGAGCTGGCCTTCTTTAGGTTGGCGAACTGGCTTCGCCACTGCCTTGAGCTGGACTGGTTTTGCTAGTCCAGCTGCGATTGCCGCTTACTCCAGTGTTGCTGCTAATTCTGATCCTTTCGGCAATATAGCTGTCACCGGTGAGATGGGAGTCGCTGGTACTACTCTGGTTGCTGGACAAGTCCCAGTCCGGGGTGCCGTAGAGTTCGGAAGTGTCGTTCCAACTGTTGGAGCTGTCTCCATTACCAGTAGTCGTTGCTGCAGCTGTAACGGTGCAAAATTCAATTATCACAACCGATTTTAAGGACAAAAATCCTTGAATAGCGACCTGATCTTATAATTTACTTCATATATTTTTTTAGGAGTTGTATATAGGAAACTTATTATGCCGAAATATTATTGACACCGTTGTGGCGTTGTGGGTAGCGAGTCTGCCTTTAGTCTCGACGGTTGCGGGTTCGAATCCCACTCGGGCAGATGTTTGTTAAAATTTATGTATCGGTCTGGGCGTTTGTCCATGTGGGTCTCCCCACCGTGCCTCGGAGAGCACGTTAAGCTGTCGGTCCCGGTTATTATCAATAGCATCTGATAATAATCGTTAGCTCTTGATAAGTAAATTGCTGTTATCCAATGAGTTACTGGTTCACCCTCAGGGTTGCGGAGGTCAGATGGCAATCGCTCTGTGTAAAAACAAGTAACCAGACAAATCCGGATAAGAATAATAAGCAGACCCTGGGTACATAAAAATACCGGGAATAATGCTAGGACAAAGAAGATTATGCCGATAAAATTTTGGGTTCCCGTGGGATCAATACAAAACTACATAACGAGAGTAGAGCCACAGGCACTGCTAGTGTTGAATACAGGAAGGCTCTATTACAATTTGGATTTAAGGAAAATATTGGCTATAAAAGGTATTTTATCACGGGACGCTTTTTTAACTGTTTAGTTGTATAACCTTCGATTATTACTTGATCATGAAATATTAGACAATGCCCCTTACACAGCACAGACACGCACACAACACCGTCTTCGCCAGCGAGGACGAGGTCCTTTTTTTCGCACGTCGCGTCCCACTCACATTGTCGAGTAAGTCATCGTGCCGAATGCGCTCAGAGCGCTGCCTCCATCGCCGATGACGTCCTTAGCCGTCGTTCGGCTTCGCAGGAGGCACTCTAAGGACAGAATCAAATTTCTGGCCCCGTAAAAAAAGAATACCATGAAAGATAACGAATTAATTGTACCTATTAAAAATTTGTATCTGCATAAACGAATAACGTTTTTTAACATCATATATTAATTTGTTGAACAAGAAAATATACTACAATAATTTATAACACTGAATTTTATATTTTTTTCATTATATTTTATAATAAAAATGACACAAAGAAAACTATTATTGAAGGTTGGCAAAAGTATAAAATAACTTTTAAAATAATGTCATTGTCTTGACTTGACAGTGATTTAAATAAGTCAGATTGTTGTTTATTCTTACGGCTTATCACGTCTTCTGGCATCGTGTAGTATAATCAAAAAAGTTTTGTTTATAATATATCTACAGTCTTAAAAATAGAACTAAACCAAATTATACTCGTCTGACAGATACTTAAAACCTTGGGTTGCTGTTTAATAACACTTTAAAAAAAATTAGAAGACTTTTGCCTCCAAATTTCAGCCTTGTAGGAGCGGCTTAATAATTACTATCATAGTGATAGCTTTGCTGCCGTTGAGCACTTATATGCCACCCTTATAAGAAGTTGTCTATTGTTTTATACAGTCATCGTGACATTAAAAAAGATATAACCCCTAAGTTTGTTTCGCCGGCTCTTCTCAGGTAGATGTTTAATTTTGGAGCCGGTGGTAGAATCTGACTTTCAAAAAAGAAGTAATATGCTTTTTATGTTGAATAAAATATTTGTTATTTTTTTTTTTGATTTTTTAATAAGATGTGTTATATCGGAAGTAATCATCGTTTTAGTTAAGCCAAGCTGCTAAAATAAATAAAAAAACTGCTGAGAATGTCAATGCGTTTAAAGTTCGTGATTGTGGTGCCATTTACAAGTTACATTTGTTAAGTCTACAACTACAATAACAATAAATAATATATATATATATATATATATGGGTGTACGTGTATGTGTTTGTGTGTATGTACATTTATGTGTATATATATGTATATGTGAATATAATATATATGTATATATGTATGTATATTATCTGCTAATAAAATCAAGTAATTATTGTAATATATTATAAGAAAACATTACGATATAAATGTATAAGTAGATATGAAATACTATTATTTGTTATATTATATATTATTTATAATTGTTACTCACCCCAGTATGAGGCTCAGTCGTATGCGTAAGGTTGTTCAATGTTTTCAATGATGCTGCTGCGGCAAAACATTATTAGCAACCTGAAATTGATTTTTTTTTTTTTTTTTTTAGTTCAATAGCTTAGTTGTTCAATATAGCGGTCTATATTATTAATATTTTTCAGTATTGAATATCTATCTTTATTTATATTTGTATACTTACCAAAAAAATCTTTTTCTAAATTATATAATATAAAACTATATTATTTCGTAAATTCATAAGTTCTTTAATACAATTATATCATTAATTATATATACAATTACATCATTTATATTAGTAATAAGTTTATCTCAGCCACGTCAGAATTATTAATTAGGGTGTCATTGAAAATCAGTATTGGGTGAACTCGGGTCACCCAATGCATGCTGAATGGCACACCTTTTTGGGACACAGCATTGTTTTTTAGAAAAGACATCATAAATTCTATTTTATTTATGTATTTACTTTTTTTTTTTAATTTTTGTTAGGTTATTTATTTTATTTTTTCTTCCCCATAATTGTTTTCTTAGGTACTTTTGTAAGTTATTGTTAAGTTTAATTGTTTTTTTTTTTTTTTATTTTCTTTTATTCTACGTCTGTTTTTCTTTTAACAACCATGTATTGTCCCAAATAAATTACTTCTTTCTTTCTTTCTTTCTTTCATTTGTGTACTCAGCAAAAGGTATTAAATAGTGACAAATAAGCATACTGTCTAAAACAATTGTATATCTATACATACATATAATAAAATTGGAGTGTCTGTTTGTAATATTGAAATAACCGTTTTTACAACATGTATATGAATATAGATACGGTACATACACCAAAATAACATTTTTTACAATATTTGTCTTTCTGACTGTCTGTCTGTTTGTTCCGGCTAATCTCTGAAATGGCTGGACTGATTTTGATGGGAATTGTATTGGCAGGTAGCTGATGTAATAAGGAGTAACTTTTATTTTAGAAAAAGAATTAGAGTTCCATGCAATAAAGATAAAAATGGTAGGTACAGCACGCGAGCAAAGCCGCAGGCGCAGCTAGAAATAAATAAAAGCTACACACTCAACGGCCCCGAATAGGATAGTTATATCCTGTGTCGGGGGTCCGGAAACATACACATTGACAAGGACAAACACACCCAGACCGGAACACATGCCTGTATGGTCAATACAAACCTCTGCCCCGAGCGGGAATCCGCTGCGCCACAACGTCGTCACTTATCTGGGGGCACGGCAGGGCCCACGCCAAGTCGAGCAAAAAAGCGCCACGGCCGACTCTAAAGTGTTTGTATGAGTAGAATAAGTTTCAGGCGTAGTTATACATGAGATCTCACCACTTTTTGTAGTAGAAGAACTACTTTGCGAGACTTGGAATTTTTTAATTTTTTTATCGGATAACTTATTTTTCCTTAAACTTCAATAGATTATAAATGCTTTCGTTTAATCTTGACCCCTTGGCTTTTGTCGTGGCCATTCACAAGCGATACACTAATTTGGAGGGAAGTAGGTATATAAATAACGACTTTAAAAAAGGTCAAAGAACGTTTGTATGGTAAAAGCTATTATAAAATTGAATACCTTGACGACACCACGCCTTGGGAATGAGACAGTCACTCCAAGCTTTTCTGTGATTATAATATGTAAACCAATATCACTTTAAAAATATATTTAAAAAAGATAAAACCCCTGAGTTTGTTTCGCCGGTTCTTCTCAGGTAGAGGTTTAATTTTGGAGCCGGTGGTAGAATCTGACTTTCAACAAATAAGTGTAATGCTTTTTGTCTTGAATAAAAATATTTGATTTGATTTTAAATGACAGACAAATATAATTAGCCACTTTTAAAATTACTATTAATGCTTTCGTTCAGTTATTACTTTATTCAATACCGAAACGTATAAGTTTATTGAGTAAGAAATACAAAGTTTAGTATATGCGTAATTGTTTTTATTTTATATAAAAATGTTGTCAAGTTACATATTAGGTTCTTAGATGAGGGCACCACAACCACATCCGGCGCGGAAAGGACCAGCCAAGGGACCAATACCATAGCCATAAGCGCCTTCAGCGGCAAGAGGACCAATTCCGTAACCAAGGGTGCCGTAGCCGAGGGCGCCGTAACCAAGAGCGGTCTCAGCAGCGAAAGGACCCATACCATAGCCGAAAGGACCAGCAATACCAAGAGGGGCGGCCTCCTCAGCTACGATACCGACGGCTCCGTTACCACAAGCGTAGTTGACAGCACCAGCACCAGCGGTTGGCAGGACACCTTCTAGAGCGACGGTTCCCAAGAATGGCAGGGCACCGGCGACGGCGAGAGGTCCTTCAATGGCGTTTTCGGAGAGAACGGACACTCCTCTTGGTGGGATAGCGGAAGCGCTGGATACTCCAAGACCACCACCGTTGGAAGCAGGAACGTAGGCAGCTTCGACGGCATAGGGAGCAGCAATTCCACAACCGCAAGAACCAACACCCAAGGGACCGATGGCAGCGGCAAGAGGAGCAGCAGCCAAGGGGGCGCCCAATCTAGCTCCAATGCATTGTCCAGCGATGGACTGAAATGAAATTAATAATTAAATAAAATTCCATAAATGTTAAAAACTTATCACACTTTAAAACATATTAGCAATGCTTTGAACACGTTCTTTCCACTAAGTTTATATGATTATTGGAGGACCTACACGTAGAATCCTTCGTATGAGCGAGACTTTGCTATTTTGTCTGCATAGAAGGGCCTATCCATAGTATATTACATACAAACAAATGCTCGACATTTTTTTGGTAAATCGAAAAATGTACTTAGATACCAATTAGATGCGATTTTTTTACACCACGATGGCAAACAAGCGTACGGGTCGCCTGCTGGTATGCGGCCACCGTAGCCTATGGACGCCTGAAACCCTAGAGGTATCGCACGCGTGTTGGCGAACCCTTAAAAACTTTTTCAACCTTCCCTTGAAGAACCCCATACTGTAGTGAGTTGGAAAACCTCAGCAAGGAGCTCATTCCCCAGCCGGATAAATGGAAATGCTTTGGTAAAGGTCTCCCGATAACAGTTTTTCTTACAAAAGAAGGAACTTAAAAAAAAGGGAAAAATTAATCGCACTGGAGACATTTGGACTCGCTTGAAAAACACGGATAGAACGACGTTTTCTAAAAATGAAACTTAGCTAGATCGATTTATCCCCCCTGAAACCCATCATTAAATTTTTATGAAAACCGTCGTAGCGTTTCCAAAATTCAGTTTATACAAAAGAAATGGTCATTTAAAGGTATTATATTTAAAAGCAAGTAAAATATGTTTCGTAAAAAGGTTTTAATAACCTACCTGGATGAAAAGCGCCTGAGCGCAGACAAGAAGTGCAACCTTGAACATGTTTACTGTTTGAAAAAACAAAGGTAATAATGAATATTGCAAAGAATATAGGTTTTTTATACTTTACCTCAATGAAAAATAACGTATGTGTTGAAATGCCATTTCCATTACAGTGTGTAACAAAATACGTGACACAGCGTAGCTTTGGTCAATAGGTCGAAGATAAAAAACGGTGTCAATAGACTTTGTATAACACCTCCGTCTGCAATTATTGCTAAACGATTACATTACAAATATGTCCTTTTAGGATTCTATACCTAGGATTCCATAGGTTTTCAGACGCTCATAGCCGGGTGCGCTTACTGATCCGTAAATGATCGGCGGGTAAAGCAACTTTGGGCGCGGTCAGTCTCTAGATGGGTGATCGCATAGTGGTACTTCAACCGAGCGTCTCCGTACTTCGGAGGGCACGTAAAAAGTCGGTCCCGGCTGTTGACAATTTGACAACAGTCAAAAGTCAAGTCAGAGGCCTACGGGCGACCTGAACAACTCTGACACTAGGTTGGCCACTAACCACTCGATAAGAAGAAGAACGATTCCATAGCCAAATGGAAAAAGGAACCCTTATAATTTCGTCATGTCTGTATGTTACAGTCTTTTACTGGGAGACTATTGGCTATATCTATATATACGTAATTTAATAAATAGAATTCTGAATATGAACCGTTACACGATTTTGTAATGAAATCCTAAAACATATAAAAATTAATGGTATTGTCCATACATGTAACTAGGGGTTGAAAAAAATTCAATCTATGGCGTGACGTGTGTGATGTCTGTGGATAGGTCTTTCAGAATGATAAGGAGGTTTGATTTTGTCTTTTTTTATAATGTCAGTAGTTGTTGAGATATCTTCCTAGTCATAAAAATTGCGTCCATTCCCCCTTATTACTTTTGAACTATGGGATTTAAAATTCTGGTAAAATTGGAGGCTACGAAACATGAAATGAACTTTCAATAAATTTATTTTGTAGATATATTATTACTACACATTTTACAGATATATAAAGTTATCCCCATCAATTTTATTTTATCTTACGAACTAATTGGTATACGTTTCACAAACTTTGTAGTCCTGTTGCGGTTAGAATTAGAATTCTAAAAAAAAACATGGCGGTAGCGAACCTTTTTTTTTTACTTAGGGAAATGCAGTTACGCACTCGACCGCCGGAACGGGTGCAGTAGCGCCGAAGGTGTGTGTCCATTCTGATAAACAGAAAAGTACCGAAGTGCCCCTATGAGCGTCGAGTATTTAGACACCTTTTCCCCAAAGGCCGGTAACGCATTCTCGACCCCCTTGGTGTTGTGAATGTTCATCGGCGATAGTTGCCACTTACCATCAGGTGGAGCTATCTGCTCGTTTGCCCCTAAATAATTTAAAAATATATATATAACACCACTCTCCCGGGTCTGACGTCAAACGCTCTCACGCCCAACCGGCGGTAGCGTCCCTGCCTTAAGCACCACTCCAGGCTGGTCAGCAGCCTGGCCGAGGATTTGATACCCGCTCGGAGCAGATGTTTGTATTAACCATACAGCCATATTTTTCGGTCTGGGTGTGTTTGTCGTTGTCCTTGGGTATGTTTCCGGACCCCGACACAGGATATAAATATCCTAATGAGGGACGTTGAGTGCGTAGCGTTTATTCGTTTATCACTAAAACAGTCTCTGTAACTAAGGCCTATAATTCTTGATAGTCACGTGTAAAGCTATTGCAACATAATTAGGATAACTGGGTAGTATAAAAGCACTACCTGCTTTATTAATTATCATTCTGTACTTTGAATACAAAACAAGAAACATGTCTACCTTCGCTTTCTTGCTTCTCTGCGCCCAAGCTTGCTTGGTTCAGGTACAAAATTTTTTTATATGCGGTTGGCAAACAAGCATACGGTCTGCCTGATTGTAACTCACTGCAACCTATAAACGCCTGCGATACTTCACGATCACATGCTCTCTGCCAACCTAAGGGATAGGTGGAAAGGGATAAGAAGGGAAAAAAGGAAGGAAGAAAGGCGCTCTCACTCATAACACGAAGCGCTACATTACCTACTGATACTGTTACTTTGTGTTGGGGAAAGCATGCCTCTACTACTACTAAAATAATAAAGAAATATAGATTTTATTTATAAATTTAATCGTTACATTGCTAATGTTTTTTTTTCCCTTTAGAACGTATACAGCCAGTGCCTCCGTGGTGGTTATGGACTCGGTTGGGACGGTCTTGCTGGACCGTACGGATGGGACGCCGGTCTCGCTGGTCCCTACGGTTGCGGTGCCGGTCTCGCTGGTCCCTATGGCTACGGTGTCGGTCTCGCTGGACCCCTCGGCTGGGAAGCTGGTTTCGCTGGTCCCCTCGGTCTCGCCGGTCCCGCTGCGATCGCCGGTTACCCCGGTGTCGCTGCCTACGGCGGTGCTGGTGTCGGTGATGTAGCCGTCGCTGGTGAGATGGGAGTCGCTGGTACCACCCTGGTCGCCGGTCAAGTGCCAATCCTCGGTGCCGTTGAATTCGGAGGTATCGTCCCCGCCGCTGGTGCCGTCTCCATCGCTGGTAGCTGCGGTTGCGGTTGCAACGCTGGTTACTACTACTGAAAAATGTAACGACTTTCACTAAACCTTTAATTCAAAATTAACCGAAATAAATAAATCCTGATTGGCATACGAATACATTTTTTTATTTTACCTAAAGCTTTGCCTGTTTTACTTTACACCTACCGACAGAACTTGTGTGTAGCCAATACAAAGAATAATTATACCTATAACCTACGGTAAATAATAAATAAATAAACGGCCATTCGTAGGTAGTGGTTTTTACAAATAAGTGTTAAACTTTATATGCTGAATAAAATATTTCATTATTTTCAATTCAATAAAAAGTTTTAAAAGTTTTAGATTTGCGAGCAATACAAAAAAATATAGTATACTAGTTAGTATCAGCGGCTTTACCCGCGTGAATTCAGAATGCTATAAACCTCATCGCCGTATTCGGACCTCATGGTTCGTTTGCGCAAACAACTCTCCGGTCCTAATGACGTGCAGAGGAGCTAAATGCACCCTCCGCCGTTGCTCTTCTAGGCTGGAGGAAGCAGGCGAGCAAAGTAACGCCTCCTGCCTTCAGGCCTCCGTCTTTGGATTGAGTCGGCGTGGGGATCCCCCTCGCGAACCATTTCCCCCACCATGCTCGGCAACGCGAGGTCCCCAACCACTAGCGCCTTCAGGGCATGGCTATGTCCACAGACGCATCACACTCGTGGCACCTATGCAACACTTCCCGACGCGCATCTTGGTACAGGTACCCACCGAAGCAACCAAAAATTGACAGACCTCCCATAGCAACTGTAAGCCCCTTGTACAAAACATTAAAATACACGTTTATGAATCTCTAATTTTTAACCTAAAAACAAATTATCATGATTCTACTTTCAAAAATGACGGACTTTCATACAAAGTTCAACCCCTTTTTACCCCTAAAGGTTGAATTTCGAAAATCCTTTCTTAGGGCTCGTTTACGTTTTAAAAATAACGCACGTGGAAATATACAGCTGTCTATGTTTTTTTTACTAGCGATAAACAACTAAAATAACCTTTACGCCTGTACTGACAGTTGAGCTGGTTAAATCATTCCCATGTGTTTCCATTAACGAGAAAGCATCTTAACTAAACTGGGGTTTCGTCATCTTTCCCAGGACAAAGCTATGCAGCTACACAGTCAATAACCATAGACTTTTGTTTTCAGTATGGAACACGTAAAACTCAACGCAAAGGGTCAGTTTTCGAAATAAAAATCTTGGGGTCAAATCCCAAAAAAATTAAACCGTATACGATTTTTTTTCTATCCAGTAAACCATAAGCAATTTTATTCAAAATTAATTACTGCCAACGACCGTCGACGCCGTATTAGTGTAGTCTTGTAAGATGTTTGTGAAAACGATCCCACCGCTGCTGTCGGAGAATCCGCTAAATTAGGATCTGCGTGGTTCATGTTCGTGTCTGCCATAATAATTTTATCAATCAGTACATCAGTCGCGTTAGGCGCTGCCTCGAAAAACGACCGTCCATGATCCCTTGAATAAAAACCCACCACGACAGATAGCACAAATATCAATAGCAACCAGCTCTACTTTATTTTAAGACTACAACCTCTTTCATCTATATTGTAACATGATATTAAAAATAAACAAATCAAACAAAGTATCACATATAGTTCGTTTTCAGTCCCTAGTGGCAGAAAAATGCCCGAATGTGTGAATGTGAATAAGCGATCACCACCACCCATGAACATGTGCAACACCAGAAGGCATTCAGGCGCGTTGCCCACCTTTAAGAAAAGAATAGGCTCTTCTCTTGAAGGTTCCCAAGTCGTATCGGTTCAGAAAGACCACCGGCGGACGTTGATTCCACAGAGTGGTTATGCGAGGAAGAAAATGTCTTCTAAATCGCGCTGTTGTGGATTCTTATCATGACATTCATTCTCGCAGCAGGATGACAAATTACTTCCCGGTAACGTAGCAAACGTGTGTTTATCCCTCGGCTGAAAAGTCGGACATTGCCATCCACGATGGCCACTAGACAATAATCTATGGGTGAGAATGTCCCACTTGTCTCTCTAGATGCGTTATGTACTTCTGTAACAAGAATAGTTTACATGGTCACAAACTAGATGGCGTTACTTGTATTTTAGATCGCGCTAACGTTGTGTTCACTGAGTAGTATAAGGTATTTGAGTTGTATTCAATGAATATAGAATTTTCCTATACTGTTCACGGATTTCTAAAGCTCGCATCTAATTCGTTAGGTCCTGCTTTTTCCACTTATTCAGTTAAGGAAATTTATATCACCTGGAAGTGTGCTTCGCGTTCGTGGACACCTTCTCAGTCTTAGAATTGTATACACTTACACTGCTGAAATAAATCATCAATTCTGAAGCCTACTATTGTTTCACTCCACGCTGTATAGAACTCGCACCCTTACAATCTGGCGCCCAACGATTCAAGATCACCTAAACGTATCATAACGCGTGCGGGACGTCTTACTACAGTTGAGAGAAACATAACAGAGGAATCGAAGAAGATGGCGACCTTAAGCAGCGACCAATTCAAGCAACTGCTTGCGGCAGTTGGAGGCAGTAAAAAAGGATCCTTTACCACCTGCACCGCAATCTATGACGGCAAAAAAGACTCAGAAGCGGTTGAGGCTTTTCTTGCCGCCGTGTCTGTGTTTAAAAAAATTGAAAATATTAGTGACAGCGACGCTCTGGCAGGACTACCTCTTCTACTCAAGGACTCTGCAGGCATTTGGTGGCAAGGAGTCAAGGATAAAATAACTTCTTGGGCTGAGTTTGAAATAAGATTACGCCACGCATTTGCTCCGTTAAAACCGGCATACATTTTGTATCAGGAAATCATTTCGGAGAGACAAAAGGTTGATGAACCAACGGAGGTTTTTGTAGCGCATAAAAGAATGCTATTCTCGCAGCTACCTAAGCCGGAACACACAGAGGAACAACAAATAGACATGATGTTTGGACAGTTACATATTAGAATTAAAAAGAAGATTCCGAGAGGCTCAATCAAAACTTTTGATGATTTACTGGAGGCATCACGTGGCTTAGAACAACTCCACGAAGATGTCACACACGAATCAAATGATGAAAATCGATTTCGCTCCAAGAAGACGAGGTGTACTTTTTGCCGGAACATCGGTCATGCTGTTGAAAATTGCAGAAAAAGGATTAAAACTTTTAAGGTTAACCCTGTCTTAGCTACACAAGTATCAGCGACACAAAAAAATTCAAATACAGTAGCAGCACAAATACCAAGTCCCTCAGCACCAAAATATTCATGTTACGGCTGTGGTGCTCCTAATGTTGTACGTAGTAACTGCAATAACTGCGCTAAAACAAAAAAGCAAACCCCACACGAAGAAATTAGCTTCTGTTCAGTTAATATCAAGACAGACTCGAGATCTAGACCAGTAATTTATATCAGCATTGAGGACGTCATGGGCATCGGATATATTGATACATGTGCCAGAAGTAGTGTTGCATCCTACGAATTATATTGCTGTCTGAAAAACAAGGGTTATAAATTTGAAAAAGCTACTGTTACTGTTACTCTTGCTGATGGTGTTCCTAAGATACAAGATGTCTTAACTGTAAAAGCTCCAGTAGTACTTGGCGAACGAACTACTGAAACAACATTTATAGTCTTACCAGAGTCAAGAACGAATAAGACACTTTTAGGCATTGGCTTCATTCAAGATGCGGGAATAGTCATAAATTTACCACAGTTTACGTTTAAATTTGTGGATGAACCTGATATTGAATACGAATTATATGAAGAGGATTTTGCAGTATTCAGGCGCAAAAGAGGTTTAGATAGCAGTGAGCGGGTAACAACGTTTTGCCCGGTAAATATAGCAGAACGTATAAACTTAGCAACAGCAACAATGTCAAGCGAAAAAGCTGCAACTGCACAGAACTCTACTATATCGAACAGCTTACCTTATCAATTAATACCATTTGAAGCTGCAACACCACCTTCAAAGAAAAAGCATACATTATTCGACGGCTACTCTCCACGCTTGGCTGACAGAATGTATCGTGATGCACAACTTACCGTTCATCGTATGTACAATGAATTCGAACTCTCACCAAATTCAGAAAACCTTTTCCCTAAAAACATTGAAATAGAAGCAATAGAGATTGGATCATTGGGGATTGCATCAATAGATTTTGAAGAAGAATCACATAATGACCAAAAGCTAAAAGAGTTTCTAGAAGCTAATAAGGATATTTTCACGCCAAATGGCGAACCAACTACACAAACGGAACACTGCATTATTACGTACAATAATAATCCCATATCAGTACCACCGTATCGACTTTCACCACCACGAAAAGAAATTTTGCGAGCAGAAGTTGAGAAAATGCTAGAGGATAAAGTAATCGTCCCATGTGTTTCCCCATGGGCATCTCCGGTAGTAATGGTACCTAAGGCAAATGGTGAAACTCGAGTGTGCATTGACTATCGGAAACTCAACGCAGTGACTGTACCAGACAGTTACCCAATTCCTCGTATAGACGATTTGTTACATGAGGCGAAACCAACAGTTTTTATGTCAACTTTGGATCTAAAGGCAGGTTACTGGCAAATTAAAGTTAGGGAAGAGGACCAAGATAAAACTGCTTTCATTACGCCCTTCGGTCTATACAAGTTTCTCAGGATGCCTTTTGGTCTACGCAATGCTCCCGCAACATTCCAGCGACTAATTGACAACTTTCGGATTGCCTTAAGCGATGTAAAATTGCTTGCCTACCTTGATGACATAATTATTATGTCTTCTACTTTTGAAGAACACCTTAAGGATCTTGGAAAGTTATTTCAGAAACTACGAGAGTACAATTTATTCGTTAATAAAGATAAGTGTCGTTTTTGTTGTTCGGAAGTAAAATATCTGGGACACTTAATTACACCAAATGGATTAAAGATGGATCCAAAGAAAACCTCTGCCATACTGGATTTACCACCTCCGAGTAATCTGAAACATTTAATATCGTTTCTTCAGACGTGCTCTTGGTACAGAAGGTTTATTCCGCACTTTGCAGAGATCGCTGAACCACTCACACGGTTGACAAAAAAAAAACATGCAATGGACTTGGGAAAAGGAACAGGATTTTGCCTATAAAGAACTGAGGTTGCGTCTAACTAGTTCACCTATTCTTCGACAAGCAGATGAAACCAAACCTTATGTAATAAAATCGGACGCAAGTAGCTACGCTATCGGAGCAGCTCTTCTTCAGGGGGAGGATCAAGAAGAACATCCTGTTGAATATGCAAGTCGACTGCTAACGCCTGCTGAAAAGAATTATAGCACAACAGAGCGTGAAGCATTAGCTGTTGTGTGGGCGGTCAATAAATTCCGGGGCTATGTGGAAGGTGTACCTCTGGTAGTAATCACAGATCACCAAGCATTGAAATGGTTAATGAAATTAAAATCACCTACTGGGAGACTAGCGAGATGGTCATTACAATTACAGAACTATGACATAAAAATAAAATACACTCCAGGCAAATCAAATGTTGTGGCAGACATGCTATCAAGACCACCGTGCACAACAGAATCGGCTACAGAATGTGGTATGTGTATTGTTACTATAGATATGCCAAAACGTGATCCTGTAGAAATAAGAAAACAACAATTAATGGATGACAACATAAAGATAATCATTAAAGCATTAGAAGAAGAAAATGACAACGAAAACGGGTTGTATTGGAGTCAGAAAGGCTATCTAATGAATAATGGACTATTGTATAGACATTGCCCTTACGTTGAATCCGATGAGGCACAGTTGGTTGTTCCGCAACAGGAATGGGCTAATATTCTCGTCGCATACCACGACGACCCACTAGCAGGTCATTATGGATCTGAAAAAACCTTTGAGAAGATATCATCACGCTATTTTTGGAAAGGGATGAGACAATATATAAAAAGCTACGTTCAAAACTGCTTGCCTTGCCAAAGATATAAACCATCGAATCAAAAACCATGTGGTCTACTGCAAACATCAACGCTTAACCAGAGGTTTGAAGTGATTGCTTTTGACCTGTTTGGACCGTTGCCACAATCTACTGATAACAAAATGTGGATTTTAATCGTGGAAGACTTAGCATCGCGATGGGTGGAATTATTCGCTTTGGAATCAGCTACAGCAGAAAAATGTGCAGAAATACTAATAGACGAGGTATTTTTGAGGTATGGGGTCCCGAGAAGAATAATTAGCGATAACGGCCCTCAATTCGTTAGTGCCGTAATGCAACAAGTTGCTTTCTGTTTTAAAATAAAACATTCATTTACACCACTTTATCATCCAGAGGCCAACCCAGTAGAACGCAAAAATCGAGACTTAAAAACACAATTGGCTATTCTAGTAGAAGGGAAACATGACACATGGTCTCAACAATTACCAAGTATCCGTTTTGCAATGAATTCAAAAAAGTGTTCTTCTACTGAATATACACCAGCATATCTAACTTTTGGTAGAGAGTTAAGAGCACCACACGACAATTTAGATGACTTTAGACAGATCTTAATAACAGAGAACATCATACCTGAAATCACTATAAAACTTAAACAATTAGAAGGAAATTTAAGGAAGGCAATAGAAGTTCAAGAAATGAAAGAAGAAGTTCGTAAAAGTTATGCAGACAAAAAACGTCGTGAGACTAAAAATTACAAACCTGGCGACCTTGTTTTAATTAATCTTCACCCAGTAAGTAAAACCACTACAGGCTACACAGCAAAACTAGCTCCTCGACGAGATGGCCCTTACCTCATAGTCAAAAATCACGGTCCAAGCTCATTTCAAGTAGCAGCAACAACAGCACCAGATACCGTAATAGGGGTTTATCATTCCTCAGCTTTAAGACCTTTTAAAAATACTGAGAAAACTGAAGGATGTATAGTTCCAGAACCTGTGCAGCCATTAAGGAAAAGGGGTCGTCCTCGTAAGCAAGTAACCAACCAAGTCCTGTACAAGTCTCCTGAAAATTTGAACGCTAAACCAAAAACGTGTCGAAGTCGCGGCTGTCCAAAATAATATTGTTCTACCAGTCGGGACGCCATGGTGAACAAAGGGGGAGATTGTAACAAGAATAGTTTACATGGTCACAAACTAGATGGCGTTACTTGTATTTTAGATCGCGCTAACGTTGTGTTCACTGAGTAGTATAAGGTATTTGAGTTGTATTCAATGAATATAGAATTTTCCTATACTGTTCACGGATTTCTAAAGCTCGCATCTAATTCGTTAGGTCCTGCTTTTTCCACTTATTCAGTTAAGGAAATTTATATCACCTGGAAGTGTGCTTCGCGTTCGTGGACACCTTCTCAGTCTTAGAATTGTATACACTTACACTGCTGAAATAAATCATCAATTCTGAAGCCTACTATTGTTTCACTCCACGCTGTATAGAACTCGCACCCTTACACTTCTACTTTATTAAAAACATCAAGTTTTTGTATAAAATAAAAATTTCGAAAGATTTTTTCTGATTGTCAAAAAAACAGTCAAATGACTAAATAGATCGTGTCTTTCAACTTCTCTAACTGCGTAACGCAGTAGGCTCATAAGATATGACAATTGGGGTTATTCTGAGGTCTTTAGCTCATAGCCCAAAGAATTTAGCGCATTAAAAAGAATCATATGATAGTAATAATAACGTTTAATGGTCATTTCGTTGTGAATCGCTGGTGCCTACGGTAGGTATTTGAGAAAAACCTTTATTACAGTTACCAGCTTTCTATGATGTCAATTTACTTAACTTCCAATATTAATTACAAATTTTAAGATCACACTTCATTAATAAAACGATTTTTATATGTATAAATAGTTTTATTCATATTTCGCTGTACTTCTTTTGTTTGTAGATAGTATTAAGAGTTTACAGTAATTTTTATGGTTTAAAAACAATTTCAAAGGGTATAATTAATACATAACTATTTAAATATTTTTGTGAATAATAAAGAACGGTTAAGAAGATGTTTAGATGAGAGCGCCACAGCCGCATCCAGCGCGGTAGGGACCAGCCAAGGGACCGATTCCGTAGCCGAGGGCACCGTAACCGAGGGCGGTTTCAGCGGCCAGAGGTCCGATGCCGTATCCGAGGGCTCCGTAGCCAAGGCCGGCTTCGCCAGCGAAAGGACCGATACCATAGCCGAATGGACCAGCAATACCAAGAGGGGCGGCCTCTTCAGCCAAGATGGCGACGGCTCCGTTACCACAACCGTAGTTGACGGCACCAGCACCAGCAGTTGGCAGGACACCTTCTAGGGCAACGGTTCCCAAGAATGGCAGGGCACCGGCGACGGCGAGAGGTCCTTCAATGGCGTTTTCGGAGAGAACGGACACTCCTCTTGGTGGGATAGCGGAAGCGCTGGATACTCCAAGACCACCTCCGTAGGAAGAGGGGACGGCGGCGGCTTCATAGGCATAGGGAGCAGCAATACCGCAACCGCAACCACCCAAAGGTCCGATGGCAGCGGCGGCCAGAGGAGCGGCAGCCAAGGGAGCACCCAATCGAGCTCCGATGCATTGTCCAGCGATGGACTGAAAAAGACAATAAAATTATAAACTAAGTCAAAAGTCTTGCTATTATTGGTATAACAATTAACCACCTGTATCGGGGAAGTACTCCCCTCTTAAAGAATATCGATGTAAAGACGCATAATCGAAATGTTGGTCATTGAAAGCGCCAAACGGCACTCTTATCCTCAATAAAATGAAAGAACCTGTTTCCTTTTCCATATCCCCACTACAAATGTTCCTGTTTTTGCTAATATAGGCTAAAGAAGTCTAAGTTTCAATCAAGCAAGCTGAATGGTTCTTTATGAGTGGTGTATTTTTTTCTCGGAAGGAAACTGTCTAAATATTTTAGATTATCTCGGAGGAAGGCGAGTTATGTGGGATTCTTACCCCTAACAACCTCCAATTTGGCCATCCTTGCACTCTAGGAAGGCTTCAAAATCTCCAAAGAATACCTAAATCGATGCTACCCAGTGCTTTGTCCTTTAGACACCCCAAAGCACCTCCTTCCTCTTGTACGTAAGCTTGTCGTCTTCAAGCTTCGTCTGCCCATTCTCTTAAGAAAAGAGGCATCTTGCGAGTAGGCAGGGTGACTAATATGGTTCATTTACCGGCGTCGGGATGTGACGACCCCATCGCCCGCTGTTGGGATAACCTCTGTCACAGCAGAGATTATTCCACCAGTGCAGTCAGTCACACTGGTGGTAGGTCTTTTGTTGCAAGAGGCCGGCTAGGTAGGTACCACCGCAGTGTCCAATATTCTGCCGCCAAATAGTAGTGCTTAGGCACTACTGTGTTCCGGTTTGAAGGGCATTGTACGCTAGTGAAATTACTGGGCGAACGAGACTTAAGAACTAATATCTCGAGGTTGGCAACGCGCGAGTGGCACCTACTAATGGTGCTGCAAGCGCTCATAGGCTGCGGCAGCCACTTACCATCAGGTGGGCCGTATGCTTGTTTGCCAACTTCTAACATAAAAAAACAAAAATCCGCAAATCTGTTGCCGCCTTCATGTTTGACTTTATTTCCATTTACCATCAGGTGGAGTAGAGTCATCTGCCCTACTTTCCAAATAAAAAAAGATGAATAGCCTAAGCCCCCACTTTGACTATTCGCTAAAACTCAGGATCCCTTCTACGACAGGCAGGGGTCCTATTCTTACTGGAATTACTGGATGGACCAGTGATATATAAATAGATTCTAAGCTTACCTGGATGAAGAGCGCCTGAGCGCAGACCAAAAGTACAGCCTTGAACATGTTTATTGTTTGAATGTAAACTTGACAATGTTTTATGTTAAAAAACATTTGATTTTTATATTAAAATGAACGAAGAAACTTTATCAGTATTGTGCGCATTGTAAAATAACTTCTACAAATTGTGAAAGAATACGTGACACGTGGGATCTTCGTTAATAGAATTGTCTCCAAATTGTGTCAGTGGACTTTCGTTATTACAAATATTTCTAACTTTCGCAGATAATTGACTATACTTATCACAATAGGCTTACTTAAACTATTTTTTCTACATATAGCCATAATTATTTACATTACAACAAAGATTGGTTTTCAATTCAATACTAGCTTCTGCAAATGGCTTCGCCCACGTGTAAAACCGTTCACATAAATCTGATATATTTCCTTATAAACTTTCTTCTGTATTGTTATTTTACAACCTTGGGCGTAACTTTTACAAGCCTTAAATATCATATTTATTTATATCGAATCAACAACCTAAAAAATAAGTTTCAAGCTTCTAGTTCTAAAAATTACGATACTTCAAAACTTTTCATTCTCCCTTTTCAACCCTTTACAACCCTATTTTCGGATTAAAAAGTAGCCTATGTCCTTTCTCAGGCAGTCATCTATCTGTGTACTAAATTTCATTTCAATCGGTTTACTAGTTTTGGCGTGAAGGCGCGACAGTAAGACATAGCTACTTTCGCATTTATAATAAAGATTTTAGTTACCTAATCTAAAAATAAAGGGTCCTAATACTTGTGTATGTAAATATCTATGAGTTATTTGATGCAAATAAGCAATACCATGTCAACCCACACGAATGTCATTTCGAAAAAAACGGGTTTGAAAATTTTGGAGAACTTGCTTTATATGATTTTTTTTTATTGGCATCTTCAGATTTATGTAAGTTATTTTACTTATGTTCACAAAAAAATAAGTATACACACTGCATATTTCACATATAATATAACCCAAAACGTTTAACATAATACATAAATTGCATGATTAAAAAATGGGTTTTTAGAAGTTTTAAAGCTTAAAAGCCAAAGAAAAATGTTCTTCAGCCATTTACCAACACTTCTGCATACATAACTCCGTTTTTTCAATTTTGTGGGTTGACATGGTATTGCTTATTTGCGTCCATTTCATGGTAAGATCCAAATCGAAACTAAAGAAAACAGAAAGCCTAAAAGAATAAGAGTTAATTTAATTTAATTTGTTTTAATCTAACACTAGCAATTAATGACGATTGTAGATTTCTCAATACTCATATGAGAATCGTATTTTCACATGGTTTTTTATCATTCATAAAGAAATAATAAATAAAAGCAACCATTCTGACAAAATTATTGATAGACACGTTCCTGATAATTGCAAAACTCAATTAAAATATAGTTCAAGTATTAGTATAAAAGCTTTACATTGTTTCTAAAAAAGCATTCAATTCTCCGTTGAACACAAGCAAACATGTCTACCTTCGCTTTCTTACTCCTCTGCGTCCAAGCTTGCTTGGTTCAGGTAATTATTTATTTTATTTATTTTGGTTTACCAACAATTTTTTACAATAAAAATATCTTATGTAGTAATTACGAGTAGTCAAAAAAAAAGACTTGAATAACAATTACTTAAAGGTAAATACCACATGCGTCATAGGCCGGATTTACGGGAGGGCAACCGGGGTGACAGCAATGGGGCCTCCACGAAATTGAGGCCCCCGCAACAGAAATGATTTTTATATTTGTTTATTAAATAATAAAAGAATCTAGAAGTAACCTATCCGGTTGCACAGTAAATTATTTATTGAAAAATTCGACTGAAAAAATTTTACATATGTAATAATTTGGGGCCAGGGGGCCTTTGTTGCCTCGATGCCTCCAGAACTCTAAATCCAGCCATGCAATTATGGGATGAGAACGAAACCTGTTTATAGAATGATTTACGAATAACATTTAATGAATTTGAATGTATATATTACATTACTAAAACTATTAAGTATTTTTATAGACCTAGGTTAATCATCATTCAATTAATTTAAAAAGATTAAACTTAATTAATAAATGTATTAATTGGTATTGTTTATGTTTGTTATAGAATGTATACAGCCAGTGCCTCCGTGGTGGTTACGGACTCGGTTGGGACGGTCTCGCTGGACCCTACGGCTGGGACGCCGGTCTCGCTGGCCCCTATGGCTGTGGTGCCGGTCTCGCTGGACCCCTCGGCTGGGAAGCTGGTTACGCTGGTCCCCTAGGTTTCGCTGGTCCCCTCGGTCTTGCCGGTCCCCTCGGTATCGCCGGTCCCGCTGCCATTGGTTACCCCGGTGTCGCTGCCTACGGCGGTGCTGGTGTCGGTGATGTAGCCGTCGCTGGTGAGATGGGAGTCGCTGGTACCACCCTGGTCGCCGGTCAAGTGCCAATCCTCGGTGCCGTTGAATTCGGAGGCATCGTCCCCGCCGCTGGTGCCGTCTCCATCGCCGGTAGCTGCGGTTGCGGTTGCAACGCTGGTTACTACTACTGAGAAGTAAATGTAACGACAAAGGATTTGTTCAAATACTTTCGAGAAAAAATAAACGATTGATTAGCAATTTATCACTTATTATTTATTTACCTTCATGTATATCTAATACTCATGTAAGATGTTTTATAATCATAAAAAAAAATTATAATTTCAATATTGAATTTAAATAAATCACTCAGTCTATAATATAAAAGAAAAAGACTTGACTGACTTATTAACGCACAGACCCTTAGCCCTAGAAAGCTGAATTTTTCAAAAGTTTTGATTTTAAAACGTAAATGCGCACTAAGAAAAGATTTTTTTGAAGCATGAAACTTTGCTATTCATTAAAATTTTAAAACTAACTTTTTCTATCATTTCAACTTTGAACAGTTGAAATGGGTTCAAAGCTTTTATTAAAAATTATTCACGCGGGAGAAACCGCTGACAGAAACTAGTGTTTAATAAATACGCTATATGTTTTCAGTGATTATTAATTTTGATTTTAATGATTTTGGATTATATATGTGGACTTCAATTGCAGCTTTTCAATTATATTGTTTTTTAAACTATTCATAACTTATAAACATACGCGGTAAACTAATAGTGCGAGATGTCAGTTAAACTCACGAGGCTAGGGATGAGATTTTGATTATATAACAAGATATAAAAGTATTCACAAACACTGTTAAATCATAACACACCACGCTGACTTCTTACTAAAAAGCTGTAATACGCAGCCGCAAACAGTGTACAGTAGTATTAGCTCACGTACTCTTCACATATACTAACACACGTTAAATGCTCAAATACAAGTAAGTAATAAACAGTGTGCAATATACATACACACCGACATTTGCTCTCTCGCTCTGCCTCACTATAGCATGGCGCAAAGAGGAGAGACCGATAATATAAAATAGTGTGTTTATTTCTGTCTCATTCTTTGCCGGCCTCATCCTACACATTTTTGTATTTGTGTCTCTTGCCTGTCGTTTTTCCGTTGCATCCGGTTTGATTCCCCGTGAATATGAATTTATAAATATAATTAATTTTCATGATGATGATGATGATGATGATGATGATTCTGAATCTCTTGTCTCTATGTTGTCATATGCAAAAAATATATACTATAAATAATAGTACATAAGAAATAATGAACAGAATCTTCTTA
This sequence comes from Hestina assimilis, assembly GCA_023373885.1. Classification (NCBI taxonomy): domain Eukaryota; kingdom Metazoa; phylum Arthropoda; class Insecta; order Lepidoptera; family Nymphalidae; genus Hestina; species Hestina assimilis. Next base: position 559,403 of record CM041767.1, on the reverse strand, counting down.
ATATGGAGTGGTTAGGGGCCAACCTAGTGTTAGAGTTGTTCAGGTCGGCCGTAGGCCTCTGACTTGACTTATCGACTGTTGTCAGATTGTCAACAGCCGGGGTCGACTTTTTACGTGCCCTCCGAAGCACGGAGACGCTCGGATACCACTATGCGATCACCCATCTAGTGACTGACCGCGCCTAAAGTTGCTTAACCTACCGATCGTTTACCGATCAGTGGGTGCACTCGGCTATGAACGTCTCATGGACAGAATAACAACTCTATAAAATGATCTCTCTCGTCTGACTTTAAACAGACATCAGACAGAGTCACTAAAGGTGCCCTAAGCAAAGCAAAGGTGCCCAACCGCAGAGGTCAAACTCTGCGGTACCCTGGGCTTGTCGTGCCGGGGCTCAGTAGTCGGGAGTCGATTGTGCAGGTGGCACCTTCGACTGCCCGGTGAAGGTAACAGGGTCAGACGGTTCGGGCTTGGGGCGTTTTACGCCAGACCGCGCCTAGGAGGGTGGTGTCGCCGGGGCGTCGCGGTTGTGTGCTTCGGCGACCCCGCGACGTCCCACTATGGCGCTAGATGGGACCTTGGAGTTTTAGTGGGTAGGGAGCTCGGCTCCGAGTCCAAATACCTCCTGCGCCGTTGCACCTGTCTCGGCGCTCGAGTGCGTAACTGCATTTCTCCAAGTAAAAAGAAAAAAAAAGGTGCCCCAAGCACGTCCTATAAGACCCTTATAGTAAGATTATTTTTATGAATTAGGAAGCTGAGATAAAAATAAGATCAGCTTATATACGATACCCCGTACACTAAGCGGTTAAGCCCAATGTCTTCGTCAGCTTTCATTCCCGATGAGTTCGTAAGCCTCAGTGTAACCTTACCAAAATTACATACCCAATGACTCTTAACGCCTTAATTTAACTTCGCAGGAACCCTAAAGACGGAACCAACTTTGAACCACTGCGATGGCAGTCTATTTATTAAAAGAGCATAATATAGTAGGCTGTCACAAAAAAAAAAATTGCTTAATTTAAAAACTTAGGTTAACGAATTTATTTAAAAATTATGAGTAGTCTGTATGACTTATTGAATGCTAAATTAAAAAAAAAATGAAAATACTGTCAAAAGGCCACAGCTCGATCACCCGAAACACCCAATTCCACCCAATTTTTGGGAAAGATATATGGAAGTATCGTCATTTTTAGAGCTAGAAGCTTGATCAGGTGTTGATCAAGGGTGTAAAATAACAATAGTGAATAGGGGATGAAAGTTTGTATGAATATACTGCAAATAGCTTATTAAAGTATTTATAAGTATTTAACTATTTATATATGTGAAATAAATAATTAAATATTTTACTCAAAGATACTATTCTATACGGATGAAGTCACGGGCACAGCTAATACTAATGTAAAGACAAACAAATATAATAGGCCATCTTTAAATATACAGTTTTTTTATTTGGAAAGTAGGGCAGATGACTCTACTCCATCTGATGGTAAGTGGGAATAAAGTCCATTCGCGAAGGCGGCTAACAGAGTTGCGGAATGCAACCGTGTTAGCCACCCTTGCCCTGCCTACCCGCACGCCTCGTTTGAAGGAGCCCAGATTGTAGGAAGGAGGGAACACGTGAGCCGGCAATGAGTTCCACTTTTTGGAAGTACAACAAAGAAAAGAACACAGTTATAATTATTAGTAAATATAATTAGTATTGAATTGTAAATAAATTGTAATATTGGTTGTAAATAAATGTTTATTATGGATCGTTGGAGAAAAACAAAGTTTTTAGATGATGCGTACACGTTTTTATTTTATAGAAAAAATGGAGCGAAGTTTTACTAGACGTTCTTAGATAAGGGCACCGTAGCCGCATCCAGTGCGGTAGGGACCAGCCAGAGGACCGATACCGTAGCCGAGGGCACCGTAGCCGAGAGCGGTTTCAGCAGCAAGGGGACCAACGCCGTAGCCGAGGGCACCGTAGCCAAGAGCGGTTTCAGCACCGAAAGGACCAATGCCGTAGCCGAATGGACCAGCAATACCCATGGGGGCGGCCTCCTCAGCTATGATACCGACGGCTCCGTTACCGCAGGCGTAGTTGACAGCACCAGCACCAGCAGTTGGCAGGGCACCTTCTAGGGCAACGGTTCCCAAGAATGGCAGGGCACCGGCGACGGCGAGAGGTCCTTCAATGGCGTTTTCGGAGAGAACGGACACTCCTCTTGGTGGGATAGCAGAAGCGCTGGATACTCCAAGACCACCACCGTTGGAAGCTGGGACGTAGGCAGCTTCGACAGCATAGGGAGCAGCAATACCACAACCGCAAGATCCAACACCCAAGGGACCGATGGCAGCGGCAAGAGGAGCAGCAGCCAAGGGGGCGCCCAATCTAGCTCCAATGCATTGTCCAGCGATGGACTGAAACAAATATAAAACAATGGTCTTATAACAATCATACCTAATTAATAAATTACACCTGATACTTAGTGCTTACTGTAACCTGAAGATGCCAGCAACACACCCATATTATAGACTCCAGAGAAGGAAGGATGTTAGTAAGGTTGCTTTTCGTGCGATGACTGAGAGTGCCACAGGCTCAATCTCTCAACTCCTCTCTTCACTTCCTTTTTTCCCTTTTCATCCCTTACCTCCTATTCATTGGCTTGGAAGCCCGCAAGAGATACTTATCACAAGCGTTCATAATCTGCGGTGACTGCTTAACATATGCGGCATATGGCATATGGGCGGAACATATGCTTGTGTCCCAACCGTCATCCAATAAAAAAAATATTTCCTCTCTGTCTGCTACATATAGAACAGATCCAATAGTTATGAAGATCTAAGTTTATTGAGCAGTAAAACGTTGGTTATTTCATGTCGACAACAGAAATCATGCTGAATATCAACACGACGTAGCAATATCTATAATATTACATGTTACATGAATGTAAGTATTGAAGACCTGAACTACCAACTTCTCTCTCTGTTTTCATTTTCCCTCCACACTCCCCTTTTACCCCTAAAGTCATGCATGTGATGTTACTGTACAATATGTTGCTCACGCCTGATATTTAATATTATTATAATTCTAGAGTTAGATTTGTAAAAAGGAATTATCTTAATACCTGGATGAAAAGCGCCTGAGCGCAGACGAAAAGTACGGCCTTGTACATGTTTATGGTTTGTGTATACACTTGACAATATTCAGAATAAACTACAGCTAATATTTATATATCGAAGAAAAACTTAAAAAGTAATATCAAAGAGAAATTTCGTAATAAAACGTGACATAAAAATGTCTTTCAATAGGTTACTAATACATGTAATATGGGTGATATTGGAATTTCTTTTTAGGCGATTATTGATGCAATTTTTTTTAATGCAATATTGGCAAATAAGCATATAGCCTATCTGATGGTAGGGGACAGCGTATCCTGTTGAAACTTGGCAAGTGAGAAAGGAATCGTCTATCTATCATCTGCGGCTCGAATGGGGATTATTCGAAAAAAAGCAAAATATTGCAAGAGGCAGAGGGTTTATTTTTTTGATGGACGTGGTATTTCTGAAGCGAAAATTTTTCAAATGGTCACCTGTCATTTATTAATTTTATATCAATCAGAAAGAAACTTAGATGAGCAAGAGATTTGACCAAAAAAAGAGGCCTCGCAGGTCCTGTAAGCTGATTCCGTCGTCAGGACGCTTAGAAGGTCACTACTAACTTCTAATCCTATCCCGTCCTAATTGTGAATTAAATAAAATCGCCCCGATCGAATGCTAGACGATGGAATACGTATGTCTTATAGCAATCGCTATTCCATTATCTTTAAGTTAGTAAAATAATTCAAAACAATTAAATTAAAATAAAATTAACGTAATTTAAAAAAAGCGACAAAATCCAAATTCAGTATTCCTTAAATTTTAAACCGAATTACGAGATAAAAAGAATCCATAACCTGAAAAAATTTATCTAAATTTTATTACATAAAACAAACATTATACTTTGAATTCTTTAATTAATTATACACTTAATTTATTTATACTTTATTGCACAACCACAAGACAATTTTTATCGAAAACAGAAAAAACAAAATGTACAACAGGCGGTCTTATCGCTTATCAGCGATGTCTTCCAGGCAACCTTGGGATAGCAAAGTTGCTAAGTATAGGGTAGGACAACCTACCCTTTGCACAAGCAAATACTTATAAATATATACACACGAATAACTGCACATTAATACATAAGCACAATACATAAATAACTATATAAAATATAAATTAATAAATATAAACCTTAAAGGATTAAGTGATTAAAAATTACGAATGACATTTCTATTAAGGAATTCTAATAAAATAATAATTATCAAAAACAAGAATGGACACGTTTTCCGAAATTACCACACTATAATGTGGACATAATTGCAGAGACTAGTATATAAAGGTTATGTTTATTCAAAATAAACATTGTACTATAACCGTTCAATACAAACCAATATGTCTACCTTCGCCTTCCTTCTTCTCTGCGTCCAAGCTTGCTTGGTTCAGGTAATTACCATTCAATCACTTTCAAAAGCTTTAAAACTGGTGGTAGGTCTTTTGTTGCAAGAGGCTGGCTAGGTAGGCGGCAAATATTCTACCGTAAAGCAGTAGTGTCTTTGACATTACTGTGTTCCGGTTTGAAGGACACTGTAGGCTAGTGAAATTACCGGGCAAATGAGATATAAGAACCAATAATATCTCGGGGTTGGCAACGCGTTAGTGGTACCCACTCATGGTGTTGCAAGCTCTCAGAAGAGTGGGCAATGTGTATTTCTTTAATCAATGTATTAAATTTGTATTATATATTTTTGTTTCAGAATGTATACAGCCAGTGCCTCCGTGGTGGTTACGGACCAGCCATCGCTGCTCCCCTCGCTTGGGACGGTCTCGCTGGACCCTGCGGCTGGGATGCCGGTCTCGCTGGCCCCTATGGCTGGGGTGCCGGTATCGCTGGACCCCTCGGCTGGGAAGCTGGTTTCGCTGGTCCCCTAGGTCTCGCTGGTCCCCTCGGTCTCGCTGGTCCCATCACTGGTGTCGCTGCCTACGGCGGTGCTGGTGTCGGTGATGTAGCCGTCGCTGGTGAGATGGGAGTCGCTGGTACCACCCTGGTCGCTGGTCAAGTACCAATCCTCGGTGCCGTTGAATTCGGAGGTGTCGTCCCTGCCGCTGGTGCCGTCTCCATCGCCGGTAGCTGCGGTTGCGGTTGCAACGCTGGTTACTACTACTGAGAACCACGAATAATGGAAAAATTATTATGAAATAAATAAAATGTTCGCATTCAAACTTTCTTTTATTACATGATAATCCAAAGACTTTGGCATGCATATGTCAGGCCGTGGATGTGCTTCACCCTCCAATATTATATTAGTTTTCTATTTTAATAAGTTAGGTTTGAAGTTATTACACCAAAGCATCCTTCTCTTTTATTTTTAAATTTTATTTTATTTTTAGTATTTGTTGTTATAACGAGAGAAATACACATTTTGGGAAACTTTCAACTCTCTAGACTCTGTAACGGTTCGTGAGACATAGCCTGCTGACGGATTAAATTGGCATCAATCAACATTGACTAAGTTGGCAAACAAGTAACATTCACCGAAGCTATCGTGGCCTATGAGCGCGCGCAATACCATTAGTAGTCACTCACACGTTGCCAACGAGAGATATTGGTTCTTAAATCTCCTTTGTTTTGTAATTTCCCTAGGTATAATGTTCTTCAAACCGAAACACAGTTTGAAAACACTACTGCTTTGTGCTTTTTTTTTGTCTTTTTTTGCTTTTTTAAGCTCATTAAATAAATTGCTATTTTAAAATTTTATTTTGCTTTTCCAATATTTTTATTTTTCATATAATTCAATCACTTTTAACATATATTATTGCTATTATTATTATTGCTTTTAAATTATAAAATAATTTATTATATTATTATTAGGTATTATTATTATTATTAGATAGGATTTTTGTACTTGTTATGTTATGATCTACGTTGATTGAAATAAATTATTATTATTATTATTATTATTATTATATGTAGTAAAAGTGTATCTGACACTGCGGTAGTAGCTACCTAGCCGGCTTCTTGCAATAAAAGGCTTGAACCAGTATTGAACCAGGCATTGAACCAGTAAAGATTTAATTATTTCCGATGCTATTTTTTAAATATAATTTGTAGATTCCATCCATACCACCTCGATGTCTGGAAATTCAACAACAGCGCGATTTAAGACATTTTCTTCCTCGCACAACCACTCTGTGGAATCAACTTCCGCCGGTGGTCTTTCCGAATCGATACGACTTGGGAATCTCAAGAGAAGAGCGTATTCTTTCCTTAAAGGTCGGCAACGCGCCTGCATGCCTTCTGATGTTGCAGATGTTCATGGGCGACGGCGATCGCTTGACATCAGGTGAGCATCAAGCCCATTTGCCCCCTCTCACGTAAAAAAAACTATATTATTCCTTAAAATTTTAAACAAAACATGAGTCGAATCTTCTCGAAAGGAATCTTCTCGAAAGAAAACGTTACTAGGCCACTATTAAAACTGTTCTTAGTTTTAGGGACTTGAAAGCTTTTTTAAGAAGCATGTGTGGTAATCAGGATCACTTTCACTGCCATCTTTTCCTAATTCGCTGAGTGTTACTTTAGCAAATTACTGTGGTCACGTCCCGAGGTGCAGTGGCGGACTTACCAGAAGGCTGAGTAGGCTTGAGCCTAGGGCGGCAGATTTTAGAGATGGCAAATTTGGGTACCAACTTTTTTTCGCTAACTCATAGAAATCAAAAAGATATCTGTATGACGTTTTTTTGATGTTTTAGAGGTACATGATTGAGCTTTGATGCGCTCAAAGATATACCCAAAAATATACATGCAATTTCAACAAAATTGTTGGATTTTAAAAATAATCTAAGACATGACAATTGTAGAGGCAAGGGTGGCAAAAACCTTACAGCCTACACCTTGGAAATTGTAAATTTGGCATTGCCGAGGTGTCTTAAATTTTTATAAAAAAATAAAATAAAAATCATTTATTTCAAGTAACAGTGACTCATTTGGTATTTATTTACTGTACAAATAAGGTATAAATTGAAATGAACTGTTTAGGATATTAAAAATTTTAAATAAAATAAATAATTTTAGTGATTCAATATAAATTGGAAAATTACATAATATGAATTTGAAATAAAATAAAATTACAATTGTTTTAAAATACAATAATATTAAGTGCCAATTAATAATGCAAGTATCAAATAAAATAAGTAAAATTAATATATCATTATATATTTATTGACATTGCAGTAACATGTCTATCACTACAATGTTGTATATAAGGGCAGTCAAGTCTACATGCAGTCATGCTCAGGATATATAAAGATAATATTAATAAAATATTTTATGGTTCCGAGCGATGGAGTTGTCACATAGTGATTAGCCTTCTCAGACTATTTTACCTACACGACTGCTGAGATTAATTTCTTATGATTGTGTCGACTATAACACACATTTGAAGTCCCAATCATCACTATAGTGATTCCATTCGTCTAATCTCACACAGAGTCGAATTTTATTTAAACAAATGAGTTTACCTGATTATCTACAACGTAAATAAAAATCAGTTCACAAATAACGGAAAACATAAATTACTAACACATTTCGAGTTCATTAATCAAATATTTTTTATGAACCCGAAATGTCCTGTTTTTTACTCTTAGGCGTGGTATATTTTTCTTTATTTCAATGGCCGCCCCGTTAAAATTTATTTAATTGGAATTATAGGGTATCCTACTCTCACTTCAAGCAAAAATAAAGAATTTCCAAGCAATAAAGAATTTAAGAATCTCATTTTTTGAATAAACATAAATAAATCATAAAATAATGTTTTAAAATAAATAAATAAAAATAATTACGGGAGGCAATAAACACCCAGAGTCCGAGGGAAGGCAGCAATTAGTATAAACGCCAGTCAATAAGTCAAGACAGATCAAATAAAATTAATGCACTGTTTTGCTAACTCGTCACATGGCATTGTAGAAATGAGAACAAAGCTGAATTTGCAACATTTTTAAAACTTCAATGTCAATTGTATAATAGATAATTATTCTAAAAAATGCATTTTCTATATTGTTTAGCTAGGTATAGAACGAAATTATTTTTTTCGGATTTTGTAGTATGGTCCTTTTAACAGTGTCACCAAGGAGGCCGAGTACTGAGATCGGGCCATAAAAAATGGCCAGCCCTCACGAGGATCAAAATTTATTCTAACCTTATGAGGCATACTGTGAGGCCGAACTGAGGCTACGGACGTCATTAGGGCTGCAGGCAGGGCTGCGGTGCGGGCGCATTATGCTGCGACGTACAAAACAAGGGATCTCGTATAACTCTTTCAATATAAATTGCCATGCCATGCCAAACCATGCGCAGTACCACATTTTTGGGTCTCAACCGTATGCGGTTTGAAGGGGGCCGCGTAACTATAACAACGCGGCGACGCTCGACCCGCTTGGTACACTCGCTCACGGTTGTTTAAGTTCTTTAAAAATAAATTATTAAAAATTATATTAAAATATAAATTATTTTGTCAGGTGTGTGAAAAAATAAAATTAAATTTTCACACACCTGACAAAATAATTTATATTTTAATATAATTTATTATTATTTATTTTAGAAATAAAATTAAATCAAGATATGGTGTCTTCCCAATAAGTGACGATGATTAAAAATGTACATTAACTATTTTTTTATATACCTTTTTTCTATTTATTTGTTTTATCCTATTTAAGTAATAAAGATAATGAATAAATAATTGATTGAATTTAGAAGTAACAATAACTATAGTATAGACTTAATTCCGATTTTCCCACTTTATAAAAGTCGATTTAAATAAGACGAAAGCAATATTTTTGTCTAATATTTTTGTCCATGATTGTACCTGCACAGAAGCGGCCATTTTGGTTCATTTTAAATTGAAAGAACTATACTCGCCATTAGCTGGTAGTGTTTATTTATTCTACAAGGGAAATATATAGAACAGTATTTTGTGTTATAGTTATATTTATTGAACAATAAACTTATGCATCATTTTTTATACATATACCGAAAAAGTTTCCACCACTGTATAATTTTGAAGCCGTCGGGACGTGACGACCGCATCGCCCGCTGTTGGGATAATATCACAGCAGAGACTATTTCACCAGTGCAATCAGTCACACTGGTGATAGGTCTTTTGTTGCAAGAGGCCGGCTAGGTAGGTATCACCGCAATGTCAAATATTCTACCGCAAAGCAGTAGTGTTTTTGACATTACTGTGGTTCGGTTTTAAAGGCACTGTAGACTAGTAAAATTACTGTACATAGGAGATTTAAGAACCGATATCTCAAGGTTGGCAACGCGAGAGTGACACATATAAATGGTGTTGCAAGCGCTCCTAGGCTACGGCAACCACTTACCATCAAGTTGCCCGCATGCTTGCGTGCAAATTTAAACTTAAATAGAGTACAATGTACATTGATATTAAAAGACCCTAAAGGCTTTGCCGTAGGTGAAGGATATTAGTTTGATCACTATTCTTTATAAATTGATGGTATTGGATGTTTAAATTTTTGCGAAACCAATTAATTATATTGTTATATCACTATACACATTACATTTTCGTAATTTCCTTGCCTCATTTATAACATAATTATAATTATGTACCAATTTGTAATGCTTTACATCAGAGTCGAAATTGATAATAGCTTTCCTAATTGTTTTCGTATAAAAACCTTCGTTTTACATATAAAATACACTTTCATCTTACTAAGAAGGATACAAAGCAATTATTAAAGATGTTCTTCAAAGCTGTGTTGTTTATCTTCGTACAGGCCATCGTTATTCAGGTATTTTTATTCGACTTTAAAAAAAGGAGGAGGTTGTCAATTTCTTCGACTGGATGAACTGATTTTGATAACTATTATTCATTTGAAAGCTGAGGCTCCCAGTGTGGGCATTTCGGAGAAATTTAGAAAACAGTCAAATACAGTTTGATTCATCTCTAACTTTTATCTTAAGAACAAAGTTTTATGCTATATTCTATTTGAAAAACGACAGATTTACAAACAAGCTTTCAACCCCGTTTTCAACCTCTGAAGGTTGGTAGTTCTAAAAATCCTTTCTTTGTGCTCGTTTAAGTTTTAAAAACAACACCTGTGAAAACATTCAGCTTTCTAGGTTCAAGGGTTGAGGCAGGGAGTAAAAACGTTGACAGACAACTCATTTCTCTTCTTTAACTATTATCTCTTGTTCTAGACGATACACGGACAACGCAGTTCTGGTGCCTATAATGGAATAACAGCTCTTACTGAACGAAGGACTGCTGTTTCATACTCTGCTGCAAACCAAGCGAAAGCTTCAACTACTGCACCTTACGATCCCGCATTTTTAGCAGCATCAAAAGGAGCTGGCTTCACGACTTCCAGCACTTCCGTATATCCCAGTGGGGTTTCGCTTTGTCTTGGATCGCTTATGATGGTGCCCTAGTGGTAGGAGTAGATCCTTGATGGATCGAACTGAGGAAGTACTACCCTCATGAATATCGTGAAGTAGCAGTATTAGTGCTGTTGCGTTTCGTTTGATCAGTGGAAGGGAAGGGGGCCCAAATTCCCTCTTTATTTCCCTTCTCTACCCCCTTCTGCTGGCGTAGTGTAAAAATGTGGTAATAGCCTTACTGGCCTTGACATCGTCACCGGGCGCGAGGCGGAGTACTGGGACGACTGGCCGTTTAAAGTAATAACTGGGAGGTCATATTTGATTCAGTCCTATTAAGGTCCAGCGAGGCTAGACCACAGCATAGACGTAGAAGTGACAGCAATTTTAGGGGAGGAAATCGCTTCCATGATGAACCGCTTGCCATTGCCACCGGTTATTATTGGCATGTGTTCGCAACCACGCTTTGATAGAAATTGTGTAAATATTGGAATTTCTAATTCAATTCTAAGTGAACCTTTGAGCATTCCGGCAATGAAAATATATTATTTTAGTAATTCTCTCAAAGTAGTGTAGCTTTAAATTTCTTAAGTACAATTTTAAGCGTGTAATTTAGTTTAAATAAATAAATAATAATAAACGCTACACACTCAACGTCCCCATTAGGATAGTAATATCCTGTGTCGGGGGTCCGGAAACATACAAGGCCAAGGACAAATACACCCAGATCGGAAAATATGCGTGCATGGTCAATACAAACATATTATGCTCCGTGCGGGAATCGAACCCGCGACCTGTGGCGTTTAAGGCAGGTTCGCTACCGCTGCGCCACAACGTCGTCAAAGTTTGTAATGAGGTCGACATATAGGCTTCCTATACAAACCCCGCAAAAATACTAGAAGAAAAAAATGGCAACGGTTTTCATTGCATAGGCTTTTAGTTATATCGCCTAAATAGTATCACCAAAGTTGCTGGCACAGGCCGTAATGGATCTATGGTGGTCTGATTTAAAGTAAATGTTAAAAATATATATTTTTTAATATAGTATTTATGAGATTATAATAAATTAATTTTAATTTTAAATAAATTTAATTATTGGACTTTTCGTTGATCGTGAATATAATTTATTTCTTAACTTCCTCTGTGCCTTATAAGTAATTGTATTGTTAATCAATTGTTGTCTTGACCCCCACGACCAACCCCCTCAAACACTAAATTCGAATTTTTGCCATAAATATTACGCTGTAAAAGAAGTGTGAAATTAAGAAAAAATTGCACTAATCAACAGTTACAGTTATCGCGTAATAAAGTCCAATTTATAGTTCTATGATTAATTCAATTGACACCTACTAAATGAATTTGGTTTTTTAATAAACGCTATACACACACAAGAGGAAAAATACACACATCTGTCCCTAGCGAGAATCCAACACGTAACTTTAAGGGCGCGTTTACGAATTTGACGAAAAATAGTTGTTTTTCGGTCTAATTTCCGACAAAAATAAAGAAAATTAAATAAAACTATTAATTGCTATGAATAGATCGGGCCTTTATCTTTAATAATAATATAAAAAATATGAAGTTTTCTTATTATTTTTATAGTAAAACCGATTTTCCAGAGCCACTTCACTCCAAATTAACGATATCGAGCTGAGTTTAGGAAGTCTTAAAAACTATTTCTTACGTGATATTGATTTTAAAAAAATACCTCTAGTAGTAAGACATGTTCAACTCAAACCCTTCAAAAGATATTTATAATAATACCACACATTAGCTCAGAAAAAAATATATCAAATGTATCTTTTTCACATATTTTGCTTCTAAAGTTGTACCTTAAGCTGTTGCATTAAGGCCTATTTTGTTTGACGAATGCCATGATCTATTATTCAAAATTTTCTAGTAAAATATTAGTCGAATAGTCGGCGCCACAGAGCAAATAAGGTCGGCGCTGAGACGCCTTCGTGAGTGGACGCTATGTCGCTTGTAAGCAGGAGGTTATATTAAATAAGATCGCTAAAATATAATATTATATAGAAAAAATGGACTATAACTACAACTCTTGATACTTTATTTTAAGGATAATTTGATAAATATTTTCTTTTTGTTTAGAGATTAAAAATTCTAATTCGTCTTAGACTTATTGCTCAGACCTGAAGGTATACACTATACATCCCTGACTGCTAGTGGAAGTCTCGGATGATTGTAGTTTTTTTTGCCGTGTTTGGGCTCGTTACTATGAGGCCTTACCATCGAACTTCTTGGAGTGACCTGAAGGTGTACTTCGATGACAGATACAGGATCTGCAGCTAGAGTAATGCTACGTCCGCCGTGTTTGAGCTTGTTTTGTAAGTTACTATGAGACCTTGCCACCAAACTTTTTGGGGTGACCTGAAGGTGTACTTCGATGTCGGATACAGGATCTGCGGCATGAGTTGAGCTATGTCTACCGTGTTTGGGCTCGATTTGTAATTACTCTAAGGCCTTACCACCGAACTTGTTGGAGTGACCTGAAGGTATACTTCGATGACAGATACAGGATCTGCAGCTAGAGTAATGCTACGTCCGCCGTGTTTGAGCTTGTTTTGTAAGTTACTATGAGACCTTGCCACCGAACTTGTTGTGTGTAATATTAAAATAGTATAAATAGAAATACTACAAGTAATAATATTGTTAATACACACACATAAGATTTATTCAAAAAATGTGGAACGCTTCACGATTTTGCGTGTCATCCTTGCGCAGGGGCCATGCTAATCTTCTCTGTATCGTTCCAATTTTAGTATATGTACTGCCGAAGCGAGTACATTTACTCTGCACTTTAGCTTGTATATATAGTAAGTTTCTTATAAAACTTTGATAGCGCGATTTAGAGTTTTACTCAATTTATAAGCAATAATAGTATTAAATAATACAAAAATAACTTTTAATGCAATCATAATTACTTAATTAAACTATATTTATATTAATATTTGAAATAAACTAAATAATTAAAAAAGTATACACATTTTAATTACTTAATTAAAGAAACCAGCGCACCACCGCCATCTATGATCATTATGCTCATCACGAAGCGTTTCAAGTTCACACTCTAAAACTAGATGGCGTTACAAGTGATAAAAAAATAGGTATTTAAATAAATCAAATGTCGCTCGCGTTTAGCGTAGTATATTATAATCACCATCTTTGAAGGTTTATATACCTATATATTTTTATGGCTACAGCCACTGATTTGCACACAATGAGCATACATTATTTTAATATTCAGTAATTTAATAATAATAATAATAACTCTTTATTGGACACAAACATATGTTACATACAAGAAAGATTTACCAGGCTTATAACTATTATTAGCTCGAAGTGGGAGGGAAAAAGGACCCTTTTTGTTTCGTCTCATATGTTGCCGTATTAATTAAGAAATCAAATTGCAAAAAAGAGACAGCTATATACATCCATCGGTGTTGTCATAGATAAAGTATCACTAAAATTATTATCGTTATAGAAATTGCTTGAAAACTTATAAAAGTTTGCACTAAATAATATCATATATATTTTTAGATCTAAATTGCCTTCGTTTATAATGCAATACTGTAAAAATACTTCAAAAAATGCAAGTAAAGCTTTAGGGATTACTTGTCTTTTTATAATTTTTAGTTTATACAGCGTTCTTTATTCTTATTCGGGACTTAGTTATCATTCTTCTAGATTAGATATGAATGTATTGTTCTACTAACTACAAAATAATGAAAACTTTGACCAGATTGTGCAAATTATTATATTATTTTATATTTACTAATTATAATAATTAATGAATATTATACTGCCCTGCTCCATACTGCCCTCTAACTCTGTCTGCTCCGCATCCACGCTTAAATCTGATCAGATTTCGATTAAATTTGGTACAGGTATAGACTAGTCCTTGGGACATAGGCTACATTTCGTTAAAAAGGCTTGGTGTTGAAATAGGGGAATGGTAGCTTATATTGGGAACTATTTCTTTCTGTTGCAATAGAGGTGCCTCATTAAAAATGGATATAATTATTATTATTTAATAGGCGTAATTTTGAGTTTTTTTAAATTTTTATACAACTTTAGTATGTGGCCACTGTGCAGATCTGACAGCCTCTTTAATGCCTTCACATAATACTACATTTAACATTTAATTGTTTTGTTCATTTTACATTTTTCTAATTATATATTAAATGGTTTTAAATTTTTGCGCCCTATTCATCCCAAAAGAGAAGCTTGGATCAAATTTGTTTGACAGAAGGGAAGAAACATGGCTGCCATCAGGCTGAGTACTCACATATCTGCTCGGCGCATTTTCGTGTTGATGATTTCGACACGACAAAAACCTCCTTCTTTTAAAAAAATGCGACACCATATTACCCTATTGAAACGCCCTTGTTCTTAGGAAGAGTATGTCTCTGATTCTGAATCTATTTTCGAGTCACCAAAAGAAATACAGCTAAATCAAGATTTTTTTCAACACTCAGTTAAATGTATGGACTGCTACCCTTAATTCTCATATATTTTAAGATTTTATTACAAAATCGTTGTGCGGTTCATAAAATACCGGATTCCCGACACAGGATATTACTTAGGGCCATTGATTGTGCAACGTTTATTTATTTATTAACTACCACTGGTGGTACTTACCTAGCCGGCCTCTTGCAATAAAGGGCCAGCCTAAAAGTCCAGTAAGAAGAAATATTTCAATGCATGCTGGTTTAGGGTAATGAAAGTAAAAATCAGTTTACATAATTTATTACTATGGTACAATATGCTTTGAATGATTTGCCAATAATAACCTTTATTTATACTTCGAATACAAAAAAATGTACAAGATGTAACCCAAAAAGTTTTTTTTTCAGTGTTGCTATTTTTTTCTTCAAGTCGTTCCACGCATGTACACTTAACCTTTTTACCGTTGAAAGTTTCACCAAAATCGTCCATATTCACACGTACATAACAGATATTACCGATAAATGTAAAGTTCATTCAATATAAATATAGAAAATAACGAATACAAACGCACTTCCATATGCTTAGACAGTTGCCATATGAAAAAAAATGTCAATTTTACTAAACCTTATACATCCTAAGCCACAGACAATGTAGTATGTGGAAGTTACACCATGATCGATGGAAAATTAATTTTCTATTTATTAATTAGCTTAGAATTGAGACTGATTTTAAAAATTCGCACCTATTGAAAATGTACAAAATTTATTTAACATTAAATATATATTTAATTTCTACTAACAAGATGTCTAAAAATCCTAGAAGAGGCTCGGAGAAAAACAATAAAAAAAATTAAACTGTCAGTTTTCATTGACAATTGCAATTGATGATCTCGGAGCCTCGTAGGACAAAACAACAATAAGTTACACAATATTATTAATATAGCACTTCCATTAATTGTAGGTCTCAATATTCTATAAAAAAACACTCAGTCCCTATACTATTTGCACAGATAAAATATATTTAATGGTCTTTCTCATAGCAACTGTCACATGCCGATTCTTTTTTTTTTTTAATACAGGAAGTGCGTTATTGTTCTTGTTTTATGACATAGTGTTGAAGTTAGCTATACGCCAGGCTTTGCTTACAAGTCCGTATTGACACTTCACTTTACTGCTTCTCCTTGCGATAATTTATTTTATCTGTGGAAAAAAAAAAATTATATATTTTTCATATTGCAAAGGTGGCAAACAGGTGTATCTGTTGTGTTTGTATAACTTAAGGTATCATTTCCTACTCGAGGTGATGAAGGAATTCAAGGAATAGGATGGGACTTCTCGCTCCTTGGGATGAGGTCTTTTGTTGCAAGAGGCCGGCTAGGTAGGTACCACCGCAGTGTCCAATATTCTGCCGCCAAATAGTAGTGCTTAGGCACTACTGTGTTCCAGTTTGAAGGGCATTGTACGCTAGTGAAATTACTGGGCGAACGAGATTTAAGACCTAATATCTCGAGGTTGGCAACGCGTGAGTGGCACCTACTAATGGTGCTGCAAGCGCTCATAGGCTACGGCAACCACTTACCATCAGGTGGGCCGTATGCTTGTTTGCCAACTTCTAACATAAAAAAAAAAAAAAAAAAAAGATTATAAAATCATCGAACCAGCTGAATGTCATTCAATGTTTGTAATATAGCAGTATGTGTCAGGGTTGCCACCTGGCTACCTGTCCTTCTAAAGCAAGGCATACCACTCCCCATAAAACTCAAGGAGATGCATCTAACTGTTGCTATTCTCTTAGTACATAGTAGACGTCACAGATGTGGGTCGGTGGAAGGGTACGGGTGTGTCAGGATAGTCACCGGGTTACCACCAGTCAGCTGTCCACCTGTTGTTGGGTGTCACGACCGACGATGCAACTAACCGTCGCCGTTCTCCCTGATGTGATAGGGAAGCCTGGCGTAGGTAGGGAGGTGAGTATGTGTCAGGGTCGTCACCTGGCTAGCTGTCGTCCTGCAGCGAGGTGTAGCGGTTGCCGAGCGCGAGGGGCGCGCGGGCGGCGGAGGCCCGCGGGGCCGCGCCGCCGCCCGCCGTGCTCCAGCCGCCGCCGCGCTTGGCGCCGGCGCCCAGGACGGGGAAGTAGTCGTCGTTGTGAATGTCCGGAGCGTTTTTCTGTAATCAATTAATAAATGGATGCAAATAAGCAATACCATGTCAACCCACACGAATGAAAATTTTGAACAACTTGCTTTATATGATGTTTTTTATGTATTGGTCAAGCTTTTGGCAATTTCAAGATGTATGCAAGTAATTTTACTTATTTTCGCATAAAATAAGCATACAAACTGCATATTTCGTATATAATATAACCCAAAACTTTTAAAATAATACATAAATTGCATGATTAAAAAATGGCTTTTTAGAAGTTTTAAAGCTTAAAACCCTACAAATGTCAAAGAAAAATGTTCTTCAGCCAATTACCAACACTTCTGCATATATAACTCAGTTTTTTAAATTTTGTGGGTTGACATGGTATTGCTTATTTGCGTCCAAATAAAGATTACACACTTAGTCATGATAGGCTTTTTATTGCAAGAGGCCGTCTAGGTAAGTACGACCATATTGTCAAGTCTACCATAAAGCAGTACTCGTATACTGTGTTTCGGTTTGAAGGATTCTACAGCTAGTGAAATTACTGGGCAAAGGAGATTTAAGAACCAATATCTGTTATTGACAACCTACGAGTGATAACTACAAATGGTTTTGCAGGTGCTCGTAGGCTACGACAACCGCTTGGCATCAGGTGGATCGTATGCTTATTGCTGATGGAGGGTTCTTTAGCAGTCCTCGTGTACGGAACCCTAAAAATAAATAGCATCACTTACAGATTGATGCTGCCTGCGTACAGGTTCGACTTCTCGGTTCCGAGACTGCGGAGGGACGTACGCGGTGGTCTGTGTCTTGGGCTTGGGCTCCTCGGGAGGCGGTGGGGGTGGTGCCGCTGCCTGTTCCACTTCCACCTGGAGTATAGTACAAAAATATCATCAATAACAATTTAAAAACCCAATAAATTTTATTGTTATTTTATCTTGTTTGCTGATGTTTAATGGCCCTCATAAATTTTACTTTTTATAGTTTATGTTTAACTTAAAATTTATTTACTTTTTATATTCTTGTAGTACTGTTATTTTGGGCAAAATATATTGTGAACTGATTGGTGGCAGGCACTGGTTCCTGAGATACAGTTCATCTAATTCAGGAACCAGGTACTCTAAATACTGTAAATTGTTTGCATTTTGCCAATAAAGAATTTGAATTTGAATTTGAATAGCATATTGGACTCGCCCATAAAGGGTCAGATGGCAGCCTAGTGTAAAATCAAATAAGATGTCCTCATGGACATGAAGAGTCCATGGGCACAACCAGCATTTGGGCCAGGGGAGAGCAAAATCTTAATTTAGGGACTGGAGAAGGACAAAATATCTTCTTCAAGTCTGCATTTCTCAGTATGGCAAGGTCCGGAGGTACAGCTGGCTCTCCTACATTACTACGTAAGAGCAACCCGAGGTAAATACCGGGAATAAGGCTAAAAAGAAGAGGACTATTCAATTTAACAGCTTATTAATATCCTACCGGTTTATTCCATGGACCCTTATTCTTAGTGTTTTCCGGTGCGGAGTCCTCTGAGTTACTATCTCGGCCAGATTCCACAGCACCAGCACCTCCTTGTAGCACTTGAATCTTGAGGCCTGTATAGTCTTTCACTGGCTCCTCGTAGTCTTTCCATTCTTCTTCCTCCTGTAATTAATGGGAAATTCTCTATAGACAGATATAAATTTTTTATCATTTCCATAAACTGGTTCAGTTGTGACACACAAACAGGGCAGATACAAGTAGATAGGCCTCGGAACGTGACGACACCATCGCCCGCTGTTGGGATAATTTCTGCCACTTCAGAGATTAAGATTATTCAACCAGTGCAATCAGTTACACTGGTGTTAGGTCTTTTATTGCAAGAGGCCGGCTAGGTAGGTACACTCACAGGGTACCTACCTAGCCGATTATTAAAACATTGTGGTGCAATGATAGTGAATTTGCCATAGGGGTCACAGGTCAAGGGTTCAATTGCCGCTCGGAGCAGATGTTTCTATTGACGTTTACATATGTTCCAGTTTAGGTGTGTTTGTCCTTGTCATTGTGTATGTCACCGGACCTCTACACTGGTATCAATACCCTAATAGGGCCATTGAATGTGTACCTAATGTCTGGGCAACATGCAACATATGTAAGGAATACATTTGTGTATTGTAACAACAGTTGATACAAAGATAATATATATCTATGGTTACTAACAGACAACAGACACCGTATAATAACAATTTGGAGTATGTTCAAGCCTAATCCAAGAGTGTGACTTGCATTGAACTAGTTATTGCCCTTTATATATAGTTATTATGTTATTAGATACTAGCATCTGACCGTGGCGACACCTGCATGAATAATCTTTTCTAATGAGGCACCTTTATTGCAACACAACTAAATTGTTTTTGGGATAAAAAGAATCCCATATCTTAATCCAGGAAACAATGTATATCTGTGCCAAATTTCATCAAAATCCATTTAGCCGTTTTGCGTGATTAAATAACAATCGTGCAAACATCCAAACATAAAAACATTAACATTTATTATATTAGTAGGATATAAATGTTATTTATATAAGCTATAAGGTTATAGAAGCCTTTTGAACTAACTAATTTGTTTCCTCAATACATTTTCCTTACAAATATTTTGTTATAGTCGAAATAATCGAAACTTTGCGAATATAGTAGCAGAGCCATGCTTCTCCTATTATAAATGGACCAGATCGACCTCGGAAGAATTGTTGTCTCACAGAAAGTCTATGTCAAATATCAGTATCAGTAGGTACTGTTGTATTTTGTGTGATGATCGACAGTGCCAGAGGCACAGAGGAGTTGCAGTGGTACCATCAGGCAGACTGTATGTTTGTTGGCCAACCTTCATGAAATAAATAAAAAATAAATTTTATGCCTAACAGGGTAATAGTCACATTAGATTGTGTAATTTCTGTCAGTAAATCATTATTGCATGGACTATTTTGTTGTGCAGTGGTAGAACATTTGGCTTAAAATACTATTGGTCGAAGGGTTCCATTCAGGCATGTGTTTCTGTGTATGTTTCCAGACCCTAACACAGGATATTACTTTTTTTTCTAAACAATATTGACAATGTTTTTCCTCTCCATCTAAGTGTGTGGTTCATGCTAGGATTAAATAATACAACAGCACAAGGGGGTCGGGATCAAACCTGTAACTTGCATTAACAGAGCCGGCCCCTTTAAATCTGAGCAATTACTATATTAATCTTTTAATCAGTAACAATTTGCAGCAAAAAAGTGTATATTTTATGTATTCAATTAAAGTATTATTTGTTATTTATATTATAAGTTTCAAAACAAAGTAATTTATGTACCGAAACAACAATTAGTATAATGAATCATGCTGTTTACTTAATACATAACATAGATATACATTCTATATGAAATCTCTACCATAACAAAACTTTATAACAAATAATAAAGCTGTATAACATAATAATAATAAATGCTATACACTGAACGGCCCCATTAGGATATTGATATCCTGTGTTGGGGTCCGAAACACACACGGACTGGGAATCAAACTCGCGACCTGTCGCACTAGAGGTATTGACTTTGATTGCGAGTATTGACTACCACTGAGTAACTACGTCGTCGTCGTTGTCCGTATGTTGAAGATATTTTTGAAAAACTAATGATTGACTATTAAAAGTTTTTTTGGTGGTCATAAAATTACTAAACAGATAATGATAAAGTTATTACAGTTAGGTTGCTCTAGCTAATATTTATTTTTATCAAGAGTTGCAGTTTTATATCTATATACTTAATAAAAAGTTACACAAAGACAGACTGATGACCAAGTCCAGTGCTTATATAAAACCATAATATATAAACGTCTAATTAATATACTTTAGCATTACAATTTTTAATTATATGAACGATATAACATGTTACGAAGTCTGTTAACAACGAAGTTTTATAGGTTGAAGGATTGTCGTCATACTTAAAACCAGGTCAAACAAATTACATTAAACAAAGGGCTTTTCAGTATGCACAACATTTATTTATTCCACGCGACAGCTTTTCAGTGTCATCTCGAACAACCTATATATTCAATTATCACACCTGCGTTTGACGTTTTCATAAAATATATCGTAATTTTGCAAAAAAAAATATACGCACTCCCGCTCTGCCGGTCTCCTCGCCCTCCTGCGCTGGCCGCTCCTTTTTCGGCCTGACATCAGTTTTCTGTTTTGTATCTTCCAATTTTTTTGCTAGTTCATCAGCAGTGGCGAACTTTTTGACCGACTTAGACTTTTTACGGTCTTTCTTCGCGAAAAAATCGTCTAGATCGGCCATTTTAGTTTTAAAAGTATGAAATGATTGTTATAAGTAGTTTTAACGAAAATACGGCACTACAGCAATATTGGAATAAAATTTATAAGGGGGAAATTAGTGGATCCCCCGGAATGATTTTTGTGGCAAGCGTGGCCGACTGTTTCTTTTTTTTATTGGCAGTGTTCAGTGCTACCACTTGTAAAAATTAAGCTACTACCACAGGTTACTATTATATTCATTTTTATTTATTTCTACTAAAATTTTAAATTAGGTGTATATAATTTCTAATTAGTTTATTACAATACTTTCAATGATATAAAATAAAAGTAATGTTCAATGTAAAAAGTGTTCGTTATGTTTTAATATCATGTAAGACCTCATTGTACTTTTCCTTCATCCTTTATCTTAGAAATGGAAAATGCATGTTTGAAAAATATGATTATGAATAAGTTTCAAACATGCCATTTTTAGTTAAAATTATAAATTACAACTTTTACTTAAAAATTACACCTAATTTTTTTCTTAACTTTTTATTGGAGCTCTATTTCCTAAGGAAGAATTTCAAACACTATAATTTAATATAATCATCAATAATTTAATACAGAACTTATCCTTATAACAACACAGCTATTTTTATCAAAAACCCTCTTGAAAACTAGAAACATAAAAAGGCTATCTTCACTGTATGAATAATTGATACTTCTTTACATAATCGGTTAATACACTTATCAAGTACTTTATCAGAAAACGGTCAGTCGTATCGGAATCAAGCGATAGTCAATATCCTTATCTTATCTCCCGTTACCTGGTCATTCTGTCTGAGTAATTTTAATAGTAAAATAGGTAAAATGTTGGGCCCCATAGCAAGGACTACGCTTTTGGGAAGAAATGTTCTGAAGAACTTCGTGAGGAATGGATCCCACGGAGGTGTCCCTGGAGAGGCAAGTGTTTTTTTTATATTACGTAACATTCTCATATTTTAGAGTAGTCGATTAAAGATTAAGTACTTTAAATTAACTTTTAAATATTTTTTTTTTCATAAAATGGAACTTTATTTTTTTTACCTATATCATTATTCCATGTGCTTTGTTGAAGAATTGATCGACTAAAATATTACTATGCCAAATATACTAAATTTACCTCTAGGTTACAAGTGTGCGTCGACGTGTGCACACAGACGAATTTTTTATTAATTTTAAGAACATTTATTTAATCCACAATGCGTAATGCATTCAAAATGTTAAATATTGACCAGTTTCTTTGTAATTTAATTTTTTATTTACTTAAATTCCAGAATCTTCCATTCGATATCAACAAT
This sequence comes from Hestina assimilis, assembly GCA_023373885.1. Taxonomy (NCBI): domain Eukaryota; kingdom Metazoa; phylum Arthropoda; class Insecta; order Lepidoptera; family Nymphalidae; genus Hestina; species Hestina assimilis. Next base: position 536,694 of record CM041767.1, on the reverse strand, counting down.
CGGGCCAAAGTCACGTTCCACTTCTTCTGGTACACCTGCACCGCCATCGGTTCACCTTTCGTCATTCTTCTGTACCAAATTGCCAAGCAGTAAGTAGTAGTAAATAAGCAACTGGAACGATTTTTGTCGTCTATAATAGTGACGGATATGGGCGTAACAAGGTATGAGCAAAAGGATGCAGCCGCACCCTCTGAACCTTGCGAAGGACTGAAAAATGCACGAATATAATGAATTTTGGAACTATTTAACAAATAACCATTGAAGAATCATTTTACCCTCTCTGAACCCTAAACTACGATTTTGCTCCCCCTCAAGCCAAACGCTAGCTACCCCCATGAGTATATACACTGATACAACTAGCATACAATCGTTACTCCGTCTGCAGCAGTGACTGATTTAATGTTTTACATAGATTTAAATATTTTTTGCAACAATTCTGACAGCACTAACACGGAACGTCTAAAGTGTAAAAGATTTCTATAGAGTTCTTTTTGATTCGTCGGCCGTTGTTTATAGAGAAGAACAAATTTATTTAACCCTTATTTTCGAAATAAATCAAGTTTAAAATTTAAGTGCTTGCATATTCAAAATTAATAATTAATAATAACTAGATCAATATTATAACGAACTTAAGAAATAGAATAACGGAAGTCGTTTACTTGTAAAACTTACGGATGATATATTTCTTTAATATTTTTCAATAATACTGAGGAATGGAACCTCATCCATTAATTCTGTTTCTCAAATAGTGCCGTGTAATATATTCATAATGGCGACGCCTAAGTGATATTAAATGCATATGATTTAGGTTACTGTATAATTTCAATACTCAGACTTTTGAATTCAATACTCAGACTGAGTGATAATTTAAAAATAACATTTTTTTAGAATATTACCAATCCTCTTTCAAGGCATTACTAATATTCCTATTGCCCCTCCAAACAAGCTCAAAGCTTGCGCAAGGAGTGGGTACGACAATAGCCCAAGGGGTCAGGATCGCACTCTCGACTCTTGCTTTAACGAAGTACTTCTACCGTTTTAGTATTGAGGATAATAATGTTTATTAGTATCACATATAAATCTCCATTTAAGTCGCTCCCAATTTAAGTAATTGAGAATAATATCGTAGCATTTTGATAGCGTGGCTCCCGCGTTTTTATTATCTTTGCATCAAGTAATGCTCATAGCCAGGTATACACGGATTGATAGTCGATTAGTGGGTCAAGCAACATTTGGTCATCTTAGGAACAGTTGACCACATGATGGTATTCAGGGTGTTAAAGAAGCTGAAAGAACTGTAAGGAAAGAATAAATTGCGCTACACTATTAAAAGTTTTGTTGCAAGTTGACATTATGCTAGTTAAAATATATAGTACAATCAATTTCTGATAAAAAATAAAAATGCATAAAACAAACGCCCCATTTTTTAACTGCCTCTAATTATTCCATTTTTTTTGCGGGACTTCACAATTTTCATTCACAAAAACATTCTAGATACGACTACTAATCGAATTGGTGCTTTGTTGATAATTTTCTGAGACAGTAAAATAGAAATTAAAAAAGGTTCATTTGAACTAGACTATGATAGGTCGTTTGATTCCAAGATGTCAGAAACGCATTGTTACACCACAGTGTATTTTTGCTGCTTATGTCACAGAGAATTGCGAAACAATAGAACGATCAACAGCACCATGAATGTAAACTGATGATTTGTTGATATTCCATCTTTAAATATTGACATGTATAAGAAAATGTTATCATTCATAGTATTATAAGCTTTAAGTTAAAACGCATTGATAGTAATGTCGAGTATCAACAATCTCCAGTTATTTTCTTTTATCTATTTATTTATTTAACAAGCACACTAACAATATACATATATGACATTTTAATATAACACTTAAAACACGTCACACTCGCTGATTTGTACATCAATAACAAGTTGACCTAACATTGACCAATTAACGTGCAAACTGCCCAAAACAGACTAAAAATTATAAATATAAATTAAATCTACTTAACTATTATTAATTATGGGAAAATTTTATCACCGACAGAGTCAGTGAGCTTTTTTAAAAAAACAATAAGAGAATCATGGAGTATGTCGACGCCAGGTATAGATTGTGATATTTTGTTATATTTAGCACAAATACGAGCAATTGGATATTGCCTACCAAGATATGTTTTTGCGAGAGTTATCAAGAACGTTTTAAAATCACCGTTACAATTATGTGGACGTCTACGTGAAGCTGATACCAAAATCTGACCCAGCAGGCCACTGCATTTAACTGTATTATAAATTATCTTGTGTAAAAAACACAGATCCAAAATTTCTCGTCTACTACGAAGAGATAACATTTTAAACTTAGATAGACGATGTTTATATTCATAAGTAGTAATTTTGTTTATTCATTTTTCTAATGTTTCAATTAATCGATTATAGTATTCTTTTTAAAGAGAGCTTACGTAAATGAATGGACATACGTGCTTTACATGTATTCAAAAAGGTTTAAAGGCCTATTTGAATTAAGAATCTTTTGAGTTTGAGTTACAATTTATTTTGCAAGCTACCTCACAATATTTTTCTTAAAGCGATTAAAATTTAATTAAGGCTTTCTATAATTTAGAGGAAAGTTGCATTCGCACTTAAGTTATAATCTACATTTTTTATTATTTGAGAATTTATTGGTGTTTTATTGTTATTTTTCTTTTTTTTTTCATTAGATGTGATATATTTTTCAGTAATCTTTTTTTTTTCAGGTAAAAACATGAAAATTAAGTTATTTAACCAAAATGTAGTATTAATATTATTTCTCAATGAAAATAAACTTAATTGAAAATACTTAAATGTTCAGTTTTATTTCTTATAATGGGTACGTATAATAGATGCGTTCACAAAATACTAAAACTACCAAAAACAATAAATAAGATGAACGCGATGGTAATTTTGTAAAAAAATATAAAAATCTATGCGACAGAATATATCGAACTTTTCTGATTCTGTAAATCCTCACATTTCTTGAAATTCTAAAATAAATCATCAAAATGCTGGGTCCTTTAGCTCGTGCTTCTAACAAACTTGGAAGGAATGTCTTGACGAATTTCGTCAGAAACCACTCCCACGGTGGTGTTCCTGGAGAGGTAAGTTCTTAATTAAAATTGTTAAACATTACATAATATACATCTAATGAAATTTTATTTCTGCTTTTCTTAATTATTAAATATAATTTAAATACAAGACGACGTAAGATCTTTTAATAGTCTACTTTCTTATTAAGTTGAGAATAAGTTTTTATAAAATTTCAACTAAAAAGGTTAGATGTCTTGACATAATTCTGAAAAAAAAGGTTTTTCTTCTTAAATTCATTACCAGATTTTAAAACAATGCTTAAAAAAGCATAATTGCGTCACCAAATTGGCAAATATTGCTGGACAGCTCAATTTATAGTACAGTCATTCTGCCTTTCCATCATATTATTATAATTGATCATTAAAACTAAATTAAGTGGGACATGTTACTTATTAATATAAATTTATCACATTTTCTAAAATGTAGTATGTAACCAAATAAAAATCAACTTTATTATTACAAAAGCACAACTTTAATATTACATATTACAACAAATAAATATTTAGCTCAATTTAAAACACATTTTGTGCATTGATGAGATTGATTCCTTTTTTGAAACTAAATCTTTATGTTCCTCTCTATATTTGATGTAGTAGAATCATTGGTCAAAATAACCGTGATTTATAGAGTTACATATAAGTTAATGTGATAAGAATTTGTGTTATTTCTCTTGTAATTTTTTTTATGTCACCACGATTCACAAACAAGCATACAGTCCACCTGATGGTAAGCAATCACTGCAACCTATGAACACTAGCAATATATGAAGCATCACATTTGTGTAACCAACCTAAGGGAAAGGGAACAAGGTGGGAGATAGGGCCTCCAGTGCTCTCACTCATTGCACGAAACTCAACAGTACTGATACTTTATGCTGTTTTTTCTGAGATGGTACAAGCCAGCCCACTTGTGCTGAGAGGAGCATAGCTCTAGTACTTGTAAATAAAATTTCAAATTCACTTTATTGATTGCAGAATTTGCCTTTTGACATCTCCAACCGTTACAAGCTCACAGCAATGTTCATTATCTACGTCAGCTCGGCTCTATCGGCACCTTTCCTCATCACCCGTCACCAGCTTCTTAAGAAGTAAACAGTGAGTTACCACCCACTATGTGTAGATTTCTTATGATATTATCAGTAAATGCAAAATGAAGGTTTCAAGAAAAATGTGATAAACAAAATTGTTAGGAAACTTCTACTGAAATTTTTAGAAAAATCTTTTTCTCCTTGTAGGTGAACACCATCTTATTTCTAGTAAAAAGTAAAAACCTCAAAAATATTGATTGATTATTGACAATAGTTATTATTTATGTGGAACTATTCCCCAATAGGAGTATCCTCTGTTAATATACTTGACGGTTCGCGGGTTTCCATTTCCGCTTGGTGTAGATGCTTTGCTATAAATATCTGTTCTGGTCTGGGCTTTTGTAAGTCTGCCTACCGTGCTTCAGAGGCCACATTCAGCTACTGGTCCTGGTTGTTGTGTAACATCCGATAATAATCATTAACATGAGTAATAAGCAAATCCTGGGTAACACACCAAGATAATAATAGATAAAAAAGAAGACTGGCTTTTTTCCGGGACCACTATTCGCGGGACTGGGCGAAATTTGATACGCACATTTTGACTTTGAAAGACCACTCTGACCCCACCGCTTGAGACGCTCATAGCCGAGTGCACCCGCTGATCGGTAAACGATGGGCAGGTTAAGTAACTTTAGGCGCGGTCAGTCAATAGATGGGTGATCGCATAGTGGTATTTCTACCGAGCGTCTCCGTGCTTCGGAGGGCACGTAAAAGTCGGTCCCGGCTGTTGACAATTAGACAACAGTCGATAAGTCAAGTCAGAGGCCTACGGGCGACCTGAACAACTCTGACACTAGGTTGACCACTAACCAATCGATAAGAAGAAGACCCCACCAATATTGTATAGGGCGCCATGTGGTAGCGAACAGTGATGTCATCTATGACGTCAACCGATCGCTCGCTGCGACACTACAGAGGTGTGACAATCGTTACTGGTGACAAGTGGAACACTACCACCCACTTGCCATATAATTATGTTTTATTGAGTGGGTCATTTGTCGCGGGATCGATGCCCGATCGAGGCGTATTTATATCTTACAATTAATATCTGTCTCAGTCTGGGCGTTTGTTTTGATGGGTCCTCCCAAGTCCCCACTGTCCTTGGAGAGCACGCTAAGCTGCACTGGCGGCCCCTGTCATAACATCTGATAATAATTGTTAGCTCTTGATGTTGGAGGTAATTTGCTCTTTTGTCCAATGACTTACTGGCTCGCTAAGATGGCAATTGCTCTGTGTAAAAATTAGTAACCTGTCAAATCCGGGTAAGATTAATAAGCAGACACTGGGTAAATAATATACCGGGAATAATGCTAGGAAGAAGATTCTTTATTCATACACCGTTGTGGCGTTGTGGTAGCGTGTGTGCCTTAAGCCTCGACGGTTGCGGGTTCGATTCCCGCTCGGAGCAGATGTTTGTATTAATCGTACAGGCATGTTTTCCGGTCTGGTTGTGTTTGTCCTTGTCATTGTGAATGTTTCCGGACCCCCGACACAGGATATAATTATCCTAATGGGGGCCGTTGAGTGTGTAGCGTTTAGTTTTTAGTATACAAACATCATGAAATTTTTTCTAAACAAAATTTTTTTTACAGGTAACATCTGTTCCATAGGATGGAAGTTTTAGTTTTAAGCTAGCAATCTGTGAGATAAATTATAATATGTTCTAAAATCATCATTTATTTTATTAAAAAACCCTTTTACAAAAATGTGCAAAACTTACAACACAATCCTATTAATATAACAAATGTAAAAGTTTGGATGGTAGCAAAACCTCCTGAAAGGATTTTAATGAAATTTGGTACTTAGATAGTTTATTACCTGGAAAAACATGTATGATACTTTTTATCCGAAAAAGATATTAGTTCACGTGTGATAAATAAATAAAAACGAACTACAAGGTTCGAATTTTAATAATATAGATAATGGAATACAGCCTAATAATAATTTTTATTCTATATATAAATGTGAAAGTAGTTCTATCTTTCTGTCCTGTAAATCTTTTCACACCACTTTTACGAAAACGTGTAGAGGTTGAAATATACGAAATCATTTTTTTTTATATCATGACGGTTGGCAAACAAGCATGCGGTCCGCGTGATGGTAAGCAGTCACCGCAACCCAAGAACGCGTGCGACACTTGAAGTATCAAATCCGAATTACCGACCCGAGGAACAGGAGGGAAGGGGGGCCTCCGGCGAGACGCAACAGTAACTCCTGATACTGTTACTTTACGCCCAATTTCTGTTACAATAAGTTTATTCATGCAGACGTAGCCGCGAGCAGATAGTAATTTCCAAACGACAAGCCCCATTTTTCGATAAACTAAGAACTTGAAATGGACTCAACTACGAACACTAAAGATATTGATAAGACTATTGTAGGTTCGTTTGCTCAACTATTGTTAAGTAAAAAGAAGTACAGATTTCAAGACGACTTACGGTACCTCTGCTACCGTACCTTGCTCCTCCAGCCCTCCCACAGAAAATTGACGTAAGTAACATCAATAGGTACTGTTGCGATACGTGTTCATAGGTTGCGATAACTGCTTGCCATCAGGCGAACGGTATGTTTGTTTGCCAACCGTCATGAAATATAATAAACCGTAAACCTTTGTTATTATTATTTTTATTTGGTCCGTAATAATACAGATGAAGACTCGAAGTCTCGTTCATTCTGCAGTAAACTTAAGAAGTTAGAAAGTTTTTATACGATATATCTTTATAACTCCCATTTTCTAAGGAACAGGGCATCTTTAATCTTTATAGCCTCCATAATGTGACGTATTTTTAGTACTATTACCGCTGTTTTCTGCATTTCTGTAAGCAACTTTAATCGTAGGCAGAGAAAGAAGCTAGTTTCTAAAATGACATTTACTTATTATGGTCTGTGGTGAGTTGGTGAGATAATGACATTTAAACATCAGCAGTTTTCAAAATATATTGTTTTTATTATTATTGTAATTAACAGTAATAATTCATTAATAAGGTATTATTAAGGTAAAATAAGTACGTAAACGCTTATAGTATGTGACAAATCTCAACTGAATGAAGATTATAATAGTTTTTTATAAAGAAAACTGATTTTACCGGTAACCTACAATGAGTGAAACTTCTTGTTATATTCTTGATAATGGAGCTTATACAGCAAAAGTTGGTTTCTCAACAATGGAACCAAAGGTAGTACCAAACTGTATCATGAAAGCTAAGTCTGAAAGACGTCGTCCGTTCGTTGGATCGCAGATAGAAGAGTGCCGAGACGCATCTGGTTTGTACTACATCTTACCCTTTCAAAAAGGTTTTTTAATCAATTGGGACACTCAAAAAACAGTCTGGGACTTTATATTTAGCAAAGAATGCTGTCCGGTTAACTTCAGCGAGACTCCATTGATCATAACAGAACCAATTTATAATTTCTCCTCTATACAAGAAGCAATCACTGAAATTTTTTTCGAAGAGTATGAATGTCAGACACTATTACGTATAAATGCGACCGATTTAGCTGAGTACCACCATAGAAAGACGCATAATAATGAGAGCACAGTTGTTGTGGACTCAGGCTATAGTTATACATACATAGTCCCCTACATCAAGGGTAAGAAGTATAAAGAAGGTATAAGACGGATAGATGTTGGCGGGAAAGTCCTCACGAACCACCTGAAAGAGATCCTGTCGTATCGGCAGCTAAATGTAATGGAGGAGAGCTATGTTATAAATCAGGCGAAGGAGGATGCATGTTTTGTATCACAAGACTTTATGGCTGATATGGAAATAGCGAGACAAAAAGGTAAAACTTTACGCTGATAATGATTAAGTATCAAAAAGGCACGTATTTTTGAACTGTGTTAAGTAATAACAACAACCAACTGTGGTTCTTTGATGAAATATTTATAGCTATTCTTATAATTTCAAAAGTCAACGAACAATGACATTCTCAATCGGCCCAAATTATTGAAGGAATTTTAATGAGTTTTTTTTTATGTTACAATTGGCAAACAAGGATACGGCCCACCAGACGGTAAGTGGGCGCCGTAGCCTACAAGCGCTTGCAACACCATTAATAGGCACCACTCATACATTGTAATATGTATAAATAACACAACAATTACGGAATCACGTTTATTGAGCTAAGTAGCAAAACTTGTAGACTTATTGACAAGTTATTCTTAAATACCCACTAAGTTAATCTTTTATTAAAAAGACAAAATAGTACCAAGCTTATACATTACATACCTTCCCCCCAAGAATAAATATTAATCTAAGACCAAATATAAACTAAATATAAACAATTAACAGCAAAATAAAAAAGAAGAATTTGAATCATACTATAAAGTTCATTAATCTTAATACATATAGTTATTATCAGAAGAACTTGGTCTAGTGTAAGGATGATTAGAATAAGCTTTGAGCTTATTTTTAATTTTTCCTCCGGATGTAGTTGTTTCGGATGATTTAGGAATTCCTAAAATTTCTTCCCATTTTTCAGAACTAGGAATCTCAATAATTTCTTCGTTTTCTATTTCTGTGTCTATTACTGTATCACTAATTGTTTCATTTAATCCAATTTCTTCATTTTCTGGTATCCCGTTCCCTTTTTCATTTTGAACAATTTCACCTTCTTTCTGTGTATTGCCAATTCTAATTATTTGATCAATGTGGCGCTTAACCACGGCTCCATCGTCTGTTTGCACTCTATAACTCGATGGACCATCTTTATTCACAATTTTGCCTGGCAACCATTTAGGGCCTTTGTTGTTATAATTTCTAAACATGATCTTTTGTCCAACATTACTTTGCCTGCAGCTTTTTTGAGCGTTATTAATTACTTGTGTCTCAACTTTCTTATTTAGAAGAGTATTAGGATGTAGATTATCTATAACAGTACGCAATCGCCTATTCATTAAGAGCTCTGCTGGACTCTTATTGGTTGTACTGCATGGTGTGACTCATAAACCCAACAATAAGTGCGGTATTTTAATGTCCCAAGATAAATCATCCATTTTACGCAATTTGTCTTTAACAGTTTGAACCATCCGTTCTGCTAATCCATTAGTAGCCGGATGGTATGGTGCAATTGTAATATGCCTTATTTTATTTGCTTCCAAAAATGCTTTCATTTCATTTGAAACAAATGGGGTAGCATTATCTGAGACAAGCGATTCACATAAGCCATGGGTAGCAAATAACATTCTTAAGTGACGTATGACAGTGGTAGAATTCATGTTATTTACTTGTATTACTTCAGGCCATTTAGAATATGCGTCAACTACTACAAGAAATGTTTTATTTAAAAATGGTCCTGCAAAGTCAATGTGTAATCTTGACCATGGCCTAACTGGAGAAACCCATTGATAAGTGGTTTTAACAGGCATGTTTCGGTTTTCTAGGCACTTATTACAGTTAGCAACCAACTCTGCGATATCTTCAGATAAACTTGGCCACCAAATATAGCTCCTAGCAAGTGCTTTTGTACTAACTACACCATTATGAGTGCTATGGAAAATCCGTAATACTGATCGTCGGAGCGCTTTAGGTATTATAATACGACATCCTAATAATATGCAACCATCTTGTAGCGAAAGTTCTGAACGGTGTAACCAGTATGAACGCAATTCACTATCTATTACTTTGTCAGGCCAACCACAACGAAGGTAATGAACAACTTGTGATAGAATATGATCCTTTTCAGTTTCTACTGCTATTTCCATTGCAGTATATGGAAACTCATCTGGTTTCTCTGCAATTAGTAAAATTTCATATGGTTTAAATTCATCCTGTTCTGGAACTGGTAGTGGCCATCGGCTTAAGCTATCCGCATCTCCTATTTGAGAACCTGGCCTATAAACAATATCATAGTCATGTGACGTCAATGCAATGGCTATTCTTGTTAATCGTGGAGAAATAATAACTGGCATTGGCTTTTTTGAATTAAATATACCAAGCAAAGGTTTGTGATCAGTAACAACTGTAAAATACCGTCCCGCAATATAATTGTGAAATTTTTGAATACCAAACATTATAGCTGTTGCTTCTTTATCTAACTGTGAGTAACGTCGTTCATGTACATGTAATGTCCTCGAGCTCATCGCAATTGGGCGTTCTTTGCCATCTTCCATCACATGTGAAAGCACTGCTCCTACGCCGTATTCTGAACTATTACATGTTAAAACAAGAGGTTTATTTAAATCATAGTGTACTAATGTAGTGTTAAATGTCAGTAACTGTTTGGCCTTATTAAAAGCATCTTGTTCATTCTCCGTCCATTTCCAAGTTTGTAAATTATCTAGTAATCTGTGAAGTGGTTCTAAAATTGACGCTTTGTGCGGTATAAATCTTTCGTAAAAATTGTATAGGCCTAGAAAAGCTTGTAACTCCTGCTTATTTTTTGGTGGTGGTGTCATTTTAATAGCTTCTACTTTACTTGGTGCAGGATGTATACCCTCACCATTAATTAGGAATCCCAAAAATTCGACCGTTTCTTTGGCAAATTTACATTTATCTTTATTAAGACGAAGGCCGGCTTTACTAATACATTCCAATACTTTCACGAGCCTGTTTTGCATTTCAAATATAGTACGACCACTAATTATTATATCATCTATAAGTACAGCCACTCCTTGTATTCCTGCTAAAAGAGCTGTCATTAGCCTTTGAAATATCCCAGGGCATGCTTTGACTCCAAACGGTAGTCGGTGTACAGAGTACAATCCTTTACAAGTGTTCAATGTTAATAATTTAGCCGTATTGTCTGTAACTTTGACTTGTGTGTATGCCCGGTCTAAGTCTAATGTTGTAAAGAATTTTGCTCCCGCCACTGTTGCGAAGACTTCACTAGCAGTAGGCATAGGGTATGTGTCAGATTCTGTAGCCTGGTTAACCGTACTTCGGTAATCGCCGCACAAACGAATTTCTCCTGACTTCTTTATAATTGGTACAACAGGAGTAGCCCACTCAGAAAATGAAACAGGACGTAACACTTGTTCATTTACTAAACGACCAATTTCTTTTTCGACTCTTCCTTTTATTGCGTATGGTACAGGACGAGCTTTGAGAAACTTAGGAGTAGCTTCAGGTTTTAAATGTATAGAAACAGGATCACCTCGATAAGTACCAAGGCCTTCTTTGAAAACTTCAGCATATTTATTCAAAATTGTATGAATATTTGACACATTACTATTAGATATAAAATTAACTTTAATAGACATAGCAAGGGGTTCGAACCAGTCCCGTCCTAAAAGGTTAGGGCCATTTCCTTTAGCAATTATGACTGTCAAATTTTGTATAATGGTCCCATGTTGCACTCTTAAAATCGTTTGGCCCAGTAATGGTACTGGTGTATCCGTCCAAGTGCGTAATTTCAGTGAAGCAGGCTTCAGAAGCAAATGAAGGCGTTGAGATTTTATGTGTTCCCATGTACATTCATTTATTATTGAAAAACTTGCCCCAGTGTCAACTTGAAATTTTATAACCACTCCCTCTAATAGTAATTCCACCACATAAGGTGGTACTTTATATTCACTTTGAACATTATAAATTCCATTCAAACGGGTATCTAAATCTTCCTCGGTAAAGTTTATATTCCTTTTGCCTGACTTCTTTTTTAACATACATATTTTCTCTATGTGTCCTTTTTTATTGCAGTATCTGCAGGTAACATTGATGAAACGACACTCTCCACCATGACGATCACCACATCGGTAGCATAAGCGTGTATTCTTTGTTTGTACTGCATTAATATCCATAGGTTCTGAGGTGGATGGCATTTTATGCATAATTGATGTCTGGTTGTTCTCAAAACACGTAACATGTGAGGACTGGATCATATTAAAGTCTTTTACAGCATTTTCAGATGACAACAATGCATCAACTACATCTTGATACTGTAGTTTATCCCTTTTTAAAAGTTCATATTGCAACCGACTATCTTTCATACCACATACAATCCTGTCTCTTAACATGCGTTCTAAATCTATGAAATTACAGGAAGAACTGATTTTTCGTAACTGAGCTATATATTCCGAAGCACTTTCATTAGTCTCTTGATTACGCGTATAGAATTTATATGACATAGAAATCTCATTTGGTTTCGGGCTATAATGTTTTGTTAATATTATTTCAATTTCACTGAATGTTAAATCACTAGCTTTTCTGGGTGAAATTAATGCTAAAAATGTCTCAAAAACTTCAGCACCACACACTGTGAAGAAATTCGCCCTCTTAGCACATTCCAACACAATACCATTTGCTTCAAAACAAAATTTTAACCTATCTATGTAATTGTCCCAAATGTCTGTTTTTGGATTAAATTCACTAAATTTGACTGCTTTGTGATCCATATTGTCCAAAATTAGCCTCGTCGCCACTAATATGTATAAATAACACAACAATTACGGAATCACGTTTATTGAGCTAAGTAGCAAAACTTGTAGACTTATTGACAAGTTATTCTTAAATACCCACTAAGTTAATCTTTTATTAAAAAGACAAAATAGTACCAAGCTTATACATTACACATTGCCAACCTCGAGATATTAGTTCTTAAATCTCCTCTGCCCAGTAATTTCACTAGCGTACAGTGCCCTTCAAACCAGAACACAGTAATGCCTAAACAATACTTTGTGGCGGCAGAATATTTGTCACTGCGGTGGTACCTACCTAGCCGGCCTCTTGCAACAAAAAACTTACCAGCAGTGTTCTAAAGCAACATAAAAAAACACAACTTTTTTGAAGTATGTTAAAAATTATCTAAATTAATTATTATTATATCATTTCAGGACCAAGTAACACCATAGTAAAAGACTATGTTTTGCCTGACTATACAACTATACGTCGTGGCTATCTTCGAGATATTGTTAAACCAGATGAGGACTTGGAACAACAGACGCTACGCTTGAACAACGAACGCTTCTCCATACCTGAACTTCTATTCAGACCATCGGATGTGGGTATACCACAAATGGGGATACCAGAAGCTATAATACACTCAATCGATTCATGCCCAGATGTTAATAAGGAGAGTTTATTGGAGAATATAGTGTTGTGCGGTGGTAATACTCTTTTTCCTGGTTTCCGTGATCGTGTTTACAATGAAGTGAGAGCATTCGCGTTGGACCACTTTGACATTAATGTGACTGTCGGTGAGAATCCTTTGACGTACGCTTGGGAAGGTGGGAAGATGATGTTCAGGGATCCAGATTTTTATTCCTTTTGTGTGACTCGTGAGGAATACGAGGAGGAAGGAAAGGCGCTTGCGTTTGAAAGATTCGATATATAACGGCGTAAACGAGCGAGGAAGTCTTCGGAGTAGACACCTCGCTCGGTAAAAATAGTTTGGATTGTCTGTGGTATATTGACTTATGGAATGTGTTGAGGACTCAGTGCCAGATATTGGAACTGGTGATGTAATTATAAGGAAAATATTTTTGTATTTTTTTAAGTCCACTGACATTGGATAAATTAGATTATGTAGAGATTAAAGTTGTGGAGGTATGACGTGTGAAATGCCTCCAAAACGAAGGGAGGATCCTCCGACCAGGGTGATAATGCCTGGCGGGTCGAAGCCCTGGGCCGAAGACCGATGACTTACGTCGGGAAGTTGTATAATTATATAGGTCGTCCATATCATTGCGTAGTATGCTCTGTAGATGTCGCTGCGGCTTGATGCGAGATGTGACAATCATGTATTTCTATCGCGCTACGTCGTGTTGCGTGTGATAGATATTAATTACCTCTAATATTATGTATGTAACATATCAATGTATGCTTCAAAATTAAAATATATTTATCAGTAGAGCAGTTAGATTTATGTATATTCGCTGACTGAACAGAGAAAATAACTAATCTAACAAAATATCACAGAAATCTTAATTATTAGGTTGACAACGTTGTAGCACAGCGTCAGAGAACCTGCCTTAAGTACCACAGGTCGCGGGTTCGATTCCCACTCGGAATGGATGTTTGTATTGACCATACATGCATGTGTTCCAGCCTGACTGTATTTGTCCTTGTCTTTGGATACAGGACACAAGATATCACTATCCTAATAACCGTTGAGTGTGCAGCGTTTATTTAAGTACTAGAAATATTGAAGTCTCTTATTACTTAAGAAACACGTCGTCTTGTTGCTAGATTGCTCCCACCAATGCTGTCACTACTGCATACACAGACAACGATGTCACAAGTCTCAAATTACATTGCTGTGCGCGCTGGTACCACTACGGAAAGTGAATAGCTTAAATAGCAATGGTCAGCGAAGTGAATAAACGACAGTAATGCACGCTGTTCCATTGGCACACTGGGTACAGAACTCAAAAAAAAAAAATTGAAATGTGAATAACAAATGTTGCGTAAATTTATTTTATCTGCCTTAAAACCTGAATTACATATTCAGCATTCTCTTTATAGAAAATAGCTATATTGTATGAAGATACGCATCAATTCACATTTCAGCATGGATTTGAATTTCGAATTTCTCTGTTTTTATTGCTTATAGTAACACTCGATATACTAAACAGGCGTCAAAGTGTGCTGTAAGCATACACATGCTTATGGATGCAGAAGCATGCTTACGCGTGCTTAAGGATGTTTCAGCATGCGATGCTCATAAGTGTGTCGCAAACATGCTGGTTAATGCTGATAAATCGACGCAAATAAGCAATACCATGTCAACCCACAAAATTTAAAAAACTGAGTTATATATACAGAAGTGTTGGTAAATGGCTGAAGAACATTTTTCTTTAATATTTGTAGGGTTTTAACCTTTAAAACTTCTATTAATCATGCAATTTATGTATTAAACGTTTTGGGTTATATTATATACGAAATTTGCAGTTTGTATACTTATTTTTTTGAAAATAAGTAAAATAACTTACATAAATCTGAAATTGCCAAAAACTTGACCAATACATAAAAAATCATATAAAGCAAGTTGGTCAAAATTTTCAAACGCGTTTTTCTCGAAATGACATTAGTGTAGGTTGACATAGTATTGCTTATTTGCGTCCGAATGTAATTCAGACCTAAAGTACCAAAATGTACGCTTCACAATATTTAATCTGTATGCTTCAAAATGGAATTATTTAGAATAAGTATAAAGGGTATTAAAATAAAATAATTTTATAGTTAGCTCAATTAATTTATTAGTGCACCAAGCATTCATCGCCTTATTTGTAACAATTGAAAATAAAAATTACAGTTGTGAAATATGCATACTGAACTTAGCTATTATACTAGCTACTGTGCGCGGTTATGTCCACGTTAAATAAGAATAATAAAGTGTCAGACTGATTATCATGGAGCATCATTATGATGAAAACAAACCCACCGAGACCGGAACACATGCCTGTATTGTCAACACAAATATCTGCTTCGAGCGGGAATCGAACCCGCGACCTGTGGCGCTTAAGGCAGGTTCGCTATCGCTGCGCCATAATTTCATCATCCATAACCAGTGCTCTCTCATAAAAAATGCGTCTAAAGAGGAACAAAGATAGTTACTAACTAACTTGGTTCCATTGTGTTGGTGTTGAATTTATAAAAAGGCACCAATTATGGTTATCTAATATTTTACAAATTTGACATGTAAATGTGCGACCTTCATAATTAAAATCTCATTTACTTTAAAAATCTTTGGGTCCAATATTTCTGCAATTATTGCCAATCAACATATGGGTTGGACATAATAATGCCCTGTTTTTACATATTCCAGCATTATTATTATTAATAATAATTATAATATTAATAATAATTATAATAATAATAATAATTATTATTATTAATAATTTTCAAAGGCCATTTCATATCCACAAAAGAACTTGTTGATATACAAATATATTTTCACTATGTTCCAGAGAATGTTATTGCTAAATATGTAAGTGAAAAATATGAATACTGCAATGAAAATCTTAAAACCAAATAATACACAACACAAAAATGCCCGCTTTAAAATGAAAATAAAACTTTTGTGATCCAAAGCTTATCACTAGACGATATTAAAATAGGCATTAAATTTAAATATTAATTTTATTATCTAGACAGTACAAAGTACATTAAAAAACTAGATTTTATTGACAATGTTCTATTTTCTGTCTGTTGTAAACAATAATGAAAATTGGAACATCTTTTTATTACGCATGAGGTAAGGGGCCATTTATTTATTACGTAAGGATTGATATTTATGGGACTTCTATTATATCAGAGAGGGCAAACGGACAGGAGGCTCAACATGTAGCGAGGTAAGGGCAAAGAAGGGCAGTTGCCGCCCCCTCAGACCTTGCTAAAAACTGAGAAATACAAGAACATAAGGCATTTTGCCTCCCCCAGGAACCTAAATTAAGATTTTGCCGCCCCTAGGCCAAATGCTGGCTACACCCACAGGCTTAACTGATGTTTAACAATCAGCCCATGAACATCTGCAACACCAGATGGCATGCAGTTTAGGATACAACTGGTTATACGCTGGCTGACAAGTAATCACTTCATGAGGCATTACTAATATTCCTATTGCCCCTCCAAATAAGCTCAAAGCTTGCGCTAGGAGTGGGTATGACAATAGCCTAAAGGCATCAGTATCAAACCCGTAACTGAGCCTTAACGGGGCAGAGCCAGCCCTGCTACCGTTGCGCTATTTACATATTTATTCATCATAGTATGCAGATTGCATAACATAGGAATGACATACATAACCCCTCCCCCGATAAGGGCCTATATGAATTTTCAAAACGCCCCCTTCCCTAAAGTAATCAATGAATGGCCCCTACCTCGTTAACAATACATCCACAATGTTACTGGGTATAGATTGTTGTTTTTTTTAATAATTAATAAGAACATTTTACTGAACGGTATCGGCCGGTGAACGGACATCGTCTATCTTGAGGATCATCTTGACCAGTTGTGTTGCGAGTGCAATCTGTTGCTTCTTCGAGTGTAGAGACTCGATAACATTCATCGCCTTCATGTCATTTGAACCTGAGGAAATATAATTAGAATATTTTAGTTTGCCGCTTGGGGTGGTTATTTGTATTGAACATATAAAAATTGGTTATGGTCTGAATGTTGGTACTTGTCTCCCCACCATGCCTCGGAGACCACTTTAAGCTGTCGGTCCCGGTTGTTATCATAACATCTGATAATAATCGTTAACTCTTGACAGGTATATGCTCTTATTTAATGAGTTACTGGTTTACCCTTAAGGTTGTAGAGGTCAAATGGCAATCGCTCCGTTTAAAAACTAGTAACCTGTCAAATTAGGATAAGAGCAAGAATCACTGGGCAAAATACTGGGATTAGAAAGGTGTTTTAAATACTTCTATTTTCACACCAAGATCCAAGGTTTAAGGATTAGGAGACTCGTTGGCAACGCGTAAGTGACACCTACTGATGGTGTAGCGCGCGCTCATAGGCTACTAGTAGCCGCTTACCATCAGGTGGGCCGTATGCTTGCCATCTTAGTAACCATACAAAAAAAGAACCAGCCCCTAAGTAACAATTACTTATTTTCTTTTCACTCACCATTCCCCATGCAGTCCACTCCGAGGTTGCTGTTGTCCTCGGCCGCCTGGCGCGCCTTCACCTCCGACAGCGTGTCGATCGGGGACAGACCACTGGGTACAATACGGTTTCATTGTTAATATCCAATGATATAGTTTCCTCAATAAAATGTCTTTATCAATTCTGTATGACTATAATTTAGGGTATTTACATAATATAACATAAAATGTTGCGATTATGAAAACAAAAAACATACAGATCTACGTTAAGAAAGGAGATGCTGACTCAAAATATGTAACCTCCTGATCTCCATAATTCCCTATCTCCCTAAACTCTCATTCCTGTGAGACAACCGCACTCACTCATTCGCCGTGATACCCCTACTCACTCATTCCCTTCAACACCCCCACTTATGCCCCCACCCACTCCCCAGGACGCCCTCACTCACTTCCTATAACGCCCCCTCACTCACTCCCTATGACGCACTCACTCACTCCCTATGATGCCCCCTCACTCCCTATGACGCCCCCACCCACTCCCTATGACGCCCTCACTCACTCCCTATGACGCCCCCTCACTCACTCCCTATAACGCCCCCTCACTCCCTATGACGCACTCACTCACTCCCTATGACGCCCCCACCCACCTGTTCTCGGCGAGCGCGAGCGGCACGGACTCGAGCGCGTCGGCGAAGGCGCGGTACGAGTACTGGTCGAGCGACGCGAGCCGCTCCGCCGCGCGCGCCACGGCCAGAGAGCACGACACCTCCGCCGCACCGCCGCCGTACACAACACGAGAGTCCTGAGACACAGACAACACACATATTACACAAATTTTGACAAATAAGAAAATTATATTAAAAAAAAACCCCTCAGATATTGTTTCGCCGATTCTACTACTGACTACTAACTGTAGAGGTTTAATTTTGCAGCCGGTAGTAGAATCAGACTTGCAACAAATAAGCGTTATGCTTTTTACGTTAAATAAAAATATTTGATTTTACAGTAGCCTTACTACCGCCATTGAAATACACATGATCAAGCAGCACCAGTCAACTACTAATCTTGCAAACTCTGATATAATTTTAAGAGTTCATCAGTATTTTCAAAAATTCCATCTCAATAACACTGGCCACCTCCACTTGCACCTGCAACGTCACCTGTCAGGTGCACAGGTAGGTGCTCACCTGCACGAGGCTGCGCACGATGCAGAGCGCGTCGTGCACGGAGCGCTTGGCCTCGTCCACGATCATGCGGTTCCCGCCGCGCACCAGCAGCGTCACGGCGCGCGAGTTGCTGCACTGCTCGATCACCAACATCTCGTCCTTGGACGTACCGAATGCTGCAAGTAATCAACGTTTATCATTAAACATTTTATTGACGTCAGTGAGGACACAAAAAGAAACTGTGGAAGAACCAAAAAAACAAAAGAAAAACGGAGACCAGGGTAAGTACCCTGACCTCAGTAAAACAGATTCGTTACCACTATTCTAGCCCTGGTGTTATTTTAGTGACAATTCCTGGACACAACATCAAAATGAAGTAACAGTATTGGAACGTCAATGAAAACCGGTGGTAGGAAGTTGACTGATTTATTGAAAGTAACTGTTACATACAATTTACCCACTAAAACAATATAATATATTTTACTAATACCTTACAAGTATCAATATTGTAGTGTTTCAAATGATTAAATAACATATTACAAATAAAATTGAACTCCTTTCTTAAAACTGGACTCCTTACACTGGGCTTATTACATAATTTTATAAGTAAATTGAAAATAGATAGGTAGCATTTTAACTTAAATCCTAGAATCAGCTCATGTAATAGCATGTCTCAGCTTGACTCTGAAATCGACAAAAAAAAAAAGAATCAACTCACTGAGCTCTCTAACCAGTCCACAGGAACCGAGCTTATCCGGAGTCAGTTCTTCGAACCGGGGCACGATCCTTCCTCCAGTGGCTATGGCGATCAGTTCCATCTCAGGACCACCCACCCAACGTACAGCTGGTAAGTTCTCCGCTAACAGAAGATGGTTAGCTTCATCATCAAAGCCCCATTGGCAGATGGCTAAAGTTGCACCGGCATCCTGTTAAAAAAGATTTGAGATTGAAAAGGATGATTTTTTACAACTTCTCCCATTGTTTGTCAGGGTTCAAGATGAACCGCCTTACACATAATGACAATAACATTATAATTGACGACGATGTGGTTCAGCGGTAGCTAACCTAACCATCACCTGCTTCACCAGGGGTTCGATTCCAGCTCGGAGCATAGTTGTTTGTATTGCCCTTACAGGCATGTTTTTCAGTCTGAGTGTATTTTTCCATGTCATTGTGTATGATTCCGGACCTCGACACCGGATTCCTATCCTAATGGGCCCCGTTGAGTGTGTAGCGTTTATTATTATTTAATTATTACTGGTTACGCACTGTTTGGTTTTAGAGAAATTTACTTAGGTGAATTCTTTGGTTTTGGGATGCCAAGAGTTTTTCAGTCTACTATATTATCCTTATATATAAGGTGTTTCCCTTTAAAATGCGGTAACTTTGCGGGAAGCTTCTATAAGTGTAACAGATCAAATTCTAATTACGATATATGATGTATCTTTTGCTATATTTAAAAAAAAAACTATTTTCATATCATCGCTCGAACTATGACTCTAGCTGAATAAAATCTATACTTCAAGCCGTGCGCTACGTCACATCACATATGACGTAACACATAGCGCGTATAGCGGCATTGACCTGAGTCACCGACCGCGCGCCCGGTGTGTTATGCGTTTATCACAAAGTACGTGGATACATTATGACAGTAGTGTAGTATCTTGTCTGTAGCTTGCATGTCGTTTAAACTATCCTTCGCCCTTTCAAAAGTTCTTGTTCCAGCATCAATCCCGGTATTTTGCCCAGGGTCTGCTTATTACCCTTATCCGGATTTGACAAGATACTAGTTCTTACGCAGCGATTGTCATCCGAACACCGCAACCAAAGGGCGAACCAGTAACTCATTGTATAAAAGCAAGTTACTAATATTATCAGATGTTTTGATAATATCGACCGCCGACAGCTTAACGTGCTCTCCGACGCACGGTGGTGAGAACCACAAGGACAGACACCCGGACAGAGACAGATATTAATAAGATCAAACCAATATCCACCCCGAACGGGAATCGAACCCGGGACCGTCGAGTCGCCATAATTTGACTTCTTCAGAAACCACTATGATGAAATAATAAAATCAAACTGCGAGTTTACGACCTACCCCACGTAAAAGTCGTTCACTCCGTCATTTTTAAATAAGGTTATTGACCGGTAGCATCGCTGGACGGTTTTGATGTCGCCGCTACTTGCCTTGCCTACTTAGCGCTCCACATAGATTCAAGACATCCCGCACCCCACACCTTAATCGAAATTTACTAATTTTATTTTTTATAAATAAAACATGAATGGGTTCATCAATACTATCCGCCTCGCACGGCAATCGAACCTGTGGCTGTACCCAGACCGGAA
This sequence comes from Hestina assimilis, assembly GCA_023373885.1. Lineage (NCBI taxonomy): Eukaryota > Metazoa > Arthropoda > Insecta > Lepidoptera > Nymphalidae > Hestina > Hestina assimilis. The sequence continues at coordinate 515,479 of CM041767.1, read as the reverse complement.
AACATGCGTGTATCGTCAATAAAAACATGTAAGGCGGGTGTGCTTAAGGCAGGTTCGTCACCGCTGCACCAAAACGTCGTCTAATAATAATAATACGTGTGGTATGTATGTATGGCACACAAACATGTTAAGTCAGTAACCTACTTTGAAAGCGGTTTTTAAAGGAAAAAAAACTAAAAATTTAAATTGAAACTAAAAATTTAAACTTTGTTAAGGAAAAAAATAAATAAAAAAGGAATCGCCAATTGCACATTTTATCATTAATGTTTGTAAGCAGCAAATTACCTAAAAACTATTAAATAGTAATTATCTTGTTACGATGACCGGAGGCTTAGATATAACAAAAAAACAAATGATATTTTTGATTCTTTCCGGTTGAAGTCGCGAGCGACCACTAGTATGTAATAAAAATCTGTCTTACAAAATCGTTGAAAAAATATGCCTTTTGAAATGCCGCCTTTCCTAAAGCGGCGCTCATACATTTTGGGAAATGTGAGTTTGTTTAGTTGTTACACTTTTACACCTTAACTACTCGACAATGACCAGCATTATCAAATTTTGTATAGACATGGTCAAGGGGTATTAGAAAGCATACAGGATGAATGAAAAATAGCTTTTACATGGTCGTCGAGCTTAACGGTTGCGCATATAAAATTAATAAATTGCAATATGATAAATGGAGTACAAAGTTGAACTTTAACTTGTACATTAACCGATGTTTGTAACAAAAACTTGAATTGATTGACATTGAACTGACACAAACGAAATCACAGGTAAAATCTAATATGTATACCATATTACGAAATCAAAAATAATTCTAAACGTCCAAAACTTTCTCGATGGAGTAGGTAAGGTACTTTAAACATTAACTGATAAAAAGTATTTTCACAATAGAATTATAGTAATTACCATAACTAAAAAGAAATCTTCACGCTAAGCATATTTCAGAAAAAATAATCAATTCCTTACCGTACAAGTGCCTGGTCTGGACCAAGCTTAACTTGTCCTTGAAAGATAGTTACACGTGTAAAGTCTATCGCTCAGTGTTGGCAAGTTATAATAATAATAGTAATAATAATTTTATGAAATACCAGCGGCCCGTCCCGGCTTCGCACGGGTGGACATAAGATTTTTTTATATTTCTTTGTTGATATTATTATTTATTTAATTGAAAATATGTTATTTAATATTTTAGAACATACTTTTGTTCTATCATCAATAGTTTCCGCAGCGCATGCGACGAAAGACGTTTTAGGGCAATTTTTACACTTTAGATTACGTTAGTTAAGTTTTAGTAAGGATCCCAATCTTTTCTAGCAATAAATATAGCCTATGTTACTCAGGGTGAATGTAGCTTTCCAATGGTGAAAGAATTTTTAAATAGTAGTTTTTGAGTTTATTTATTACAAACATACACACAAAAATTCAATTTTTTATCTTTATAATAGATTTAAAGAAATTACAGTGTAGAGTTTATAGAAAGAAGTAAATAATTATGATTCTTCTTTTCATGTTTTAAAATTTATAATTGAATTAAAACAATAATTTTCTACTAATATTTTTACATACAATAATTAAATATTTTGTCCCATTCCTATGTTTAATTCTTGTGTAAATTTATGGAATACTTTTTAACAAAATGATATTTGAAGTAAAAGTTTCAAAATATTAGAATGTTGGTGGTAATGCCCATAGCATTCTAATTAAATTATTCTATTATTCTAAAAATTCTAAAACGTGACGGGAAACGCCCCAGTGAGCGAACCATTCTTGGCCCTGAACAAAGAATGAGGAGCTATGATAGCTTTAAGCCTCCAGTGTTAGATTCCAGGCGGACCCATTTAAATGTTTATTTACAAAAAGAAATTTTAACTTTTTTTAAAATAGGCCATGGCATATCACAAGACGGGCGAGATACAAAACGGGACTTTGGTATTAGCCGTAGCACGGTGTGGCGTATACTATACCAGGAAGGTATACCAGGTATACCCTGTACATTATACACGTATACAAGATTTGCAACCGGCGGATATTACTGTGGGTGGCTCTTAGAAGACCCTAGCCACAACATTTTGTGGACTGATGAGTCTACTTTTACCACAGCTGGTTTGTTTAATATACATAATGCCCACCTTTGGGCCGAAGGAAATCCTCGAGCCGTTAGCCGAGCTGACCTGACTGGTCCGAAATTTTTATCCTCGGATTTTGAGAGTTGGGGATTTTAATAATTTACACAATGCGTGATAGGTAATAAATTGTGTTACGGGTTTACGTAAAATAAGACAGCAGATGCTGAGTATACTTATAATATTTATAAACCACTAGTTACTTAATCTTAAATAAATTGTTTGGACGCCAGGAGAGTTTTTACAAATGATTGGAACTCTGCCAAAACCAGACCACGGCTAGCAAGTTCACGTCTTGGTGGTGTGCGGGTCAAAAAGAAATCTAAAACCCCTTTTGATTTAGATTTATCCACACAAACTGTTTATAACAATTTCAATACTTTTAGAACAGAATGAACACTTCTATGTCTCTAATTTACATATTAAATATGATGTACGCCTCGTCTCAATAGACAGCTGATCGGTAATGTTCGGTCATGACCTCTTTACAAGACGGCTAACTATGTTATAAAACTAATCTTAAGAAAAGAAAAAACTACTGTATAGTAAGGATACGAACTCAGGATGCCGCGTTACATACGGAGCCTCTGAACCACTACGCTGTCGACTACTATGGTTGCATATGCGAATTAGTTATACCTAACCAGCTTCATTTATTTAGTATGATTTCAAATGCTGAATTATAATGATAATTGATTTAATTAAAGCATTTAATAGTAGTATTAAAACCTTTTTTTAATATTCATTTACTGTATGCCATGCGATTACGCTCGTGATTATTATTATTGTATTTGATGAATTTTGACGAATTTTATGTATCGATCGATCGCAGATAAATTTTTAATTTTTTTTTTTATCTGAATATCAAATTTGTAGCGCACTGAACGTCAAACCATTGATACGCTAGCGTTTAGTAGCGAGTAGCAATAGTAATAATAATAATACGTGCGCTATCATAATATGGCATACAAACAGAATGTTCATTTGAAAAACGCCAAACTGAAAAAAAAATAAGATGTTCAGTAGCTATAAGTTCCACAAAATAATTTTTATAGTAAATCAAGTCTTCAATATTTTTCTACTAAAAATTATAATTAGTTAAATTAGAAAATAATAAAAAAATTGATCTAAGCAATGCTTATTTCTAGCAAAGCTTTTTCTAATTATAAATAGTTTTATTTAATGGTCCTCCCTCCAAATAATCAAAAAGTAGACAAAAATGAAACTTCCCACACTCACGTTAAGAGCCAGCCCTTCTACCGTTGAGCTATTGAGGCTTTTATCTGTGGATGTATGTACTTCTGTCGAACGTAACTAAATTAACAAATACACCGTTGTGGCGTTGTGGGTTGCGAGTCTGCCTTTAGTCTCGACGGTTGCGGGTTCGATTCCCGCTCGGGCAGATGTTTGTTAAATTTCTGTCTCGGTCTGGGCGTTTGGCCGTGTGGGTCTCCCCACCGTGCCTCGGCTGGCGGTCCCGATTATTATCAATAACATCTGATAACAATCGTTAAATCTTGATAAGTAAATTGCTCTTATCCAATGAGTAGCAACAAAACAATTACTTTTTTATTTTACGCGGGTAAAGTGTGAGCGACCGCTAGTATGTAATTAAAATACTTATGTCTTCAATTTACCCGCGTGAAATAAAAAAAAAGATTTGTTTTATTGCTATTATTAGGGCAGGGGTGAGCAAAGCTAATATGTACAATATTATGTAATGCAACATAATTCCAAACATTGAATACTTTTCGATGGAGTAGGATACTTTAAACATCAACTGATAAATATTTTTTTTACAAGAAAATAGTACTAATTAACTAAACTAATAAAACCCGTGGTGTAGACCAAGCCTTTTTTTATGTTAGAAGTTGGCAAACAAGCATATGGCCCACCTGATGTGTGAGTGGCTGCCGCAGCCTATGAGCGCTTGCAGCACCATTAGTAGGTCCCACTCACGCGTTGCCAACCTCGAGATATTAGTTCTTAATCTCGTTCGCCCAGTAATTTCACTAGCGTACAGTGCCCTTTCATACCGGAACACAGTAGTGCTACTATTTGGCGGCAGAATATTGGACACTGCGGTGGTACCTACCTAGCCGGCCTCTTGCAACAAAAGACCTACCACCAGTGTGACTGATTGCACTGGTGGAATAATCTCTGTTGTGACAGAGGTTATCCCAACAGCGGGCGATGGGGTCGTCACATCCCCACGCCTTATTTTTATTCTAGTCCCTCCCAAGATAGATATACGTGTAGCGCCTAGTGTTGGCAAGATATAAATTTTCGAAATATTTAAGGAAATTACGGTGTCGAGTTATAAAGCACATTAAGATTTAGGATATTAAATACATGTGAAAATTAACTAAAACAATACGGAAAAAGAAATTTTTAATATTAAAAAATACTCGAACAAAGATGATATACATTTTATACTAATATTTTTACAAACAATATTTTGTGCTTCTTTTGTATTGAATTCCTGTATTTGTGGAATTTTATTTGGCAAAATAATATTTGAAAATGTAAGTTACAGAATATTAGAATTTTGGTTGTAATGACAAAAGTAGCACTTTTCTTGAAAAGTCTGGCAATACTAATTACTAATCTTTACTCCGCCTTTGCCCTCTTCCCCGCTTCCCTAGCAACAATGGCGTCAAAAATTCTTTAGTCGCCGGGAAATATCGGCGAGTAGTGAATGCGGTTATTATTACGTAGTATACGTAATTATGAAACAAAAACAAAATACGTTTGTCTTTAAAAAGTTATAAATTTAATTATTGTACTTTAACATTATAATTAATTAATTAGTTTATTATTAAAGCTGACCAAAAATTATTAGTACAGTAAAAGCTCTTAACAGTGAATATAAAATGGTATTTTATATGGCATTATAGGGGGTTCCTAGCTGACAAAATAAAAAACAAACATAAAAAATAAATTTAATTGAAGTTTTTGACCATACTTATTACATTAAGGCTTAGGCAACGGTTTAAAGAATTTTGTAATTTTTTCTTGCTTGGCAGTTTTTAAAATCTCTTTCAGTTCACACAGATCTTCAGTAGTTGCATTAGCAATGTGCCTCTTGAAAACAATACTTCGTTCCATAGGCGGATCAATTTTCATAAAGAAATCACAAAGCTCATTTGCCATTCTTAAACCTTCACTAAAATTTTTCAGATTAAATACCACATTTCCAAATTGCTTGTTGAAGCATCTTCTTCAATGGGCTGTGAATTTAACATTTCCTCCAAGTCGGTTTCAGTCAAATATTAATGTTGCAATACAAGCAACTCCTGAATGTAACTTGATTCTATCTGTTCGTACCCATTTCGTCCTATTCCACTCGCAATTTCGGTTATGTTTGCAGTAATAGTTTGCATTTGCACAGATTCTTCGTCATTTTCCACAGTCAGAGCAGGCCACAGTTTTCTCCAGCACGAATTCAATGTGTATGGCTTCAGTTCTTCCAACGATGCATTTTGCTATGTCAAATTTCTTCCAGCATTCCATAACATTCATATCAGGATTCATATCACCTTCCATATTATTCAAAATGATTTTGAAGGTTCGTCTATTGTAATAGAGCTTAAAGACCTGGATTATTCCTTGGTCCATAGGTTGAAGCAAAGCCGTCGTGTTGGAAGGTAAAAATGTCACTTGTTTATTAAAAAAAAAAATGGAGGATGACCTGGTGAATTGTCCAAAACTAGAACCACTTTAAAGTCTGAATTCTTTTTTTAAAACAAATTTCAACTCCAGAAACATAACAATTCCGGAATTCACAGTCACAAAAAATGGCACTTGTTAACCACGCTTTCTTATTAGCACGCTAAAACACTGGCAGGTCGTCCTTGTTTTGATTTTAGCGGTCTTCGATCCATAATGACAATGCCACTTCCATTTTTCTATTGCTGGATCACGAACAATTTTCGACATTTAAATTACGAAGACAGCGGTAGAGACGTGTTACTCGATCAGAGTTTTTGTAACGAATGGAACGATGAAACAATAAGACACGCACAGCGGGTTTTACCAAAGAACGGAACATCTTATACGTGGTAGTCTTTAAAAATAAACTTTATGCACTGAGTAATAAGGTTACTTTAATTCTGTTTGTTTACATTTTCAAAAAACACCGACCGCGGCGAAGGCGGTTTATGTCAAAGGCCGAAACAATACAGCGTTGAAGGCGGTTTATGTCAAAGGCCGAAAAATACAGCGGCGATATCACTTAATAACATACTTACTGTAGGGTTGTAATAAGGTCTTTTTACTTTTTTATTAGTCGATTTATCGGCGAGTTTAAAAGGATATTTAATTGGAAACATACGTATTAGAATTGTTTTTATTACTATGCATGTACTTTGTACCGATTAAATCCGCAAATAAAGAAATCTTTAGCCGCGATTATAGGAATTGGGTCACATTTTTTAAATTTGAATTAAGAAAAGAAAAGAAATTTTTAAGTTAAGATATTTTCGAATAATACTCTAAATAGGGTTATGATGTGTCAATTTACCATAAAATACTATTTTCCTATTTAGGAAAATTATTTATTATTAATATTTTAAAACGTAAATTATGATCTGAGTTGGTTAAAGTAGGTAAAATTATTACGTAATTTAAACACTCAAATGCAAAATAAATTCAATCGAATTGTAGAATGTACTATGTAGCTATTAGCTAGGTACGTAATTTATTAGACTAATTATATCTTGATTAAAAATAAAATTAGTAATCTAACTAACTACTTATCTAACGATAAATAATAGATTTCTAGTTGGATGGATTGAATTATTTTTAACTGATATTTTTAAAGTGACAGGAGTGTGAAGGAAAATCAGTGAATAAATAGGGAGGTCAATGACTAAATGCTGATTCGCTTGCGTACCTACTTGTGTGAGCTGTAGTATAAAGTTAATATCGCAAACAGTTATCCCTCTTAAAGTTAGTTTTTAATAATAATCATTTGAGCTAATTCAGATGTACATTTCTGTTTACGTATGTTTTATTTAGTAATGTGTGATACTGAATTATAGCAGTATAAGTTTTATACATATTTTATTGCGTTATTTGTGAAGATAAAGATATTCGTGGAATTTGCTTGATTTTTCAACTGTATTGAAATTCAGTTAAAAATTAAAATAACATTTTTACAATCGATAATCTTTAATATTGCAAAAAAATAAAACAAATTTTAAGGTTAAGGAAAAGTTTTACCCTTTATTTGGGACATGCGATAATAGACAATAATTCAATTCTTTTTGAGACTACATTTACAGATTAATATTCATCTTGCTATTGTTCTTGTAGGCTACTCCACTGAGTTATGAAATACGCGTTATGAATACGGTCTTGGTAATTTTTACAGGTAAATATTGCATAAAATCGTTGTAGCGTGTAGGTAGCGAGCCCACCGATTCGATGGTCACGGGTTCGATTCCCGTGCGAGGCGGATAGTATTGATGAACCCATTCATGTTTTATTTATTAAAAAATAAAATTAGTAAATTTCGATTAAGGTGTGGGGTGCGGGATGTCTTGAATCTATGTGGAGCGCTAAGTAGGCAAGGCAAGTAGCGGCGACATCAAAACCGTCCAGCGATGCTACCGGTCAATAACCTTATTTAAAAATGACGGAGTGAACGACTTTTTACGTGGGGTAGGTCGTAAACTCGCAGTTTGATTTTATTATTTCATCATAGTGGTTTCTGAAGAAGTCAAATTATGGCGACTCGACGGTCCCGGGTTCGATTCCCGTTCGGGGTGGATATTGGTTTGATCTTATTAATATCTGTCTCTGTCCGGGTGTCTGTCCTTGTGGTTCTCACCACCGTGCGTCGGAGAGCACGTTAAGCTGTCGGCGGTCGATATTATCAAAACATCTGATAATATTAGTAACTTGCTTTTATACAATGAGTTACTGGTTCGCCCTTGGGTTGCGGTGTTCGGATGACAATCGCTGCGTAAGAACTAGTATCTTGTCAAATCCGGATAAGGGTAATAAGCAGACCCTGGGCAAAATACCGGGATTGATGCTGGAACAAGAACTTTTGAAAGGGCGAAGGATAGTTTAAACGACATGCAAGCTACAGACAAGATACTACACTACTGTCATAATGTATCCACGTACTTTGTGATAAACGCATAACACACCGGGCGCGCGGTCGGTGACTCAGGTCAATGCCGCTATACGCGCTATGTGTTACGTCATATGTGATGTGACGTAGCGCACGGCTTGAAGTATAGATTTTATTCAGCTAGAGTCATAGTTCGAGCGATGATATGAAAATAGTTTTTTTAAATATAGCAAAAAGATACATCATATATCGTAATTAGAATTTGATCTGTTACACTTATAGAAGCTTCCCGCAAAGTTACCGCATTTTAAAGTGAAACACCTTATATATACATTTTAAATTTTTTGAGAATGAGATAGTGTTATATAAAAATTGGCTGTTATAATGAAATGGACCATCCATTGTTTTGTTTTCCTTTCCTCTCCTCTCCACTCCTTGGGTAGGCATTATCCTTGTTCTCCTTCTAGTATAGGCCACAAGTCGGCCTGTAGGACTTATTTCTCACCATGATTTATAAAGAAAATCTATAGTGACAATACAAGTGATGACACTAGTTTGTATCTCTTCCTCGCTCAAGTAACAGCATCAGTAGGTACTGTTCACTTTCGATGAGTAAGAACGCCGGAGGCCCAACGTCCTACCCCTCTATTCCCTATAGGTTGCGGTGACTGTTTACCACGAGGCAGACCGTACGCTTGTGCCAACCGTTGTGAAAAAAAAGTTGAGAGGTTTCTTACCTCAATATTCTGTTGTTTCAAGCATTGGTAACAATATCTTTTACTACAGAAGATGCAATATTCTATGGTGACTGCTTACCATCAGAAAGACCAAAAATTTGTTTTCTAAATTTTTGCTAAATCTTTTACTAACCTTCACCCTCTTGACCATTTCCAAGAACTTTTCATGTTCATACTTCCGCAGATCACGGTACTCCTCAGCGGAGCCAACGTGGAGCTTATGCTTGGTCTTCGGCTTTGGTGGTTCAAATGGACAGGTGAGGATCGCCAGTTTCACGTCCTAAAAATGATTTATAATTTTTATTTATACACATGTTATGTACAGTCAACCTACACGGCCGTACACCCTCTAAAACTCGCTGTTTCTGGTCACCCTACTAAAATTTACTGCATATGCAACAACCAAAAAAAACATGTTTTGGAAATTGCATAGTCGACGTCTATTGCGGCGCGACGCAGCAGTGACGTCACGGCCTCTCTTCTAGCGCCGAGTCACCGAAGCATCAAGCATTGTATGGTTCAACTTCGACCGGGAGTCATTAGGATAGTTATGTTAGAAATGTAACTTTATAACAATTTAATTTAATTTAAGTAAATTTGAGTTTCTTTCACAAAAATATATACTGTATCCAAGCTTATTTTTTTATTACGGAAATACAGAATGGGTAAGAGCTTTAATGAAAAAACTTAATGACGTAGCTTTAACTAATAATTGAAGTAGAGCTGGTTTCAAAAACATCTCAAATGATAAATTGAAAATTTTATAAAAACTTTTTTGTTGGAAAACTTTTAAAATTAATAATTTTTTTATAATTCTTAATTTTAGAGATTATTATCTTGTAAATTACATTGAAAATAATTAACATACCTTCAAAACTTTAGGCATCTGTGGGTGGCTCATGGTCTTGTCGATGACCACACCGCGGACCAACATGGAGTCTTCCATCCGACCGCCCACCTTGCCTTCAACCTTGATCAGCTCAAAGTTGACATCACGCTTCTCCAGATCAGCCACCGACAAGATTGCCTATTTCGAGAAAGGATATTGTATAGATTTAATAAAACAGTTTTTATAAAAAACTAGCTTCTGCCAGTGGCTTTGTCCATGTGAATAACGTTTTTAATACAAACTTCGAACCCCCATTTCATAATTTTATGTGGAATTTTAGAAAATGTTAAAATGTTTATTTATTTATTTATTACATGGAAAACTTACAGCTATAAAAACATATAGTATATATTAACTTAATTAGGTAACAGTAAGCCAATAACAAGTTTTCGCTTATATACAACGGATTACACGAATCAGGTGAGAGCAACAAACGCTATACAAATGTAGTTGTGGGTTTCAAGAAAAAATTAACTAATTTTAAAACTAATTAATTGAAAAAACTTAGGCTTAAGCGCTGCCTAGCCAATGCAATATTTGATACAAAAGGGTCCATTTCATACTGTTTACAAAGAATATTGAAATTTCTACTTGCTCGAACTAAATAACTATTTTGTCTGTACTTGGACGAAGCATTAGGCACTTTTATAGGGTGGTTAAAGCGAATTGATTTATATGGAACATTAAAATTTATTTTACTTAAAAGTTCGGGACAGTCAACACTATTATTAAAAATTTTCGAAAAGAACATGTAGTCAGCTATATCACGACGGTAGTGAAATGTGAATGTAGTTTCTTTATCTTGTAAGTGTTTTTGCCAAAAACAAATCTTTATACTTCTGTTTCTAAAATGACCGACATCATACAAACTTTCAATCACTTTTTCACCTCCTTAAGGATTGAATTTCGAAAATTTTTGTCTTAGCCCTCGTTTAGGTTTTAAAAACAACACCTGTGATAAAATCTAAGCTTTCTAGGTCCAGAGGTTTAGGTCGGGTCAGCCAGGTGTTATCCCTTTATAGAGATAACAAATTAGTTCCCCTCATTTCATCCCCTGTTTTATTCCTTTTTCCCTTCCCACCAATCCTTTGGGTTGGCAACGAGCATGTGATACTGCAAGTTCATAGGTAGGGGTGACTACTTATCATCAGACCGTATGCATGTTTGCCAACCGTCATAACATAAAAGAAATCATCCATCCTTAAAAGGCAAAAGGTTAATGTGTTGTTATATAGAATCTATGCTACAATAGCCTAACCACTAATTAGTCATTTTTTTTTTAAATGGATCACCTCAGACACAGCCAAGGAAGATTTCATTATTAAATCAATACACTATGTGATTTTTAAGTCATCACTGGTGTTCCATCTATATTTAAGTAACTTTTGTATATTAATCTGGTACATAGACAGAGAACAAACATAGATGGAACCACATCAGGTTGCCGCTCTTGTTGTTAATGTTTTTACTAGTGACAAAATAAATATTCTTGTTAAGAATATTAACTGCAATGCTTTTTCAATACTTGTACTTCTATTGCCCCTCCAAATAAGATTGTCTAAGAGGGACAGGATCAAATCCACAACTCTGATGTTAACGGTGCAGAGTCAGCCATTTTAAGTTTCTAACATTGAACTCTTGAAGCTTTATTAATTGAAAAGACAGTCTCGTATCTTATAGCCATTGCTCCATCTAGGTTTTTCCTCTGTCTACTGTAGACATGACGTATCACTTACGTCCACAGCAATCTCTGCCATCAATCGGTGACACTTGACGACAACTTTGCTTCCAAGCGTCGTCATGGCAACCTTTATTAAATGCTCCCTCGTGTCTTTGTTAACTGGGAAAGCCTCACTGATGCTATCTAAATGAGTCAGAGCTGCCGCTGCTGCCATTTCAAAACCGTCTGCTATACGAATGGGGTGGATACCCTTGTCGATCAGATTAGATGCTTGTTCCAGTAGTGCACCTGAAATGGAGACATAAAATTGTGATATAAAGTTCTTAATTATAATTTTAAAGTAACATTATTTGAATTTGTAGTTCTGTGATGTTCTCTGGAACACTATTATGTTGTTATTCATTTGGGTGAAGCAAACAACATAGTTTAAATTTTTTTGTCAAGACTGCAATGCAGGCAGACAATATGCTTGGATATTGTCTGCCTGAATGCCACATGCGAAATATTTAAGGTGATGCCAACACAAGGTTGGGAGAGAATAGATGACAAGGGATAGTAAGAAAGGAACAGAGAGGGGTGAGATTGAGCCTGCGGCAGCCTCACTTTCGCGCGAAACGCAACAGGACTGTTACTTTACGACGACTTTCTGTGGGAGGTTAGTACTTCCCCCATTAAGCTCTATTACTACTAAAAATAACAAACATAACATACAAAGAAATAACTAAAAGTAGGTGTTCAAATCCTCAAAAGCTAAAGTAACTCTCAACACTCACCAGCCAAAACAACAACTCCAGTTGTTCCATCACCAATTTCATCATCCTGACTTTGAGCAAGCTGTACCATCAGCTTTCCAATCTGATGCTCGACATCCATCAATTTGAGGATAGTCGCGCCATCATTGGTGACGGTCACTTCACCATCCGAGGATACCATCATCTTGTCCAAGCCACGGGGACCGAGTGATGTCCGTAGGATGCCGGCTATTTGCCGCGCAGCAAGGATGTGGGACTGTAAGACAAGTTTGCCCACATGTATTTGACGAAATTGTATGAATTAATTGGATTTTTTAATCTTCATATGGAACACCTCAGACACAGCCAAGGAAAATTTCATTGTTACATCAAAATTTCCATTTTCAATCATCATTGGTGTCTTTCGTGATTTCTTTTTATTTAACTTTTTTTTTTTGGTTTCACTTAGTAATGCATGCACACAACTGCACATAATGTACTAATCAAGTACACTAGACAGTGGTAGTGTGGGTCTTTGCTGCCTGTTAGTCTAGTGGCAATATCCACTAAAACTCATCGCCATATTGGGACGTCATGAGATTGCTTGCGCAAACAACCATAACAATGTTTTATTTAACCTAATAAAGCTTTTGATGAGCCTTTTCAACCCATTCTCTGTACAAACCGTAGAAGCAATTGTTAAACAATTGAACTGAGTCCTATAAGATTCAGAGCTTGTTGTTCAGTTTTACTTTTATGTTATATCATACTAGCATCAGCCTGCGACTTTGTCCGTGGTGACATTAGAATTGGCTCCACAGAAATAAAACATTTAATTTTATTTTCATTCAATTGAAATTTGGTGCCTCTACACCAATATGTATATATGTAATGTTCTGTAGCATATTGTTTACTTTCCCACACAAGTCAGACATTTTTCCGGGATAAAAATCACCCTGTTTTAATCCAGGTTCAAATCCAACAATCTATTTGAATTGCTTCAGAAAAACAATTGAAACTTGCTGAAGAACTTTAAAACTTCAGATAGTTGAGCTAGTATTTGCTTATACAATCTCAACAATACTATGGTTATTACGTAAATTTAGAATTTCTTTAAAGTTTTCTTAATATAAGTCTTGTAGTATGTACTTTGTGTTAGTAGTCATGTGACTCAACATCTGATATTACAAGTCGATTTTTCTCAAAAACTACAAGACTTTGGAAAAAAAGAATACTAAATATTAAAGCGGAATGATGTAAATAACAAGAAAAGATACGTTTTATTCATTAAAATCATTTAATTCGTAAATTTTCCTCAGTTTATATACGATTTCACATAGGTTGTAATATTTATTAAATGTAATTTAAATTATGTACCGATCGATCACTAATAGTTGTAAAACATCAGATCCAACATATAATTCTGTTTAAGCTATATTTTAATTTTATTGTATTTTAAAACAAATGAGTTTTTTACCTTTAAAGCATCGATACCGGTTAGCCGTTTTTGGTTTTCTTGATCCCGTAATATTATAAACGGGCGACCGAATTCGTCAAAAGCCACTGTTCCTGGAAACATTGACATTTTTGACGATAATATATTAACACAAATTCAAGATTAAAATGGATTCAATAATTTCTCATTTCACAAAGATTCGAGAAAAACAAACGAAGTTACGAATCACAGATTAAAAAAAAACAAATTGACAATGACAATTAAATAACCACAGAGTAAGTAAGATTTGCTCTGTGTTACCCACAGAGCAAGTTAATTGACATGACAATTTAGTTTTTTTTATTTGTATGAAGAATAGGATAATGTATAGCGCTTTAGCAATTTCGACCATTCACCATTAGTTAAATGATTTGTGTCTACTAAGTGCTTGACGCTTCAAAAGTACTTTTTAAAAGTGGACATCTCGAATAAAAATATTTTTGATTTCGATTCAGTCTTTGCCACAATCCCCGGGAAATAAATCCTACCCACATTTATTATTATGAATTATTAAGCTTAGCTATTTATCCATGTATTACATGCATTGATAAGTGGCCATCAACATTTTGACCATTGTTTGTATTGACCATACAGGCATGAGTTCCGGTCTAGATGTGTTGGTCCTTGTCGTTGTGTATGTTTCCGAACCCCCTTTACAGGGTATCACTATCCTGGGGGTCATTAAGTGTATTTTTATAGCATTTTTATAAAAAATACGTATTTATTACCTATGTATTTTGGGTGAGCTTGGAGGAGTTTGATAACATCTAAGAGTTTTAAAAATTATTCCCACTCATGTGGTGTATGCAAATAAAACCGCGGGTTCGAATAATATACAGTAATCACTACATAGTATAAAACAAAGTCGCTTTCTCTGTCCCTATGTATGCTTAAATCTTTAAAACTACGCAACGGATTTTGATGTGGTTTTTTTAATAGATAGAGTGATTGAAGAGGAAGGTTTATATGTATAATAAAATCCATTAAATAGTGGAGAAAAAACTGTTATTTTTGAGGTTTCTAATGTGATGTCGTAAATAATTACATTTAACGCGTGCGGGCCACGGTCAATAATGAATAAATCAAAACTACTGGATCGATTTTAATCATTTTTTCAGTAAATGACATAGGCTATATATTTTATACTCGTGCGAAGCCGGAGTGCGCCGCTAGTTATATATGTTTAAATGTGCCGTTACATACCGGTCAAAATCAGAAACCTCCTTGCAGTGGCGGATTTACAAATTTTCAAGGTATCAAGGCTATAAGGTTTTTGCTGACCCTAAAACTGTCATGTCCTAGATTATTTTTACAATCGAACAGAAGGCCGATCACTGTTTGGGGCAGCGAAGCTGCTTACTGTACTCAATCACTAGATCTTCTACTTTTCTAGAATATGGACGTTTGCTACCCGGAATGTACAACATCAGAAAACCACCATCAAGAAAACTTACTGATTTTTATGGGGTAGCCAAAAAAAATTCTGTCCCTAAATTTGCCGCCCTAGGCTCAAGCCTTTCACCCTGCTGGTAAATCCGCCACTGCCTCCTTATTACTCCGGCATAACCGGGTAAAACGAATTCGTTTCAGTAATGGGCGTTGAAATTTTTCTACTATAACTTTATTAGTAGTATGTATGATGTCATACATGTCAGATATGTTTTATATAACTGACAAATTGTTCAGATGTTCCACCGTTTTGGCGTACTGGTAGTGAGCCAGCCTCCTTTGAGCCTTGACAGTCGCGGGTTCGATTCCCGTTTGAAGCAGATGTATAAATATGTTTCAGTCTGAGCGTTTGTCTTTGTGGGTCTCCCCAGTCCCCACCGTGCCTCGGAGAGTACGGTAAACTGTCGGTCTCGGTTGCTATCAAAAGATCTGATCATAATGATCTTGATAAGTAATTTGCATCTTAATGAGTTACTGGTACGCGCTTAGGGTTGCAGAGTTTAGATGGCAATCGCTCTCTGTAAAAACTAGTAACCCGTCAATTCAGGATAAGAGTATAAGCAGACGCTGGTATTTAACTGGGAATAATTCTAAAAAAAGTACCTGAGCATTTTAAAAATCGATTCGTGAAATGAATTTACCTCTATTTATAGTTATGTGCTTCCCATTTCAAATGTGGTTATTTTATTTATTTATTCTAACAGATAGCTTTCAGAAATAAATAAATAATATTACCCTTTTTATTATGAGACAAAAATTACGGAGGTAGGGTTTGGTCAGCTGTTGGGCTGTCTCTTGCTGGGGCTTTAGGGTCCCAGTAAGACAACCTGTCTAAAAAATAAAGACAGTCGGTCGTAGACGGAAATAACCTCATGAAAAGTTAGTCTTGTTGGAGGGGGGTCTAGGGCTCCCTGCATTGACGATCAGAAACAGGGCGTCACCGTTGATTGTGCAAGCTAGACCGTGGCGTTCCACTATAGTAAAGGCGGATCGTTGGGTTTTAGTGGCTATTATTTAGCTTGATAAGCGAGCGGTTCTTCTTCTTATCGAGTGGTTAGTGGCCAACCTAGTGTCAGAGTTGTTCTCAGGTTGCCCGTGTACGAGTAGGCCTGTGACTTGGCGGCGGCGTCGCCCACCTGATGCTGCTAGCCGTCCCGGCCCTCCAGCCCCTTTACCCGGGTCTATATAAATAGGGCGTGCCGTCGGGTCGTCGTATTGAGCGGCCCTGAGGAGGACTGCGCGGACCCGACCGTACGCGCTTGCGTGGGAAGCGCTGGGGGGCTTACCATCTCGCCTCCCCGGGACCGAGCTCCGCTAGCCGAAGAACAATGCTTGTCAGGTCGCGTTGGTAAGTTCTGCGAGAGTTCCCGTAACCTGTCAATCGCACTGAGGTCGGCCACCGAGGTTTTAGTGGGTCCTCATGACGTTACCATCTTGTCATGGAAGATAACCCGGTTCTCCTCCCCAGGAAGCCGGGTATCTGGTAGCCGATTTCCTCCCCGTTACCAAAAAAAAAAAAAAGGCCTGTGACTTGACTTTTCAACTATTATCAAATTGATAACAGCCGGGACTGAGTTACTTGCCCTTCGAAGCACGGAGCTCAGTTGAAATACCACTATGCGATCACCCATGACATGACAGCACCTAAAGTTGCTTAACTCACAAATCAGTGAGTGCAGGTAAATGCATTTCTTAATGCTAAAAAAAAATGAGATCTAATAGGTTAATCGGGTAAATCAGAAACAACCAAATGGAGTTTAAGATACTTTATTATGTTGTGAAGTAAATAATTCTATATACAATCCCGTATTTCTTCCTAATACCGTCTTCTTCTGGCCTCGCTGAGATTGACTTTGGATCGAATACATAATTGAGCTGTCGCTCCATGAAATCATTAACCGACTTAAAACTAAGAACATATAAAATAAGACTTGTGACTAAGTCAATGCTTCTTACATTGTCAGCTCCTGTAAAAGAATAATTTTCTCGTTAAATATCTGTCCCCGCATTGGTAGTTATGGGACTATCCATAAATTTCGTCACATTAATTGCATTGATCACATCTATGGGACTAGTGTAGTTCCCTCGTGTGACATAACATAATATAGGAAAAGAGAGAAACTGCTTAGCATCCATGGACTTATGGCACCTGGTCCACCCGCACAGGGAGAAACTCCGATTAGTGTAGGTTTTAAGGAAGACTCTTTTCTGATATGCATCAACACTCACCTTAACTGCTCGCATTACTCCCTCTCAACCAATTTTTAAAAAGAGCATGTCAGGGCTCCTTCGATACACCAGAAGTTCAGAAATTAGTTTTGTTAAAAATTAAATTTGGCATTGAAATACTTGAATTATATTTGATTTTGCAATTTTAAAATGTGACGTCACAACTCAATGTCACACTTGTCAACCTTCCCCTCCCTCGCCCCTTACATGTGACATAATTTATGGATGGTCCCTACCTATTCGGTGTCTTCAAGTTATAATAAAACATACCATGATAGCATTGACAATGTCAGACTGGTTATTCTTCAGCGCCCGTACTGCCTTCGCACGGGACACATTCGCAGGTCATCACAATTTCAACATCCTTCTCATCAACCTCTGTCTCGTCAACACCCTCTTCATCTTCTTCCTCTGCGATTGGTGCCACCGTCTGTAAATAAAAAACAATTAAGTTTAATTATTGTTTGTACTAATACCCTTATTGACACTCCAAAAAGGCTTGCCCTAGAAATGGGTACGACAATAGCCCAAGGGTATCGGGATTGAACCTACAACTGAAGCATTAACGAGTCATCTCTTCTACTGTTAAACTACTGAGGCCTCCAAAGATATTTTTATAAGTGGTAAATAGTCCGATCCAACCCTATTACTATATTTTGCTTTGGAAACTTGATTCAACTTGATTGGCAAATTTTTTTTTTTGCTATTAATGATGTGTCCTTTAGTCATTTTAAAACACTTCTTTGATACTACGATCTAGCCTAGAAAGACTAACAAATAATTTAAATCTAACTTAAATCGCTAAGTAGAGTAAAACTGAGAATGTGTTTTGATTTTCATCAACACTTTTATTACTGTCTCTATTAAGGGGAAGGCACTTTGTTCTTGCGTCTTTATAAATTTGGCATATGACTGTAGTCTGTACTTACAGTTCCAGCGGTGGTAGTGTCGTTTCCAGCTGCAGCTGTCTCTGGAGCCTTGAAGCGTTCAGCAGCAGCCATGGTAGCCTGCTGCGAGAGATCCTCAATCTTCGCCTCGCCGAACACAATGTAAGTGTCAGAGTGTGGGTTCTTGTAAACATCAGGGGAGTTAATCACAAACAAGATGTTCTTGGACTTCCTGATGGTCACTCTGTTGACACCTTGCACCTGTAAAATGATTATTGTAGTTATTATTATAGAAACATATCTCTAAATCACATTCCCAGACTTTCAGTAATGTGTGATGTGGTTGGGTGGCAAGGGGTTGGGTGAAAAAGGCTCAGGTGGCAAGGGTGGCATATAAAATGAAAATATGGTGGAGAATGATGTTGGTAAATTAAATGAAGAAACTCTATTTATAAATATGTTTTGTATTTACATTGTAGGATAATACTTACAGGTTTCAGTCCCAACTTGCTCATGATTTTGCGAGCTTTCTTCTCCCCTCGTGACTGCTTTGCTTTGGACACAATGTCTATACCAGCAATTGGGTTTGTGATACCACCAGCCCCAGGTGCTCCTGAAATTTAATGATTTCATGGTCAACATATATAAATATAAGGTGGAAATTCCTGATGAGGCGAGTGGAGTGAAACAACAGTCAGAATAATGAATCGATCCTCTGTAAGCATGGGCGTAGGGAGGTAGGAAGCAGCTGCCACATCCTGGATCGTTTTTAAATACTCAGAAATGGAAGAATATAATATATTTAGAACTATTTAACCAATAACTATTGGAGAGAATTGTCATTTTGCATCCTCTTGGCCCTAAATTAAGATATTGCTTACCCCTAGGCCAAATCCTGGCTACTCCCATGTCAGTGAGCATAGTTAGTACTTTTGTAGTGAAGTTGGAGGTTATAAAACAAAGAAGCACAAAATAAAAATTACCAGCATCTTCCAGTTCAGGGATAGTGTCATCAGAGTCGCTATCCGATGTAGCGGCATCCTCCTTGCGCTTCTCTGTCATGGAAGCTGTAGCCTTGTCCAGTTCTGTCAGTTCAGGCATTGTGAGGTCTTAAAATTCTTAGACCGGGTGTTCCTGTGGGACACATTGGCAGTTTTAAAATGGTTTTTATACTTTTATATCCTTGGAGTATTTAAATATTAAGCACTTAGACAAAAAGATTTTTTTACGTTACTAAGTTGGCAATCAAGCAAACGGCCCACCTGTTGGTAAGCGGTTGCCGTAGCCTATGAGCGCTTGCAATATCATTAGTAGGTGCCACTCATGCATTGCCAACCTCAAGATATTAGTTCTCAAATCTCCTTTGCCCAGTAATTTATAAATAAATAAATAAACGCTACAAACTCAACTAAATTTCACTAGCTAGTTTCCTTCAAACCAAAACACAGTCTACTGCTTTGCAGCAGAATAACTGAAACTGTAGTGGTAGCTACCCAGCCATCCTCCTGCAATAAAAGGCCTAGGCACCAGAGAAATTTCTAGTTTTAATTAGTCACAGCTACTTTTAGCGCAAGTTATCTGCTAATTAAACAGATGTTATATGATAAAGGTACACATGCCAACTCTTGTCATGCTCAAATGTACTATGATGGTTGCACACTCCACTCCTGGATTCTGGCAAGAGGTGGCTGAATTGAATACCCTACTACATCTCAACTCATGCAAAAGCCATCTTGCCATTCTTATACCTTTTGGTACACAAAAACTTTGACTCTTTTATAATATAAACTAAAATAAATCAAATATTTATATTAAACATAAAAGCATATAACTTATTTGTTGAAAGTCAAGCTTCTACCAACGGCTCCAAAATTAAACCTCTACCCGAGAAGAGCCAGTGAAACAAACTCGGTAGGTTATTCTTTTTTTAATGGATATTTTTTTTTAAATGTCAAAGTATCAATCAAGAGTGACTATCTCATTCCCAAAGTGTGAAATAAAATTAGCTTTGTCTCATTGTAAACATGGAATTGCTTATGTACTTAGTTTATTAAATGGCGAAATAGAGCAAATAATCTCACGAATATTACCACTGAAATGTCACCTGGACCACTAGGGCCTAATAAAGTAATAAATTCTCACAAAACCATGCACCCCTAAGTCACTGGTAGATGCTATATATTATATATTTGTGATCATTTTTATTTATCGTAAGTTTTATAGTTAACCTCAATAAGGTTATTAAATTACTAAGTATTGATAAAAATATCTGTAAATTACTAACACAATAATAACTAGCATATCCATGTAAAATATATCTCGAAATATAAATTATGCACGTAAATTTATTTTAATTAAAACTGGAGGTGAAATATAAATCCTCAATTTCAATTGATTCTTTTTAACATTGGTTTTTAGTGTAAATTAACACTTATAGTAGAAGTTTACTTACGAATTCAAATATATATATATATATATATTTTTTTCGTTTATACGTTTTTCTACTGAACAATGGAAAGAGAGATTGAAATTATTGATCCGTCGAAACGCCGCTAGTAATGGGCGCGGAGATGCACAATTAAAACACGATAACCGAAATATTTATCACAATAACACGAGTTTTCGACGTCATTTACAATAAGAAGGAAATAAAGCACAATTTTTACACGATTTGTTGAACAATTTCGGATTATTTACCTTGATTTAAAGGAAATTTAGGAAGAAAAGGAACCTCCGGAATTTATTATTTTTGACAAGAGCTCAATGTTGTCCGATAAGAAAATTTTCTAAAGATATAAAATGTTACAATTGTGTAATAATTTGCAAATTAATGCGATATAGCATATTTTTTTCATAATTTATTCTTTTTTTATTTTATATACTAAATAAAGATAATTGGTAATACTTGTATATTTTTCGTAAAGTATTATTTCATAAAATGATACATATTATTATTGCGAAATGTATTCTAATTTCTTGGAGTTTTTAACTGTAGCAATAAAATTTAACTGTCAACAAATTTAGGGATGTTCCATTTCATTTTTAGTACTTGACTAATTCTTAAAAGAAATTAGGTACCTATGTGAAATAGATTCTGTTTACCAAACCTAATGTTTATGAAATTTAAAAAGGTCTATCTTAAAAACAAAGTATTGTAAAGTGATAAGTGGGCTTTTTAAATTACGTTTGCTATAAAAAAAATATTTTCGTACCACTCTTGTGTACAATAAAGGATAACATAATTTTAATAAAAGAAACCTCGATATTAACACTCAACTCGTTAGTAAAACACTAACCATTAATAAAGAAAATGAGAACAAAATCTTGTATATAATAAATGGTATTATTATAAATATATTGATTAAGCCATAATCAATAAAAATGCCTTATGATTAATAACAAAATAGCAGGTAGGTATTACGTAAATAACAATTGAGTATTATTATTTACTTATAAAATGATGGTCAATGACAAACAGAAACGATTGCCAAACCATAGGCCCATCACTATGTTTCATTTGACGATTTGATAATCAAATCAATCGCTTTTCTTTTTTCTAGTTTGCTGCAAGGCCACGAATTAGATAGTTGTAACTGTTTTTATGGCATATTAAAGAAGTGTTTAATTTTTGTAAAATAATTGGAAACGTACGATAAACGTATATAATCGACATTTGCTGTGTTTGTAATCGTGACTAAAGTATTTATAATTTAGTATGTTTTTTACCGTGATAGTTCAGTAAAGCTGTGCGATTTGAAGTCCAAAGTGCGTATATTGTTTTCTAAAGTTGAGTGATTGTGAAAAAATGTCTTTAGAAGAAAAATTTTACGCAGCGGTCAACGTTATCAGGAGTCTTCCGAAAAGTGGTATGTATATATCTAGAATTCTAGAGAGATATTGATGCTTTTGGTAAATTATAGACTTATTACATTATTGGAATAATAATTTAATAGCCTTTATCATCTCATCACATGTAATAGTCTATATTACAAACTATTTGAAGGTCTAATCAGTGGTAATAACTTATTTATTAAAAAAACAAACTATTATTCAGGACTTTGATTCATTTTGATTGTGAATTCACATTATTTTCGTAATTATCGAATTATCTTTATCAGTGTCATTTACTAATGAATTATAAATTATCTCTTACCTCTATCTGAAAATACTACTTGTTAAGTGACGAAATTGTGGTAGGGAACCTGTCTTAAATGCCACAGGTTGCAGGTTTGACTCCCGCTCAGATTTTTTTTTTTGTATTGACCATACATATGACCATACAGACATGTTTTTCGGTCTGGGTGTGTTTGTCCTTGTCATTGTGTATGTTTCTGGACCCCTGACACAGGATATAACTATCCTAATTGTAAATGTGTCCAATAAGTGTGTATTCTTTATTTATAATTTAATTATTTCTTCCAAATACAATTTTCAAAGTTTCTATATCAAAGCTATGGAATAGAATATGTAAAAACTGATGTCCTATTGTGACAGTTAGATGTTGATTCATAAAAAAAAACTTAAGGGATGAGACATTATATAGAGCACTATATTTCAGATAGAAAAAATACATTTAAGAATATATATAACGCCCTGAGTATGTTTTTCAGGTTCTTCCAAAATTGACAATCTCAGGAAGGTTATAAAGGAATAGGAAATTAATGCTTGTAATAATTATTAGTTGGTCACTAATGGTTACCTGGTTAATGAGAATTGTTGAAATAAAATATTTATTTGTTTTCTTGATATTCAAAATTTTAATATCAGTCTGAAGCAACCTTCAGAGAAACCTGTATTCAGTGGCCCCAAACATATTACTGTAATTGGACGCAAATAAGCAATACCATGTCAACCCACACAAATGTCATTTCGAGAAAAATGTGTTTGAAAATTTTGAACAACTTGCTTTATATGTTTTTTTTATGTATTGGTCAAGTGTTTGGCAATTTCAGATTTATGTAAGTTATTTTACTTATTTTTACCAAGAAATAAGTGTACAAATTGCATATTTTGTATATAATATGACCCAAAACGTTTAACATAATACATTAATTTCATGATTAAAAAATGGCTTTTTAGAAATTTTAAAGCTTAAAACCCTACAAATATTAAAGAAAAATGTTCTTCGGCCATTTACCAACACGTCTGCATATATAACTCAGTTTTTTCAATTTTGTGGGTTGACATGGGTTTGATTATTTTTTTTTTTATTTTTTTATTTTAGAAGTTGGCAAACAAGCATACGGCCCACCTGATGGTAAGTGGTTGCCGCAGCCTATGAGCGCTTGCAGCACCATTAGTAGGTGCCACTCATGCGTTGCCAACCTCGAGATATTAGTTCTTAAATCTCGTTCGCCCAGTAATTTCACTAGCGCACAATGCCCTTCAAACCGGAACACAGTAGTGCCTAAGCACTACTATTTGGCGGCAGAATATTGGACACTGCGGTGGTACCTACCTAGCCGGCCTCTTGCAACAAAAGACCTACCACCAGTGTGACTGATTGCACTGGTGGAATAATCTCTGCTGTGACAGAGGTTATCCCAACAGCGGGCGATGGGGTCGTCACATCCCGACGCCGGTATTTGTGTCCAATTAATCAATATATTGTTAAAACATAAATGAATCACTTTCCAAATTTTGGGGCAGCAGTGGTGAAAATATGTTAAGTGCCAAATGTTCCGATCTGTGTGTGTTTGTGCTTATCTTTGTGGGTATGTCGGGACCCCCCCACACAAGATATCAATATTCTAATGGTCAAGTATGTAGTTTTTATTAATTTTAATAACATAAAGAACTAAAAAAATGTACATTGTGCCATTCCTAATTTTGCAATATATATTTACATGTTAAAGAATAGCTCATAATAATTATATTTAACAACTTTGTAGTTTTATTGACCAAGTGAAGCCAAGTCTATTTAAACAATCTTGGTCTTTACATATTTGTACAACACTAATTACTGTTGTTTCATCGAATCCTTGATTTGTTTAGGATACAGTTAGTAATATTTTCGTAATAATACAAAACTTTATTTATAACTTATATTATAAAATATTTACAAGTAATCTATTCATATACATATAATAAAATTGGAGTGTCTGTTTTTAATATTAAATAACCATTATTTACTACATGTATATGAATATATGTAATAACATTTTTTACAATTTTTGTCTGTCTGTCTGTTTTTTCCGGCCAATCTCTGAAATGGCTGGACGATGGATTTTGACGGGACTTTTATTGGCAGGTAGCTGATGTAATAAGGAGTAATTTAGACTTTACTTTTATTTTAGAAAATGAATAAGGGTTCCATGCAATAAAGAACAGATGGTACATCACGCGAGCAGAGCCATGTGTGGTGCTAGTTATATCTATAATATAAATAAAATTGTACAAATCATGTCCACTGAACAGCGATAAGAATGCTAGCATCATTTCCCGCTGAATTGCAATCTTGATAATTTGGTAGGAAAATAAACCAGCCTTCCTGTCACCCATGGAGGCAACAAGCTTGTAAGATCTCTTTAAATATTGCTTAGCACCAAAGCTCCAGTGGACTAAAAAACATATAATTTGTATTATATTTTCAAATTACTTGAAGAGTCCACATAATATCAATACCTCAGTTGCAAAGTGTAATGATTCAGAAACAGGTTCATAAGAGATAATTATAAAATTATATAGCGAGTGATACTTATATCAATGTATTTTTTAATCATTATTTAGTTTATCTGTAATGTATTTTTGTTACGGTTTTATATAAGAACATTATTTAATAAGGGAAAAAAATACACATTCATTAAGTTTTGAGAATATCTCTTTAAATTTTTGGAATAAAAAATTTCTCATTTTCAATATTGGGTGTAACAATTAAATTACATGACTTATACTCTTTGTAAATGGCGCGAAATCATCTTGTGAACAGTTTCTCATATTTATTCACAAATCAAGACTTTCTGATGGAATGTTGTCGGAATAGGGCTCCAGTCCCTTTCGGCCAATAGTGTTAGATCGGGACTCATACGTGAATGTCACGTAGCTCTGGGCGAGATCTCTGAGCTCAATGAGGTCACGCTCCAGTGGACGAGGAGTCACTGCGGCTCTGTAGGGAACGATATGGCAGATAAACTTGCAAAGTTAGGATCTAAGGGCAAAGTGATCGGACCTGAACCCATATTACCAGTACCGTTCAGTCAGTTGAAAAGATGGCTTCATATCCAGTACATGGACAAGCACACCAGATACTGGACTGAACGTGAAGACTGTAGACAAGCCAGGGCGGTCCTTCCCGACATAGATCGAGGCTTTGCGACTAAACTTCTACGACTGAGTAGGAAGGAATTACGATGTATGATAGGACTCCTGACGGGTCACTGTCAACTTAATAAGCACCTCACTAGCCTGGGGGTAACGGACAGCCCTCTTTGCAGAGGTTGCCTGAGTGAGGAGGAGACTCCTACTCACGTCATGCTACAATGCCCTGCGGTGGCTGAGTACAGGGCTACACACCTTGGGAAGCCGAACACGCTTCGTGAAGCACTGAGAGAGCCGAGGGGCGCTCTTGGTTTTTGGCGGGAGCTGGGGTGGCTGTCTTGACTGCCCCCATGCCGCACCTCTATCTCACGCACAATGGTCCAACAGGACTAAGTGCGGAAAAAAGCCCGCGAGGAAAAAAAAAAACTACGCAATGGATTTTGTTGTGGTTTTTAATACATAGAGTGATTGAAGAGGAAGGATTATATGTATAATAACATCCATTAAATAGTGGATAAAAAAAAATAATTTTTGAGGTTTCTAATGTGATGTCGTAAATAATTACATTTAACGCGTGCGGGCTAGTGTAATAATAATTAGTAACAAGGTTAGTATAAATAAAATTTTTGCATCACAAAAAGGAGGTTTTCAGTTTGATTGTAAAATGCGATTAAAACAACACAACGGGAACTAAGTACAGTGTGCAAAAAAAATGGTAATAAATATTGCTCGTTTAATTTTAAAAGTATATTTTTTATTTTAAACATACATGTACATATTTTACAATTAAATTATTAATCTTATTTATTTATAATACTTTAATGTACACCACTTGTGAAAAATTACAAATAAATAGACTAAGATCAAGTAGAACAAGGTGGCCTTATCGCTAATAAGCGATCTCTTTCAAACAACCTTATATGAGTAACGAAAATATATGTGTAAATAATCTCATTTAGGTTAACCGAATAGTAAATACAGAAACAATGTTAGGACATTTTTATTTGAATCATTCAGCTCTTCGGTTTTCTTGTTTTGATTTGACTTTCTTTTTTGGTTTTTGGGTGACTCTATCTGGCTTGTGGTTTCTTCTACCGCTGTTCGCTTTTCGCGCCGAATGCGAGTAAGTGTGTTTTTATTAATACCAGTAGCTAAAGTCACTCGCTCGGTTACCTTCAAAGACATTTGTAAATAATTCATTAGGAATACATATACATCACGTGATATATGAATATCTGGTCCTGATGAAATCCCAGCATTTTTTAAGTTGTCTAATAACGCCATACCAATTTGTTTCTCTCCCGCGAAGTATTTATCAATATTGCTGATAATCTCTCGAGTTCGCCGATCTAGAACAATACCTTTATTGTTCATTGTAGAACAAATAAGTCAACTGATTTTACCAGTCAATAAAAACAAATTCGTTTTAAAAACAAATTAATAAAGATCATCAACAAAAGGTAATTCTCAAATGTGACAACGATTTGTCACCGGCTGTCACCGACGCCCGCGGTGTCATGTCGTAAAGAAAACAATCTATAATCTGTGTTCAGTGTTGCAAAATTTTTTTTAGATTCACCCCAAATCGTCCTTGAAATTCACTCTAAATTTAGTTTTTTAAAGTAAAAACATCCTTCTGCTAAATTATTATCATCAAAAATATGCAGTGTCGATGGCTAATCTGTTACGAAATTTATATTTTATAAGAGCTAGAAGGTTCTCTCTGCGTCGGGACGTGACGACCCCATCGCTCGCTGTTGGGATTATCTCTGTCACAGCAGAGATTATTCCACCAGTGCAATCACACTGGTCTAGGTCTTTTATTGCAAGTCACTCCAGACGTCCTAGCCAATAATGAATGTAAACAAATTCGGTATTGATAAAAATTTAACTCTTGAGTCGCCGGTTTGAATAGCAAAATAAGTGTTACGCTTTTCATGATGAATATAAATTTCATTTAATTATATTACAAGCTGGTAGCGAACTTTTTATTTTTATTTTACTTATACTTGGAGAAATGCAGTTACGCACTCGAGCGCCGGGACGGGTGCACTAGTGCAGGAGGTATGTGGACTTGGAGCCGAGCTCCCCTACCCACTAAAACTCCAAGGTCCCATCTAGCGCCATAGTGGGACGTCGCGGGATCACCGAAGTATTCAACCACGACGACCCGGCGCTTGCCCCAAGGGGCCCACCTGGGGCGGCAACTTACTGCCGCCATACATACATATAAATACATACTATACATAAATAGAATATATAATACTCCACGACGCTTACGCGTCCAGGCCTTTCGGCCTCCGCCTGGGGCGGCAACCTACTGCCGCCATAAATAAATACTAATACATAAAATACATAAATACAAATATGTGATTTTTTAACGAGGTTGTCATCCTAACCACCGACCGGGACCGAAAGACCCCGGCAAACCCAACCAAGGGAGCCCTTGGTCCTAGGGCTCCCCCCGCCGAGACTAACTTTTTAATGAGGTTGTTTACAAACTGGATTTTATGCCCTTTTTTATTACATGCGTGAATTATTTCAGTGTAGACAACGTTGTGGCGCAGTGGTAGCGAACCTGCTTTAAGGTCCTGAGTCCGATTCCCGCTCGGAGCAGATGTTTATAGACCATATAGGCATGTTTTCCGGTCTGGGTGCGTTAGTCCTTGTGTATGTTTCCGAACCCCCGACACAGGATTAAACTATCCTAATGGGGGCTCTTGAGTGTGTAGCGTTTACTTATTTATTTATATATTTTATTATTTTATATATTTTATTATTTTATATATTTTATTATTTTATATATTTTATTATTTTATATATTTTATTATTTTATATATTTATTTATTTTATATTTAATACCTCTAAATGTTAAGGTTGGTCCACATCAATTTTTTTATGATATGGCATTAAATATTCATACAACCTTAAATTTTCACCATTCTACCATCATACATTATTTCTTAATAGCGATCTTATATTTAATAATTTTCACCCGTGTAACTTCTGTTGACAATTAGACTCAGTTACAGGGCGCTACTATCGAATCCCGGTTTTTTTTCGAAGCAGAACAAAGTCTGCCGGGCCCGCTAGTAGAATTATAATTATGTACCCCATAAACAGTTTATGATTTAATATAAGAGAAACACCTATGACCTTCGTATTACAACATTATTTTTATTATTTTTTTTATGTAAGAGGGGGTAAACGGCAGGAGGCACACCCTCATCACCATGTTTAGCGATCACTGCCACCCATGAACATCTGCAACACCAGAGGGCATGCAGGTGCGTCGCGGGTTCCGCGAATAAAAAAACAATTATTCTGAAGACCACATGACACACACAATTGTAAAATCAGGTCCATGCGATTACTCGGATTATTTGAGTGTCATCAATCTTATATTTATTGATAAATAACTGTATCGGAAAATTAGTTTTTTTTATCTATAAATGATTTGCTTAAGAATGTTATATAAATACACAAATATATATTTTATTGATAACAATATCGTATCAATAGAGTCACTATTATATTATAGTCCGGCCATTTCATATAGACAAAATGCTATAGACTCGTTGGTGCCACTTTAAATACCACTCGCCATCTGCAGGGTATTCATCCACACTACATTGGAACCTATATCGACGACGAGGGGACAGTGCGATTCCTAAGGAATTTTGTACCGCGAACCCTCCGGTTGTGGAGTGATCTCCCTGCTGAGGTTTTCCCAACACACTACAGTATGAGGTTCTTCGAGGGAAGGTTGAAAATGTTTTTAAGGGGTCGGCGACACGCATGCAGCTCCGGGGTTGCAGGCGTTCATACGCTGCGGTGACCGCTTACCATCAGGCGGGCAGTATGCTTGTTTGCCAAGCGTCATGACATAAAAAAATAACTGACCCAATAGATAGGAGAGGAAGGGGAGAGACTGTAACAGTATTCCCCCTTTCATGGTTTGCCAAAATTAGGGCTGATAGGTGGCGATCAGAGTCAAGAAGTCATCGCGACCTTGCAATAATTGAAGTATCGCATGCGCGTTGCCAACTCGAAGGATAGGAGGAAAGGGAACAGGGGGGACAGTGGGAGATTGGAAGGGAACGGAGGAACTTAGTTTACGATTTTATGTGAGAGGGTAGTACCTACATCCCCGGCTTTAGATAAAAGTTTTATATCGCTTGGGCCATCTCAGCTTCGGCTCGTTGCCGTGGGAAGTTGCGCATAATAAAACCTTCTATTGAGATATTTTAAAAGCTAAAATATTGTTTGGAAACTTAGAAGTGAATGTGCAATATATCAAAAGAGATTGTTACTACAGAAACAAGGACACATCAACACACGTATAGTCGGAGAGTCGGCGACGTCTTTTAAGGGTTAGTTACAAATTGCGATATGGCGTTTACAGATACTCATATTTAGTGTCAATTTATTATTTGTGAGGTTGAAGTCCACATTTAGAATCAGGTTTCTAAGTTTTCAAACTAATTTATGTTTAGAATTTGTCTCGTGCTTGTACTTACCAGCATTAAAAAAATAAAATACTGAGATATCAACCAATCCGCAGTGAAATGGAGTTGTGGCTTAACAAGATGGCCTCTTGCCTTGGCCAGCTATGAGATATGAATATGCCGCTTTAACACGAATTGACAAAAAATCGTACGGCCCGTCTGTCCGTCCGTCCGTCACTGGATTAGGAATAAAACGGAGAGGTAATGGAGATAATAGGAAAGGAAGAGTAACTTGAGGTTTTATAAGATTTAACCGCATTCCGTGTTAGCCAGTGCATCAATGCTGAAAACAGCAAGACTACTACACATAATACTTACAAAACTATGCCTCCATAGTTAATAATAGAATTTGACTTAAGATTGTGTTCCAAAATTCAACACGTGAGCTATCGTATAATTTTATAGTCATTAAATACGAGTCGATTTAAATAATATTATTGAGGCTTAAATAACTTGGGTTTATGCGTCGCTGGCTCTTAGACTAATCTGTAAAATATTATGAAACAAACAATTTACGTTCTCGCTTGATATCATTTTGAAATCTTCTTTTACGCTCAAATTATAGAAAATTAAAATAATGCATACAAAATTGAAAATTATTTAACTATCATTGTAAATATAAATATAGAAGTGTTGATTGTGTATTGCTGTTGGCCCTATTGGCCTTGACAACGCCAGCGGACGCCTGGCGTGGCTTCGCCTGAATCAATAACATTTTGTAAAGATCCACGTTTACTGTAATAAAACTAAATGATTCCTGATAGATTTTTTTTATATCAGAGGTGGCAAAGGGGCACGAGGTTCATCTGATGTTAAGTGATCATCGCCGCCCATGAACATCTGCAACACCAGAGGGTATGTAGGTGCGAGAAAGAAAATGCCTTCTAAATCGCGCTGTAGTGGATTTCCGATTTCGCTACTTGTTCCATATTCCATGCAAATCTGCTGACGACTGTATTAATATATATAATTTTGTGTGACTCGGTCTCCTAGGTTAATTAAGCGGAACAATGGCATGTGAAAACAATATGATTTTACAATGGCCATTCTGCACTTGAGGACATGATATGTAAATAGCGGCTGTTATGTTAGATTCTTAGGGCGGTCTCATACCAGCGTTATGTACGAATTTATGAGCTCGTTTTTCGAAAAGCGTGGGTACGTATAGCCGCGCCTTATACCACTCGGGCAAGTCTTACTTGACGCGCTTATAAGCACGTATAAACACGTAATATTAAGGCCACCAATATTCGCCTGTTATATTTTAAATAAAAATGATACACGTCCGTGTATTTCAACTGACAGGAGTAACAGATGCACTGACGTTATAAGGTTATACAGATTAATATAAATCAGGATGCCTTATTACAAAGATCATAGGATATTACACACCGGTTTGAGTACACTCCGGAATCCGTGTCCGCGTTTGGCTTTTAGCGCGACATAAGTGCGTTTTTACCGACTTTTTGAAACTACCGAATACGCGTGAAAAACACCGCCAGTCTGAGGCCGCCCTTAGAACTGTCAACTCTATGCTTTGCTCGGATTTGCAAGCGGCTTCAAGCGTGAATATTTGTTGTAGTTATTTAGAAAAAAAGGTTTTTAATCGTCTTCAAAAAAGGAGGTTTTCAATTCAGTTGTATTCTTCAAATATTTGTTAGATACTTAGCAGACCGTCATTTATAAAAACAATAATGGTTTTTTCCGATTGCTCCCCAAGAGGTTTTTACTAATAATACATCAAATCTCATAAACTTGTTTTCGCGTCTTGCTTGAAGGAACGAGCAAAAAATTTCGTACCTAATGTTATAATGTATATAACCGTTACTTTTCTTTGTTTTATAAATAAATAAATGCTACACACATAACGCCCCCCATTAGCATAGTTATATCCTGTGTCGGGGTTCCGTAAACATACACAATGAAAAGGACAAACACACCCAGACCGGAAAACATGCCGAACTTGCGACCTGGGGCGCTGCGCCCTTATACACGGCTCGGTCTCAGTAGGTACTCGCTCTCAAGGCCAGTCAGGCCAACAATACATTCAGAAAAAACAAGTATAGATAAATAAAATACAATTAGGCCACTTGATTTTATTGACACAAAACTGCAGGAAAATGATAACCTTATCGAATGTAATTAAAGCATTGTTTATAAATATAAATTAATGTTATATTTATGTGTTGTTTTATAAGTGAAACCGGTTCTTTATTAACATCAGTGGTTCCCAACCTTTTATTGACGAGGGCCCACTTTGATTTATTTTTTAGAATTCCTAAATAGCTTTCCGGTCCGTCCGATTTTCTCAAGAACGGGTTGATCTAGCAAATTTATACAAGATACTGAGGTCTTGGTCAAAGTTGGTAGGTTGGATACAAAATTACTCGAGAAGCTTCGGTCCGATTTACAATCTTTTAACCGTCTTCAAAAAAAGGAGATGTTTCTGATTTTTTTTTATGTTACAAGTTGGCAAACAAGCATACGGCCCACCTGATGGTAAGTGGTTGCAGTAGTCTATGAGCGCTTGCAGAACCATTAGTAGGTGCCACTCAAGCGTTGCCAACCTCGAGATATTAGTTCTTAAATCTCCTCTGCCCTATTTAGCTTTTTAGTTTTGACACCGTTGTGGCGTGTTGGGATAGATTTTTGTATTGATCTTACAAATATCTGTCTCGGTCTGAGCCTTTGTCCTTGTGGATCTCCCCATCGTGCCTCGGAGAGCGCGTTAAGCTGTCGCTCCCGGTTGTTATAATAACACCCGATATAATAATAAGAATAATAATAATAATATTTATTGACGAAAACATAGCTATATTAGTAATACTTATAGAATAACAATAGGTCCTAGGCTAATTAGAATTATGAAAAACACAAATTTCTGCTGACCCTCAAACTAGGCGATAGGCCTGTATCTTGAGGGTTACAATACAACTAGATGTCCGATATAGCCCGTGTACGTAACAATCTTATTAATAAAAAGTATAACTTATTAATACTAGTTCAAAATATTTTAAATGTTATTATATGAGTGTGTGTTTTGTGTGTGTGTGTGTGTGTGTGTGTGTGTGTGTGTGTGTGCGCGTGCGTGTGCATGCGTGCGTGTGTGTGGATGTATTTGTATTGTATGAGTGTGTGTATGTTGTTAATAAACCTTAAAAAAATAATAATCGTTAACTCTTGCTCTTATTCAATAAGTTACTGGTTCACCCTTAGGGTTGTGGAGGTCAGATGACAATCGCTCTGTGTAAAAAATTAGTAACCTGTCAAATCCGGATAAGAGAAATAAGCAGAACCTGGGTAAATACCGGGAATAATACTAGGAAGAAGAAGAATTTTAATGTCCCCCTTCTTTAAACATCTGTTTAGTCTACACAGCTCATAGCCAGGTTTTAATACATCAACGATATTTACGTCTGATGTATCGATTAGTGTTATGAAACGACTCGACAAAACTTATTAAATATGCAACAAGACCATTGCTGTTCAATGGCTATTCGAGCGGTAGTCGATATCGATTTCATAATACTTACTACGCAATAGAGAGGTAATCTGTAAATTATTTCACTAACGATTTAACCGAGAAATATAATTGATACATTTTATATTATACTAGTGTGGAGGGAAGAGGTGTGATATGTCCCTCTTACACAAAGGGGATCTTCCGACCGGGCCGGTGATATTGTCTGGCGGGTCGAAGCCCTGGGCCGAAGCCTGACGACTTACGTTGGAAAGTTTTATATATAGGTTACGAGTTTAGGAAACTCTGATAGCGCGATTTAGGATCGTGACGCTCATTGGTCGTCCATATCGTTGGGTAGTATGCCCTGTAGGTGTCACTGTAGCTTGATGTGAGATGTGACAATCTTGTCTTTTCTATCGCGTTACGTCGCGTTATGTGTAGATGTCGCCACACTAGATTCCGCCCACGGCTTCGCTCGCGTTAAATTTGTGGTAACGTAGACCGTTCTTAACACGATTTTATTAGCCTCAGATGTATGTAACGGAAACTTTGATCATGATTTTGACCTCCGTCAAAACGTCGGTTTAAATTGGAATTTTGCATGCATATGTATCAAGGACCAATGACAATTTAATCATTTCAGATAAATGCGCAAAAAAAAGTGTAAATAAGAAATAATGTATTTTATTGTAAAAAAAAGCGTGGGTTGCTTTATAAGACATTATCAAATTATAATCTTTCTACTGGCACCATGCACCCCGCGTTTTTTTACAATTTTTTTTTTTAAATTTTACTATTGGCAGGGTCGTGTCGGTTGAAACCCCTCTTCCCAGTGCTTCCCACGTAATCGTACACGGTGTGTTCCCCACACTGACTGTCGTCCTCCAAAAGACCAGCCCACCCCATAAGGATAGTCATATCCTGTGTCGAGGGTCCGGAAACATTAAAACCGAAGAGAACAAACACACCCATACCGGAATACATGCCTGTATGGTCAATACAAACATCGGCTCTCAGCGGATATCGAACCCTCGACCGTGTGGCCCTTAAGGCAGCCCTGCTGCCGCTGCGTCAGAACGTCGTCGAATTTAAAAGTTAATTGTAATATTTTTATAGATGTTTCTAATTGATTTAATATTATTGATTGCATATTTTATAGTTTTTTCGGGTGAATACTAGAATATGAGATCGTCTTGATTATTTATTACGTTGTTAACTTGTATTATACTACTTTCGAAAGCGATTTTGTCTGATTGCTAGTAATTGTGAATAAATTTTATTACTGTTTATATGACATGATAATGGCATTAATTATAAATTTTTTGGCGTCGGGACGTGACGACCCCATTGCCCGCCGTCCCAATCAGTCACACTGGTGGTAGGTCTTTTGTTGCAAGAGGCCGGCTAGGTAGGGACCACCGCAGTGTCAAATATTCTACCGCGAAGCAGTTGTGTCTTTGGCAATTCTGTTTCTTCTTGAAGGGCACTGTAGGTTTCTGAAATGACTGGGCAAAGGAGATTTAAAAACCAATATCTCGAGGTTGGCAACGTGTGACTGGCACCTACTAATGGTATTGCGCGCACACATAGGCTACGGCAACCGCTTACCGTAATATAAAAAAAATTATAAACGAACGGTAGTAGACCCATGTTTCTTCCAGCACAAATAGGCCGGCTCGACTCGAAAGCATTACCCTCTCACAGAAAATCGGCGTAAAGTTACAGTACCAGTACGTACTGTTGATGCGTGCGATGAGTGAGAGCGCCGGAGGCCCAATCTCCCACCCCCTCTGTTAGCATAGCAGGAGTTTTCATAGATAATGTGTCTTATATTTTAGTGGTCGCTATAATAAAAAACAATTTTAATATTACAATTAATCGGGAGAAACAAACTCGATATTTTCATTCTACGGTACGGGACCTTTATGTGCGTGTTCGACACACACTTGGTCGGGTTTTTAACCGACTTCAAAAACGGAAGATGAACGAAGAACGAAAGAACGAAAGAACGAAAGAACTTCAAAAAGGAAGGAAGGAAGGAAGGTTCTCAATTCGACCGCTATTTTTTTGTATGTATGTTACGCGATAGCAACTCCAATTAGGGATGGATTTTTATAATTCTTTTTTTGTTAGAAAGAGGATACTTCAAGGGTGGTCCCATATTCAGTGTTTCAGGATCTGATGCTGGGATCCTGGGAAAATTGAGGGGAATTCCTCAAAATGTAGGCCAAAAATGCTGTTTCTGATGCCTTTATATAGTTCCTTAAATTAAAATGAACCAAAATGGCCGCTTCTGCGCAGGTACAATATTGGCCAAAAATGTTAGACAAAAATATTGATTACGTCTTATTTAAATATTTTTATTATAAAGTGGGAGAACAGAATTATGTATATAATAGAGTTATTGCTTCTTCTAAATTCAATTAATTATTCATTCATTATCGTTATTAATTACTTAAAAAAATAAATAGTATAGAAAAAGGTATATATAAAAAATAATAAGTTCATGAACATTTTTAATCATTGTCACTTATTGGCATGACACCTTATCTTGAAATAAAATTAAATGCTTACACACCGGACAAAAATAATTTATATTTTAATTTCATTTTGAATAATTTATTTTTAAAGGACTAAAACAACCGTGAGCGAGTGTACTAAACGCGGCCCCCTTCATACCGCATACGGTTGAGACCCAAAAACGTGTTACTGCGCATGGTTCAACTTATATTTAACACACTATATATAATTTAGTTTCAGTATTTGCGTTTGGAGATTATCTTTATGATGTTTAGCTGATGATGAAACAACAATTTAAAGTTAAAAAAAAAACTAAAAAGCAAACATTAAATATTTTCTACAACAGAAGTCGGTGTCATATGTGGCGATGTATGACTTAGCACCTTTAAATATTTTATTTATATCACGTGGAAGGTCTTACTACTGTTATAATCAGACCTCTATAAGTATAGAGGTGACGCCATATAACAGTCTCCTTCTATTCGTAATAGAGAAAGTGCAATTTTTTCGTTTGTTTTTATTTAGTTTAAGTCATGTTATGTAATGTTATTACGAAACTAGATGCGCCCGCGTCTCCGCTCGTGTGGTGTACCGACTTTTCTTTACTGTACGGAACCTTAATACTTTTACTAAAATAAGAGCCTCAGTTAACCCTCAATAGCTTAACGGTAGAAGGGCCGACTTAGCTCCGTTAACGCGAGAGTCGAGGGTTCGATCCTGACCCCCTTGGGCTATTGTCGTACCCACTCCTAGCGCAAGCTTCGAGCTTATTTGGAGGGGCAATAGGAATATTAGTAACGCCTTGAAAGAGACGCCTTAAAAAAAATGTTACTCCGTAGCTAAGCTATCTGTCAGTGAAAGTCCCGTTAAAGTGGCAATTCGTATTAGTCGTCTTGCACTTTGGCGTGAATGTGCTAGCTAGACCTAATAGTACCTTACCTTGCCAAAAATTTACATGAAGTGACAGTTTTTTTTTTAAATTAGCGTCGATCACTAATACCCCTGCGAAATGCGAACTGACTAGCCGCCTTGACCACTGTTTATACGCCGGCTGACCTCAAAATGCGGTCGAAGAGGGGTCACTTCATAAGTTGTAGCTAACGAGGCGGCCATTTTAGGTCCACTAGCATATCAATAATGTTAGGTTTCGTATGCCACCACCTCTTATCTTACCTTGGTCCTTACGATCAGCAACATTTTTATGATTTCCGGATTTTCCAAATCTCTATAAGCTACGGTGATTGTTTACCATCAGGTGGATTTCTGGTATAAAATCTAGACGGACGTTTTAATTATATAAGATAATAACATTTTTCTCGTTGTTTCCAGGATCGTACCAGCCCAGCAATGAGATGATGCTACGATTTTACAGCTTCTACAAGCAAGCGACGGAGGGACCGTGCAAAAAGGATAAGCCTGGCTTCTGGGATGTTGTTAACAGGTAGGCCAGGTAGTTACTGATGGCAGGCTTTTTATTGCAGGTTGGCTAGGTAGGTACAATCGCAGTGTCAGATATTCTACCGCAAAGCAGTAGTGTGTTTTGCATTACCATATTCTGGTTTGAAATTATTATCAAATGCTATGTGATAACTGGGACCGACAGCTTAATGTGCTCTCCAAGGATCGGTGGGGAGACTCATAAGGACAAACCCCCAGACCTAAACAGATATATATTTTTGATTATTTTATGACGGTTGGTAAATTCAGGCGTCGGGATGTGACGACCCCATCGCCCGCTGTTGGGATAACCTCTGTCACAGCAGAGATTATTGCACCAGTGCAATCAGTCACACTGGTGGTAGATCTTTTGTTGCAAGAGGCCGGCTAGGTGGGTACCACCGCAGTGTCCAATATTCTGCCGCCAAATAGTAGTGTTTAGGCACTACTGTGTTCCGGTTTGAAGGGCATTGTACGCTAGTGAAATTACGGGGCGAACGAGATTTAAGAACTAATATCTCGAGGTTGGTAACGCGTGAGTGGCACCTACTAATGGTGCTGCAAGCGCTCATAGGCTGCGGCAGCCACTTACCATCAGGTGGGCCGTATGCTTGTTTGCCAACTTCTAACATAAAAAAAACAAGCAAACGGTCCGCCTGATGGTAAGTAGTCACCGCATTCTGTGAATACTTGCGATAATTGAAGTAAGAAATGTGCGTTACCAACACAAGTGATGTTTCGGATAGGAAGGATGAGATGAAAATTGAAAAACCGCAGGTTTAGAGAGGTGTGGGAGTTTGGACCTCCGGATCTCCCACTTATCGCACGAAACTCGACAGTACTCTGTTTCTTTACACCGATCTGTGAGAGGGAACTTCCACGGTCGAGACGGCCCAACTTCCACGGAGATTTGTGTTGGGACAAGCATCATTACAAACCGTCTGTCGAGGCTAAAGGCAGGCTTTTACCAACACGGCACAATGGTACCCAAAAACTGGTATCTTCTTAACTTTATTAATATGTATGTAAGTTTACTCAAAATAATAATTCTCTTTAAATTTTCAGAGCGAAATGGGAGGCGTGGAACAAATTGGGCGATTTATCGGCCGAAGAAGCGATGCAGTCTTATGTCGATGATTTACACAAGGTAATTATGAAAACCTTTTGACCTAGAGTTATCAATTGTTAGGGATGTATGCAAAATGGGTAATGAATACTGGTGCTGCTACTTGACGATCACTTATGCCTCTACTACTAAGTTTTGGAACGAAGTTTCTTATCGCGCGTTGCGAAAGGAGGCTAGACGGAAAAAATTAAGACCAAAAGTTGTAACGACACTTTTTGCTATAGTTGTAAGCCGTGCGGCGTGCGCGTGTTTCTCTGTCAATCTGTCTCTCTCTCTCTCTCTCCCTCTCCCTCTCTCTCTCCCCGCAACCCGGTTTTTATCCCTTCTCATTAATACCCTTCTATCTCTTGGGTTGGCAACGCGCATGTGATACTTCAAGTGTCGCATGCGTTCATAGGTTGCGGTGACCAGGCGAAACGTATGTTTGTTGGCCTACCGCCATGAAGTAAAAAAAAATACAAAAAACTAAAGACCGGCCGTTTTATAAAGGCAAAATGTCCAAAGAGCCGCCAGTGCTCATTTGTAAATTTGCACTCATTTCGTTTCGTTTCGTTTGTCCGATTTACGAAGAAGCACCAACGAATTCCTGGAGAGTTTCTTAGTGTGGGCGTAATCATTACATAGTATAAAACAAAGTCGCTTTCTCTGTCCCTATGTATTCTTAAATCTTTAAAACTACGCAACGGATTTTGATGCGGTTTTTTAATAGATAGAGTGATTGAAGAAGAAGGTTTATATGTATAATAACATCCATTAAATAATGGAGAAAAATAAATAATTTTTGAGGTTTCTAATGTGATGTCGTAAATAATTACATTTAACGCGTGCGAACCACGGGCAGTAATGAATAAATCAAAACTACTGGATCGATTTTAATCATTTTTTCAGTGAATGACATAGGCTATATATTTTATACCCGTGCGAAGCCGGAGCGGGCCGCTAGTTTATAATAATTAATAATACTTAAGTAATTTTAGATTTTAAGCTAACTTTATTGCAACATGTGACGAATTTGGCCATAAAATGAATCATTTAAATTCTAAATCGGTTAACAAACGCGACGTATACGTAACAAACAAAATAATTTTATTTTTAAAGTTAAGGTATCGAAAACAAATTTTTGATATAAATAGTGTACCAGTGAAAATGATTAGTCATTTAATATTCACAAAATTGTCGTGACACTTAAACAATGTTATATTAGCACTTGATCTTTTAAATTTATGTGACATTGTTGTTCTTAGGGTTCCTTACCTAATAAGTGCCAACGGAAGATTGGAGTCGTTACGCCAATGTTGCCCTGCCCCTTTGCCTCCCCCCCGATCTTTGCTAAATACTGAGAAATGCATGAATTAGAAATATAATGCATTTTGAATTAATACCTTTTAAGGAAAATATTCATTTTGCCTACCTCTGTACTCTAAATTAAAATCCGCTCCCTAGGCCAAATGGTGGTTTCGCCCATGCAAAGGAACATCTTTTGACACCGTGTGAATTGGATTTGAAAACGAAAAAGTTTGTCGAAAAAGAGACAACTGTAAATGAATTTTATGTATATCTTTCTCTGTCTTTCGTTCTTTTCTAATTGAATCAATAAAAAAACTGATTTCAAACTCACTCACACTCTCGCAAACTCATACTCACTCACACTCACACACACTCACTCACACTCGCTAACACTCACTCATTCTCTTACAAAACAAAGAATCACCTCTACCTCGTGTGAACTAAAACATTTTTTTTTAATCTATGCTTGACTTTTATTTTAGATCGTCGAGACGATGTCGTACAACTCCGACGTGGCGTCGTTCCTCAACGTCAGTGACGACGATCAAGGGTTTCCCAGCGCCGATCTCGAGCTGGTAGCCGGCGACGTGCTGGCCAAGTGTAGGTC
This sequence comes from Hestina assimilis, assembly GCA_023373885.1. Classification (NCBI taxonomy): domain Eukaryota; kingdom Metazoa; phylum Arthropoda; class Insecta; order Lepidoptera; family Nymphalidae; genus Hestina; species Hestina assimilis. Next base: position 474,968 of record CM041767.1, on the reverse strand, counting down.
CGAACCGAATTCACCATTATGTAAGTCATTACAAACTAATACAGAGGCTTTCAAACATATTTCATCTACTCTCACTTTGAATATCTCTAATTAAGCCTCAATAGCTCAACGGTAGAAGGGCCGACTTCACGCAGTAAACGCGAGAGTCGCCGGTTCGATCCTGAACCCCTTGGGCTATTGTCGTACCCACCCCTAGCGCAAGTTACGAGCTTATTTGGAGGGGCAATAGGAATATTAGTAATATTCTTTTAAAAAAATTAAAAAAAATATCAGGGCGAGGTTGGCTAGTGCAGTTCGCCTTGTGCAATCATATTAGCCACCTTCGCGTGTATATTCCCCAAGTTATAATAATATGCCCGGCTCGACCGGGGTAGTACTACCCACTCAAAGAAAATCGGCGTCAAGTAACAGCATCATTAAGTAATGTTGCGTTTCGTGCAATGAGTGAGAGCGGAAGCCCAAAATCCCACCCCCTCTGTTCCCTTCCTTTTTTTCTCTTCTTACCCCGTCCTTCCCGTTCCTTGGGTTGGCAACGCGCTTGTTATACTTCAAGTATCGCAAGCGTTCATACGTGCCGGTGACTGTTTACCATCAGGCGGACCGTATGCTTGTTTGCCAACCATCATGACATAAAAAAAAGTGTGTGTGTACTTATGTACACGCGTTAGAAGTTATACTTCTTTGGCATAACAAGATAAAAATCTTTTAAAAATTTTATCTTTCGCCTTATTCTACGTTTGTAGAAAAAACGACACTAACAATAGAAAAAGGTATTTCATACGTTGAAAGTTTTATTATAACGTATTATCTAGTTAAATAAAGTTTATGTAAATATCACAAAAAAAATGTTGACTATAGCTAACTTCAGGGTGTTGGTTTTTGTGACGTGTGTTTTGGTGTGCGAGCGCATCGTAAAAATTTACTCTCATCATTTTTCCTAACGCGCCAAAAGAAGTATAACTTCAAAAAACTTCCCTGGATCAAAGTATATTATGTTGACAGATTCCCGGTCGGTGAGCGGCGCGTCGTCGCCCGCCCGCGGCGTGCACGACGCGACCGCGCCGCGGACACGACACGACTCCGACGACGAGTTCATCGACACCGTTGACGTCACCGTCGTGAGTATCGTTCTTTTTAACTTTTTTTTATGTTACAAGTTTGCAAACAAGCATACGGCCCACCTAATGGTAAATGGTTGCCGTAGCCTATGAGAGCTTGCAGCACCATTAGTAGGTGCCACTCGCGCGTTGTCAACGAGAGATATTGGTTCTTAAATCTCCTCTGCCCAGTAATTTTACTAGCATACAGTGCCCTTCAAACCGGAACACAGTAATGCCTAAGCACTACTATTTTGCGTCAGAATATTTGACACTGCACTGGTACCTACCTAGCCGGTCTCTTGCATCTAAAGACCTACCACCAGTGTAAGTGACTGCACTGGTGGAATAACCTCTGCTGTAACAGAGGTTATCCCAACAGCGGGCGATGGAGTCGTCACATTCCGACGCCGTAGAAATCTTAGGTTCCCGTGGGGTTATTAAAAACCATGCTACATGATATTTAATACAGATGTGCCTTATGAACATTATTATTCTTATTGTCTTAGTAATGATTCATTTCTCTATGAAAAAATTATATTCTTCTGTTTTCATTATATTATTATTCTCAAAAAATTATATTAAATCAATTATTGCAATTCTTCAATGATAACAATATCTTACATAACCAACAATACGGCTTCACCAAAGGAAAGTCAACGACTGATGCAGGTATAGCACTTTTAAAACATATTTACGATGCCTGGGAGTGGTCCCAGAATGCAATAGGCGTTTTTCGTGACCTTTCTAAGGCTTTTGATTGTGTATAACACAGAACCCTTCTCAGTAAACTTAGCTTTTACGGTGTCAGGGGTAAATCTCTAGAAATTCTAAAATCATATTTGACTGGCAGAATTCAAAAGGCTTCAGTTAACGGAGTGATGTTATCCGGCTCTTCCGTGCAAATGGGTGTTCCACAGGGTTCCATCTTAGGCCCTTTTTGTTCGTAACATATATTAATGACCTTCCATTTTTTTAAAAGAGCTGTGTGATATTGTGTTATTTGACGATGACACTTCATTAATTTTTAAGGTTGACAGGAATTTAAAAAATTATGACGAAGTAAATTAATAATAGTTCTCACGTGCTCAACATTGGTTTACCATGAATAATTTAGTTCTTAACGCAAAGAATACTAAATGTGTGAGCTTTTCGATACCTAATGTTAAACAAATTAGTCCAAATTTCAAAATGAATAGTGAAAGCTTAACTCTAGTTGACACAACTAACGTTCTAGGCATAACTTTGGATTCCAAGCTCCAGTGGAACGTTCATTTGTCATCCCTAGCGGGTAGGCTCAGCTCCGCTGCGTATACTATAAGGAAGATTAGACAACTAACTGACGTAGAAACAGCGAGAATCGTATATTTCAGTTATTTTCATAGTATTATGTCATACGGTATACATCTTTGGGGAAAGGCGACTGATATTAATACTATTTTTATTCTTCAAAAAAGGGTAATTCGGGCAATTTATAATTTAGGAGCGCGAGCCTCTCTAAGAGATGTTTTTAAGGATATAGGTATAATGACTGTGGTGTCACAATTTATTTATTCTAACCTCTTATATATTAGGAATAATTTAAAGTCTTTTAGCAAAAATAGCGATGTACATTCAGCTAACACTAGAAACAAAAATAAACTTTGTAATCCTAGCTTTCGTCTGCGTAAAGTCAGTAATTCTTTTAAGGGGCTAGGTATTCGTATTTTTAACAAAATTCCAGATTGCTTATTGGAACTGCCAATAAGCAAGTTCCAAATGTACATAAAAAATAAACTTATCAATGAAGCCTATTATTCGTTAGAGGAATATTTTTCCGATGGGAATACTTGGGACTCTTACTATTGCTGGATCTCATTCAAGAACCAAATTTTATATTAAAGAATACAATTGTCAAAAACATATATTTGAAAAGAGTAACTGTCGAGTTTCTTGTCGGTTCTTCTCGATAGAATCAACCTTCCGAACCGTCGGTAACGTTCGACTATTCAAAAGTTTTTTTTTTTTTTTTTTTATGTTAGAAGTTGGCAAACAAGCATACGGCCCACCTGATGGTAAGTGGCTGCCGCAGCCTATGAGCGCTTGCAGGACCATTAGTAGGTGCCACTCGCGCGTTGCCAACCTCGAGATATTAGTTCTTAAATCTCGTTCGCCCAGTAATTTCACTAGCGTACAATGCCCTTCAAACCGGAACACAGTAGTGCCTAAGCACTACTATTTGGCAACAGAATATTGGACACTGCGGTGGTACCTACCTAGCCGGCCTCTTAAAACAAAAGACCTACCAGTGTGACTGATTGCACTGGTGGAATAATCTCTGTTGTGACAGAGGTTATCCCAACAGCGGGCGATGGGGTCGTCACATCCCGACGCCTAAAAGTACTTTTTAAAAGTTTACTTGAATAAAAATAATTTTGAATTTTGAATTTTGAATTATGAAGTCAATCATAAGGTCACCAAGAACAAAGTCACGGGCATACATATGCATGTAGTAACATAATCATGCTTAAAGAATATTAACAATGCTTTTTAAAGGCATTACTAATATTCCTATTAGCTCCACCCAATAAGCTCTGCGCCTGCGCTGGCAGTGAGTACGACTATAGTCCCAGGTGGACAGGAACGAATCCTCGACTCTCGAAACCTCTCGACCCTTTCCTTGAATTCGGCCCTGCTAACGTTGAGCTATTGCGGCTTCTATATATCATATTATAAATATCTGTTTCGGTTTGAACGTTTTTTCTTGTGGGTCTCCCCACCGTACCTCGGAGAGCACGTTAAACTGTCGGTTTCGGTTGTTATCATATCTGATAATAATGCTCTCTTTTTCATGAGTCCAAACACGTTCAAACTTACAAGCAGGGGGGTGAACGAGGGAGGGCAGGATGTAAGATTGTATGTACTGATATGAGTATGGGTCTGGACCAATATTTTTATTGAGCTGCGGCCTGTGTTAGTAAAATTTCAAATTCATTGTTGCTTTAAGTTTTTTTTCTTTAAACGCTACACACTCAACCATTAGGATAGTGATATCCTGTGTCGGGGGTCCGAAAACACGTGCATGTATCCTGCTCGATGCGAGAATCGAACCCGCGACCTGTGGCGCTTTAAGCAGGTTTGCTTTCGCTGCGCCTCAACGTCGTCAAAATATTCGTTGCGAATGTTAATGAGGTGCGATCAGGGAGGTGAGCTAGGGGTCCGGGGGCTTATGTATGATTGTATGTAGTGAGCCTGGGGCCAAGATTTTTATTAGACATAATAGACAACAATGATGATAGTTTGACCCTCGGCATGTGTCAGTGATATTTCAAATTGTCATCGCTTTAAGGGATAAATAATATATTCCAGAACGACACGGAACCCGCGCAGACGCAGAGCAAGCCTCGCCTCAGTAACGGAAGCGCACATCAGATAACTTCGCAGCTCACGCGTGAGTATATTATGAGTGTGATTGGAAAAGTTTAAAATTCTCAACATTCTACCTATTACGGTTCTTGAGATACAGCCCCCTGATAGACCGACGGACAGGCACCTTAGCAAGGGTTTTGTTGGCACTCTTAACCGTAAAAACAAGATTGTCTCAATTTGAGCCGAAATAGTTTATCTATATTTTTTCTTTTTTTAAGTCATGATGGTTGGAAAACAAGCATACGGTCCGCCTGATGGTAAACAGTCACCGCAACTTATGAAGGCTCGCGATACTTGAAGTATCATATGCACGTTTCCAATCCAAGGAACAGGAGGGACGGGATGGGGAAAAAAAGGAAGGGAACACAAGGGGGGGGAGCGTTGGTAGATTGGGCCTCCGGCGCTCTCAATCATCGCACGAAACGTAACAGTACCTAATATACTGTTACTTCACGCCGATTTTCTGTGAGAGGGTAGTACTTCCCCGGTCGAGCCGGCCCTTTTGTGCTGAGAGAAGCCTGGCTCCACTACCGTAAAATTTATGGTATATTTTTTAAGGCGTGTGTATGTTTGTTTCTTACCAGATCTGAAGGTGCTGGAACAGCTACCAGGCGCGCTGGCGCGGCTGGAGGCTGACGTGGCGGCGCTGCGGAAGGCCGTCGAGGGCGACAGGAGGATATTAGACGTGAGTGGCAAACTTCCATAGAAATCTATGAAGACGCATATTCGCGTGACCTGCAATTGAGTGTAGACGCAATTGTGACTTGTGAGCCACAAACCTCGCGATTGTGCATAGATGTCGCTTATTATTCACTTTGCTTACCATTGTTGTATGAACTCTTCAATATCCGGAGTGGTATAATATAATGTGGGTCTAACGATATCTTCGTGCTCTTCTTATGTAGTAGCAGAAAGGCGGTGACAATATACCTAGTGACTTAATATTACATTTTTGTGATGACGTCACACGAATTTAATATTTTTTTTTTTAACCCTGCTCTGTGTAAAATCTTGTAACCTGTAAAAATACCGGTATCAATGCTAGAAAGAAGTATATAGGTGTTCTATCTCACAATAATAATAAACAATAAACGCTACGCACTAAACGGCCCCGATTAGGATACAACACAACGATAAGGACAAACACAATCAGACCGAAAAACATGCCTGTATAGTCAATACAAGCCGAAGCGAGCGGGAATCGAATCCGCGTCCTGTGGCGCTTCAGGCGGCATGGGCGAATCAGAACGTCATCAGAATAGAACAACTAAATTATAATGGAAACCTTTCATCCTCAGCAAGTGTCGTCCGGCGTCGGCTGGCGCTGGCCGTGGCAGGAGCTGAGCGCGCCCACGCTGCTGCTGCTGGCCGTGTGGCCCTTCGTCGCCTTCCGCCTCGCGGCGCGCCTCCAGCGCCGGCGCACGTAGCCGCGCACTTGTGAGTACGCTCTGAGCCCAAGTGGATACTTGGCTCATCTCTTATACACTATGAGCCGAAGTAGATTGTTGGCTCATCCCTTGATATACACTAAGAGTCGAAGTAAATAGTTGGCTCACCTCGTTGTATACACTATGAGCCGGAAGTAGATAGTTGGCTCATCTCTTTGTATACACTATGAGCTGCAGTAGATAGTTGTCTCATCTCTTTATATACACTATGAGCCTAAATAGATAGTTGGCTTATATCTTGTTCTACACTATGAGCTGAAGTGTTTTCAACCAAATCTTTTCAGTAGATTTTAGTAGTTATTCCCACAAACTTTTATGTTTATGATATTCGTAGGATTTTTATAAAAGATTTTTAATTTTTCTTTTTTTTTCACAGGTACGCTGTACCGTACAGAGAAATAAGAGGTGTATCTTATAAACGTTGGATTTACGACTAAATGTGATTTTCTTTACACAGTTTTTTACGACATAATTGGTTTTTGTTGTAACACTTGTATTAATATACAATCACATATTGCAGTACGTCCTTGAATTGTAATAATTGTAAAAAATCGTATGATGTTAATGGACTATTATTATAAGAAATTAACATAAGCAAATTACATAAGCCTTTGAGGTATTTAGCTGTCGCAATACAACAAAACCGACCCACGAATACGGTACAGACGCGGCACTTGAAGCTGTCATAGACTTCTACATATAATAGACAAGTCCTTCCATACATACAAAATGTCACAGACTCGGTGGTGGTGCTCCTCCGTAACAACACGGAACAACAAAAACGGAATGAAACGAAGTTACTAGTCAACTTTATTCCATTACTAGCATCTGCCCGCGACTTTGTCCTCTGTGACATTAGAATTACAGTCATAGAAAAATGAATTATCTGTAAGTAAATAATGTTCTATAAGACACTTCTATATTGATTACGGCCTATAGCATGGTTTTTGATAACCCCACGGAAAACTTACATTTTTGATTTTCCGCGATAAAAGTAATAAAATATCGATGGGCTAAATTTTAGCCAAATCCATTCAGCCGTTTTTGCGTGATGAAGTAACACACATCAAAATAACCAAACATAAAAACTTCCACATTTATTATATTGGTTGATATGATACGATGTCGTTTGTAACTAATTTCGTTTCGTTTCGTTGTTGTTAAATTTACGAAGGAGCACCAGTGAGTCTGACATTTTGTCTGTGTAGAAGGCCCTGTCTATATTTTTAGTAACTCTATGGGGATTGTCTTGTTGACACTACGTACGTTAGTAAAACGTGGTTATGATCCAATTTATTGCATTTTTATGTGTATAAGGCTATTGGGTTATGTTATTCTGGTTTGGTTAAATTTTTTATAAACTTAGGTTTAGTAAAATTAAGAAATTATTGAGTAAGGTTTTTGATGGAAATCGATAAAATTTAGTGTCTGAAAATTATATTAAAAAAAGGTTTTTATTTATATGGCTGGTCATATATTTATCTGAAAAATATATAATTATTTGTTAAAGCTTATATTTTGATATTGGATGTTGATTTTTAAAAATATTTATTACAAAATATCTCTGCGTTTGATCCCTCCCATAGACTTCTGTTATAAGGCGGATACAGACCCCGCCCATAGACTTACTATAAATCAAGAACCGGCCTTTCCATATAAAAAAATAAACACCTATGCAACGAAACAAATTTATTCATACGCTAACTTCATTCGATAATGTCGCAAACTTGTGACGAACTTCGTTTCGTTGAGTCGATGTTGAAATTACAAACGGCGGCGAGTCTGACATTAGTTCTTATGGAAAGGCTTGTCTATTTATAATAAGTCTATGTTTCGAACCGATTTTTCAAAAGCTTTATACATGAAAATAATAATAATTAAGTTGAAAAATTAATTCAAATAAAGAAAACTAATTCTATATAAATTTTATAATAATAATAAGTCAATATTATTTCATATAACTATACCAATAGTGACGTACTGTTATGATATGTAAAATAAAATAGTCACTAGTGATGTATAAATATTGATACCGATTTGATTATGTAAAAAAATATATAAAGGAACCAATATGTAGATTGAATGAGACTGGACGTGACTTTGACGTGACGGCGACGTGACGCGATTTGTCGTTATGTATAAAATAACGCTCTCTTAAACATAATTTTGGGATTGTGAACTCTTAATAGGTCATTAGCTGCTAGATTTACTCTTATCCAATGAGTTTCTGGTTCGTTCTTAGGGTTGCGTAGGTCAGATGTAGGGATGGGCAGGTGAAAAAATATATCGATAAATCGATAATCGATATTTTTTAACTATTTCGATTATTATCTAGTAAAATATAGTGATAACCGTCCGTTTTGGTAAAAGTGTCTGGTGACCTTTTTTGAAAGCACCTGCAGTTGAACTGTTACTTAGTCATTTTCGTTTATTGGAGATTTCCGTATTTATGACCTTTTTTATAATATAAAATAGGGACAAGTTTCTCTTAACTCCAAATATTTTCTTTTGGTGCTAAAACCATATCGAATTTGATACTCGAAAATATCAATTATCGATTTATGGAGATTAAAATTATGGATAATATTTATCGATTAAAAAAATATTTTTTCGATATGTCGATTATTTTTGCCCAACCCTAGTCAGATGGCATTTGCTCTGTATACTAGTAACCTTTCAAATCCGGATAAGAGTAATAAGCAGACCCTGGGTAGATACCGGGAATAATGCTAAGATGAATGATATTATGTGCTGCTAATTTTTGTTTTATATTCCCCCTCTACATGATTAAAGCTTATTGTAGATTTATAATATTGTTACCTGTTTTATTATATATTTAATTTTTTTTTTACATGTAAGTCGTAATAATTTCATTTAGTTTGAATTAAAGATTAACTTTATGTTGTGAATTTAAAATCAAATTTTTTTTTATCTATATATAATTATATCTCTATTTTTTGAATATTGAATGTGGTTCTTAAAGAATGAGAAACCTCGTTTTTATTATTATTTTTTAGCCTATAAGCGTCTTTGGAAGATCGGCAGTCAGATTTCAAAAAAGGTTGTTTTTAATTCCGATTTTTGTTATTTTTACCTCAGAACTCCGTCATTTATAAACGGATTTTGTAATCAAAATTCTTAAGCATTTACCTGAAGCAAAATACCAGGGAAGAAATCATTAAAGAAAAACGAAATGACCTGTTCAAATAAAAGAAAATGTCGGATAGACCAGTCGTTTGTTATTGTCTTACTCACTCCTAGCGCAAGTTACGAAATCGTTTTGAGGAACAATAAGAATATTACTAATAAAAACTTGAAAAAGCATTACTAATTACAAAAAAATAGAAAAGGTGTGTGTGTATTTATGTACACTCGTTAGAAGTTATACTTCTTTGGCGTAACAAGGTAAAAATCTTTTCAAAAATTTTATCTTTCGCCTTATTCTACGTTTGTAGAAAACGACACTAATAATAGAAAAAAGGTATTTAATACATTGAAAGTTTTATTATAACGTATTATCTACTTAAATAAAGTTTATTTAAATATCACAAAAAAATGTTGACTATAGCTAACTTCAGGGTGTCGGTTTTTTGTGACGGTGTGCGCGCATCGTAAAAATTTACTGTCAAAATTTTTCCCTAACGCGCCAAAAGAAGTATAACTTCAAAATTTTTATTGAATTTTAAGATAACATCCTTTCAAAGTTTTAATAAGTAAAATATGGTTTCTAGAATGTCTTAAACGTTAAAGCAATTACATTTATTTTTTTCGTTACTTTTGTAACTAAATTCACAATATAAAGTTATTTTTTAAATAGTTCATGTGATATAGATAATAGAATACATTTTTAAAAAGCATTATTGTATGAATAAACGCTTTTACACATGTAATTGTATAGACATACTTGTTTTTTTTGTATGCGTTGGGACGTGACGAGCCCATCGCCCACTGTTGGGATAATCTCTGTCACAGTATAGGTTATTCCTCCAGTGCTATCAGTCGCACTGGTGGTAGGTCTTTTGTTGTCAGAGTAGGTACCACCGTAGTCTCAAATATTCTACCGCAAAGCAGTAGTATCTTGACAGTACTGTGTTTAATTTTGAAAGGTACTGTAGGCTAGTGGAATGGTGGCAAAGAAGATTTTAGGACCAATAGGTCGAGGTTGGCAAGCCCTTATAGGCAACCGATTACCATCAGGTGGGCCGTATGCTTCCAAACTTAGTAACATTACACAAAAATAATACAGAAAAAATGACATGGAGTCGTTGGTGCTCCTTTGTAAATTCAACACCGACGCTATACATTGAAGTTAGTTACACGATTTTACAAACTTGCATTTTCGAAGGGGCAGCAACAAGACTGTCATTTTGTACGAAAAGTTCGTTCCATAGTAGAGCCATGCTTCTCGCAGCAGAGCCGGCTCGACCGGGAAAGTACTACCCTCTCAAAGAAAAGCGGCGTAAAGTATCGTCCGATGAGTGAGTGCGCCGGAGGCCCAATCTCCCACCCCTATTCCTTTCCTCGTTTCCCTTCGATCGTCATCGCGCATGTGATCTTCAAGTATCGCGCGCGTTCATGGGTTGCGGTGGCTGCTTACCATCAGGCGGACCGTACGCTCGTTTGCCAACCGTCATGAAATAAAAAAATAGTAAGTCTATGCGTAATTGTAATATATTGTTCTTAATAGTTAAGTGTGGAGGAACTTTGTAATGATGTAAGATTATTAACAGATTTTTTGTTATTATATGAAATAAATGGGGTTTTGAAGATGTTTTTGTATTATTTATTAACCTTTGTAAATTATATGTGAAACGTAATTTTTAATTGTTGTGTATAAATGGTTGTGGGTTTCGATTCCCGCTCGGGCCGTATTTATAGGCCTGGAGGCCTTGGTGCAGCAATGGAGTGGAGGCTCCTCAGCCCCAAATTATTTTCCAAATAAAATGATCAATTTTTTTAATCGAAGTTTTCAATAAATTATTTTTTGTGCATCCAAGTAAATTCTTTTAGTGTATAACAGACATAATTATACAAATAAATTCGGAAAATTTCAAAGATTTTTTTCCAAAGTGTATTGTGGCCCCAGCCATTTTGTGGAGGCCCCGTCCCAGCGTTTAATGTTTAATAAAAGAAAAATAAATTGAAAGATTTTGTTGTGTTTTTAACTTTCTTTTTATCTGAGGCGGTGAGGCCAATAACTAATAAGTCGCCACAGGTCCACAATCCATATGTTTGATCGAATCTAAAAAATCATAAATAAAATAATAAAAACAAAACGCCCCTCCAAACTGTACCTCTTGGTTGGTAGGGAAAAGAGTCAATAATCAATTATTAATAATATTGCAAAATCTTAATAATGAAAAAAATTATAATAACAAAATAAAAAACACGTATACACGTATAATATATGTATAGTTTAGAGTACTGAAAAATAGTACTTCGGAGCGCTGTACAAGCTTACCTATTGACTTGATGAAAAAATGTTGCGTATAAAAGTTGTTCCTCAAAAAACGATCTACAAAAATGGTCTGATATCATTTTTTCATACAATGATAAAAAAAAGTTATACGAAAAATATTTTTCTCGAATTTCTGAACATTTTCGCTTATAACTTTTTTATTTATAGTTCTACGATAAAAAGTTACTGGGCCAAAGTTGTAGACAATTTATTTTGCAACAGATAATGTCAACAATTTTTTTTATCAGATAAATAGTTTAAGAGATATATCGTAAAACCATTTCAACCCCTATTTTCAAGATGGTGGCCGTGGGACAAGAGTGGCGACCCTACAAACTTGGTTTTAGCTTTACACTAAACCCCCCTATACATCAAAAAAATAAAATTGCGTCCTCTAAAAAACGCAACCCCAAATGTAACTTTTCAATGGACTATCTGGAATTTTGTTAAAAATGCGAATACCTTGCTCTGTAAAAGAATACCGCCTCGTCTGCGTGAGGTGTAGGAGTAACAAGTTTATTTTTATTTCTTGGTTTTTTTTCCGTATATATAAAATATTTGAAAAATAAATTTTGACGGTACTATTGTCCTAAATATATATAATAAAGAAGTGCCGAAAGGTGTCCTTATGTGTAGATGTAAGTTGAATTCAATAAGTGTTCAGCGTAGAAAGAGAAAGGAGATAGAAGTAACGCAAAAAGTTGTAGGGGGTTGAAAGGTACACACTCGATATGAAAAAGTAAAAAGCGACAGTGCGGATAGATAATAAAACAATAATAATCATTTTAACCACTGTACCAGTGTGGTTAATTATTTGTTGAGGATTCGTAGATTATAAGTAAACTCTCCGGTGGAATGTAGTGGAATGATTTATTGAAAAAATGCACGGGTATATATACAAAAAATGAAAAAGTAAACAACCAATGAGAAAACAGTAAACAAAATAAAATATAAAATTATAAAATAAAATTCCAATAAAAATGGCTACTTTAATACGCGGGCTTCTCATTGGTGGCGTCCTGCTCCCCGCACGCCGCTGTCTGGAGCGGGAGGGGCGCGCGGGAGGGACGCGCGCGAATTAATAAAATTGACCGCTGCGACCCGGCGTCGCCTTAGAAATCTTAAAATCGTCGAGCGCCGAGTGCAGCGAGGTCGTCTTGTCCGTGTTCGGTTCCCGCGTCGCGTATTGCTTGAAGTAGTACTGTGTGAAGATTCTGATAGGAAGATTGAAGAAAGAAGAAACTGTAGATCTTCGGATCTGCATCTTAAAAACGCTCTTTTCAGAGCGACGCTCTTTCGCATACCAACCACGCCTTATAATGAAGGCATATAAAAACAGTTCTTTTCAGAGCTATCTACGTTCATCTATTCCGAACGATGACGTAGAAAATAAAGATAAATAAAAGATGTGTAGCGTACAATTATTTCCTATAACTGCACGTAGGTGATGCTGCTACAATCATAATTGTTTAAAAAGCGCATTATTGGACATAAGCGCTGCAAAAATTCATTAGAACGTAAAAAATATTATAGAAAAAGGTAATACAATTATTATTAATGTTCCTTATATCTTCGTCTTAAAGCACTCTGTTAGCGCGATTCAACTACGATCAGCGACATCTGGTGTATTTTTAAACGCTGTATTTATTTCCCTCAGAGTGCCTGTTCTCCGAGAAATTATCTCACTAATAGAGAGCTAAAAGTATAATGCGTGTAGATCAAACATACAAGAAAATAAATGTACAAATGTTGGTTGATAAATTAAATCTTTACTTATTTATGTCATGACGGTGGGCTAACATACGGTCCGCCTGTTGGTGAGCAGACTCCGCAGCCTAATGCGCGCGATGCTTGACGTCGACCCGAGTCGTAGGAGAGAAGGGAACTGAGAGGATGGGAGATTTGGTCTCCGGCGCCCTAACTCATCGCACGAAACACAACAGTACCTACTGATACCGTTACTGATTTTCTGTAAAAAGTAGTACCTACTTCGGGAGAAGCATGGCTCTACTACAACAATATACAATATTACTCAACAAAAGCAAAAGTTCTTAGCAAGGACTCTTGGTTACAAAAGAAATCCAGGAAAATCTAATTGAACTTCAAAATGAAAGACGCTGGAAGGAACCTTACGAGCCTCTTCTACTTGAGAAATTTTGTTGTAAAAACCAATTCTTAAATCAACATTCACAAATTCGCCATCTTATGGTTTTCTCAATAACTTATTTACTAACGGTCGAACAACAGCTTCTTTGCTTTGTGGTTCTTAAATTCTCCTACGACTAATAAATAAACTTGTTGTAGATTCACAATATAGCTTTTATAAATTTTGACGTGTTAACACGTCAATCGACAATTTAAGAGACAGTCGAGAATCTATACTTTTGGGGAACAATAAAGTACGCGAAAATACTTAATATTGATTGATCCGATTTTTCTTAGTTTTTCGGAATTATTTACTGCACAAAAATGAAATAAAGCAGGCTGTCGTTAATTTTTGATAGAGAGCCCCGCTTCCACGACGATTATTACGTCTGTCACATCTAACCTTTCGGCTTTTTAATTATTTAATGGTTTAACTCTGGCTACTAGCGCATTATAAGCATGAGCTATTAGCGCTATATAAAAATTATAATAATAATTGGTGTTGTACTAAACTAACAATAATATCAAAACTATTAGGAGTTCTCTGAAAAGCACTCTGTTATCGCGATTCAACTACGATCAGCGCCATCTAGCGTGTTTCATTAATAATTGTAGTTATTTGTCTCCGACAGTTTTTTCACAGGTTTTGTTTTTAAGCGAAAGGAAATTTTCTAACATCATTAAGTTAATAAGTTTATTAATTGAGAAAATAGAAAAAGGTTCAAAATTTATATAGAAGTACGTCATTAAACAGGCGATGATATTTTGCCTTCAAAAACTGATAGTTCACCGACGAGATATCATTTACTATACAGTAAAGTATATTTTGGAGGAAGAGTTTTTTCTTTCAGCATACGGTAGAACAGTTTCACGTAATTTTTCTTTGTATTGGAGTTGATCAACAGTGCCTTGTTTTATAGGTCCCATGCCCAGAAAAACAATCGTGTACTCAAAGAGACTGAAGTGTATATTATGATCGAGCAATAACAGCCAACCCTCCTCCAAGATAATCTTCGCGTCTGTGACATCGCATTACATTGAAACATTTCAGTATCACTTCCAAATCCAGGATGCTTTCAGTTAAACATGTCTCATTAACGAGTCGGGACGCTTATAGCCAAGTACACCCACTGACCGGTAAAAGATCGGTAGGTTAAGCAACGCTAGCCGCGGTCAGTCACTAGATGGGTGGTCGCATAGTGGTATTTCTCCATGTTTTGGAGGGCACGTAAAAAGTCGATCCCGGCTGTTCCCGGCAAAGGCCTTCGGGCGACTTGAACAACTCTGACACTAGGTTGGCCACTAGCCACTCGGTAAGAAGAAGACTACCGTGTTGAATAACAGCAGACGCCGTGACCGCAGAAGAGAGAAAAAGTGTTTAGTCGGAGACCTCTGACATTTTTATACAATACAATCAAATCACGATATTGTTTTTTTTTGATTAATTATGTTATACGACAACTCTATTGTCAAAGTTACTTTTCCTCGATGGTCGTTTCCGAAAATACTCATTGAATTATCATTAATTCATTACTATTTAACAAGCGCATTTTTGAACATTAGCGCTACAAAAATTACATAAAAAACAAAGAAGGCGTATTCAGCGTTAGCTATTATTATTGATATTATATACCGTCCGAAAAGCGCTCTGTTAGCGCGATTCAACTACGATCAGCGACATCTAGCGTATTTATATTGAAACGCTGTATTTATTTCTTTCTTACTGGGGATTATTGTATTTAAAACGTTGTTACGTTGTCTACACTAGCTTCTGCCCGCGGCTTCGCCCGCGTGAAATACGTTTTGATTTCATCCCCTATTCCTTATTGTTACCTTATACCATTGTGGGTACAACTTTTATAAACTTTGAATTTCATATTTATTGATATCGAATTAAAAGCCTCAAGATAAGTTTCAATGCAACTTTTCACCTCTCTTTCAACCCATTATAACCCTTTTTACGCATTAAAAAAGTCAGGCTCTAGACTGTCTGTGTACCTTTCATTTAAATCGGTTCAGTAGTTTCGGCGTGAAACCGCGACAGACAGACAGACAGAGAGACAAATTACTTTCGCATTTATATTATTAAATAAGGATTGTAAATTTTAATTTTAAATTGTTAATCGTATTGTCACTCATATGATCGTTTTAATAATATTGTTAGTTTAGTACGACATCAATTTTTATTATAATTTTTATATAGCGTATAATTTTTATATAGCGTATATTCTTTCATTTTTGTGCAGATTTGAGCCCCCGTGAGGACTGCCCTTTTATCACGGCTGAGTCTCTATACTCGGCACGCCTCCTCGGTGTCGCTGTCAAGGCCAGTAGGGCCAACAGCAATACACATTCTAAAACAATAAAAATGGCTGGCGCCATGTAAGCAACTCAATCTTAAATTGTCGGTCGACGTGTTAACACGTAAAAATTAAAAAAGGGTATATTGTGAATCTATAATAACTTTGTTGTCGGAGAATTTAAGAACCACAAAGCAAATAAGCTGTTGTTCGCCCGTTAAACCATCAGATGGCGACTTTACCAATGTTGATGTAAGAATTGGTTTTTTTACAACATTTCTCAAGTGAAAGAGGCTCATAAGGTTCCTTACAGTGTCAATTAGATTTTCCTGGATTTCTTTTGTAGCCAAGTGTCCGTGCTAAGAACTTTTGCTTTTGTTGAGGAATTTTGTATATTGTTGTAGTAGAGCCATGCTTCTCCCGAAGTGCTACTTTGCACAGAAAATTAGTAACAGTATCAGTAGGTACTGTCGTGTTTCGTGCGATGAGTTAGGGCGCCAGAGGCCAACTCTCCCATCCTCTCAGTTCCCTTCTCTCGTACGACGCATTAGGCTGCGGAGTCTGCTCACCAACAGGCGGACCGTATGTTAGTCCACCGTCATGATATAAATATGTAAAGATTGAACTTATTAACCAACATTTGTACATTTATTTTCTTGTATGTTTGATCTACACGCATTATACTTTTAGCCGTTCATTAGTGCTTTTAAATGCGAAAATTGTAATCATTCACGGACTATACCTTGCGGACCACAGTTCATAAACACAGCGCTTAAATAAAAATACGCTAGATGTCGCTGATCGTAGTTGAATCGCGCTAACAGAGTGCTTTAAGACGAAGATATAAGGCACATTGATAATAATTGTATTACTGTCTCTATAATATTGATTACGTTATTTTGAATTTTTGCAGCGCTTATCCAATAATGCGCTTTTTAAACAATTATGATTATGATCTTATTAAGGATTTGGTGTATTTTTGTTTTATTATCTATCCGAACTGTCGCTTTTCACTATGCGACAATTTGTTTTCTTTCTTATCATTATCCAGATGAATAGGACCAGATGAATGATCTTCTTCTTATCGAGTGGCGAGTGGCCAACCTAGTGTCACAGTTGTTCAGGTCGCCCGTAGGCCTCTAACTTAACGTATCGACTGTTGTCTAATTGATAACAGCAGGGACCGACTTTTTGCGTGTCCTCCGAAGCACGGGGACGCTCAGCTGAAATACCAGTATGCGTTCACCCATCTAGTGACTGACCGCGCCTAAAGTTGCTTTACCCACCGATTGTTTACTATGTGCTATGAGCACTATGGCTATAATGGCGATTGTTTACTATGTGCTATGAGCAATATGGCTATGGCTATGAGCGTTTCAAAATTTGGCAATGATGTTAAATATAAAAAGGAGCAGATGTTGTAAGCGTGTTAAAGTGAAGACTCGAAAACGTCCTCATTGGGACGTTGTCTTTATTCCGCGTCTAGCAAGCGAACGAGGCAGACGTCCCGTCACGTGCTGTAAATTACAAGAAAACTAAGTAAATTATCATCGTGTTTATTTTAAAAGTGTCAAAATATGATACTAAAATTAATAAAATAGAAGAGACAGAAAATCATTTTTGCCGCGAGTGCGAAAAAGACAAGTGAACTGTGAACATAGATTATGAGCATAGATGCGAACGTCGGAAACACTAAAGTCAAAATAATAATATTAAGTTAATATTTCTCTTTCTTAACTCTCCGTATTTAATATTATTATTATGTTTAGACTTAAGAATATTTGTGTTACACATTAGCTATGTGCAACGGATTAATATACAAAATAATAGCAAACACGGTGTCTTTAATTTACCACAGACGAAGACCACCGCACTTGCTATTACAGAGACTTAAATTATTTCTTTAGAAATATAGAATATATATATTTCTAACACTTTAATTTCCAAAAAGAAATCTGTTATCGCGATTCAACTACGATCAGCGCCATCTAGCGTGTTTCATTAATAATTGTAGTTATTTGTCTCCGACAGTTTTTTCACAGGTTTTGTTTTTAAGCGAAAGGAAATTTTCTAACATCATTAAGTTAATAAGTTTATTAATTGAGAAAATAGAAAAAGGTTCAAAATTTATATAGAAGTACGTCATTAAACAGGCGATGATATTTTGCCTTCAAAAACTGATAGTTCACCGACGAGATATCATTTAGTGAACAGTAAATTAAATTTTGGAGGAAGAGTTTTTTCTTTCAGCATACGGTAGAACAGTTTCACGCCATGCATGCCCAGAAAAACAATCGTGTACTCAAAGAGACTGAAGTGTATATTATGATCGAGCAATAACAGCCAACCCTCCTCCAAGACAATCTTCGCGTCTGTGACATCGCATTACATTGAAACCTTTCAGTATCACTTCCAAATCCAGGATGCTTTCAGTTAACCATGTCTCATTAACGAGTCGGGACGCTTATAGCCAAGTACACCCACTGACCGGTAAAAGATCGGTAGGTTAAGCAACGCTAGCCGCGGTCAGTCACTAGATGGGTGGTCGCATAGTGGTATTTCTCCATGTTTTGGAGGGCACGTAAAAAGTCGATCCCGGCTGTTCCCGGCAAAGGCCTTCGGGCGACTTGAACAACTCTGACACTAGGTTGGCCACTAGCCACTCGGTAAGAAGAAGACTACCGTGTTGAATAACAGCAGACGCCGTGACCGCAGAAGAGAAAAAAAAGTTTTTAGTAGGAGACCTCTGACATTTTTATACAATACAATCAAATCACGATATTGTTTTTTTTTGATTAATTATGTTATACGACAACTCTATTGTCAAAGTTACTTTTCCTCGATGGTCGTTTCCGAAAATACTCATTGAATTATCATTAATTCATTACTATTTAACAAGCGCATTTTTGAACATTAGCGCTACAAAAATTACATAAAAAACAAAGAAGGCGTATTCAGCGTTAGCTATTATTATTGATATTATATACCGTCCGAAAAGCGCTCTGTTAGCGCGATTCAACTACGATCAGCGACATCTAGCGTATTTATATTGAAACGCTGTATTTATTTCTTTCTTACTGGGGATTATTGTATTTAAAACGTTATTACGTTGTCTACACCTAGCTTCTGCCCGCGGCTTCGCCCGCGTGAAAAACGTTTTGATTTCATCCTCTATTCCTTATTGTTACCTTATACCATTGTGGGTAAAACTTTTATAAACTTTGAATTTCATATTTATTTATATCGAATTAAAAGCCTCAAGATAAGTTTCAATGCAACTTTTCACCTCTCTTTCAACCCATTATAACCCTTTTTACGCATTAAAAAAGTCAGGCTCTAGACTGTCTGTGTACCTTTCATTTAAATCGGTTCAGTAGTTTCGGCGTGAAACCGCGACAGACAGACAGACAGAGAGACAAATTACTTTCGCATTTATATTATTAAATAAGGATTGTAAATTTTAATTTTAAATTGTTAATCGTATTGTCACTCATATGATCGTTTTAATAATATTGTTAGTTTAGTACGACATCAATTTTTATTATAATTTTTATATAGCGTATAATTTTTATATAGCGTATATTCTTTCATTTTTGTGCAGATTTGAGCCCCCGTGAGGACTGCCCTTTTATCACGGCTGAGTCTCTATACTCGGCACGCCTCCTCGGTGTCGCTGTCAAGGCCAGTAGGGCCAACAGCAATACACATTCTAAAACAATAAAAATGGCTGGCGCCATGTAAGCAACTCAATCTTAAATTGTCGGTCG
Organism: Hestina assimilis; assembly: GCA_023373885.1. Taxonomy (NCBI): domain Eukaryota; kingdom Metazoa; phylum Arthropoda; class Insecta; order Lepidoptera; family Nymphalidae; genus Hestina; species Hestina assimilis. The sequence goes on along the minus strand of CM041767.1, from coordinate 455,345 downwards.
ACGTGTTAACACGTAAAAATTAAAAAAGGGTATATTGTGAATCTATAATAACTTTGTTGTCGGAGAATTTAAGAACCACAAAGCAAATAAGCTGTTGTTCGCCCGTTAAACCATCAGATGGCGACTTTACCAATGTTGATGTAAGAATTGGTTTTTTTACAACATTTCTCAAGTGAAAGAGGCTCATAAGGTTCCTTACAGTGTCAATTAGATTTTCCTGGATTTCTTTTGTAGCCAAGTGTCCGTGCTAAGAACTTTTGCTTTTGTTGAGGAATATTGTATATTGTTGTAGTAGAGCCATGCTTCTCCCGAAGTATTACTTTTCACAGTAAATTAGTAACAGTATCAGTAGGTACTGTCGTGTTTCGTGCGACGAGTTAGGGCGCCAGAGGCCAGCTCTCCCATCCTTTCAGTTCTTATCACTCTTACGACGCATTAGGCTGCGGTGTTTGCTCACCAACAGCCGTTCATTAGTGCTTTTAAATGCGAAAATTGTAATCATTCACGGACTATATCTTGCGGACCACAGTTCATAAACACAGCGTTTAAATAAAAATACGCTAGATGTCGCTCATCGTAGTTGAATCGCGCTAACAGAGTGCTTTTTTTTTCGGAATGTGTATTGCTGTTGGCTCTACTGTCCTTGACAGCGTCACCGGGCGGGGGCCGAGTACAGAGACTCAGCCGTGATAAAGGGGCAGCCCTCACGGGGGCTCAAATTTGATTCTGTCCTTAGGTTGCCTCCTGCGAAGCCGAACCACGGCTAAGGACGTCATCGGAGATGGAGGCAGCGCTCCGAGCGCATTCTATACGATAGACTCACCCGACGGTGTGAGCGCGACGCGACGTGCGAAACAAAGGACCTCGTCCTCGCCGGCGAGGACGGTGTTGTGTGCGTGTCTGTGCTGTGTAAGGGGCATTTTCTAATGTAATCCTATCGTCAGGGTCTTGCAGGACGTGCTTAGGACGCCTTACTTTTGTCGGTTGGTTACATCGGTCTGTGTAGATACAAGCATGTCTAATCAAAGGATTTGGATGGAAAGTAGTTTGATCGAAATAGTTTTGCGATAAGCGCTTCAAATGTTTGGGGATCGAATCGATTTCAAAGTCTCTATGGAGATCTACGTTGCGAACAGAGTGCTTTAAGACGAAGAAATAAGGAACATTAATAATAATTGTATTACTGTCTCTATAATATTGTTTACGCTGTTTTGAATTTTTGCAGCGCTTATGTCCAATAATGCGCTTTTTAAACAATTATGATTATGATCTTATTAAGGATTTGGTGTATTATTGTTTTATTATTTATCCGCACTGTCGCTTTTCACTATGCGACAATCTGTTTTCTTTCTTATCATTTTTTTTTTATTTTTTATTTTTTTTTTTTTAAAAGAATATTAGCAATGCTTTTTCAAGGCATTACTAATATTCCTATTGCCCATCCAAATAAGCTCGAAGCTTGCGCTAGGAGTGGGTACGACAATAGCCCAATGGGATCGAACCCTCGACTCTCGCGTTAACGGAGCGAAGTTGGCCCGTCTACCGTTGAGCTATTGAGGCTTCATTATCCAGATGAATACGACTTTGGCAATGATCTTCTTCTTATCGAGTGGCGAGTGGCCAACCTAGTGTCACAGTTGTTCAGGTCGCCCGTAGGCCTCTAACTTGACTTATCGACTGTTGTCAAATTGAAAACAGCAGGGACCGACTTTTTGCGTGTCCTCCGAAGCACGGGGACGCTCAGTTGAAATACCAGTATGCGTTCACCCATCTAGTGACTGACCGCGCCTAAAGTTGTTTTACCCACCGATTGTTTACCGATCAGTGAGCGCACCCGGCTATGAGCGTTTCAAAATTTGGCAATGATGTTAAATATAAAAAGGAGCAGATGTTGTAAGCGTGTTAAAGTGAAGACTCGAAAACGTCCTCATTGGGACGTTGTCTTTATTCCGCGTCTAGCAAGCGAACGAGGCAGACGTCCCGTCACGTGCTGTAAATTACAAGAAAACTAAATAAATTATCATCGTGTTTGTTTTAAAAGTGTCAAAATATGATTCATAAAAATTAATAAAATAGAAGAGACAGAAAATCATTTTTGCCGCGAGTGCGAAAAAGACAAGTGAACTGTGAACATAGATTATGAGCATAGATGCGAACGTCGGAAACACTAAAGTCAAAATAATAATATTAAGTTAATATTTCTCTTTTTTAACTTTCGGCATTTAATATTATTATTATGTTTAGACTTAAGAATATTTGTGTTACACATTAGCTATGTGCAACGGATTAATATACAAAATAATAGGAAACACGGTGTCTGTAATTTACCACAGACGAAGACCACCGCACTTGCTATTACAGAGACTTAAATTATTTCTTTAGAAATTAAAAATATATATATTTCTAACACTTTAATTTCCAAAAAAATATTAATATTAACGTAAATTAAATTTACAAGTTTTCTAAACAGAAGCAGAAAGAAGTAACTCACAGCTCAAGTCTCCGTGTAACGGTACTCCAAGAGGCTGAAGTGTATATTAAGATCGAGCAATAACAGCCACCCTTTCACCACGACAATCATCGCGTCTGTGACATCGCATAACATTATAAGCTTTCAGTATCACTTACGAATCCAGGATGCTTTCGGTTAACCATATCTCAGTAATAAATCGAGACATTTATAGCCAAGTACACCCACTGACCGGTAAAAGATCGGTAGGTTGAGCAACTTTAGGCGCGGTCAGTCATTAGATGGGTGATCGCATAGTATTATTTGAACTGAGCGTCTCCGAGCTTCGGTGGGTATGTAAAAAGTCGGTCCCGACTGTTCCCGGGCGACCTGAACAACTCTGACACTAGGTTGGCCATTAACCACTAGGTACGAAGAAGACTAACGAGGTGAATATCAACAGACGCCGTGATCGCGGAAGAGAAAAAAAAGAGTTATGTTGGGAGACCTATGGCATTTTGATACAATACAATCGAATCACGATATTGTTTGTTTCGTTTAATTATGTTATACGGCATCTCTATTGGCAAAGTTACTTTCCCTCTTAGGTCGTTATCGAAGCCACTCATTGAATTCCGCATTCGGCGGCCAAATCTTAGCCGACATGAACAAGTCAAACAAACTCTCCCTCTGTATATATAAAAAAAAAAACAAAAATACTAGAGGTGTGCGAATAATTCGAACTTACGAATCGAATATTAATGTTACACTCAAATCGAATAATTCGAAAAATTTCGAATAATGAATGAATGAAATATCTCTGGATTTTGAATTGTTTATTCAGTATCGTATTAATTTTTTTCGAACTATTCGAAATTCGAATCGAATCAAATATTGATATTCGATTCGAACGATATTCGCACATCCCTAAAAATACACCAAACCCTTAATAAGACCATAATCATAATAATTTAACAAGCGCCATTAATGACCATAAGCGCTACAAAAATTTAAACATAGTTGTTATAGAAAAACTGTTGAGAGGTATTATTATTTATATTATATTATACTCGGATAAGCGCTCTGTTGGCGCGATTCAAGTGCGATCAGCGACATCTAGCGTATTTTTATTTAAACGCTGTATTTATTTCTCTCTTACTGGGGATTGTTATGTTTAAAACTTTATTACATTTACATACTTTATAATAGCCTCTGCCCGCGGCTTCCCCCGCGTGTATAACGTATTGCTCTCATCCTATTCCCCACAGTTATCTTACACCATTGTGGGTAAAACTTTTACAAACTTTGAGTTTCATATTTATTTATATTGAATCAACAGCCTAAAAAATAAGTTTTAATCTTCTAGCTCTAAAAATGATGATGTTGCCATGCAACTTTTGACACCCTTTCAACCCCTGACAACCCTTTTTGGCATTAAAAAGAGCCTATGTCTTTTCTCGTGCTCTAGATTTAATAGTTTCGGCGTGAAAGCGCGGCAGACAGAGAGAGCTCTTGTAACGTTATTTCAAAGGAGATATTGTTATCTTATTCTGTTTCTCGGAGCACTAATACGAGTAAAAGAAATAGATATATATAGGTTTTGCAACTTTTTATTTCTTAAATGTTAATAATGACATGTTTTATACCCGGTCAAGATTGTGAATTATATCGGTGCATTTGTCAATTATAAGTAATTTGACATTACGCACATTTATAACGCGTTAATATGGGCACGCGGTTTTTAGCTAGTGGTCCTTCTATTTTCTTTCTCTTTCTACGTTCTATCTTCTTTCTCTTTCTACGGCGTCGGGATGTGCCGACCCCATCGCCCGCTGTTGGGATAACCTCTGTCACAACAGAGATTATTCCACCAGTGCAATCAGTCACACTGGTGGTAGGTCTTTGTTGCAAGAGGCCGGCTAGGTAGGTACCACCGCAGTGCCCAATATTCTGCCGCCAAATAGTAGTGTTTAGGCACTACTGTGTTCCGGTTTGAAGGCCATTGTACGCTAGTGAAATTACTGGGCGAACGAGATTTAAGAACTAATGTCTCGAGGTTGGCAACGCGTGAGTGGCACCTACTAATGGTGCTGCAAGCGCTTATAGGCTGCGGCAGCCACTTACCATCAGGTGGGCCGTATGCTTGTTTGCCAACTTCTAACCAAATAAATTAAGTTCATACAGTAAAATAAGTGAAGCACATTCATTTGACACTAGAAATAAAAATAAACTTGTTACTCCTACGCCTCGTCTGCGTGAGGTAAGCACGGTATTCTTTTACGGAGCAAGGTATTCGCATTTTTAACAAAATTCCACAATATTTATTGGAACTGTCAATAAACAAATTTAAAATTCAGATAAAATATATTCTTATTAATAAAGTATATTTTTTAGAAAACATCTATAAACAATAAACTAATATAATAATCATTAAGATGTAACTTGTACATTAAAGGCACCGATGGAGGGCTATCATCATGTGAACGTCGAGGCTATCCAGCTCCTCGACAACACGGACACAGTGAGAAGACTTAAAAGAACAAAACCTTTTGAGTTCGTGTATTAAATTAGTGTAAATGATAGTTTAGTGAGTGCTACATATATATAAAGACGCAAGGACACAGTGCCTTCCCCTGAATAGAGACAGTATGTAAAGTGTTGATACATTCTATGATAGATTAAAATTACTTATTAGTCTTTCTAGGCTAGATAGTAGTATCAATGAAGTGTCTTTAATAAACTAAAGGTCTCGTCATTAAATGCAAAAAAAACTAATGAAAGGCTACTATGATGCGGGTAGGAGAACGATTGGGGAAGTACTGTCTTACGGAAAATTGGCGTAAATACTGCTAGTATTAGTACTATTGCGTTTGGTGCGACGAGTGAGAGCGCCGGAGGCCCAATTTTCCACCCCTGCTTTCCTTCTTTCCCTACTCAATCCTTCCTCCTATTGTTTGGGTTGTCAAGGCGCGTGTGTATTTCGAGAATCGCGCTTGCTCAAATGCTCATGGGATGGAGACTAATTATTTTGATGAATTTACATTTTTGATTTGTAAATAGATGGGATTTTATACAAGAACTATCTTAGTAATTATAATTTAATTGGCGCATTACAAATGTAATCGCTACAAAAATTTATACTTATATATACTAATGACATCTGGCTGTATGGATGGGGTGTGTTATAATTATGTCGTCAGAGAAGCACTCCGTTAGCGCGATTCAACTACGTTCAACGACATCTGGCGGGTTTTTATTTAAACATTGTATTTATGTTCCTCCGACATCCGTTAGGCGGGGTTTCAGAACCACTTATTTGGAGCAAACCACCAACTATTAACCATTATGGGATTCCGTACCACCGCAGAGCACGGTTAACCTTAAACCTAAGGAAGGTTGTCTTTGAATATGCAATACGCAAATAGGGTTAAAAATAAATCAATAAATATAGAGAAATGAAAATAAAAATAAAAGCAAAACAGACACGACAGATACATATATAAAATAAGTAAAAAGTGAAATAATTAATTTCATCTTTGGTATGAAAATTGATTCTTGAAGAGTAAACTGTAAGCAGTGGTGACCCGAGGAGAGTTTGAGGATGGAGCGAGATATGGCGCCCCTTGCTGGTCACCAACATTTCAAACGATATTTGTAGGTACATAGTGAAGGTAAGATAAGTTTCTTTATATGTTTTTATTGTAATTAACTTTACATAAAACAACGAACCTAATAATGTTCGTTCCTTATTGATTTTCTAGTTACCATGACTCCGTGTCACTTGACGACTATTTGTCAATGTACCGGAAATAACACCTAAACAACTATGTACAGCGAGGAACCCTAGACAGATACTCAAATCAATCGATCAATAAAAGATCAATGAATATAATTTATAAACAGATAAGTGGACGCAAATAAGCAATACCATGTCAACCCACACGAATGTCATTTCGAGAAAAACGCGTTTGAAAATTTTGAACAACTTGCTTTATATGATTTTTTAAATGTTTTGGTCAAGTTTTTGGCAATTTCAGATTTATGTAAGTTATTTTACTTATTTTCACAAAAATAACTATACAAACTGCATATTTCGTATATAATATAACCCGAAACGTTTAACATAATACATAAATTGCATGATTAAAAATGGCTATTTTAGAAGTTTTAAAGCTTAACCTATATATAACTCAGTTTTTTCAATGTTGTGGGTTGACATGGTATTGCTTATTTGCGTCCAAATATACAATATTGCGTAATCTTACAATAGCTACAATTTTTATTTTGAAACTTCGTACACCTCTTTTTCCTAGCATTATTCCCGGTACTATACGAGTATTTATCGGGGTCTGCTTATTAATCTTGTCCGGATTTGACAGATTATAGTTCCTTAAATATAACTTGAACCAAAATGGCCGCTTCTGCGCAGGTACAATAAGGGACAAAAATGTTAGACAAAAATATCGGTTTCGTCTTATTTAAATAGATCCTTTATAAGTGGGAAAACGGAATTAAGTATATAATGTAGTTATTATTTCTCCTAAATTCAATTACCTAATTATTTATTTATTATCGTTATTAATTACTTAAATAGAATAAAACAAATAAATAGTATAGAAAAAGGTACCTATTAAACTAGGTAGGACTTCTTCGTATCTTCCGCAGTATTATTCAGAGAAATAGTTAATTTTTTTTTTTAAATAACTATAAACGTGAAATACCATCCTTCTCTCCCGTCTTCTTAAAGTTGATTCTGATTGAGGCATTATCTTGAAACAAATGTTATGTTTAATTTTTAATAATTTATTATTAAAGAACAACCGTGAGCGAGTGTACTAAACGCGGCCCCCTTCATACCGCATACGGTTGAGACCCAAGAACGTGTTACTGCGCAGGGTTTAACTTACATTTAACAGACTATACTAGTTTTTACATAGGGCGACTGCCATCTGACCTCCATAACCCTAACGGCGAACCAGAACTCATTGGATAAGAGCAATTTACTTATCAAGAGTTAACGATTATTATCAGATATTATGTGATAACAACCGGGATTGACAACTTAACGCGCTCTCCGAGGCACGGTGGGGAGACTCACAAGGACTAACGCCCAGAACGAAACAGATATTTGTAGAATCAATGTAAACATCTGCCCTATCGGGTACTAGATTAACAGGACAGTCAGTAGGGACATAGACACTGGACAGGGAATACTACATACGTATATTTTGTTGTCATAAATTAATCTCTATAACTGGCTACTAGCGCATTATAAGCATAAGTTATTAGCGCTATATAAAAATTATCGTAAATTATCCATAATATCTCTGTAACTAACAATATTACTAAAATTATTATGAGTCCTCTGAAAAGCATTCTGTTAGCGCGATTCAACTACGATCAGCGCCATCTAGCGTGTTTTATTAATAACTGTATTTATTTGTCTCCGACAGCCTTTAAAGGTTTTGTTTTTAAGGGAAAGGAATTTTCGAAACTCATTAACTCATTAAATTAATTAATTAAGAAAGTAAAAATAGGGTTCAAAGTTTGTATGGAAGTACGTCATTTTTGAAACTAGAAGCATGAAACCTTGTTTTTTGGCGTAGAATTGAAGATAAAGTAATACGTGTTTTAACATTTACTTAAATTCCAACCCTGCAAGTGTAAAGCATTTCCTGCAGCTAGTTTTCTAATATTTTTAATCAAATCAAATCAAATATTTTTATTCAACATAAAAGCATTACACTTATTTGTTGAAAGTCAGATTCTACCACCAATGATATAAAAAATAACTTCTGCCGGTGCCTTCCCCCGTGTGTATTACGCATTTAATACTAAGTTTTAACCCCATTTCAATCCTTCACGGGTGGAATTAAAAAAATTGTTAACACACGCGTTTCTTTATTTTTAATTGTTTACCGAATGACAAAAATGAGAGACCTTCCTCAGACAATTTGAACCACTTTTTCACCCCTTTTTTTTTTGAAAACCGTTAATTATAAATATGTTTATTCAACTTTCATTTTTAATTGAAGCCTCAATAGCTCAACGGTAGAAGGGCCGACTTCGCTCCGTTAACGCGAGATTCGAGGGTTCGATCCTTGGGCTATTGTCGTATCCACTCCTAGCGCAAAAAAAAAATATAGAGATGACAAGTGCTCTTTGCTTGTTTTGTGTTCAATGCCAGCTCGGGTAGACATTTGCATTGATCTTGCGCGCTTGTCCTTGTGGGTCTCCCCACCGTGCCTCGGAGAGCGCGTTAAGTTGTCGATCCCGGTTGTTATCACAAAACATCTGATAATAATCGTTAACTCTTGATAATTAAATAGCTCGTATCCAATGAGTCACTGGTTTACAAAAATAATTGTGATTGTAAGCGTTTTTTCTTGTTTATATTTTGCGAATTTGTATTATGTAAATAAATGCTGAGTCTGATGACACTGACCTACTGTAAGTTGCCGACTTATGATGTTATGTGGTATTTGTTTATTTATTATAGTTTTTTGCTATCGTAAAGCAGGAATTAAAAAGACATGTTTTAAGTTAATATTTACAGTTTTAAATAACAAATATAATGTATGTTGATATCCAATGAGTTAATGGTTCGCCCTTAAGATTGCGCAGGTCAGATGGTAATTATTGAGTCCGATAAGCCCTTGCTTATACACCTCTGAGGAAAGGCGGACCTCCTTAGGTCAATTTGATTCCATGGGATCATCCGCCTCGAGGGAAGTCGGTTGCCAAGCTGATCTAATTTGGCGCCTCATTCAGATGAAACTCCTTAGAGTCTACCTACCCCAAGTACCATTACTCGTGGATAACCATTGAGTCCGATAAGCTGTGTTAAAACTAGTCCTGTCAAATAAATATTATTATTAAATATTTCTTGTGGTAAAAATACCAAGACATTTTTTACAAAAGCTTTATTACATTAAAAATGTTTAAATAAATACAACACAACAAGAAATCACTTAAATATAAAAAAAATCATTAGTATACGGGCTGGTTGTTGCATCCACTATTGCTGGCGAGAGTCACAATGCCACCTGCTGGTACTGTACCCTCGAAGGTCACGAAACCAATCACAGGAACGTTACCCGCCACAGCTGTAGACCCACCCACTGGCAGCTCTCCCGTCACAGCCACATCACCCAGACCTATCGGAGACACTTCAGATATCGGCAAACCAGCTAGTGACAAGCCATTTAAGCCAATGGCAGCATTTTCAGCAGCAGCATTGATTGCGGCAGCAGTATTGCCAGCAACAGCACTGGCAGCGGCGGCATTAGCTGTCGCAGCTATAGCATTTCCAGCAATAGCACCGCCAATAGGGTTAGCCAGGCCTCTGTTGAGTGCGAAATTATTAGCTACACTGTTACCGTAAGCTAAATTATTAGCAGCTATTTCACTGGCTGCGATATTGTTAGCTGTTGCTATACTGTTTGCTGCTAATCCGTTACCAAACGGGAGATTGGTGCCGAAACCCGTACCAAGCGCAACCTGGCTGAAGGTACTCTGAAACAGAAAAATATACCTTAAAGCTCAAGCAAGCTCGGCTGCTATTTTACGACGTTGTGGCGTGATAGCAAATCACAAACGTCAAATAAGCGCTTGGGTAGTATGGTAAGTGGTCACCGTCTTGGAATTTTTGGCACACCTTTCTGTTTAAAAAACGTGTAATCTTTGATAAATGTTAAGAATAGATTTCAACCGCCTAAGGTAAGAAATCAAGGTTACATCGGAGTAATCTTCTTCACCTTCATCCATATTTGACAGGCTACTAGTTTTTACACAGAGCGACTGCCATCTGACTCAGCAAACAGTAACTCATTGGATTAGAGCAAATTACCGACCCCTTGAGTCGACAATAAATAAATAAACGTTACACACTCAACGGCCCCCATTAGGATAATTATGTCCGGAAACATTCACAATAACAAGGACAAATACACCCAGACCGGGATTAGTACAAACATCTGCTCCGAGCGGGTATCGAACCCGCAACCGTCGAGGCTAAAGGCAGACTCGCTACCCACAACGCCACAACGGTGTCAAAACACACACAAAGACAATGCTTCAGATACTACTGTTTGTATCATCTGTAATGTTTTTTTTTTTTGGAATTTATTGCTGTAGGCCCCATGACGTAGCCAGTATTTGGGTTCGGCCAGGGAAAATCTTAATTTAGGGTCTAATGGGGGCAAAATGACTCTACTGACTATGACTGACTGATAAAAATCAGAAGTTTGTTAAAAATCTCTGTCTCGGTCTGGGCGTTTGTCCTTGGGTCTCCCCACCGTGCCTCGGAGAGCACGTTAAGCTGTTGGTCCTGGTTGTTATCATATAACATCTGATAATAATCGTTAACTCTTGATAAGTAAATTGACCTTATCCAATGAGTTACTGGTTCGCCCTTAGTGTTGCGGAAGTCAGATGGCAATCGCTCCGTGTAAAAACTAGTAACCTGTCAAATCCGGATAAGAGTAATAAGCAGACCCTGGGTAAAAATAAAATACCGGGAATAATGCTAGGACGAAGAACCCCTTCTTATGCAAAATGACTATTTTTTTCAATAGTTATCAAATAAATTTGCATTTCTCAGTATTTAGCGAGGTCAATTTTAAGGCAGCTGACACTTCCTTGCTCCTACCCCACTACGCTCATGGTCGGCCCAACATGACAGCATCACCTAGGGGGGAAGTTCCATCCTTGTTGTGCCTTCTACGAAGCTCAACCAATGCTAAGGACGCCATCGGAGTTGGAGGCAGCGTTCCGAGCGCATTCATGATGAACTGATCCGAAGGTGTGAGTGTTGCAAGCATCAATAGATTACTGTCACTTCTTACCAGGTTACATTACAGTTGTACGCTTGTTTGGAAACATCGAAGTATAAAAATTAAAATATAAGTATAAAAATCGAACACTCTGTGAACAACTCTGACACTAGGTTGGTGTAGCGACATCTACACGCAACATGACGTAACGCGATAGAAAGACAAGATTGTCACAATGTCGCATCAAGCTACAACGACACCTACAGGGCATACTACGCAACGATATGGACGACCACCGAACGTCATGATCCTAAATCGCGCTATCAAAGTTTCCTACCCACTTGAGGTATATATACAACTTTCCAACGTAAGTCGTTGGGCTTCGGCCCAGGGCTTCGGTCCGCCAGGTAATATCACCCGCCTGGTCGGAGGATCCTCCCTTAGTGTTGAAGGCTTCCGTCACAAGTCTCACCCCCACAGTTGGTTACTACACTAGGTTACTAACCACTCAATAAGATGAAGAAGAAGTGCAATACGCATAATATACATAATTTCTATCTATTTACGATATTATTATTGTTATAAGTACAGATTTAGATAGATAGTGCCTCGGAGAGCACATTAAGCTGTTGGTTCCGATTGCGATCACATAAAATCTAATAATAATAGCTAACTCTTGAGAGGTAATTTGCTTTTATACAATGAGCTACTGCTTGTAGACCAGGTAATCGCGCTTTATAAAAACTAGTAACCTGTCAAATCCGGATAAGAGTTATAAGGAGACCCTGGGCAAAATATTGGGAATAATAGATTAAAATAGATAAGATAAGATAAGATAAGAAATATGTTAAGGTAATAATTGCATTATCAGAGATAACTATAATTCTTACTCTTTGAGAACTTTTGATTACTTTATCATTTTATCCACTTTGTAGATCTAGGTAATCCTAAAAGAAAGACGAAATTTTAAATATAGTATTTTTTATATAAAATAGGCTCACGTTTGACCTCTATCTCACTTGATGGACGGTGAAGATGAGGTCTAAGATGCAGCACGTTTGCCTAGAAGGTGTCTGTTTACTCTGGCCTTAAAGATGTCCAGGTTATAGCGTTCCAGAAAAACTGATCGTGGCAAAGAGTCCCACTCCTTAGCCGTCCGCATAATGAAAGAAGAAGCAAACCGCTTCGTGCGTTATGGAGGAATGTCTACGACATAAGTGTGAAACTTCTTGTCGAGTCTGGTTGTTCGGTTATGGAATAGGGAAGGAGTATCAGGTTATGCAAAACCTCCGCACACTCTCCAAAATGTAACCGATAAAAATCCGAGAGGCAGGCCACTCGTCTACGGGGTTTGAGGCTCTTTTACATGGTTTAGCAAAAATTAACGGCCACAATATTGCCAGGATGGCTATAACCCCGGCACTAGCTACACATTTTTTAAGTTACTAAGTTAGCAAGTATGTAAATGGCCCACTTGATGGTAAGAGGTTGCCGTAGCCTATGAACGCACACCACCATTAGTATGTGACACTCGTTGCCAACCTCGAGATATTGGTTCTCAAATTTCCTTTGCCCAGTAAGTACACTAGTTATAGTGCCCTTCAAACCGAAACACAGTTATGTCAAAGACACTTGCTTTGCGGTAGGATATTTGATACTGCGGTGTTACCTACTAACGAAGGATCTACCAACAGTATGATATGAATATGTGAATAATTTTTACAATTTTGAAATCAGCACAAAAATAAAATTACCTTCAAGATGCCAAGAAAAAAACACGCAAGCAACGGACGGAACATCTTCACGACAGCGTTTATAATAACTAAGTACGGAAATATATTAATTATCGTGTCTTATAAATTATTCAATATCTTTGAAATCGTAAAATTTCTTAAGAATAATTGAACGTGACTTGAAGATATATTGATATTAGAAATTACTAATAGACTTCCGATATTATTATCAGTGATATTTTAAAGCAATTGTTTTTTTATCAATATTTATAAATATGTTGGCGCATGGCGAAGTATAGAACCTATTTAATACTTTGGATTAGAAAGATAATATTTGAAAAGATGTCATTCTGACGTAGCGTCACATTGATGGTTACTTCAATAGTTCACCAAATAAAAGGACGAATTGTTGAAATCCGACGTAGTAGTTACAGTGCTGTGCAATTTATTGTGTTATCTAGTAAAAGGATTAAAAGCATTGTTGGTTATAATAAGTTGTTCATAATGTTAACCTACTTGGATGAAATTCATAAAGGCTTATGCCTATCCTTAGTTTAGTTTGATTCAAAATGAATACTGATAAAACCACAAGCGTGGTTTTATATATAAATAAAATAGCAGTTTGTTTTGTGTAATCAGACTTAAAATTGTATTCATTCAGATAAACCTGCAAACACAAGCTCTATTATAAGATGTTGATTTATCAAAAGCAGAGTTCAGCGTACTGAAAAATACTACAACGCTCTATGAAAGAACTGCGATGTTCCTTAGGAACGTATTTAGTCACACGCTAACTTCATTCGGTTATGATTTGCACAAAATATTCGATTGAAATTAGCGTGAATATGTTTTCAATTAGGCCTCAATAGCTTAACGATAGGCCAGTAATAGGTAATAGGTAGGCAGGGGCCAAATTCGTTAACGCGAGAGTGGCATGTTTATGTTTTTTTTTATAAACACTGCACACTCAACGGACCCCATTACTTATAATTGACAAATGTCAATTGTAATTGAATTAGTCACACTGGTGGTAGGTCTTTTGTTGCAAGAGGCCGGCTAGGTACGTACCACCGCAGTGTCAAATATTCTGCCGCCAAATAGTAGTGCTTAGGCATTACTGTGTTCCGGTTTGAAGGGCACTGTACGCTAGTGAAATTACTGGGCAGACGAGATTTAAGAACCAATATCTCGAGGTTGGCAATGCGTGAGTGGCACCTACTAATGGTGCTGCAAGTGCTCATAGGCTACGGCAACCACTTACAATCAGGTGGGCCGTATGCTTGTTTGCCAACTTTTAACATAAAAAAATATTGGCACGCGGTTTTTAGCTAATGTTCCTTCTATCTTCTTTCTCTTTCTACGGCTTAGACTATATTACACTGGCTGTCAGGGATGCCTTAAAAACTCAAGATGGCATGTGAGTGGTGTTTAGACTAAAAAGAGTGGCCAATATGGCCACTGCCATTTGCGCCATTAGAACTTAATAAAATAGTCCACAATCCGAATTTTGAGGATATATGTTGTCGACTCGAAATCATTATTTTCTTGTGTTATTATGCAGGGAAGGTAATTCAATCAAGTCTACCGTACTCCTTGACTAAATTATTAATATAGATATGAACCAACTTGAAATTGAGAAATTGAGAACTTGTTTTAATTCGGTTAAAACATTAGAGTAAAATAATTTTGTAATTTTTTATATAATATTTTCTCATTGAAACATTGGTATTATACATACACTCAGTAGCTGTTAGTTAATAAATAAATATATAATAAATAAACGATACACACTCAACGGCCTCCATTAGGATAGTGATATCCTGTGTCGGAGGTCCGGAAACATACAAGGACAAGGACAAATACACCCAGACCGGAAAATATGCGTGCATGGTCAATACAAACATATTATGCTCCGAGCGGGAATCGAACCCGCGACCTGTGGCGTTTAAGGCAGGTTCGCTACCGCTGCGTCACAACGTCGTCAATCGTCGTCGTCAGTTAATGTATTTATGTATTAATAACCGAGATATTTCACGACGTCTTATCTTAAAGTGCTATTGATAACATGACGTTACTTAAATTTTAATAATCATTTGATTGTTACTAGAGATTTTATAAAATACAAAGTAATTTAATAACATTGCAAAATACTATTTTAGATTTGAACGCATCTTTCAATCTCCCTGGAAACAGGCAGGGGTTAGAGCTATTACTGTAGCCAGAATATGGTCTAGTGGAGGGTAAATTCTGAAGGGTCCAGAGGGGGAAAATTACTATTTTCTTCAATTAGTTAAATCGTTCAAAATACCTTATATTTGAGTATTTCTCAGTTTTAAGTTTTGCTTTTGTTTTTGTTTTCTTCATGGACCTTCATGGGGGTGTGGTCAGCTAATACCTTGCTCCTATCTACTAGAGATACATAAGGTTTTCCCGTAAGTTTGTTTTTCATATTAGTTTCATTTAATTCCTGCGAAATTACCAAATTATTTTTGCGGTCGATTTTAACTCGCTCCTAAAGTCTTTAAGATTCTTCAACAACTAGCTGCAGAACCCTTTAGTTCCCTACCTAGTCCACCACGCACTTGACTGTTATTTTTTTCATTTCATAATAATAATATTAAACAGAGCTCCGACCCAACCTCTCTTGATCATTATGTTGGCATTATAGTTGTATACCACCCAGCCCATTTGTAATTGATATAATTAATAGAGTTATAATTATCTACCCTAAGTATAGTTCATGATTTCATATTAAGAGATATACCCGTGTCCGCTTCTGATGTTTGAGAGTGACGTTCTGACAGACTGTTAACACGACATACCTTCAAGTCGCTCACACTCTGTTGTTGTAACTCTCTTTTTTAACTAGATAAATATTCGTGTATCTCTTCTGAGGGAGAATATTAAAACATGTGCAAACATTAAGAACATCTAAGGTTTTCGATGTATGAACCATGTTTAAGATTCATTCTAGAGTTGCACAAATGCACAGTGTGTCTTCCGACGGGGGCGTGTCGCGTTACACTGCAAGTTTCAAAGTCATTAGCTAACACGGTTTATACTTGAAGCTTATTAAATAATAAAGAGGTAATAAATTAGTTAAACTAGTTTTCATAACAATGAAGTATTAGATCTCGACCGAGGAGGTTTTACCCTCTCACAGGGAATCGACGTCAATTAACAGTAGACGTAAAGCAGCAGTAGTATCAGTAGGTACTGTTCGTGCGATAAGTTCACTTCATTTTCCCCATCTCATTCCTTCCATCCTATTCCTTGGGCAAACGCACACGTGATACCCTAAGTATCGCAAGTAACCATCAGGTGCACTGTAAGCTTGTTAGCATTACGGAAAAAATTGTCGACGGTGCCCAAGGCAAGCACTTCATCTTTATTTGTTAAAAATGTCTTCCCCGCACAATCGTATCATGTAGTAGTGAACATGGTCCAAAAATTTTAAAGAAACTAAAATTTTGTTTGTATATTGTTTTTTGTCCAAAAATTCTGTCGACATGTGCTCTTTTGTAATGACGCACCCCTGGCCACATGTATATTTTGCCACAAGGATCCGCCACAAATACATAATAATATTTTATCTATATACACGTAAAAAAAGCTAATTTTATTAGCAGGTTTTGTTTTTGAAACGTAAACGCGCACTAAGAAAGGATTTTTCAAAATTATCCCTTAAGGGGGTGAAAAAAGGTTGTTGGAAATCAAAAAATTTGAGATGAATAAACATGCATTTTACAGTTTTCTAAAACCACTGAAGCAGTGAAAAAGAGGTTAAAAGTTCATATGGGAGATCAGTCATTTTTGAAACTAGAACCAAAAAACTTTTCTTTATAATCTAAATTTAGGAGCATTTTCACTTGAAGGAATTTGTTATTCGGTAAACAATGAAAATAAAGAAACACGTGTTGTAATATTTCCTAAAATTCAACCCCCGAAGGATTGAAATGGGTAGTTCAAAGTTTGTATTAAAATCGTTATTTACGTGGGCCGGTGGCACCATCTAGTAAATCATAAAGCTTATTCATATAGGTATTGGGAAATATAATTAATATACAAGATACTTTTTACATATTTTATTTTTCTTACACTAATATAAATATTATACTAATAAAACAAAATATATACATTTTATTCAATAATTTCCCTACCACAGTTATAGCTAACGGTCGCTGAACCATCTGTTGGTACGTTGCCATTTATTGCAACCGTACCAAATATTGGTATCTGACCATTAACAGCCACTAAACCACCAACTTCCAAAGCATCAGCCAATACTTGTATACCAAAACCTTGGTTTCCAGGAGAACCACTTGTTATTGTGAATGCATTGCCAAGATTAAATGTCGCCATATTACCTTCAATGCCAACCAGATTGGCATTAGCTAAAGCTGCAAGATTAGCATTGGCTATTCCATTAGCTAAATTAGCACTAGCGACATTAGCTAAGTTAGCGTTAGCCAGCGCAACTTCTTGATTGGCAGCTATAATAGCATTTTCGTTGATTGGCATGTTGGCTATAACGCCAGGAGTTCTTGCTATAATGTTTTGAGGTTGGCTTGCAGCCATTGCATTTGTCGCTGCAATCGCATTGGTTGCTGCAACGCTACTTCTTGGCATATAAGAAATGCTTTGAGCACAAGCAATCTGAAAACAAAAGATTTGTTAGTACTTATTTACAGGACCAATGTATAGGATGTTTCTGGAAACAGCTTGCAAATTATTGATGAGCTAGTAATTGACGTTTATAATGTCATCTAGCTACCGTTTTTAAATAAAATTAATGATTTTGTTTTTATTTTAAATGTTATCTAATTTATGCAAATACATTTTTAATCTAGTATGTACGAGTATTTACTTAATAATTAAATTAAAATATTGAAAAAGAACAATAAGATACAAGATTTGTAAAAAACAGAATATATTAAATGAATATTTTTTGGCATTTTTACTACCCAGAGACTATGGGTTGGGTCCATTACTTTTAATGCACGAGGCCGGCTAGGTAGATAAAGTTTCAGATATTCTACCGCAAAATAATAGTGTGTTTTGAATGATTGTATTACGATTTGAAGGACACTAGCTAGTAAAGCTACTAAAAGTGGATTTAAGAACCAAAATCTCGCGTGGGCAACGCGTCAGTGACACCTACAAATGTATGGTGTCGCGCGCACTCATAGGCTATGACAACCGCTTACTTTCAAGTGGGTCGTATGCTTACTTGCTAACTATGCCTCTGGACAGGAAAAGGAAATAATAATTAAAAGGATATAAACAGCTTACCTCAACCAATAAAAGCGAGAATAAAGTAATGAAATGCATTTTGTCAGCTAAAACGTTATCAGTTATATTTATAACTTTAAATGCATATCCTCTCTTTTATATAGATTAATAATACGTTATCAGAGCCGATCATCATCACGCGTGTCTTTTCTTAAGCAATTGCAACTTGCACAATTATTGTATCACCACTATGTAATTATCTTTGGCGATGACTGTCTTGTTTAGTTCGATATGGAAAGTTAATTACATACTGGTGCTAAATAATTTGTTGCAAGAGGCCGGTTAGGTAGGTAGCACCGCAGTGTCAAATACTCTGGCGCCAAATAGTAGTCCTTAGGCATTACTGTGTTCCGGTTTGAAGGGCACTGTAGGCTAGTGAAATTACTGGGCAGAGGAGATTTAAGAACTAATATCTCTAGTTGGCAACGCGTGAGTGGCACCTACTAATGGTGCTGGAAGCGCTAAGCTACGGCTACCACTTATCATCAGGTCGGCCGTATTCTTGTTTGCCAACTTGTAACATAAAAAAAAATTAAATACGAAGGACTATAACAGTGTAACAATAGGATGGCAATATGGCGAAATGCCATGAGCTTCCAGTCGGAAAGAGCCCCCTCAGTCAGAGAGTGCCGTGAGCACAGGAGCATCTTAACATTTAACAAAAAGCCAGGAAAAAGGAATTTTAATATTATTGAAATTTGATACTAAAACCAAAATAGCATATATGAGACGATCATTACCGTTGTGCGTGCGTTGTGGGTGCGTTGACTGATGGGCAAACGATCGCCGGGGTAAGCAACTTTTGGTGTGGTCAGTCACTAGATGGGTGATCGCATAGTGGTATTTCAACTGAGCGTTACCGTGCTTCGGAGGGCACGTAAAAAGTCGTTCCCGGCTGTTATCAATTTCACAATAGTCAAAAAGTCGACTCTGACACTAGGTTGGCCACTAGCCACTCGAGAAGAAGAAGAAGAAGAAGATACTAAAACCAAAATTGTAATAGCGTTTCTATGCTTATCCTACTTCACGTAATGATTTGTTATAAAAAAAAATACTATGTCATTGGTTGAGCTCCTTTATATTGTAAGAGGGAGGGCGCCGTCCGATGAATTTGCCACCAGCGTCAATATAATAGCGTATAGTTACGCCACTGGACTAAAATATTTTATTTTTTAGCTGTCTCCTATAATCTGATAGAGAACCTGCGATTGATTCTTTGTGTAACTTCAAGATTAGTTCTTCATATAAATCTCTACGGAATTGAATTTTCTATAAACATTATTAGAACTGGATTAAAAAGGAAATATCTTTATGTATCTTTGTTAGCATGCCTGTTTTCGTGACTGTTTTATGGTGGTGTCTTAAGTTGTTTTCCGAAGCTGATACACTCACAAACACTTTTTTTACGTTACATTTGTTTGTACAGGGTAACAGCACAGAAGACTTCCGAGCAGTGAGGGATACGGGTCGATTTCAGATACGGAAGTATAGGACATTTTGGGTGACGTATCTTTAAGAAAGGATATGAATTAATTATAATTTATTATTTAAAATTAAACAGAAGACAAAATATATAATGGTAAATATATATTCTATCTAAACGTTATACACATGTACAAGATATAACAACGGACCCCTTGGCAGGAACAACACCACTGAACGTAACTTCGCCAATCGTTGGCACTATCGCCTCCACATACGTAGTGCCAATAACTGGTATTTCTTCTCCCGATACAAAAACAGTTCCATATCCAGTAACATCCTCCGGTGGGATGATTGGCAAGTTCAGTATAGCTGTTGGTACGACTGGCACCGAGCCTGGCATTGACAGGGAAGCCGGGATAGCTATCGCTGGTATTTCTTCGCCTGGTACAAAAATGTCTTCTGTTATGATTGGCACGTCCAGTATAGGTGTTATGACTGGAGGTGGGACTGGCATTGGTATTGAATCAGTGGGGATAATGATCGGTGGATAGATTGGTGTAATTATAACAGGTCTGCTGCATGATATTGGTTTACTTGGTAAGGATATTGCGGGTAGGGTGCGTGGAGAGGATAGGGTAGTGATTGGCACGACTGGCAATGTGTCTGGCGTTTTGACTTGCGCTATTGCTGGGGCTGAAAATAGCATATATTAACAATTAGTACCTGTATGATGATTTTTTATTTTGGTGAATAAATAAAATATACTAGAATTACATGCGTTGATATAACTAGGCATAGTTTTCCTCACAAAAGAAGGAACTTGAAGAAAAGGAAATATATCAATCGGACTGGAGACATCTGCACTCGAACGAGGAAGAACACTGATAAATGACATTTTCAAAAAATTAATCTTGGCTAGAGCGATTTATCGCCCCCGAAACCAGGGGATTTAGTCATACTAACTTGCATGAAAATCATTGGATTATATATGTTTTTTTTTTCATTTTTATGTCATGACGGTTGGCAAACAAGTATATGGAACAGGAGGGACGGGATGACAAGTGAAAAAAAAGGAAGGGAACAGAGGGGGTGGGAGATTGGGCCCCCGGCACTCTTATTCATCGCACGAAACGCAACAGTACCTAATGATATGGTTAATTGACGACGATTTTCTGTGAGAGGATAGTACTACTATTCCTTGGTCGAGCCGGCCATTTTGTGCTGAGAGAAGCATGGCTCTACTACCGTAATAATGTACAATAATTGTTCGTTTAAAGATATTAAATATATTCGTTTTGACTACAGCTTTCAGATAAAAGTATGCCATACTCACGGACACTTGTAGCCATTATGGAAATGGTGCCAGATCCTCGCACCGGACCGCCGAAGTTCACTTTGCCAACAACTGGCACGTTGCCATCAACGGCAGTTGTGCCGATCGTAGGTACAGAATCTGATGAAATTCTAATAGTGCCGACTCCTTCTGATATGGAAGGAGCTGCTACAGAAACCTGAGCATAGAAAAATATAAATTTTATATAATGATATCTTCTTAAGGTAAATACCTTTACTATAGTGTAGTTTAATAGTAGTGTAGCCAAGTTCCTCTCATCATAAATGGATTGGCTCGACAGGTGTGGTACTACCCTACCACAGACAATCAGCGTAAAGTAACTAGTATCACAATTATCCATCCGTTCTGTTCTGTTCTTTTTTCCATTGTCATTGGTTCCCTCCTATCCCTTGAGTTGATTACTGAGATCTTGAGAAGAATTTAATCAATAACTATTAGAGTGAGTTATTGTGCCCACTCTAGGCCCTAAGTTAAGATTTGCCTTCCCCTGGGCCTAATTCTGGCTACGCCCTTGGATAGGGACTTGTTTAACTCTAAATGACTGACTGGGTTTGGTTTAAGTAAAATAATGTATACTTACTGGTGTACCCATGCAGTTGGAAATTGCATTACTATAAATTACCTGTAAAATAAATTATCTATTAAATGTTTTTCAAACCATTGAAAACAAAGCTACTGATTCTTTTAAATTACAAGCAGCATTAAAAGAATCTGATGAGACTTGAAGGTACTAGAACGTTGAGTAAGAATATACGAAATCAGCATGATTTCGACATAGTAGGTATATCTAAAGATTTTTACGATAAAGTGTGACATGATACTTTTGGCGTTTGACTTTTGAGAGAAGAATTTGATGCGAGGGAGGGAGATAAATTGAATACTATTGACTGTTCACTCGATTTATTTTAGTCTACACTACGAGTATATTATTTATTTAAGGACATAATTTTATACGTCTTCTAGGGATCCGAAGAGAGACCAGTTCATTATCTGCCCTACGTTTATGAAGATTTCCCTTGAGATTAGAATTTTTATTGATGTTACTGTGCCTAGACATTTTCTATTAATCTTATGTATTATTATAATATATATTTTGAACAGAGTCCTGCTTTTTTTGGACCATGTGCTGATTTGAATTAAATAGTTTTACAGGACTATTGGTATCCATACTGTTGCATTCCGGAGGCCCCAAATCCCACTATCATTTCAAGTGGTGTTGCTGTGAATTGAAACTTCATTGCCTATCCTCTCCATAGACAGAGAGACCCGTACCCACCTGCAGTCAGCGGTGGCAGTAGCATATTGGTTCTTAAATCTCCTTTGCCCTGTAATTTCACTAGCCTACAGTGCCCTTCAAACTGGAACACAGTATACTGCTTTGCAATAGAATAAATGACACTATGGTGGAACCTACCTAGCCGGCCTCTTGCAATAAAAGACCTACCGCCAGTAAAATATTAAAAAGAAAAAAACAATATTATACTTACTTGGCAAAATAAAATTTGACAAAATATTAAAAAAAAGAACGAAACATTTTAATAAAATAGAACTTATTTTTTATTATTTTTGTTATTGAAAGGAAAGAATAATAAATACATAACCCAGCATTTTTTTGACCTACATTTATATAAAATGTTTATCTAGAAACTACTAAAAATAAGTATTTATTGCTTACAATAAAGTTTGAATTCATTTCCGTTTGTTTGTTGTTAAGTAAAAATGTATAAATAATGGTTTTAAAAGAGGTTCATTTCGAATTATAATTATATAATATTAGCTCATGATAATAGTATTTTGTAATATAATTATTAGGTGACATTTTTATAAGTCTTTTAAGTAAGATGATTTTAAGTAATTTACCCTCATAGGACGTTGTTTCATGGGAAAATGATAAAGTCATGGGGACCCACTTATTTTTTTAATTGTGTATTCAGTGTCACCAAAACATAATCTGTCAAATAACAAACCAGCACGACATCTGCCAAGCACTGTACTAGGCTCGTGACTAGCGAAACCTGGAAGTCTAATTTAACTTCAAATAGGTTTCAAACAAGTAAACACACAACAAATATACTTAATTGTAGTAATATTTATTACCGTTTGTATATAAATTTTGTCTAATTACAGTTTAATATTTTTTTGGCATTATGACAACTATTTTTCACTTAATTTTAAGTATAAAATAAAACGAACATTATTAATATTATTTAAATTACAAGCATCGTCAAATGAATAAGTTTTATTACAGGTACGTGACTTTATATTATAAAAATATTATAATTTTGTAATGAAAAATATTTAGATGTATTTTCGATGCCAACCATCTCTTTCTCGCTCAGTGAATGTTGACATGTATGAGAGTGACAAAAATAGTTTAGAAGGCCATGCAGAATATTGCCAAATATCCAGAGAAGGAAAATGCCATATCGGTTCCGATTTTTCGTAAGACATTTTTTTAAAATATGACATTCCAAATGATTGATACATAATTTCAATACAATTCAATTGAACTATTACTAAATATCACTAATATCAAGTAGGATGGAGACGATACGGGTAATATTGATCAAAAAAGATTAATTATCTAATTCATGTGTCGAATTTTATACTGTATCGAAAAAATTAATTATGGTTGACGTTTCCTTGACAGATGAATTACTGCTGTACTTTATGTCACCATGTTACGGATTTTCATTTTTGATGAAGTAAAAAATATGCTCTTCATTTATACAACAAAAAATATAGTGAAAATTGCGTTGTATTATATAAAATACAAAATTAGATTTCCAACAACAAACTTACAAAACTACTACTTTACAAAAAAATACATTTGTTAAGTTGAAGATTATCTAAAAAAGATAAATTCAGTCTGGCATTAGATATAGAAATTTACTATACACCACAAAGGTAAACACGCGTACGGTCCGCCTGGGTAACTGTAGCAAAACGCTTACAATACCAGCAGCATTACAAGTGTATTGATTCGAGGGAAGGAGAAGAAAAATAAAAGGAAAGGTTAAAAAATGTTGGTGATTTTGATCTCCGTCACTCCCACTTGTCGAACGAAACGTAACAAACAAACAGTACGAATACCGTTCACTTCACTCCAATATACTATGGGGGTGGAACTTTCCTATTCCAGGCCATTCATGGCCCACACACATGGATGAAAACAGCTAGGCTTGACTATCGTTAAATGCTCTGAAAAGTCTAATTCTCTTACTCAAAAGCCTGTTGTTTTTTAACTTATTTGAAGTAGAAGATGGTTTGGCGAAAGCAATGTTTAACTTATATTGATGTTATCTTTATATTTATATCAATTTGTAAACGTTTATCTTTAGTAGGATACAATGGATCTTCGTAATCATCTGACATTTCATTATTAAATCCAATTTGAACAGGTCCTTTATTGTTAACATCATAAAATGGCATTTCCTTATATTTAGCATTTTCATCATAATCTGGTAATGTTTTTATAAAAACAGTTGGTCCTTTATTGGAAATATTATAAGTAACTTCTCTATCATTATAATTTTCTCCATCATTTAATATTGTATTATTAACTTTCTTAAATTCAATTGGTCCTTTATTGGAAACATTATAAAATCCTTCTGCTTTATTTTGGTAATATTCTCCATAATCTGCCATTGTATCATTAACTTTTACAAATTGGATCGGCATTTTATTGGAATTGTCGTAATATGTTACTTCTGTATATTTATAATTTTCTATATCATCTGCTTCTGTATCGTTAAGTTCTTCAAATTGAATTGGTCCTTTATTGGAAACATCATAAAATGCCACTTCTTCAGAATCATATTTATTAGAATCTCCCGAAGTTTTTGTTTGTGGTATTTTTTCTTTTTCATTGAATGTAGAAACTATATTTATTTTATCCTTTGCATCGTAATCTTCATCAGTGTTCTCTGTCACTTTGTATGTTTTATGTAGCATTATAGGTGATATTGAATCATATGGTTCTGGGTAATGTATTACCTGAAAATAACAAAATATTGCATATTTGAATTATTATTTTACTTAAGTAACAAGTATATCTCGGTAACAAATATGTAAGTAAATTAGAGTTCACACGACACGTACATAAAATCACAAAACTTTAGATATTATGAATTAAATGCATAACTTATAACTAACCAATATTTTAGATTTCATTTAAAGATAAATGTATATATCCAGCTCGGTTTTTTAAAAAGAATATTAGCAATAGTTTTTCAAGTCATTACTCCTACTCCTATTGCCCCTCCAAAGAAGATCGTAGTTTTCAAGTGTGATCGGTATATTTCCTTATCTAATGAGTTATTGCTTCGTCATTAGTACTATGGAGACGAGTTGACAATTTGGCAAAAAACTTGTAACACAACGAATTACAAGGTTATACGCAGAAAAGTTTTTTACAGGAGAAGTCTATCGAGCAAAATATGGGAACAATTCTCGGAGAACGCTATAATAAATTAGGCCTTAAAAATTACAATTACAAAATTAATTTTGATATTGAAAAGAATTTCTTGATAATGTGGAAAATTCAAAGAATTTTATAGTGACACAATAAGTGGCGGGCGTTTGTTATCAGAAAGTTTGTAAAGCATTTTACAAACACGTGTAGTTTCTTGTTTTTATCAGTATATTAAAAAAAGAATTATGTACTGTTTTTATATTAAGAAGGTGGCAAAAAGCCTATGGTCTACTTGATCGTAGGGTTATAGGTAGGGGTGGTAGGAGGTAAAAGTAAAATTAAGACGGGTTGGGAATTTAGGCCTCTGGTACTCCCATTCAAGTCACGAAATGCACATTGTTTTCACCATGATTAGTTGATTGCAGTGGAGGAACCAGTGAAACATTAACCTCTCACAAAATAACGACATACTCGTAAAGCTATGATAAGTAAAGTATCCGTATTGTTTTGTTTCGTTTAATGTGTAAAATCATTGGACCCAAAATCCTATTGGTTATAACCAAATAGTGTAAGTCTCAAAGCTTGTTACTCACATCAGGTGAAGGTATTAAGGGTACGTCGTACTCGTAAGCTGACAAGCACGGTGTCGCACATAGAAACACTGGTGGATTGGATGAACAGGTATGGTATACGGGTACTGAATAAGATTGACAGTTCAGCACCTTCTTGGATTTCCATTTTGATCCTGACTGCGTTATTAGTGGCTGAAAATTATTTTAAATAACTTTTTAACGATAAATGTAATGATTTTATAAACATTGGAGCCTGCAGAGTTTTGGCATATTCATTGCGTGTAGTAATTGGCTGAGGTCACTTCACAACGACGGAAAAAATTACGAAGGTGTATTTAACTATAATAGTATTATACAATACAATATTGTGAATGAAATGGAGTGTCATAGTCAAAGCTGACGAATCTTCGTTTTAGGATAGTAATATCTCATGTCAGGGGTACAGACACACACAAACATGAGAACTATCTTTTTTGTTGCAAGTTCGCTAGCATCTTCATCTTCTTCATCCTAGCATTATTCCCGGTATTTGTATATACCCAGGCTCTGCTTATTACTCTTATCTGGATTTGACAGGTTACTAGTTTTTACACGGAGCGATTGCCATCTGACTTCCGCAACCCTAAGGGAGAACCAATAACTCATTGGATAAGAGTAATTTACTTATCCAGAGTTAACGATTATTATCAGATGTTATTGATAATAACCGGGATCGACAGCTTAACGTGCTCTCCGAGGCACGGTGGGGAGACCCACACGGACAAACGCCCAGACCGAGACAGAAATTTTAACAAACATCTGCCCGAGCGGGAATCGGACCCGCAACCGTCGAGACTAAAGGCAGACTCGCTACCCACAACGCCACAACGATGTCAAGTGCAAGTTTTGTGCAAGTTCGCAAGCAATCTATGAGGCAATCTTTATGACCAGTAAGAAATTTATATCATTTTTTGTACTAAAGGATACTATGGCTAAACCTAAATACATGAAATTTATTTTGAGACTTGATGATGAAGTTAAAAGCGTGACTCGGCCTCGCTGAAGACGTAGTTTAGTGTTAGTAGAAGTATATTCATGGTCCTCTCAGCACAAATGGGCCGAATCGACCGTGGAAGTACTACCCTCCCACAGAAAATTAGCATAAAGTAACATTATCAGCAGTTACTGTTGCTGTTTCATGCGATATGTGAGAGCGCCGGAGGCCCAACCTCCCACCCCCTCTGTTCCATTCCTTTTTCCCCTTCTAATTCTTCTCTCCTGTTCCTTTGGTTGGCACATGTGATACTTTAAGTATCACAAGCGTTCATAGGTTATAGATATTTTAAGCAGAGTGCGTTAAGCTCTCGATTGCCATTAACTCATTTTAGGTAATTTACTTGATGTCTTACTTCGTCTTTAATGGGTTGTAGAAATAAGATCAATCGTTCTATTCTGTTCTCTGCTTTAGAACTGTTCTTCTTCCTAGCATTATTCAGGTATTATACTTAGGTTCTGCTTATTACTCTATTATCCAGATTTAAAAGGTTTTTAATTTTTACACATAGTGATTGTCACTCGACCTCCTCAACCATTGTATATGAGCAAATTCTCTATCAAGAGTTAACGATTATTGTCAGATGTTATGTGATAACAACCGGGACCGACAGCTTAACGTGCTCTCCGGGGAACTGTGCCCCTCTCTCACGAGTACAAACGCCCAGACCAAAACAGATATAATACATCTACAAAAATACAAGGAAAAGTTTAATCACCATACACTTTACAAACGAAACGCCATGATTACGCTATTCACCTTCGAGAATTGTTAAAAATAATACTTCTTCATTTGAAGGCCACATTGCATATAGTCCAATTAGGCTATTAATTAGTAGATAACAAGACTAATTAGTACATACCGTAGTGAAGACGAAACAAACTAAAATTAGTGTTCGTGACATTTCAGTAAAATTCACATTAAGTATAACCGTTTTGTCATAGTAACGAGATCCTTTATACGACCTATTATCATTTATTTAATGAATCATTTTCTTCCTTTGTTTATTGAACACGTCTGACCTATTTATTTTTAACCTTCAATAATCTTAATTATTTTTATGTCATGACGGTTGGCAAACAATCATACGGTCCGCCTTATGGTAAATCATCGCTACCTATAAACGCGCGCAATATTTGAATTATGTGCGTTGCGTTGGAACAGAGGGGTGGGAGATTGGACCTCTTGCTTTCTCAGTAATAGCACGAAACGAAACACCATTGTTATTTTACTCCTCCGAAGCCAACCCGTTTGTTCTTAATATAATATTTAACATTTTTCTTTTTTTCGTATCGTGGGGATAACCTCTGTCACAACAGAGATTATTCCACCAGTGCAATCAGTCACACTGGTGGTAGGTCTTTTGTTGCAAGAGGCCGGCTAGGTAGGTACCACCGCAGTGTCCAATATTCTGCCGCCAAATAGTAGTGTTTAGGCACTACTGTGTTCCGGTTTGAAGGGCATTGTACGCTAGTGAAATTGCTGGGCGAACGAGATTTAAAAACATTATATCTCGAGGTTGGCAACGCGTGAGTGGCACCTACTAATGGTGCTGCAAGCGCTCATAGGCTGCGGCATCCACTTACCATCAGGTGGGCCGTATGCTTGTTTGCCAACTTCTAACATAAAAAAAGTGAATAAGCCCCAATTTCGGGACGACCAATCAATTCACACATCAATTAAAAAATATCGAGGTACGATGAATATCGTTTTTTTTTTGAGAAGCGTGTGTTGAATGAATTTTTTTACTTATAAATGTACTTTGACCAAAAATGTCCCGCTTAAAAATGTTAATATACTTATACGATCAATCTATAGATGTTTAAGAAATAAAAAACTTATTGTTTTTCGATGTTTGATGAATATTGATCGTCTCTACGGTCAGAGTTGTTCATATATGATACGTATAGGGCTCTGACTTGACTTATCGTCTTTTATCGAATTCATCACAGCCATTGACTTCGATAAACTAAGAATCGGCACTTCTATACGAAAAAATGCTGTTGGGATAATCTCTGTCACTGCAGAGATTATTCCACCTGTGCAATCAGTCACACTGGTGGTAGGTCTTTTGTTGCAAGAGGCCGGCTAGCTAGGTACCACCGCAGTGTCCAATATTCTACCGCCGAATAGTAGTGCTTAGGCATTACTGTGTTCCGGTTTGAAGGGCACTGTAGGAAAGTGAAATTACAGGGCAGAGGAGATTTAAGAACTAATATCTCAAGGTTGGCAACGCGTGAGTTGCACCTACTACTGGTGCTGCAAACGCTCATAGGCTACGGCAACCATCAGGTGGGCCGTATGCTTGTTTGCCAACTTAAAACATTAAAAAAAATGTCCTAAAATTCGCTGGTGATCTTTGGTAAATTCAACAC
This sequence comes from Hestina assimilis, assembly GCA_023373885.1. NCBI lineage: Eukaryota > Metazoa > Arthropoda > Insecta > Lepidoptera > Nymphalidae > Hestina > Hestina assimilis. The sequence continues at coordinate 425,924 of CM041767.1, read as the reverse complement.
TAACGCAACGAAACGCAGTTAGTCTAACGCTAACTTCATTCCATTATGACTTATTTCGTTTTGTAGCATCGATGTTGAAATTAAACTTCAATATTATTTGAAGCCTCAATAGCTCAACGGTAGAACTATCTTAGTAATTATAATTGAATAGGCGCATTACAAAGGTAATCGCTATAAAAATTTTGATTATACCGTTATCTGAATGAATTATAATGTGGCTGTTTTTTTTTTTTTTTTCGGAGTGTCCATTGCTGTTGGCCCTAGTGGCCTTGACAGCGTCACCGGTGGGGCAATGTGGCTGTATCGGGCGTGTTATAATTATGTCGTCAGAGAAGCACTCTGTTAGCGCGATTCAACTACGTTCAACGCCATCTGGCGGGTTTTTATTTAAACATTAAGAATAAATCATAAGCAATAGAAAAATTAAAATAAAAGAAGGCAAAATACGCAAACATGCATGGAAACAAGCATACATGTATAAAATAATACGAAGCATCAATAGCTCAACGGTAGAAGGACCGACTTCGCTCCGTTAACGCAAGAGTCGCGGGTTCGACCCTGACGCCCTTGGGCTATTGTCGTACCCACTCCTAGCGCAAGTTTCAAGCTTATTTAAAGGGGCAATAGGAATATTAGTAATGCCATGGAAAAGCATAGCTAAAATTCTTTAAAAAAATACGAAGTAGCACCTGGGAGTTTTTGATTTTTGGATGGTTCTGTGGCATTACAATGGCACTAGATAGGGATTACACCATATCGACAAAAAATAATCACTTAAATCGGTCCAACCGTCTTTAAGTAAAAAAAACGACATTCAGACTGAACTGATAACTGTTTTCTTTTTAAAATCGGCTAAAAAATGTTATTTGTAAGTACTTTTCCACTTCACAAGTTTTTTTTTTTTTATGTTAGAAGTTGGCAAACAAGCATACGGCCCACCTGATGGTAAGTGGCTGCCGCAGCCTATGAGCGCTTGCAGCACCATTAGTAGGTGCCACTCGCGCGTTGCCAACCTCGAGATATAAGTTCTTAAATCTCGTTCGCCCCGTAATTTCACTAGCGTACAATGCCCTTCAAACTGGAACACAGTAGTGCCTAAGCACTACTATTTGGCAACAGAATATTGGACACTGCGGTGGTACCTACCTAGCCGGCCTCTTGCAACAAAAGACCTACCACCAGTGTGACTGATTGCACTGGTAGAATAATCTCTGTTGTGACAGAGGTTATCCCAACAGCGGGCGATGGGGTCGCCACATCCCGACGCCTCTAACTAGTTATGAACTTAATTAATTTATTACGGTATTAAAAGATACTTCTTCTTCATCCTAGCATTATTCCCGGTATTTGATGTACCCAGGGTCTGCTTATTACTCTTATCCGGATTTGACAGGTTACTAGTTTTTACACGGAGTGATTGCCATCTGACCTCCGCAACCCTAAGGGCGAAACAGTAACTTATTGGATAAGAGTAATTTACTTATCAAGAGTTAACGATTATTATCAGATGTTATTGATAATAACCGGGACCGACAGCTTATCGTGCTCTCCGAGGCACGGTGGGGAGACCCACACGGACAAACAAACAGACCGAGGCAGAAATTTTAACAAACATCTGCTCGAGCAGGAATCGAACCCGCAACCATCGAGACTAAAGGCAGACTCGCTACCCACAACGCCACAAAGGTGTGTATTAAAAGATAATTATTTTGGGTAATAAAAATAAATAATCAATAAATAAATAATTTAATTAATTAATAAATACATTAAGATTAAATCATATTATTTTGGTTGCTGTAAATATTAGTATTATACATTTGCTTGCCATTCCCAAGTTCTGCTACTGGCAAATTAGATAATAAATTAGCTGACGCCAGTGCCAATCGTGCCATTTCGGTCAAATGAGACTTCAAATTGCTTAAATCGTAATTACGACCAATGTTATTATTTTGATTTGGCATTCGAACGTATTGTTGATTGACTGGCAAGTTCATTGGCGGCAAACCATTTGCCATTCCGTTTGGCATTAAAAATCTATTGTTTGGCATTTGTGGTATCCTATTTCCATTTGCTGGCAAATTCGTATATGCATTGCCAATCAATGTATTTGTTGGTGTATTTCGTACTGTCTGATACCCGGTATTACTTGCTGGTAGCTGTCGTGATTGAATTATTGGTACATCAAAGCATCCGCATTTCGCTCCTATTGGCACCAACTGTCCGAATACTGGCTGTAAATAAAAAAAAGATTATTTTATTTTGAAGTTATTCCTCGAGGTCCTAATTTTGCATATAAATACCGCTATCAAACATCCGTGACCCTAATAATGAATCCATCACTGGGTGAAGACCAAATTACCTATCAAGAGTTAACGTTTGTTATTAAATGTTATTAACCATGACCGAAACCTTAATGTTCTCAAAGACATGAAATGAGACCCACAAGAACAACGCCCAGGCATAGATTTTTAAGTTTTTTTTTACTTCAAAGATTTAATTAAGTTTTTTGCTTCCGGAGTAAGATTATTATGGAATTTAAGCGAATATTCTATTCAACAGAAAAATAAATACAAAAGCAATTGACAAAACTTAGAATTTATACGATTATTATATAAAATACAGAAAAAAATACCGACTTCAAAATTAAAAAGTGAAAAATAAATATTTTCTACAATTTTCGGTATTTTGTTTCTAAAAATTATTTTATTTTATACTTTTTAGTTACGAAACATAGTACTTAATAATTATTGAAAATTTAAGAATTATATGGTTTTCTCATGGATGGTATTGAATTATTATTATTATTATTAAATAAAATATAGACGAATTGAGAACCTTCTTAGCCGAAATGAGACCCTAGTCTGTTTTAATGTGAATGTAAAAAAATACCTGAACGTTATTAGCCGACGCAACGTGTAAGAAAAGAAACAGCACAAGTAAATCGATCATTATAAATAATTAATAAAATATTATGAGATGTATATTTATACGAGAAAATATTATCAAATACGTTGACTATCTTTGTTGAAAATAAGATAAAACTTTGGAACAAGTTTATCGAATATCTAACAATCTGTCAGTAAATTAGATAATTGCTGCCTTTTGTACGTTGGGAAATGCATTTACGCACATCATTGCTGGGTAATGGTAGTGTGGGATTCAACGTTAGCTTTTAGTAGTGCCCGCTACATCCAACGAACTAGTGAAACTCCAAGCTCTCGCAATCCACTGACACAAATTAAAATACACAAAAAAAATATATATATTTCTTTTTTTTTTAACTTTAATGTACACCAAAAAAAAACATAGGATAATAATAATACACATGAACAAATTTAAATTTGCTCACAAGGCGGTGTGATCGCTTAGAAGCGATCACTTCCAGATAACCTTAGGGATACGAGATCCGCATGAAATAGTGCATGGTGTACTCGTAGATATAAAATAATCATTTTTAATTTTTTTTCTCTATGATGATTTTTAAAGAGGTTGTCTTCCTTTTTCATCTGGTCTAAGCCCAAAACGCCTAAAACTACGGTGTCAGAGAGCTGAGTATCTCTCTAGATAATCAGAACGGCAGCGTAGTGACCAAAACTCAAACTCAAAATATTCTTTATTCAAATAGGCTTTTAAGCACTTTTGAATCGTCAAATATACAGTATGTTATGTGCATCTAAGTGAAGCTACCACCGATTCGGAAGGTAGATTTTGCAGAGAAGAAATGGCAAGAATCTCTACAGTTACTCTTTTCAAATATAATCACATTACATTTGACAAATGTACAATTAAGTTATATATCCCGCAGGAAATTTAATGTACATTAATTCCATGCCACATTATTTGCAATATATTCATTAACGGAATAATAAGCTTTATTTAGCAAACACCGTTTAATATAAGATTTAAATTTCAAAAGTGTCAGATTCAAAATTGTCTGTGAAAATAACTGAAGTAAACTAATCGAGCAGTACCGGCATTCCTAACCGCGTAAGCAGCAGAGCTGAGTCTTCCTGCAAGGGATGTTAAATGAGAGTTTTTTTTTTTTTTTATGTTACAAGGTGGCAAACAAGCATACGGCCCACCTGATGATAAGTGGCTGCCGCAGCCTATGAGCGCTTGCAGCACCATTACTAGGTACCACTCACGCGTTGCCAACCTCGAGATATTAGTTCTTAAATCTTCTCTGCCCAGTAATTTCACTAGCGTACAATGCCCTTCAAACCGGAACACAGTAATGCCTAAGCACTACTATTTGGCGGCAGAATATTGGACACTGCGGTGGTACCTACCTAGCCGGCCTCTTGCAACAAAAGACCTACCACCAGTGTAAAGAGTTCCACTAAAGTTTTGAATCCAGTGTTATTCCTAAAAATACTGTATTATCAATTATATCAAGATTTGTATTATTCATACTTAAAATAAAATCTTGTTTCTTAACATTGAAAATTCTACACATTTCGTTTTCCCCGCATTCAAATCTAGGTTATTTACATTTAAAGAATTGTTTACATCGTCATAATTATGCTTATTTCTGTCATCCTTAAATATTAGGGAAGTATCATCAGCAAACAATACGATATCATATTTTTTTTTTATGTAAGAGGGGGCAAACGGTCTTTTGTCTTTCTATGCAAACATATACTGTTTACATAGAAAGACAAATCATTAATCTAAATCAAAAACAGAAAAGTACCTAGAATTGAACCTTGTAGATCGCCCATTTTTAGTACAGATCCAGAAGACTTTATTCCATTAATTGATATCCGTTGTAATCTATTAAACAAGTTTGAGGCAATGATTTTAAGAGCTTTATCTGTGACGCCGTAATGGTTCAATTTATTTAAAAGTGTCTAGTGTACAACACAGTCAAAAGCTTTAGATAAGTCACAAAATACACCAATCGCATTCTGTGACTTCTCCCAAGCGTCATAGACATGTTTTATGAGCGTTACTCCAGCTAATGTAGAGCGTCCTCTGCTAAAGCCATGTTGTTGGTTGTGAAGAAGGCTATTGACCTATGTGACAAAATCATTCGGGGCACGGTCTGACGTTAAACGCCCTACGTCCAATCGTCATGTCAGTCGCGAGGAGGCAAACGGCTTTGCACCCTAAGTGCTGGTGAGCCTACCTTAAACAAGTCAAAACCAGTGTTCAAGTCTGGGTGGTACTTGTGTTTTTGCGTTTCCAGTACCATTTTAATGGAGGCCGTTCAGTGTGTAGCGCTTAAAAATACTACGCAATGACATCGTGAGTTGTGATCTGGCATCGAGATATACCCTGAAATATTTTTTCAACACTTATTTACACGCATGGACAGCTACCCTTTTACCGGCGTCGGGACGTGGCGACGCCATCTCTCGCTGTTAGAATAATCTCTGTCACAGCAGAGATTATTTCAATCAGTCCCACTGGTGGTAGGTCTTTTCTTGCAAGAGGTCTGCTAGGTAGGCAGTGTCATATATTCTACCGCCAAATAGTAGTGCTAAGGCATAACTGTGTTCCGGTTTTGAGTGAACTGTAGGCTAGTGAAACTACTGGGCAAAGGAGATTCAAGAACCAAGATTTTGCTGAAAATGCTGAGAAATAATTTAAGTTCGGTTTATGTGGCCTTTATGGTATAAAAAAGTAGCAAAGAGTATACATATTTGGTTAATATATTTAAGATTATAAACCATAAAAGTCTTTACTTTACTTTTTTATGGTAAAAAATACAATGTTGTTACTTCTTCTTCAGAGGGATGCTCAACTCTATCTCTGTCTCTGTCTCTTTATCATATATCTTATCGAAATATACAAATTTCATTTCGAATTTTATTGGGAGTTGAATAAAAAACGTAAGGCACTTCTTTCCTGACGGGGTTCTCCGACCTCACAATTTTTTAGAAATATTTTTAATTGATCCCCTATCCTTTCATAGACGAGCAAGAAAACAGGAATTTTTTTAATATAACTAAGTCTTTGTAAAAACTTGCTATGCTATATTTTCCGGCGTCGGGATGTGACGACCCCATCGCCCGCTGTTGGGATAACCTCTGTCACAGCAGAGATTATTCCACCAGTGCAATCAGTCACACTGGTGGTAGGTCTTTTGTTGCAAGAGGCCGGCTAGGTAGGTACCACCGCAGTGTCAAATATTCTGCCGCCAAATAGTAGTGCTTAGGCACTACTGTGTTCCGGTTTGAAGGGCACTGTACGCTAGTGAAATTACTGGGCAGACGAGATTTAAGAACTAATATCTCGAGGTTGGCAACGCGTGAGTGGCACCTACTAATGGTGCTGCAAGCGCTCATAGGCTACGGCAACCACTTACCATCAGGTGGGCCGTATGCTTGTTTGCCAACTTCTAACATAAAAAAATGCATAAAGGTATATTAAATAAACTTAAAACGTTTAGTTTTTAAATTTTGTATTAAAAAGTACTTAAGTTAACAATAAATTAATTTAAATAAATTAACAATAAACCTATATATAAAATTATAATCGCCATTTTGAATAATCAGCCATATTGTTTTGGAATGCTATCCATTGTGGCATCGTAGATTCTTTATTAACAGTGTTCGCCACCGACATTAGGCTTTTTATAGCTGAATTCCTAAAAACGTCAGCCAAATATTGTCTTTTAGTAATTTTAGACGTTTTTCTCGATGGTGTCTTGTATGCATATCTATTCGGGCGCGGTATTTGTGTCTGCGATGGTAAAAGACTCAAAGTTGAAATTGTTGGTGTCTTGTAGGTCTGACTGCGTTGTATTTTAATAGTCTGTGGTATTAAAGACTCCTGTCTGTATTGAGCTGTTGTACTCTGAAAAAAAGAAAATAGTTATTATTAAAAAATAATTAACGAGTCAGCAAAAAGCGTAACCTTGCATTGTTTCGTGGGGTGAGATTGGATGGAAAAGAATAAGGTGACAAAGGGTGGGATAGCATGGGTTACGATATGATCGTCATGGTTGTTTGCGCAAGCAACCCAATGACGTGTCACTATGGCGATGAGGGTTCCGCAGAGTGTTAGTGGGTATTGCTGCTTGACAATCAGGCGGCCGAGTCCCACACTACCACTGCCTAGTGTACTTGACGAATACACTACGTGCAGTGGTGTGCGTTAATGCATTTTTTAAGCATAGGATATTAAAAGGATACAATATGATTGATGGTAAACATTATAGAGAAATGAAATGAAGGAACCTAACACTCGTCTCCCAACACTTTAAATCCTTCCAAAGCTATCATAGTGAAGTAAAATAAATAAAATGAAATCCATGTTTTAAAATACGTACATGAGTAAGATATACTAAAGTCAGGATCAAAACTGTTCTCAGCATTTTTGTATTTCTCAAACGATCTCTTTTAAAATTATAATTAAAACTAATTATACATTCAGTTTATGTACTAAATTATTATCAAGAAATTATCTACTAGGATCTTTCTCTTATCTATTGCTTAACCTTTTTTTCTTAAGCGTGATAATAATTGAAATCTGCGTGTTTCAATTTATCACCATTTATTATTTCATTTTGATTTTGTAATATTATTCCTGGCATGAGTTAGCAAGCAAGCGTACGACTCGTCTGATGGTAAGCGGTTGTTGTAACCTATTAGCGCTTGTAACACCATACTTTTTTAGGTGTCCCTCACGGTTTGGTAACCTCGAGATGTTGGTTTTTATAGCCTTGCATACATTTTTAGGTTTCACTCATGCGTTGGTAACTCGAGAGGTTCTTAGATCTTCTTTGTCCAGTAATTTCACTAGCTACTGTGTCCTTCCAACTGAAACAATACTGCTTTACGGTAGAATAACTGATATTGAGGTGGTGAAATTACTTGGCAAAGGAGATCTAAGAATCATATTTCGAGGTTGGCAACTTGTGTGAGTGACACCTACAAATGTATGGTGTTTCAAGCGCTCATACCACAACCGCTAATCATCAGGGGGGGAGTATGCTTGCTTGCCAACTTAATCACATAAAAAAGACGTCAGATATTAAGTCAGATATCTCAGAATACAATATAATATAATTCAATCTTTTTAATTTTGTCAGAGGTACAGAAAAGTACAAAAGGTACCTTTCACTCAGAATAAAAATACTGTTATTGCGGGCAAGAACTATAAGCATGCGTCAGGACGTGACGACCCCATCGCCCTCTGTTGGGATTATCTCTGTCACATCAAAGATTATTCCACCAGTGCAATCAATCACACTGATGGTAGGTTTTTTGTTGCAAGAGGCCGACTAGGTAGGTACCATGAGCAGTGTCAAATATTCTTCCGTAAAGCAATAGTGTCTTTGGCATTGTTTTGGTTAGGTTAGGTTGGTTTGGAAGGGCACCGTAGGCTAGTGAAATCACTGGGCCAAGGACATTTAAGAACAAATATCTCGAGATTGGCAACGCGTGAGTGGCGCCAAGTGATGGTGTCGCAAGTGTTCATACGTTGTGGCAACCGCTTACCATCACTTGGGCCACTTGGCAACTTAGTAACATAATAACAAAAAAAATAAAACAACCATTTAACTTTTATTTTTTATAATAAATATAATAAAACTACAGCAACATTATAATTTTATAACTAAAATATATTAAATAAAAGGGGGTGGCACGGGCGCTCGTTTTAGAAAATGCCTCTTAAACTCGACGGTTTGTAAACGAGAATTAACAGCACTTGTTTCTTGATAAGCGTTTAAAATAGGGTCTAAACAGCCTAAGGGAGATGTCAAAATATCATTAAAGCAATAATCCGGGCAGCTTGGCAATTCGGTGATAAATGGCAGCACTGGCAGCCTCTTTGCTGGCAGTGCGGCTTCCGTTATTGCTGCTTCATATCTTATTGGCACTGGAGCGTTTTTGATACAGGCTTCTGGAACGATGAGGGCTTTTGCGTTCTGGCATTGAGGTATTCCAGGTCGTATGGCTGTTACAGCTATACCCTGGGACTTGACCTAAGATAAACAATTTATCGGTTAAAATACAGCAACAATTTGTACCAGGATGCTGGAAATACTCAGTAATTTATTGCTAGTTTTTAAGATTCTAATTTGTTCCTTTATATTAAAATATGAAGAGAAGTATGTGCCTCTTTTATTAATATTCTTTTATCTATTAATAAATAGCTTTTATAATTGTTTGACATTTTAACTAGCTTCTGCCAGCGGCTTAGCCCGCGTGTATAATGTTTTAACACAAACTCTGAACCTTGTTACAAACTTTGAATGTCATATTTATTTATATTGAATCTAGTGAAATTACTGGGCGAACGAGATTTAAGAACTAATATCTCGAGGTTGGCAACGCGTGAGTGGCACCTACTAATGGTGCTGCAAGCGCTCATAGGCTGCGGCACCCACTTACCATCAGGTGGGCCGTATGCTTGTTTGCCAACTTCTAACATAAAAAAATTTAAAAAAAGAATCAACAGCCTCAAATAAGTTTCAAGCTTCTATCTTTAAAACAAATATGTTGTTACAATCATTTCTTGCATTAAAAAGCCTATCCTTTCTCAGGCTCTAGACTATCTGTGCACCAAATTTGATTTAAATCGGTAGTTTTGGCGTGAAAGCGCGACAGACAGACAGAGTTATTCGCATTTATAATATGAGTAAGAATAAATAAAAATCTATTTTTGATCATATTTCGTGCGCGGAGGAGTGTAATCGTCGGCATGGTTACCTATTGCATGCTTTCATAAGGTTAAACATATTTGATTCAATTCGATATTAACAAAAGTACTTCTTCTTCTTATCGAGTGGTTAGTGTCTAACCTGACACTAGTCAGAGTTGTTCAAGTCTCTCGTATAGGCTCGATTTGACTTTTCGACTATTATCAAATTGATAACAGCCAGGACCGACTTTTTACGTACCTTCCGAAGCACGGAGACGATCGGTTGAAATATCACTATGTGGTTTTTTTTTTTTTTTTTTTTTATGTTAGAAGTTGGCAAACAAGCATACGGCCCACCTGATGGTAAGTGGCTGCCGCAGCCTATGAGCGCTTGCAGCACCATTAGTAGGTGCCACTCACGCGTTGCCAACCTCGAGATATTAGTTCTTAAATCTCGTTCGCCCAGTAATTTCACTAGCGTACAATGCCCTTCAAACCGGAACACAGTAGTGCCTAAACACTACTATTTGGCGGTAGAATATTGGACACTGCGGTGGTACCTACCTAGCCGGCCTCTTGCAACAAAAGACCTACCACCAGTGTGACTGATTGCACTGGTGGAATAATCTCTGTTGTGACAGAGGTTATCCCAACAGTACCCATCTATTGACTGACCATGCCTAAGGTGCCCCTTTTTGACGGCTGAGTCTCTGTGGTCGGCCCCCGTTCGGTGATGCTGTCAAGGCCAGTAGGGCCAACAGCATCAAGAAAAATGCCTAAGGTTGACTACCCCACCGAACGTTTAACCGACCAGTGAGCGCATCAGGCGATGAGCGTCTCATAAGTCACAAAAGTACTAACAGGCTACTAGTATAGATAAGTTCGCTGGAAAAAATCAAAAAACTTAAGAACTTACGGTAAAGGCAGAAGCAGCGATAATCAGTACACAAGCTAACATCTCTTATAATTTCGTAGATGACACATATTCAATGATGGCAAAGCCTTTATGTACTTGATTTTGTATCTATTGCAAGTTATTCCATATATTTACATAATAAATTGTGTCCCCACAAATTACTTAATAATTTCATTATTTTTATCAGTTTGGAAATACAGTTAAAGCGATGAAATATTATGTTTCTTTTGTTGACTAATTAAAATGTATTTAAGTAAGTTATTATAGTTATTTGTTAAAGAAATATAAACACTTAATAATATTACACATGTAAAGCCATTGAGTCACGTAATACATGTTAATATTTATGCTTTTAGGGTAGATCTTGCTAAAATAGTTCTCATTATGAAGTTTTAGAGGAAGAACTTTTGAAAACCTGAATAAAATTGGTCTCATAATGTAGCTTTTTGCTAGTATTTTGTTTTAAAAGGAACCTTAAAATCATGTATACAGTTTTGTCACTTTCACTACAATTTTAAGCCTTAATTTTAAATGACGACTTCATTATAACATTATAACAAACTATCTTCAATTATACGCCTAATTTATTTAAACTAAAACTGACCTTCTAACAAATAATATATTTAATAATAGCTGCATATGTACTATGAAATAATGCTTTAAAATGCAGGCGTAATCATAATAATTATCTTGTTTAAATTAACATATGTCTCATGTATATTTTCTACGTAATCATTATTTATACAATCACGAAAATAATAGAACAGCTATACATTATTTAAATACGTTAAATTTTATTTGTTATAACTTTTTATAAGATCACGAATCTAAAACTAGGTACTTGGTGCTCGGTAGGGTTGTGTAACGGAATTGTTTTCAAAACCGAAAGTCTTTAATAGTAATTATTGATTTTAGAATCTCTGATTGTTTTCTGATATCGTTTCACGCAAAACTAAACGAGTTTTAGTTCAGCTTTCGCTATAACGCAGCTGAAGACAATCATACCCATTAGACCTCGTTAAAAACTGAGAAATACACAAATAAAAGGCATTTTTGAACGTTTTAACTAATAACTATTGAAGTAAATAGTCATTTTGCCCCCTCCTAGACTGTAAATTAAGATTTTGCTCTCCCCTAGACTATTTATTTGAGAGAGAAGTTGGTATTAAAAGGCCAGTAAAACAATAAAATATAAATAAAATTTATTACATAATCATAATTTTACAAAAAAATAAATAATAACATACTATTTCCTTACAATGTCGGCGGTGGTATGGGAATTTTACGTAAGAAATGTGATCTGGTTTGACTTGGTATGACTGGTGGTAGGAGATTGGACGTTGGTGGTGCCCAGGCAGATACAGGCGAAGCTGATGGTAAAAATGGACTGACTAATGGTGCTGGTGATGCACAAGAGCAAGGGCAGCTTAGCTTCTCTTGAGCTGCTGAAGCTACAGGATAAGGAATGGTAACTATTTCAGACTGAACTGGTGGGTAGACTATTGATGCTGGCATATTGGGGACTATTGGAACACCTGTAACAGATGCTGGCATATTAGGGGCAATTGGAACCCCGGCCATAGGTTTTGGGACAAACTCTGGAATCCTCAGATAAGCTAGTTCCATTTGGTATGGGATTTTCGGTTCGATAGCTCGCATGTTTGGCATGACTATTTCTCTTGACACCATTGCTTTGTTTGGCATCACTGGAACAATTTCTTCGTACATTCTCCGGGTTGGCATACCCATTTGCAATGGAGTTTCATAACCTTGCGGTGCCAATATATTCTGTAATGCCGCCATTACTGCATTTCGATTTCCCATACGTCTTTGGCATCTCGTGAAGGCGGTTTGCGCAAAAACTATAGTCAATACTAGAGATATATGGAGAAGTTTCATTTTTATCCTAAAACAAAAACACCATTTATATTATGCAAAACAAATTTACAATAATTTATAATAATAGAATACGAACCTTAAAAGATCTTAATAAAATCAATGCTCCTTCCAACACAAACATTCTCTTTTATAAATTATAATAATGCAATAGTGCGTTTTATAATTATAAAATCTTATTTAAGATAAAAGATAATAATTTTATCTCCGATGTCAAAACTTATTCGATTTTGTAATATAACAGATTCTTTTTCCTGTATCTTGCGTAACTTCATAAATCGCTGTATTGGCTTGTTCAACCTTGACACCAAAATGCATAAATCAATGTCACCAAAACGCAAAAGTAAGGCTTGAATTAAATAAATATATAACTCGTTACAGTACTAAACAGCCGTAAAAAATGTGCTGAAACATTGGTATGCACGTTTTATGCGTGACGCGTAGTACTCTTATATTACGAAACATTTATAAAATAAAACATACATGATTAATGAATGTTCAGAAAAAACATAAAATAAAATATATTCTTCTGTGGTCTTGCATTATCCGGCTACGCGGGGTCGGCTTTCCACATGGGCATTTTCTGTGAGAGGGTAGTACTTCCCCGGTCGATCTGGCTCTTTTCTGCTGAGAGAATCATGGCTCTAATGCCGTAAAAATTGTCATGCGTAGCCATTTGCCTCATTCTTGTGCATTCTTCATTGGGCCCATGGCTTTCACGTCCTTTTAGACATTTGTCATCTGCGTGGTTAGTGGTGGGGTCGTTGTGGCGTTGTGGGTAGCGAGCCTGGCTTTAGTCCCCACCATGCCTCGGAGAGCACGTTAAGCTGTCGGTCCCGGTTGTCATCATATAACATCTGATAATAATCGTTAACTCTTGATAAGTAAATTGCTCTTATCCAATGAGTTACTGTTTCGCCCTTAGTTGCGGAGGTCAGGTGGCAATCGCTCCTTGTAAAAACTAGTAACCTGTCAAATCCGGATAAGAATAATAAGCAAATCCTGGGTAAATAAAATACCGGGAATAATGTTAGAAAGAAAAAGTGGTTAGTGGTGGGGTAACAAAACAAATATAATAAAGAAAACTGTTTTTATTAAGTATTTATTCATTTACAAAAACGGAGGCGGTATAGTTATCTGTCTCAAATACTTCGGACATCCTGCTACAGGTGGGATACATTCAGATAAACAACCACAGGATCTCTGGTACCCACAAGTTTCATAAGGGAATGGGTAGTCTAAAATTGGGATACCGCAAGTCTCTATACCGTAGGTACCGTAATCTAGTACTCTTGAACATGGTGCACAGAGGTTTGGAGAATACGCGTACTCAACTGGATATGGAGATGGAGAAAGGCATGGTTCTACTGCATATCCAAGTCCCAATGGTGCAATGACAGCTGCGTTTGCCTGAAATAGATTTCCAAGTTATTTCAAGGTTTTGAGAAAATTCCGGCTCAACGGTTTCCATTACTTTAGCAATATACGGAGATTCTTCTTCTTATCGGTCAGTGGCCAACCTAGTGTCAGAGTTGTTCAGGTCGCCCGTAGGCCTCTGACTTGACTTATCGACTGTCAAATTGCTTTAGGCGCGTTTAGTTACTAGATCGTATAGTGGTATTTCAACCGAGCGTCTCCGTGCTTCGGAGGGCACATAAAAAGTCGGTCCCGGCTGTTGACAATTTGATAATAGTCGGAAAGTCAAGTCGAGCCAATACGAGAGACTTGAACAACTCTGACACTAGGTTGGCCACTCGATAAGAAGAACTTCCCTGATCGAGCCGACTCATTTGTGCTGGAAGGAGAATGGCTCTACTTTATCTATATATATAGTAAGTCTATAATTATATTCCCCGGCGTAGGGATGTGACAACCCCATCGCCCGCTGTTCGGATAATCTCTGTCACAGCAGAGATTATTCCACCAATGCAATTAGTCAAACTGGTGGTAGGTCTTTTGTTGCAAGAGGCCGGCTAGGTAGGTACCACCGCAGTGTCAAATATTCTACCGCCAAATAGTGTGTGCTTAGGCATTACTGTGTTCCGGTTTTAAGGGCACTGTACGCTAGTGAAATTACTGGGCAGAGGAGATTTAAGAACCAATATCTCAAGGTTGGCAAAACGTGAGTGGCACCTACTTACGGTGCTGCAAGCGCTCATAGGCTACGGCAACCACTTACTATCACGTGGGCAGTATACTTGTTTGCCAACTTATAACATAAAAAATACCACTTTTATCAGTTAATGACGATTTATCAATAACCCTAGCGAATCACTGAAGAGTCGTTTGTTAAAATAAATAAATAAATAAATAAATAAACGCTACACACTCAACGGCCCCCATTAGGATAATTATATCCTGTGTCGGGGTCCGGATACATTCACAGTGACAAGGACAAACACAACCAGACCGGAAAACGTGCCTGTACGATTAATACAAACATCTGCTCCGAGCGGGAATCGAACCCGCAACCGTCGAGGCTTAAGGCAGACTCGCTACCCACAACGCCACAACGGTGTCAATAAAATATTAATACTTACACACACAGCAATAAATAGTACGAGAAACGTTTCTTGCATAGTGACACACTTTCTAGACCTATTTTTCATGATTACTTTATATATATGTTAAACTATTTTGTAATGTATTTACAAAATTATATTTTCCTACTAAAATCACGATCCGTTTCGTGAATTCGTGCTATTTTCGTTATTTAAACATAATTGTAGCAATATAAAATATTGGATTCATGTTTCTTTGTACATATTCGGGGAAAGACTGGGAACTGTGTACAAGTCTTGAATTTTTATTAGGCTCAGCTGATTTAAATAATCACTACAGGAGTTTACACTTTTCTAGGCTAGCTAGGCAGGCTACATCAATTAAATGTTACCTTAACTTTTTTGATGAAGATATTACTGCACGCTGAACGCGTCCATTAACTGCGACAAGTGATTTCGGCCATTTCACCACCCGCTCGCTGAGGGGTTGTCGACTCTTTCCGTCGAATCAACGACATACTCAGTGGCGGATTTACCAAAAGACTGAGTAGGCTGAGCCTAGGGCGGCAGATTTTAAGGGCATCAAATTTTGGAGACCGAATTTTTTGCTACGTCATAGAAATCATAGAGATTTTCTGATGTTTCACAAGTAGAAATCTGCAATAAATTCGCCGATGACTTTCAATTGGACGCAAAGAAGCAATACCATGTCAACCCACAAAATTGAAAAAACTGAGTTATATATGCAGAAGTGTTGGTAAATGGGTGAAGAACATTTTTCTTTAATATTTGTAGGGTTTTAAGCTTTAAAACTTCTAAAAAGCCATTTTTTAATCATACAATTTACGTATTATGTTAAAGGTTTTGGGTTATATTATATACGAAATATGCAGTGTGTATACTTATTTTTTTGTGAAAATAAGTAGAATAACTTACATAAATCTGAAATTGCCAAAAACTTGACCAATATATATAAAAAATCATATAAAGCAAGTTGTTCAAAATTTTGAAACGCGTTTTTCTCGAAATGACATTCGTGTGGGTTGACATGGTATTGCTTATTTGCGTCCATTACTCTCACTTGTCATTGTACATCCGATGTCATCCGAGTAGCAAACTTCCATATTATAGAATAAAACAGCTAGTTTGCTCCCTATCAGAAACCGGCTCCAGCACCCTCTGCCCACAGTTTGTATAAGTGAAAACAGTGAAATCGTAGAAAATTTATTGCCCTCTTCTCATTATCAACCCATTCATGCCAGTCCTACTATTGCTTGGAGGTTGGAAACAGTTGGATTGTAAAAATAATCTAGGACATGACAATTGTAGAGGTAAGGACGGCACCTTACAGTCTATACCTGCCTTGAAAATTTATAGATCCGCCACTGGACATACCTACCTATACAAATCGACATATATACATCTAGAAAGAAAAAAATAGTTTTGATTACGAAGTTTATATAATAATTGTTAAAAAAATCACGCCCTGTGTCGTCACTCATAGTTTTACTGGCCCCCCACTAGATGGCGCGCATCAAATCAGTCCTTCGTTTTTTTTTTGGATGAAGTATTAGTATGTGTTCTGTGCGTTTGCTGTTTGGAGAGATGCCAAGACATTTAACTTGACCTCTCCAACAAATTTTAAAGAGTTTTTATTATGTAAATACGTTAAGATCTACATGAATACGTTGATTATTATTTTTAAAAGGATGCTCCTTTCATGGATGCCCCTAAATACCACAATATTTGCATCTACCTTGTGTTCAACTCAGCGCTACGACCATCGCGTCTATAATTTAGAATAACATATTTGTAATCATTATTTTGATTGTTATTAATTTGGTTTCAATGTTGTTTAATTTCGTAAAATGATTTGTATAACTACCTACATTAAAATTATTTGACTTTGTTATAAATAGTGATGCATTTTAAAATAAACGGTCATTATTATTGTGAAGTTTGAACCGGGCGGTTACTCTGTCCGTCTAATAAATATTGTCAAATCGAGTGTCGTTCGCTTCTTTCGCTGTCCTGACCCACCTACTGTTTTACTTGCAACGATGCGCATTTTGGCATAAGCTTTAACACTATAATATAGATAACTTACAATATTAATGTTGGTTGGACATTAAGAGATAAATTATAGAAATAAAAAAACGGTTATTTTTAATATGGCAGCTTTAATTTCTTAGTTATTGAGGTAATACATTTAATTACCTAATAATACATTTATTACCTTAGATTTTTAATTATTCATGTAATTTCCAAACCAAAACTATGTCTACATAAACAATTGGGTATATTTAATCCATCCGTAAAATTACTTACAATTCTATAATCAAATATATAGTAGTTAAAAAAACTAATAAAACGATTTTACAGAAAATCCAACTGAAAATGCAAAATAAATAAAAAAAAAGTTTTTTTATTGTAAAGCCAATTTGAAGCTTATTTGAAGGGACAAAAGGGATATTTGTAATGATTGGACAAAAGCATTGCTAATATTCTTTAAAAAAATATATCGTGTGGTTCGAGCGATCATTTCGAAATATAAAAACAAAGAGATTTTAAAAACTTTTGGCGCTTTCGCTTCAAATCCAACAACATTATAAAGAAACGCCATCTTAAGCAATTAAAGTTCTTTGACTTTATAGACAATTTTTTAATACTAATGATGTCAAAAAGGTGTCTGATGGAGACGTAATCCGTCCATCCATTGTCTAAGGTTGCAGTAACACGTGTTGCCAACAAGATGGGCGATAGGAGAGGAGAGAAAAAAGGAAGGGGATAGAGGAATGGGAGTTTAGGTCTTCAGCCTATCCTTCCTTCTTCTCTATATTCTTCAAATACAGATAAACATGGGCGTAGTTAGGATCTGGCCTAGGAGGGCAAAATCTTAATTTAGGTCCTACAGAGAACAAAATGACCTTACCAATTAATTGGTTAAACAGTGCAAAATGTATTATATTCGTCCATTCTTTTGTATTTTACAAATTCCAGGGTGGGCCAGCTGACTCCCCCTCTTGCTTCTACCTCGCTACGCCCATGCAGATAAAAGTATATTGTATATATTTCTATGAACACCAATTTATAAATAGATACGGCTGAGCGAACTGATTTCCTTCAGCAACAGCAAATACTACAGCGCCCTCTATAACTACGATGTACATTAGGAAAGAACTTAATTACTCGCTAACTTCATTCAGATATGTTGTGCAAATCATAACCGAATGAAGTAAGCGTGTGGTGATGTTAAATTTAGGAAATGGCACCAAAGAGTCTGTGACATTTTGTCTGTATGATCAACGGGTTTACCATTAACTTTTAGTTAACACTTATATTTCATTTTGTAAATAGATTTAGATTTTATATATGTCGGAGGATGTGCTTAGTTGATTGCCAGTTGGATGTTAAACGAGCTTCTCTATAATAATTTTACTGATATTTGTTTATTTTAAATCATAAATTAATTTAATGTGATTTGTCATCACCTTTTGATATTGTAAAGTTTTTATTAAGTTGTTGTAATACTGGCCATATCAACTAGAGGGAAACCTATAGAGGTGGATCACTCTTAGATTGTTGGGCAGTGTAATCAGATTGGTGCTGCGAACCCACTGCTCGAATAGATCTGATACTATTGTTTGTTAAAAGGATTAAATGCGCAAGAAATTATTATTATTATTTATTTATTATTTATTTATTTAACTAAGTACAATATTTTAATTAAAGTGGAAATATTATAACAAAGCATTAAAAACCACAAAGGTTTGTCCTAAATGCTTATTATTAACTAATATCTTTCATTATTATGTAATAAATTAATCATAATTTCTAACTACGTAAGTAAATGAAAATTAAATATATAAATGATGTTTGCTAGTTGTGTGATAAAGTGTTCAGAAAATGTTTTTTAGGTTCTTTTTCATATTTTGTATTGTAAGGTTTACTGCCAAAGAAAGGGGTAGTTGGTTTATTAACCATGGAATTATGTATTCTGTTGTTCTTTTACCATATTTATTGTTGTATGTTTCAATCTGTAACTGGTTCGCTGTTATCGCCCGTGTGTGTGTAGGATGTTCAACTTTTTTACGTGGAATATTGTTAAAGTATTCTTCTTTTAGAATATTATACAGTTTGTTTTGTGCTCGCATTTTATCCACTTGATGATCACAAGACTTGTAAACACTAATGACGATGTCGATGAGAACCACCATTGTCCGACATATATATGTCATGATGCGAAATAACGATGTAATTTAGTTTTTAACATATTTTTTGTCGTCATTTGCATCGCATTATGAGTTAATGGTAAACCCCCAGCCGGTCCATAGCATATAGTCTATGTAATAAAAACACTTTTTAATCCTTGACTTCTAACTTTATAACAATCTATTTACACATTTATTTTCCATTCATTTTATCATTCACTCATTCACTTCGCGCCGGAGGTGGTTTTCCGCTCGCGAGGACTTGTTTCATAGATTTCATCATGTTAGGAATTAAACCGATGTGCTTGTCGACGCATTTCACTGCACAATTTTCGAATTCTGTCGTGCATTTGTCGATCTAGAAAAAAAAAACAGTTTAATTTTATGTTACTAGGTTGGCAAGCCCATACCCACCTGATGGTAAGCGGTTGCCGTAGTCTATGAGCGCGCGCAACGCCATTAGTAATTGTCACTCACGTGCTGCCAACCTCGTGATATTGGTTCATACATCTTCTTTGCCCAGTAATTTTTATTAATTTTTTATAATTATTACAACCAAATGTGGCAAAAATTAAAAAGTTTGCGGCCCCTTGATAAATAAGACACCACACTAGCCTATAGATCACAAGCGTGTTACAGACACAAAATCATTATGAATTAACTATCTTTGTAACTCCAGACGCAAAAAGGAAGGGTTGTTTATAAGTTTGTCGTGTCTGTGTGCCTGTCTGTGGCTCCCGAACGGATGATCCCATTTTGAATTTCTTTTTTGTTTTAAAGGTGAAATAGTAGAAAGTGTTGTTAGGTATGTTTGATGAAAATCGGTCCAAAATGGCGGATAGCCTATTTTTAACAACTACATATGGGTATTAAATGAAAGGGCTTGACAAGTAGAAGTCTATATAATAATAAATATCAAACCCAAGATGGCCGCCACAACAAAATGGCGAATTACATATTTTTGAATCCACTAAAAATCAGAATTCTATGTAATCCTTGTGAACAATGCTTATCAATTTATCAAGGGAGATAACGCCTGCCCTCCAAAATATCCCCAAGTAAGGGCGTCTTAATTGGTGGTAGTAGTAGTGGTATGGACTCACGGGTAATTTTAGGAGGCACTTAACTTTATAATCTCTGAGATACTTACAGTATTTTGGCTAGGATCAGGGCCCAATCTATCCCTCGCTGCATCATTACAGTCCATTACACAACGCTGCAATCTGTTCTGTAGGTGATTTATTTCATTCTGGAATAATATAATGTAAATGTATTATTTATTTTGAAAAGGATTTTATAATTATTTTTTTTTTTCGGAATGTGTATTGCTGTTGTACCTATTGTCCTTCACAACGTCACCGAGCGGGAGGCCGAGTACAGAGACTCAGCCGTGATGAAGGCAGCCCTCACGGGGGCTCAAATTTGATTCCGTCCTTAGGGTGCCGCCTGCGAAGCCGAACCACAGCTAAGGACGTGATCGGAGATGGAGGCAGCGCTCCGAGCGCATTCCATACGATGCACTCACCCAACGGTGTGAGCGCGACGCGACGTGCGAAACAAAGGATCTCGTCCTCGCCAGCTATTAAAAACTTGTAACATAATAAATGCATTTCATTTGCAACCATAATTTCCATGTGTCCTTTTATTTCACATCCCACCCCTTGTCACCCTTTGCCATCCTTAGCAACCCCTTGCCACCGCAAATCAAGCTACCCACTCTTTACTCAAATACACAATAACTAACATAGTTGAACTAGGAAAGGGCATGGCATAAGTGTAATGCACAGATGCTTTAAAGGTATGAAAATGCTATTTATTCCTTCAATGAGCTGGCTCAGAGGATTATGATTTTCTCCATACAGAATTTTGATGTTTTGTTTTGTTCCATAACTGGCAGTGTCGGATCTCAAAGTCTCTTTTTCTGAATGTGATACTAAAATGCAAGGTTGCAGTACAGGTTGTCCAGATCTTTATTTTTTTTGTTTGAGTAAGTTGTCAAGCAATCTCCTTTGAGTACAGGTTGTCCAGATCTTTATTTTTTTTGTTTGAGTAAGTTGTCAAGCAATCTCCTTTGCCCGGTAATTTCACTAGCCTAAAGTGTCCTTCAAACCAGAACACAGTAATGCCAAAGACCTTACTGCTTTGCAGTAGAATATTTGACACTACAATGAAACCTACCTACCCAGCCTCTTGGAACAAAAGATCTACCACCATTGTGATTGATTGCACTGGTGGAATAATCTCTGCTGCGATAGAGATTATTCTTAATAGTAGGTGATGGGGTTGTGATGTCTAGACACCTTTCAAATTTTTTCAAAATGGTATCTCTTTATACAATCCAGTGTTTCCTAAACCCTGCGATTGGTTATGCCTTTTACAACTTACCTGAACATAATTATTAGCTTGGTTCAGTGGGGCCGTACATCTCTCTATACAGCCGTGCACTCTTTCCAGTGATGACTGCTGATCATCACAGCAACTAGCAGCACATCTATGCATGTCACCCTGTAAATAATAATAATATAATCTAGAATTCCACATTCCTATACAATTTAACGTTAAAATTAATTTGATATATACCCAAATACATAAAATTGAAGTGTCTGTTTGATATTCAAAATTAATAGCTTTTATTAAATCCAGTATACACAGTTCTTACAAAAAAAAAAATTAAATTCTTGTCTTTCTGTTTATATAAACTAATCTCTGAAATAGCTGGACCGATTTTAAAGGGACTTTTGCTGGAAGATAGTTGATGTTAAAAGAAATAACTTACGCCACTATTTTAGATGACGACGAAAACGAGCGGAGCCACGGGCTTAGTTAGTATCATTATAAAATTAAAGTTTTAAATGTAAGATTTTCATTATTATATGTTTCACTGTTATAAGAAATAAAAACAGAAATTTTTGTAATGCAAACTTGCGAGTTTTTTATTAAACAAGCATTTAAAATAACGCATGTTGAATTTTTATATAATATATTACCAAATTTATCAGAATAAGCACTTAAAATATGCTATTGCCGGTACAGCAAGTTTTCAGAGGTTACGCTTTTTTCGACATAGTAAGAGTAATATTTACTAAATATATTTTACGGTGCATTGTCAACACAGCATTACTGTGTTATGAGAATACTTCATTGTATTTTTTTAAATTTTATAATTGGATAAATAGTTGCATAAGTCTCACATGATAAGGCATAACCTAAAACTCACTTGCATTTTTCTCAAATAACTCTTGTCTAGTTCATTTACAAGATTCGTCATCTCCTGCTCAATCCTATATTTCTGTGCTTCAACCATTTTTAAATGCAATAATTTGTGTTTTAAGTAAAAATTAATGTTATTTTCTATTTAAATTGATAACTGAGATTTATCAGTTTATCACCCTGTTTGACAGTTCAAATCAATTGTCTATTTGACAAATTATGTTTTGACATTCTTTTCATAGATATATAGGTATCAATAGATAATGTATCCGTATATTAAAATCATTGGTTAAATTTTAAGAATGAACTAGGATCATCTATGAAGTGATTTGAAATTAAAAAATAAAATCTTATTTAAGTGAAATTAGGAATAAGGCAGTGATATTGATTGGGTTTTTTGGAACATGCGTATTATGTAGTTCCTAGCTACTTGCTAGATGGTGCTTTAATTTTAAGCACTCAGTGTCATTTATACCATATACACGCGCAATCTAATGTATTCTTAATTTCTATAGGTTTTTCAAACATATAACAAGGGGTAAGCGTATGCGATTAGTATAAATTTCTTATTGCTTGATATGGGAAACCAGAATAAAAATATTTTTAACCTACCTATCACCCGGACACGTAAGGGATAAATAAGAGCTAAATTACATTTATCAGCATCAACTTCAATTCTCTATGTAAAATATAGCCATATCGTATGAAAATGCGTGCGCATCAATTCGCATTTCACATTTCTCTGTTTTATGATATATGTGTAGCACTCGATTTAAAACGTTATAGGGTGCTTACATCCCTTGCAGTAAAAAAGCGTAATGCTTAAGCATGAGAATGGACAAATCAAAATTAAGCAGATATGATTGTTTGGTAACGTAGACGGAGGGGAAAACGCGGGCTATAGCAGCTGAAGGTATATATATGCAAGCATGTGTGTGCATGCGCAAGCATCCTTTAGCATGCGATGATTCTAAGTGTGTCCCGTGGGACAGTGGAATTGGGAAATCACATCTCATTATTATTAATAATAAAAAATCTTGATAATAAACGTTTGACATATAACTACTTACTAAAATGTTATCGAAAGCATAAATCAGATAAAACACGAACAGCAGATAATATTATTAATATAAAAAGTCTTTTGATTATATAAAACCTTTTTCGTTGCAGACTTTTGTATTGTTATTTTCTCGTTTGGCGAGAATGTCGAAATTTTTCGTATTCCTTTGTTTCGCGACGGTTTTATTTCAAGTAAGTAATATATTTATTATCTGCTGAGTCGTAGTTTAGATTTTTAAGTTGAACATTAAGCTTTTTAGCATGACGCCGTAACATGCATATAAATTAATTTAAAACAAAAAATAAATCACATAAAATAAAAAAATACAGAGACATCATCGCGGGGTAGCGAATTCCCGCTCGGAGCAGATGTTTGTATTGGCCATACAGGCATGTTTTCCAGTCTGGGTGTGATTGTCCTTGTCATTGTGTATGTTTCCGGATCCCCAGACACAGGATATAACTATCCTAATGGCGGCCGTCTTTTCATTTTCCGTTTATTATATTTACCGATTATATATGGACAGGCCATACAAACAAAATGTCATTAACTCACTAGGAAGGAGCACTTCGTAGATTTAACATCGACGCAACCAAACGGAGGTAAACACAAGTTTACAACACAATCGAATTAAGTTAGTGCGTGTGGCGCTTGCAACATTATCGTATAAAGTTTGCCTGTGATTAACTTCATTTCGTAGCGTTGGTGTTGAATTGAAAAAGGAGCACCAGCAAATCATTTGAAATTTTTTGTATATGGACCGCCTGGTCCTTATGGGCATAAATTTGAAATATACATGTAATTCCAATTATTTAATTTTTAGACATTTTTTTATAGATTTGTGTGTTACTAAATCGATCCTGATAGAACAAAGTCGAATCTAAAATGCCACAGAAAGAACATCACGTGGGTATTCTACGAGAAGATTATCCGAAGTAAAGCATTAAAATCGATTCAGATATGAAAAATATATCCATACAAATTGACTACCTTTTTTTCATGATGTAATCTAAAAAGCAATTTTGTAAAGATTAGGGTTTTATAATAAAATACAAGCGAAATTTTGACGTCGCAAGGCAAGGTTCACTTACTTAAGAAATTCATTTTGTTGGATTAAGTTTAAATTGGAGTGTAAATTGTCTGATAATAGACTTAATTTTTTCACTATAACGTTAAAGGTACAGTTCTCGTCACAAATTTTAATATTTTATTTTACTACTTTTGGACCTCGTCTCATTGGTATTTCGCACCAAATTAAGTCTTAGCTATACATTTGTCATATACTTCTTTATTCTAGCATTATTCTTGGTATTTACACGGACTCGGTTTATTATCCAGGTTGCTAGTTTTTACATAGAACGATTACCATCTAACTTCCGCAACCCTAAGAGCGAACCAGTAACTTATTGAATGAGAGAAAATTACCTATCAAAAGTTAACGATTATTATCAGTATTATGTGATAACAAACAGAGCCGACATCTTAACGTGCTCTCCGAGACACGGTGTCGACACCCAAGAGGACAAGCACCTAGATCGAAATAGATGTTTGTAAGATGAATAAAAACATCCGTCCCGAACAGAAAAGGATCACGCCAGCAACGCAGTCGTCAAAATATATCTTATACATAAAATTCTCGTGTCACAATGTTAGTTACCATACTCATCCAAAACGGTTTGACTGATTTTTATGAAATTTTATATGCATATTCAGTAGGTCTGAGAATCAGCTACTATTTATTTTTCATATCCCTAAGTGTCACCCCAAAATTTTTAATTTTATTTTTGAACAAAATTTTTATTTTTATTTTTATATGATGTGGCATTAAAAATACATACAACTCTAAACTTTCATCCTTCTACCGTCAACCACTATTTTTTAATAGCCATATTAGTAAATCAACAACTTTCACCGGTGTCACTTCTAGACTCTGATAGAGCGCGCTGCTATCGGGTCCTAGATTTTTTTCGGGGCAAGACAACTTCTGTCGGGCCCGCTAGTATTTAATAAATTTCAGTATTGCAATTTTTTTTTCAGGTCGCACTATCTCAATGTCTTAACCGGCCGAACATCTTCAACAGACAACCAGAAGCTATCGTTGAACAGATAATAAACCCACCTCTAACATATCAACCCATTATCGAAACACCTAATCTTTTACCAGTTCTGCCTACACCAGGTCCTACAACGATCATAACAGACTGCACACCATCTGTTTGTCAAAATTTAGTCAATACATTGCAACTGATGATTGTCTGCAATTTACTCAAAAATACAAAAGGTGGTCCGGAATTTGCAGCTCAATTAGCATCACCGTATTTGGCAGAAATGATTTCATCACCAGCATTTCCATGTTCGTGTCCTGAACGCTTTCCTTATCTAACTAATAATTTGATCACCAGCTTAACCCCTCCCCTGTTTCCTGGTGTAATTGGATCAGCTAATTTATTACCTGGAATGGCAGCCTTGGCACCCAATTTAGGTGTTACCAATGTTAATCCTAATTTTATGGCTAATTTAGTTGGTATGATGAATAATTGATATTTAATTTTATGATTGTATATTTATGTAATAAATTAATGAAAAAGTCTGGTGTAGTTTTTTGGAAATTAAGTCATTAGCTAAGTAATCATAGCATTGTTATTAAAAATATTTATGTCTTATTTCGATAATGAAAGAAGTAAGTATATCAAAATTGTTTATTTTCTATTGATTTAATAATTTAACAAGTGCTTAAAAATAAAAACTTTTTGGGAATCCATTGCATCCACAACCGCATGGTTCGAATGGATCAACATTGATACTAACACATGGTACAGATGTTGGCATGTAACCTAAATTACATGTCAGTTGAGCAGGAATAGCTGACGGGAATGTCACCTCAGCTGCTACAGGGCCAAAAGGTCCAGAAGGTGTAATAAATTCCCTTACTCCACCGCAATAATTAGGACCAAATGGGTTAGGGCCGATGACTTCTGTTACACCTCCCAAGCATCCTGGATTGTATGGACCTATAACTTCTGTTAAACCGCCATAGTAAGGTCCAAAAGGTGAAGGATTGACTATTTCAGTTATTCCACCGATGCACCCGGGACTGAACGGAGATAAAGGAGAAATCACTTCTGTAACACCACCATAGTAATTTGACCCGTATGGTCCAATGAACTCAGTCACACATCCAGGTGAAAAAGGTGACACTATTTCAGTAACACCTCCATAAAAATTTGGTCCATACGGATTTGTAGATATAATTTCAGTTACTCCTCCAATACAACCAGGATTATATGGAGTAATTATTTCTGGGATACCTCCATAACAGGGGGCAAATAGATTCGGTCCAATAACTTCAGTTACACCTCCATAAAAATTGGGACCACATCCTGGAGTAATGACCTCAGTATACCCTCCACAAAAATTATTAACTGGAAGCTGTTGTACAAATGGTCCAGATGAAATTATCTCTGTTACTCCGCCGTAGATATTAGGAGTTACTGTAGCTATATTTGGTCCATAAGCTATGTTAGGAGTGATTATTTCTGCGACTCCACACGGGGTAGGTGCGATCGTTTCTGTCCATCCACCATAGTAGTTAGGTATGATAGTTTCACAAACATATGGGTTATTGTAGAAAGTTTCTGTGTAGCCTCCGTAAATATTAGGTAATATTGTTTCTGTTATTCCTCCATAGTAGCTTGGGGATATAGTTTCTATAACCGGTACGCAAGGTGGTAAAATTTCTATAGGAGTAGGACACGGGGCGATAACATCAATTACAGGTGAATATAAAGGTCCAACTCTATCAAGTACTGGTGCTAGACTATTCAGCAAAGCATTTGGAGCAACACAGTTTGATAATTTTGATTCAATTAGATCACTTACAATTAACAGCTGTAAGGCATTTGCTAGAGCGTTTGAAACTGAGTTATCGACAACGGTTGTAGCGACAACAGGAGATGCTATTACTTGTGGTGTGACAAGCTGAGGACTAGAGCCGAGACATAGTTGTGCTTGGACCTAGAAGAAAATAAAAATGATATAGTTACACATAGTGTTTTACTGTGTAGTTTGCACCAAGAAACATTAAACATGCATTGTATTGAAACTTGTCTTAAGATACAAATCGCACATCTTGTTCGCTTTTATGTTCGCTCTTGAGACATAAAACTGCTTACAATACTCACCAAAATTCAAGATTTCTAAAATGTCGAACACGGTTCAATACATTGATAGAAAACAGAGTTTGTAAAAATATGTTTTATATATTATTTGTTTCGTCAGTGCAAACACATGGTCAGAGTAACGCTGTCTAACGCAGGTAATCAGCAAAAAGTTTATTAGGAAAGAATTCCGATTCTAAATTGAAACTTAGACAGTCACAGAAACGAGATAACGTCTTTAAAGTCTTCGTATGCTTTCGAAGATTTGGATTGTTTTAAACATAATGAATAAAGCTTCAAGTTAGCGTATTAATGTTTCTGGTTAGAATGTTACAACATAGATATACCACCCTTGAGCTTGCAAAGCCTTTGAAAAAAACGTGGCATAATTTTTAACTACACTACCCTTTAGAAATTTAATTTAAGTTGAATGATTGTTATAAAAATAATATAAAAAACCCCACATACCTGACAAACCAATACGGCTATTGTGAAAATAGGAATTTTGTATTCCATCGTGGATTCCGAAGTGATACGTTTTGGAACGA
This sequence comes from Hestina assimilis, assembly GCA_023373885.1. Taxonomy (NCBI): domain Eukaryota; kingdom Metazoa; phylum Arthropoda; class Insecta; order Lepidoptera; family Nymphalidae; genus Hestina; species Hestina assimilis. Next base: position 397,831 of record CM041767.1, on the reverse strand, counting down.
GTCACCTTATATAGGTTATATTTTATCATTGGGTTTCGATATCGTTGCACAAAAATTACGATAAATGTGTAACTTATTTTATAAAAAACCTTAACTTATTACATTTTTATCTATATATATATATGACACATAAGAATCTTTTTAGTAATATTATTACTAGCAATTGTGATTTTGTTTTTAGATATTAAAAGTAGTGCCAGCAATATGTTCATGTTGAATTGGAATTCTGAATTTGGTAAGAAGTTGGACAATAAAACCGAACCCAAATAAAAATGAAATTTTAAGGTATCTAGTATGGACGTAGGAAAAAGTTTTTGTAGTTTTTTTGTTTTATTGGAACCTAGATATTATATATACAAATATGAGATTGTTACCAGTGCCATTATTTAAAATAGACCTCTTGCTCGGGTTGACGGCGTTGACAATATTTTAATGAAGCAATTTAAATTAAAACCAATCCTACCAAATAATCACGACATACGGCAGGAATACATCTCAGTTTTTTTTTCAAGAGCAAATGATAAAGTTGAAACAAAATTTGGGAATTTGAAAATGTCACAGGTGTTTTATTTAGGGCGTGAACATAATCTGAGTTACTAGATTATGGATATAATATTTTTAAATGACTTCAAAAATGAGGAAGTAACTATTTGTTAAGAATTGCAATCTGATAGAATTTCGATGAATCATAAATAAAGAAACAACACTACACACTCAGCAAAATAATGATGACCCGAGAAATTTAATTAAACGAGTATTCTTACCAAGCAGCTTATGAAATTTATAATAAAAAAACATTCTTGAATTGAAAACCGATATTTATAATAATTTATTTAAATTAACAAAAAAAGAACAATAAATAGACATTAAAACTAGTAACAGATATAATTTAGAAAAAATCAACCATAGAGAACAAATCCTTATTGTTATCCGCCGCCATTATAGCGGCATAGGGACTTTGAAATCTTTTTAGCCAAATAGGCTGAGTTTACAGTTTCTGAAAGTGGTATACTATTAGCTATGGCGTCATACGGCGACATTAAAGGTATTCCACCTCTAGACAAAGATGCTGTATTAGACATTGGACTTATTCCCATCATTGCTTTAGTCATCCCACCACCGCCAAAATTTGAAGAACCAAGAAATTGGGAATTGGGCATTTGGAATATCTCTTGACCGTTAAGATTTAACTGGCTACTTTTTGGATAGGCTAATTCCAAAACTGTATCAGTTAGAGGTGGGACAAGTTTACTTGCCTCGTGGAATGGGTTATTTATTATATTATTTACTATTAATAACTGTAAAGCAATCGCTAGATTGTTGAGTACATGAGAATCTAAGGTTCCAGAACATTTATTGTTTGTCAATTCTAAATCTGGTTTAGGAATGGGAGCAATAATAGCTGTGGTTTCTGGTAAAGGGTTAACTCTTGGTGGAGGTGGTGATATCGGTGGTGGTTCTGATCTTTGATATTGATAATAATTTCCTGGGTAGTTCTGCTGATAATAGGTTTTGTAGCCTGGTGTGTAAGACTTCTGTTGAACTTGTGGTGTCTCTTTAGCGATGTACTGCTTGATGGAATACGGTTGTATGTATGATGTCATAACCTGGAAGATAAATAAATTAATGTAATCTAGATCATATCGCTTTAACGACTAGTTTGTGTCTCAAGATCGGAAGATAGCTTCTTATCCTTCAACTTTAAAAAAACAGGCTTCAAGACTTCTTTTTGTGAGCCTTCACTGGAGAGCACAAAATGAATATGGCATTAAATTAAACATACAAATCTGTTATGTTTCGGCTCAACTTGATAATTTCTGAGGTCAGCAATTTCAACACCTTATGCTTAGCAAAAAAATTGTTACATTGTAACTGTTAGATTAATTATTTAGAAAATCTTTGATAATTTTAAAATCGTTATCAATTTTAATAGTATAGTGTATATTACCTTTGTTAATAATAGTAGCGTTAAACACAATTGAAATAACTTCACAGTCATATTTACTATGCTACGCTATGTTATAGTAAGTTTCTGCTTTTTTGTCTCTATACCTTTGCTCATATAGATTCAATTTTATCTCAATTTCTTATCAAGCACGTTTTCAAATCGTTCCTATCAGATTGTTGGAAACGCATTATCGGTTTTGAGAACTTGAGAGATCTAAGAGTGAGGAAGATAGACTAGTCTATTTATGAGAAAATTTTTTTAAACGTTGCACCCTCAACGGCCCCCGCTAGGATATTAATATCCTGTGTTGGGGGTCCGAAAACATTCACAATGACAAGGACAAATACACCCAGACCGGAAACTATGATTGCATGGTCAATACAAACATATTATGATCCGAGCGGGAATCGAACCCGCGACCTGTGGCGTTTAAGGTAGGTTCGCTACCGCTGCGTCACAACGTCGTCAAAATATTGTGATGTAATGCATTTTATAGGTATAATTTATATATTTATTTTTACGATGCCGGCTAGGTAGGTACCACCGCAATGTTATTCTTACCAAAGCAGTAATAGCGGTATACTGTAGTATCCGTTTGAAGGACACTGTAGATAGTGAAATTACTGGGCAAAACAGATTTAAGAACCAATATCTCGTTGGCAACGCGTGTGTCACACCTGTAAATGGTGTTGAGCGCCCTCGTAGGCTACGACAACCGCTTACCATCAGGTGGGTCGTATGCTTGCTTGCCAACTTAGTAACATAAGAAAATAACAAATATACAAAACTCATCTTGGGAACGTATGTTCTAGCTTAGCTAGCTAGCGTTCGACGGCTTTATAGGCTTAGAAAACAATATATATGTAGAAACAAACACAACATTATAAATCTATATAATACAATTCAATATTTTTATTTATAGCAGTAATTGTACCTGTATTAACACCTGACGAACTACCATGCGAGGCCACCCAATTCATGGGTCAGGAAGAAGGGAAAGACGAGGAAAAATTGGGCCCTTAGAACTCACACACATCGAAATGATAGAGGAGCAATATTGCTTATTCAAAATCGATATTGTGTGAGAGTGTTACTTCTTCTGACGAGCCGATTACGAGCAAGCTTCCAAGCTTCTACATGACCACAAGTACTAGAAATAACTTCTAACGTAATCTGCTGCAATCTGAGGATGCTTATGATTTAGCAACGTAGCTAGAGACGAATGTCAGAGTTAAAAACTTTAACGGAACGCTCTTTTTTTTTTTTTTTGTTAGAAGTTGGCAAACAAGCATACGGCCCACCTGATGGTAAGTGGTTGCCGTAGCCTATGAGCGCTTGCAGCACCATTAGTAGGTGCCACTCACGCGTTGCCAACCTCGAGATATTAGTTCTTAAATCTCGTTCGCCCAGTAATTTCACTAGCGTACAATGCCCTTCAAACCGGAACACAGTAGTGCCTAAGCACTACTATTTGGCGGCAGAATATTGGACACTGCGGTGGTACCTACCTAGCCGGCCTCTTGCAACACAAAACCTACCACCAGTGTGACTGATTGCACTGGTGGAATAATCTCTGTTGTGACAGAGGTTATCCCAACAGCGGGCGATGGAGTCGTCACATCCCGACGCCTTGAAAACTTGCTGACTCACAGCCTTCAAATTGATACAGTATGGGAACATTAAAAACCAATCCGAAGTAATAACTCGTTTAAGATATAAGAGTCAGAAAGCATTAGCCGGAATGTGGAAAATGTATGAAATAATCAAGTGACACAGTGGCGGAAAGCATGTACGTGAGACCAGTAGTAATAGCGATAGACCAATAAGAAAAATACTAAAAATGCAATCTGTGAAATTGATTTTAGGGCGACGAATAAGATATTTATTAATTATTTGATATTTTTAATGATCAGTGTTAATCTGTCTTTATTACTGCACCAGAAACACCATGAATCACAATGAAATAATAACATTTATTGATTTCAAAAAGCAAACGACCTCAACTGATTAAGGCCCCGAATTAAACGATTTGTATTCAGATCGCAACTTATGCTTTGTTCCCAATTTCATCCGGAATTTTTGATTAGATAAAATCCCTTGAAAATCCGCACTACCCATAAAACCACCCTGTTTTTTTAAATCCTCATTTATACTGACGTAGTATATCGTACTTTATATTCTTCTATCGTGTCTGATCTTCTGTTTTTCGATGTATTACATAAGGCTTAGAAATCGTAAAAAGGCAGAGGAAGTAAGATCAAGTACAAGGCTTAAAGATATAATGAAAAAAAATAGATAATTAAAATGGAGATGGACCGGACACATGACAAGAGACAGTAGATTAAAATGGATGGCAAAGAAAAAGAACGAAGGACAGTGCCCTTCAAACCGGAACACAGTAATGCCTAAGCACTACTATTGGGCGGTAGAAAATTTGACACTGGTACCTATTGTAAACGTTCTTAGAAATTGAAAGTTTATAGAAAATAATCCTCCTTCTCAAAATAATACGGTAGTAGAGTCATGCTTATCTCAGCACAAAAGTGCCGGCTCGACCGGAAGAGTACTACTCTCTCACAGAAAATTGACGTCAAGTAACAGTATCATTAGGTACTATTGCGTTTCATCCGATGAATGAGAGCGCCGGAGGTCCAATCTCCCACCCCATCTGTTCCCTTCCTTTTATTTCCTTCTCATCCCGTCATGACATAAAATAAAACCTTTGTGAAGTCGGCTTAATAGAATCAATACCGATTATATTTCTCATCACGATCCGCCAGATTTAACGGGAACATTTTTATTTTGTATTGGGCCCGTTTTACATTTCCATTTGTTGTTATTTTTTTACGATATTGGCAATGAACATTGAAGGAAAATGTTGACCATTATTTTTATGAAATGCATCGTTAAAAGGAACATTTATTTAGTAGTGTTTTTATTTTCTTTAATAGAATATAATTATATAGGCTAGGATAAGATAGGATACGTATGATAGGGTATGGGAGAATAGGATAGAGTACCTATCAAAGTCCTCCACAATTGGTTTAAAGCCATATAATATATACATACCTCTTACTGTATAAGCTTTACTAAATAAATGATTGTCAGTCTTGTAAATATAGGGTTCCGTGACACCGTAAGTAAAAATATCAAGTTCCTGGTATGATGACCCTCATTAATTTTGAAATTATATTTATTATAATAGCGTTCATAGCACAACACAATTTATGAAAATGCCAACTATTATGTATATTAATGAGATATCGCAAAAACCGTAAAAAAATGAAGTTTCTTGTAGCCGCCTTTATTTTAAAATGGTTTTAGTATTTGTTGGTATAGCAGCAAAAGATTTAAAAGCATTCTTTGATCATTTCAACTCTCTGCTGATTACGGTTCATTAGATACAGCCCGTTGACAGACGGACAACCAATGTGGCTTAGTGAAGACAAGTCATAAACTTCTTTTATAAAACAAAAGTGACAAAAATATAAAGCTTCTAGATATTTTAACAAAAGATAAATATTTAGTTAAATCAATTTATTTACAACAAAATAAATACACAAAGAAATACATACAAATCAGTAAATATAGTTATACGCTGGCATGGCCATGGGTATACCCAAATCTATCGGGTAGACCGCGTCGCAAGGTCCAGGTAGCGTGCTACTTAACAAGTTACTAACTACTAAAAGTTGTAATGCGTTAGCTAGACTATTAGCTACACTGCTATCTTGGATAATTGTAGGCGCGTAGCCAACAGCTTCTTGAAAGATAGGTGCAGGTAGAATAGGGCCTGTGGGGTAGATTGGTGATGTAGGTACCAGGGGTAGGCCCTGCTCACGAAGTAGGAGCTGATTGGGTACGATTCCTTCAACGAGAGTCTGCCCACATCCAGGTAAAATTCTATTTAAGCACTGGCTGTAAACATTCTGAAATGAGGTAGGTTAGTTATTATTTGAGAAATCCAAGGGGTAGTTAAAGTAATTTAATACCGTTGTTTTATTACTTTAAACCTAAATTCTTTAAGTGGTTTGAAAGGAAACGGCATATTTTATGAAGTTAATTGAATACCTGTATGGCAATTGATGATATGGCAACAAATAAAATTAAACGGGCGGCCATTTTGTTGTGTTCTTTTTCAAAGATCGATTTGTAATGATTTTAAAATTAAAATACATTAATTTATATGATAATTATATCTGATATTTTTTCTCAATATTTGATTAATAAAAAAAGGTTAGGTAATATTTATCAAGTTTTAAAATAATTCTTTATCGGTGTTAAGAAAAAAATATTTCTTTTAAAGATAAGAGAAATTATTTCAAAATAATAACCAATAACCGCGGTTTCTTCCAAATATATTACGCCTAGTACTTACTGGTACAGTAAAAATATATCTATCTCTTTCTACTTTATTCGAGATTGTGTCTCAAAACCTATTTCTCTTCTTCATTCTTATTCAATTTGGTCACCGCTGAGAACAATGTAGACATTTCAAACTGCCCTTTTATTACCTACTCTTAATAAAAGGGAAATATTATACTTCTTTTTTTATTTCATGACGCTAACCAAACAAGGTCGGTAAGCAGTCACACAGGTGCTAGGTCTGTTGTTGCAAGAGGCCAACTACGTAGGTACCACCACAGTGTCAAATATTCTGCCGCAATGTATTGTCTTTGGCATTACTGTGTTCCGGTTTGAAGGGGGTCACTGTAGGCTAGTGAAACTACTGAACAAAGGAGATTTATGAACCAATATCTCAAGGTTGGCAACGCGTGAGTGGCAGCTACCAATGGTGTTGCATGCACTCATAGGCTACGGCAGCCGCTTATCATCAAGTGGGCCGTAAGCTTGCTTGCCAACTTAGTCACATAAAGTAGTAACCTATAATACTTAAAGTATCACAAGCGCGTTGCCAACTCAAGGAATAGAAGTGAAGGAATGAAAACGCTATTCTGAAGCCCTTATACGATTGACTTGGTATTTTATGCTGACCATACAAGTAATATAATTATTTCTTCCCCCTTTGAACAGTTTTGCACATTTAATGGGAAAAGTACAATTACCTAATTGCAGCGTATGTAATAAAAGAGAAGATGTGTATCATTTATTAGTGGAGTGTATAAGAGACCAAGCAGAGAGGCGGCAGTTCCATAGTATTATACAGTATAATATGTTAGATTTAGGTTTTTTTAACAGTATACTTGCTTTCACCACGGTCGGATGAAGCAATATTATTATTACATTTTGTAAAAATTTTAGTTCAGAATCGTTTATAATATATTTTGGTTTAGAGGTCCCTATGAGGGTGACATATTCTGTTAAGAAAAAACCCTCAATAAATTTGAAGATTAAAAAATATTTTTTGTTTATTATTTTGATTTGTTGATCATTAAATAGTATAGCAATTATTGAAGCTTCAGCGAATCTTTGATCTAGTTAATAGCGTTTTAACTGACTTTAAAAAAAGCAGGAGATTTTCGTTTTCTGATTTTGGAGCTTACTCATAAGAATCGATTTTCATATAAGGTATGGATTTTTATGAGAAGTGAAATTTATTCAAGGGTAATACAAAAAGCGTTATGAAAGACATTAACTCGAAAGAGATTATTTATTTATTTATTATTTCAATTGTTTTATGTATATATGCGTGTCTATTTTTACTTAACGAATAAGAAAAAGACGTTCGTCCGAGCTGACCCACAAACATTTTTTCTTTGCGTGCTACGCAATCATAAGAAAATTAAAAATTTATTGCGTAGTGTGAAATACATGCTTTATCTTCAAAGGGTCACAAAATAATTGTAAATAAATAAGATGTGCTGACGTCTATTTAGCAACGTGAAGTGAGCAGTCCGGAATATGTCAGACATTGGTGTTGAACATAGAAATAATATAAGAACAAGAAAGCTCACTGAAGCAACATTTCTGTGACAAAAGAGAGGTTCAAAATGGTATTTTTGTCCCTATCTGATCGAAACACCATAATTGTTAATAATTGAGGACAAAATACAAACTTGAATCATCTTGATTTCTGCATACTATTAATATATTTAAATTAGAACCAATATATTATTTTATTGGAATATTATTATTTTTATTAGAATTAGCTTACTATAATACCACTGATTATAGTAGTGGCACGTAAGTCGGAAAATATAATAAAATTATATTTATTTTTATCCATTCTTTTTCTTTCCTCGTCACGAGAAAAACTGAAAATAACATTTTATTACTAAAATAAAGATAACATGACTTTATCTTTGAATTTTAAATTAATTACAATTGATAAAAATTCAAGAATCGTCTTTGAACTTAACACAGCAGAGTCACCCTGGTTCTTATAAAACAAAATTACTTACAGATGGAAAGATTTACCACAACCTGGATAAAATTTATTCTTACAACCAAGTATAACGCATTTGTTCACCATTTGTTCAGCTTTGAAGAGCCCAATCTATGATTTGAAAATGTGACGTTACTATAGTAACCAAAATAACGCCAATTTGTTGGTAAAATTTGAACTGTGTTGTCAGAATAGTAATAATATTTTCTTTATTTAAAGTCATTTAACCGAAAATGGTGTATTTAAAGGCTTATTATATTATGATCAAAACTATTAATTTCAATAACAATTGTTTTTATTTATAAAAGACTTTCGTTAAGCCGCAAAATTTATAAATATATTCAGAAGTTGTGTAACTACCACCTTATCAAATTATTTTTTTGTAAGGGCAACCTGTGGGAAAGGGACACGAATACCATTTTGTGTGTCTCGTTCTCGAACAAATTTTCGTTTCAGTATGAAGTATTGAAAATTGAACTTAAATATTTAGCTATAAAGTATGAGTTTATTTAACATTAAATTACAAGTTATTGTTCTGGTTTTTTATATTATTTCTATGGTGTTGAATGACGTGAGTTATATTGGCAAAAAAAAGAAAACAGAATTCAATGCTTATCAATCACTTGTACATAAAATATTATATGCTAATCAATTTTTTAAGTTGTAGGCTGTGATAGAACCTTGCGGTCCCAGAAGGTGGAATAGGAGGACAATCTGTTTAAAAATCACGCCGGTAGAGGAAACACCTCATTAAGAAAGAAGTTAAATTCGGTGGATTTCGGTTGTCCCAGTATCGACGGCTGCGAAGCGAATCCGTGGCGTCCACTATGATGCATGTTGATCGTTGGGTTTGAGTGGGTACTACATAGCTCGATTAGCGAGCGGTCCCACACTACTACCCAGTAGTAGTGCGCGTAAATGTGTTTCCCAACGATGAAAAAGGCTGTATTAGGCCGATAGCTCTATGTATTTAATATATTAAAAAAATTATGTTTCGGAAAACAACAAATTTAATTAACATTTATTAAAATTCTCACTCAAAAAAGCGCATCAAATGACGTAACGACGTCACGAGCATTTGATGTCAAGTCTAAAAGTATTTCCTTTAGTAAAAAAATCGCTCAACGCGGCTAAAGAATTGTCCAAATCGAAAATTCTAATATAACAATAAATTCCATTTCAAGTCAATAAGTCAGCATAATTTCAAATATAATAATAGTTATCAAATAAATAATTACACTATTTTTTTTGTAATACTAACCCGATTACGAATTGCTTTGGTAATGTCGCCTAGTAATGTATTTCTAAAAGGATAAATAAGTTTAACAACTATTGTTTTAATTTAAATTGTGCTATTCGTGCGGGTGCTCTATATTATGAAGTCGATTGATTGTTTTTTGATAATTTTTATTTGTCAGGTAAATATTGTTTTACTTTAACACTAACTACAAATAATTCAAAATGGTTTCTCGTTCATGGACTCGGATTGTCCGGCGCGTGGTATATTCGCAACTTATGTAGATCTCCATTACTTTTAAATTATCCCACAACAATCTGATGACAGGATTAAGTAAAACAATGCCGCTTACACTGCACAGACACGCACACAGCACCGTCTTCTCCGGCGAGGAAAAAGTCCCTTGTTTCGCACGTCGCGACGCGCTCAAGCCGTCTGGTTCATCGGCCTCTGACTGCCTCCATTCTCGATGACGTTTTTAGCCGTAGATCGGCCTATTTCGTGCCGGATTTTATTAATTTACTCTTTTGCTGTCAAATCCATTCGACAATGCACATTCTGAGAAACAAGAATGCGGTGAACAAAGTTTCGTACAGCTACCGGATACATAATAGTTATGTTTTGGCCGAATTTCTTCTTAAGTCCTGTGTTTATACATATAAAAAGTCAGCAAGAGAATAATAAACCATATTTTCTAGAAGTGAGTAACTCTATTAAAGTTATGACGGGATCAGTTAAATAAGAAAGGAGATTTTGTCAGTCTTATTTGAGACAGATTATGTTAGGACAGTTTTAGTAATTTATATTTAAGTCAATAAAGCTTTATAAGGTTTTATTATCACGACAACTACATTTGACGACGTTGTGGCGCAGCGGTAGCGAACCTGCCTTAAACGCCACAGGTCGCGGGTTCGATTCCCGCTCGGAGCATAATATGTTGTATGTATTGACCATGCAAGCATATTTTCCGGTCTGGGTGTATTTGTCCGTGTCATTGTGAATGTTTCCGTACACCCGACACAGGATATTACTACCCTAATGGGGGCCGTTGGGTGTGTAGCGTTTATTATTTATTTTTACGTAAAACTAATTTTTATTTACTTATTCCGTTCACTTCATTCATCTTCATCTATTCTTTTTTCAAGCATTAATCCAGGTATTTTTATCCAGGGTCTGCTTATTACTCTTATTTGGATTTGACAGGTTACTAATTTTTACTCAGAGTGATTTTCATCTGACCTCCGCAACCTTAAGGGTGAACCAGTACCACATCAGATAAAAGCAACGATAATTATTTTATATATAAAAACTTGAGAGGTGTCTAGGGACACCCGGATGGAACGAAGTTCCTTTCGATTAATTAGTAAAGGAATTGTAATATTTTTTTAAAGTTTTAATAATATTTTTTTAATTTATTATTTATTATGTACAAAAACAAATCAACAAAAATAATCGTCGCGACACCACACTGTTCAAAACAAATAGAAAGACGAAACGAAAATAACTGGCTTGCTTTCTATGAGAGAGAGAGAGACAGACAGAGAAACACGCGCACGCCGCACGGCTTACAACTATAGCAAAAAGTGTCGTGACAACTTTTCGTAAGAATTTTTCCGTCTAGCCCCCTTTCACAACGCGCGATAAGGAACTTCGTTCCAAAAATGATGTATAATTTTATTTTCAGGTATCATCAGTTCGACCAGACGCCATAAGCTTACCGGTAACATTGTCTTGTCAATCATTGCCGACAGATCAGGCAACGTTATCAGTTGCTTTTTCTCTGAATGGACTTACCGAATTACCAACACCTTATAGCTCAGAAGCTTCTAGATCAATTGAATCTGTTAAATCACAGCCACCACAACAACTTTGTACTGCACAGGAATCGCCACCACAATTTATAAATTTAGCAACGGGAACTAATATTCCTATGAAAACAATAGGAGCGCCTACAACAGCTTATGCAACTTCTACAAGTGATATTAACAGAAATGGACCAAATATAGCTCAAATCCAAGAATTAAAACCAAATTTTGCAAAGACACCGCAAATTTCAACATTACCTCAAATTAACTTATCTAATTTTGAAATAAGTAACGTGGCTCCACCGGTTGTCGTGTCTGTGCCCGGTTATTTCATTATTAACAAAGACTCAGGAAATCTAAAATCTACTTTGACACCTATTACGCTAGATTCAATACCAAGTAATATTTATAAAGTTAAGTTTAAAGATCCAATATTTATCGATTGTAGTAAACAAACGAAGAACTACTTAATTCCCTCAGCTAATCCACCCTTAATTCCCAATACAGCTAGTTTACCAGGATACAACTTTGTCAAACAATCAGAACAATCTATGTTACCACAAGTTAAAGATGATGTACTATCTCAAGCTCCCTGTTCAAAAATAATAGAAGAAAAACCCATGAGCTACCCAATTCCCTTAGTTAGCCCACCAATAGTTCCTTCTTCAGTAAATCTAGCAGGAATAAATTCTGTACAATCTATAGAACAAACAAGAGCTGTACCACAAGTCCAATTTATTCACTATGTCGCAGCCGATGCTTCTTCAATAAATATGAAAGATGACGTAGCTGCAACTCAAGTTTCCTCTGTAAAAGTAGAAGAAAATCCTTCGACAATACTCAACAATATTGTTTTAAATCAACAATTCACAAATACAGAACCCGTTAATAACATACACACCGAAGAAACCGAAAATCCAGGCAAAATATTATATCCTATTAATAATGTTAAATTCAGTTTTGGACCCAATAGTTTTATTCAGATTCCAAAAACATGTACTCTGCCAGCAGTTACACCTCCAGATATTGAGATGGAATGTAAGTCAATACAAAATATTGCCAGTAATCAGTGTAATTTTAAAACATCTGATAATAACTATAACAATGTTAATTCTCTTGAATCTGGATTTTATGTTTCAGAATCGTCTGATTCTCTAAATTGTATTTCTAATCAACCTTACTTCTTTACAAACGATGTCCCTATGATAGCAATGTCACAATTACCTAACGTTAACATAAATCCTTATATTTCAACTAAAATATCACAACCCACGCAAATCATACAAACTTCTAGTCAGGCTGCATCGGATACCTTTGCTTCCAGTTTAAGTCGCTCATTAAATAGTATTATATCATTTTTAACCGCTGATATATTATCTAAGGTTTACAAAAAAATAGCACCAAAATCAGTAGTTGATATTTCACCAGTTCAAAGTCTAGAAATAGGAACTATAAGTAATTTCCAAAAACCAACTTATACGTCTAATTCCTTCTTAATAACTTCTCCTTTTGCAATAGAGTCTCCTACATCATTACCATGTCCTAAAGTAGATGCGGTGTTGAAAAAAATATCATTGAAAAGTAATTCCAAATTATCTTTTAACTCATGTGCTAAAAAATCTTCAAGTCCCAAACCTTATTTATCATCTGTCACTGTAAATATAATACCTTCTGAAATATGTAATGATGTAATAATTGTAATATAGTGTATAACATAAGTCTTTGAAAATGAAGAGATTGACCATTTTTTTGTCATTTAAGAAAAAGTGAGCCCATTTTTAATTGAAAGATCTGTTCGATTATTGAAATCATATGTTAAAGGACTCCAAATATTTTAAAGAGGCGTTAAATTACGGGAGATGTTAACGGTTTACGATGTATTCGATGTATTTTTGGAAAGCGTTTCAAGTTGTTTTATTGAAAAGGATATGGAGAGCAATAAAGTCATATGTTAAAAATTGTTAACTAGTTTTAAGTTATTTTATTTTATAAATAATATATTGTAAGTTAATAAATTAATTTGAATGTTTAATCTCCCTTATAGTTAATTGAAACTTTACACTCGGTAACTTTATTTTCACTTTTTTTTTTATTTTGACTTTATGTCACATAATAATTGCTTAAATAATTTATGATTTTAAAATTATTTTTTTGCTTAATCACGACAATTTTTGAAGTGATTTTTCATTCTTTTTCTAATTCAATAAGCAAAAATTATATCTACCATACATCTAAAGGTATGCTAGTGGATTTATTCATTTAATCAAACCATTAATCATAGAGGCAGGATAAAGAAATACTAACTTTAAATTTGGGTCAAAATAAAATTTAAAATGTCTAAATTATCTAAGCTAGTATACCTAATGAAAATATTGGAACAGTTTTATCTTATTTATTGGTAATGAATGTAATTATATTATAGATAAATCATGTTTTCAGCACGCACACGAATATTTATGACACCAAAAAATAATCTAAGTAAGATTTTCTTCTTTTTAAAGAGCAATTATATGACATTTATTTGTGTTAGTAACATATTACGTGGTGCTCTCACTTCAAGAACACATTCAGTACTTTATAATATTTAACGTTGAAAGCTCCAACACATTATTTCTATTTAGCTGTGTCAGGTAAACAAATACATAGACGAGACAAAATTGTAATATTTCTAACTTAAACTAATAAAATAAAGGTATGACAAAACATGGCAATTACTGTCATTGTTTTTTCCGAGTTAATTGATATAAAGACATGAATTGTTCTATTTGTAAATCACGGGGCTTATCAATAACTTTTATTGCGATTCAAATGACAACATAAAGTGAGCTTCGCTGTTTCGTACCATGACATACGTATTTATCCATCGTCATGACTACATAGTATAAAACAAAGTCGCTTTCTCTGTCCCTATTTATGTTTAAATCTTTAAAACTACGCAACAGACTTTAATGCAGTTTTTTTAATAGATAGAGTGATTGAAGAGGAAGGTTTATATGTATAATAACATCCATTAAATAGTGGAGAAATACTGTTATTTTTGAGGTTTCTAATGTGATGTCGTAAATAATTACATTTAACGCGTGCGGGCCACGGGCAGTAATGAATAAATCATAACTACTGGATCGATTTTAATCATTTTTTCAGTCAATGACATAGGCTATATATTTTATACCCGTGCGAAGCCGGAGCGGGCCGCTGGTGCTCATATAAAATCTGAATTGATTTACTGTCAGAATTGAAATAAGTAAGCCCTCAGGGTCGTAAATTGGGCGCTTTTTCACTTTTACGACATTAGTTGTTTTTGTGTTTAGTGAGGAAATAAAAATACTTTGAAAGTTAATGAAAATGTGAATACAAACTCAACTGCTCCAATTACGATAATTATATCCTATATCGGGGGTCCGAAATCATACACAATAACACGAACAAACACACCCAGTCCGGAAAGCATGCCTGTATGCTCAATAAAAACATATGCTCCCAGTGGGAATCAAACTCGCGACCAGTGCTTAAGGCGGGCTCACTATCAATGCGCCACAACGTCGTCGGAAAAGATTTTTACTATAATTGATTATAAAATACAATTGTTTTATTTATCTGATACTATATTTGTCTTCATTTTTCAGGGTTCCATACTTTTATATTTCACGACGGATGGCACACACACACTCCTGATGGTAAGCAGTCACCGCAACCTATGAACGCGCACGATACTTGGAGTATTACATGTGCATTGCCAACGCAAGGGATAGGATGGAAGGAATGAGAATGGAAAAGTGGTGGATGAGGTTAGAACATTGCAAGCAACTGTATTCTGTTACTTTACACCGAGTTTCTGTGAGAGTACTTCCGTGGTCGAATCAGCCCGTATGTTTTGGAAAAAACATGGCTCACTACTACGCTGAAGTTAACGCTGCTAGCGTTCATAACTCAAGAATCAATTTAATGTACTATATCTGGATTTAATTAAATATGTTTTTATAGACGGTTACAGAAGGGTTAGTTTTTTAAAAAGATAGAGAGAATCACGAGGTGAAAAGATAAATTAAAATAATTTATTGACATTATAAATAAAACCTTGACTAGTAATCATTATAATCTAAAGATTTTGCTAAAACAACTGTGGTTAATCCACCATTAGATAACAGTTTCTTTTGCTCCTGTTTATTAGTTTCGGGCATTTTTATTACCGATGCTGTTTCTTCTTTGTTAGGTAGTCCACCATATTTAATTACTTTTGAATGCGCGAATACAGTTTCCACTCCATTATCCCGATTATTATTAAAATCTAAATTGATTTCTTCAATATCCGAATAAGTTTTCACGTTATTAAGTGCTTTTGTATTACTATAATCATTTTCGTAATCAAGGTATCGCTCTTTATCTATCATTTCAGTTTTAAAATCTGGAAACTCAAGTGCGGGTGGAGTGCGAAAGTTTAGTTCTTTTGAGTCATCCTTTTTCCCTCCTTTATTACCTTCTCCGGTTTTGGCTTCATTGAAATGTTTTAAATGTTTTCTATTAGGTCGTTCATATTTTCGTTTTTCTCTGCTCATTTCTTTATCTGAAGCATAATAATACCTGTCGTGGAAATTATTAATTTCGAATTCTTCTTTACTTGAATAAATATTGTCTGATGTAAAATCAGGATAATATTCATCTGGTATACAATTTTCATTTATAAAAGGTATGTAATCTTCTTGTTCCTCAGCAACATTTTGCACAGTGACTTCATGTGAGTTATCAGTAGTATATGTTATAGGTTCATTTTTAACTGTAAGAGATTTAGGTGTAAGGTTTGCCTCAATATCTTTTCTAATTTTATCTTCAATTATATCTGGGCCATTCTCATCAATAGAAGTTTCTTTAGCATTTACTAGCTCAGTTGTTTGCTCAATTTCCATATACTGTGGTGTCAATTCAATCACCTTTTCACAGTCATTAGAAGTAGCCTTTAGAGTGTCTTGATTTTTGTTGTCATTTGCTTTTTTATTTACTTTATTTGATTTTTGTTTTTTTCTTCTATTCTTGCGCCTTTTACCTGACACAATAGGTTTTGTATTGGATTGTTGTAAAATTTGGTATATGTAATCGAAGTTAAAAGGAAAATTAGCAATTGAATTATAAAAATTCGGGTTTAATTGTTGACTGTACATTGGATTGTTCATGTAAGAACTAAAGTAGTCAGAAAATTCTTTTGGGAATTGTTGTTGATTATTTGTACGGTAATCATATTTATTATTACGTGTTCTGCGATTTTCTAGATTTATGCAGTCTTCATTTATGTCAAAGCACACTTCAATGTCTGCAGTATTTTTATTACTTTCTTTAGATTTTACATTAAGGTTAACTTCTTCTTGTATATCATTTTTAACCTTCTGTTTTTTTGGTTTTGCCTTATTTTTTCTATCAGCCTTTTTATTTTCAGTTTCAATTTTTTTGGGGTTCTTGTCGCTATTATTTTTCCTAATATTGTTAAGTTCTATACTTTTGTCTTTTATTTCATCGACAGTCTTTAACTTTGAATTCTTTTTACGCCGTCCTTTTTGTTTCTCCGCATTGTCTACTTTTTCAGATTGTAATTGTCTGTATCCATTTTCAGATGACTTTCGTTTACTATTTGTTTCGCCATCATCTCTCTTTGCATTCTTCTTACATTTAGTTTTATCACCCTTATTAATGGGCACTTTATTTTTATTAGTTATATTATTACCACTATTTTTACTCGTTTTCTGATTTGTGGTTACTTTTAATTGTTTTGAATTTGATGTTTCCATTAATTTATCAAAATTTTTCCAAGTCGAATTATTTTGTTCTTTTTTATTGACATTACTTTGATTTAATAATTCTGATGGTACTAATACATAATTATTAACATTGGGTAAAGTTCCAGTTGGATTTACAATGTATCGTTTAATTTCAATGCCATTTTGATCATATATGCTTATAATTGGATTTGCAAAAGAGCTGAAATTTGGATTGCTTTGACCATTGTATAGATAGGGTATGGTTTGGTAAGTTGGTGTAAGTTGATTTTGAACTATAAACTGTTGTTGATAAGGACTAAAATTGTTTAGAGGTACTGTAGGCTGTCGTTCTTGCTGAGCGTAATTGTTTTGACGTACTGTTAGAGAACATGATTGAAGTGGTTGTAGAGGATTTGATGTTACCTGAAATTAAAATAAAAGATGTTTAAAATTTATTATGAAAAAATTAATTGTAAAGTCCGCATATTTAAATAAATAAAGTTGAAAATAAAATAAAATTTAATATAATATATAGTGCATTTCAAATAGTTTAATTAAATATAAGGCTTTATCAAAATCGTCTTATCGAATTTGACGAAACCAAGTCTAGACATTTTCTTATCAATAATAAAAAGTAAACTTACCAAAATTACGCAGTTCAGAATAAATATCAATTTACACATTATTTGTCATCGTACAGAATTTAATATTATGTAAAAACTGGATGAAACCTCATCAAAACCTTGCACAGTAATACGTGACGCTAATCGTTTATTCGTCTTATAAGTGATCAGTGATAACAACATCTTTTATCACAAACTTCTTATCACGATTAAGCACGAATAATTATTCATATTTTTATTATTGCAGCATTACTTAGGCATGACAGGTTACTAATTTGTTGACGATGACGATAAAGGTGTTTTTCCTTGTCTTTGTGTGTGTTTCCGCTCCCAGGACAGAGAATATCACTATTATAATGGGGGCTGTTGAGTGTGAAGCTTTTAAAACTATATAAATACTATATATTATCACTGTTATATTTGTAATATGTGTATTTTGTCCACTTATATATATATATCTATATGTATATATATTTAATTTATTTATTACTATTATTTTATGTATTGTATTGTTATTAATATTCAAATGTTTTTGTAATATTTTATTACTTTTTTTTGCACGCCTACCCACTTTCTTTCTTCCACGTCTTAGGTTAGCTGGCAGAAAATGCTATTAGCATTAAGCTCACCTTTTGCGCACATTGTGCAGTAAAGTGTATATAAATAAATAAATAAATAAATACTAAATGTTTTATAGAGAGCTTGTGAGACCAATATTTTTATACAACACACCTGATGGTAAGCAGCTGTCGTGGTCTATGAGCGCTTTGAAGGTGTCACTCACAAGCCAGAGGTTCTTAAATCTCATTTCCCCAGTAATTTCAGTAGCTACAGTGTCCTTCAAATGGAAATGAAGTCACGCCAAACACACTTCTGCTTAGGTAATATCTGAAACTTCAGTTGTATTAATAATATTTCAAAATGATTTCTAAAATTACTATGGCTAAAGTTTAAAATTCACACTGAAAATAATCTTATAAAAAGAAATTGTGATACTTTTTAGAGCACTATTTATTAGATAAAAGTTACAATTTTTATGTCTGAAAGACTAGGGAGGGCAATCCATTTGACGACGTTGTGGCGCAGCGGTAGCGAACCTGCTGGGTCACGCTGGTGGTAGGTCTTTTGTTGCAAGAGGCCGGCTAGGTAGGTACCACCGCAGTGTCCAATATTCTGCCGCCAAATAGTAGTGCTTAGGCACTACTGTGTTCCAGTTTGAAGGGCATTGTACGCTAGTGAAATTACTGGGCGAACGAGATTTAAGAACTAATATCTCGAGGTTGGCAACGCGTGAGTGGCACCTACTAATGGTGCTGCAAGCGCTCATAGGCTACGGCAACCACTTACCATCAGGTGGGCCGTATGCTTGTTTGCCAACTTCTAACATAAAAAAAAAAAAAAAAACCTGCCTTAAACGCCACAGGTCGCGGATTCGATTCCCGCTCGGAGCATAATATGTGTGTATTGACCATGAAAGCATATTTTCCGGTCTGGGTGTATTTGTCCATGTCATTGTGAATGTTTCCGGAGCCCCAACACAAGATATTACTATCCTAATGGCGGCGGTTGAGTGTGCAGTGTTTATTTATTTATTTATTATAGAGGGCAAAATGAATATCATACCTTCAATAGTTATGAGTTGAATTATAAAAAATGTATTACATTGGCAACTTTCTCCTACCTCGCTACTCCCATGCTGAAAGGTAGGTAATGGTGAAATTTTTTTGCAGCTTCTGAAAATCTGTGCTGACGTCGATACGTCAAGATAATTATACCGAGCAAGCATTCAATTGAAGTTACGCTGCTGTCTTTGTTATTAGGATTAGTTTAGATTTCAATAATAATAAATAAACGCTATTCACCCAATATAACAAGCTTTAAGTTGTCTTAGGGGTCCGGGAAAACCTACAAGCACCCAGACAAGACGGCGGATGTATGGCCATTACAAACATCTGTCACGAGTGGCAGTCAAATTAATGAACATACCTCATTAATCAATCTAAATCTAAATCCTCAATAGCTCAACGGTAGAAGGGTTGACTCCGTTAACGCGAGAGTTGTGAGTTCGATCCTGACCCCTGACCCCTGGACTATTGTCTTAAAAGCATTGCTAATGTTCTTTAAAAACAAAAACAAAAATGTCTTGTGGTGAAAATTGCATGAAAATCCGCTCAGAAATATTTGAGTTTATCGCAAACAGACACAGAGACGTAGCGAAGGAATTTGTTATTTAATGTTAAGATATTTTGTAGTCAATAAAGTTATTTTCTTTCTATATATAGAAATTTCACTACTTAATTTTGTTAGGAAACATAATGGTCTGAAGGCTATATAAAGGAGTCTATTATCATTACACTGATCCCCTTTGTAAAAGGATCCTTTTGTGTAGACAAGGTAAAACGTGTTGTTTGCGACCCGCGGCTCGAGGCGGGGGCGGTCAGTGAAATAGGTCAGAATATATCAAATTCAATTTATCATTAAAATAAAATACATACGTGGGTACTCATTATCATAACTGTTATACTTAAAAACTTTTTTATGTCATGACGGTTGCAAACAAGCATACGGTCCGCCTGATGGTAAGCAGTCAGGGCAGCGTATGAACGCGCGCGATACTTCAAGTATCACTTGCGCGTTGCTAACCCAAAAAACGGGAGAGACAGAAGCGATGAGAAGGAAAAAAAGGAACAAGGGGAGTGGGAGATTAGGCCTCCGGCGCTCTCACTCATCTCACGAAACGCAACATCTAACACGTACCTACTGATACCGTTACTTTACGCCGATTTTCTGTGAGGGTAGTACACCCCGGCCCATTTGCGGTGGGAGGTCATATAATTATATAATTATATACAAATTTACTACAAGTGCCTTAGAGTTTAGGCGATTTAATATACTTTTTGTACGCTTAAAAGAACTATATCACGATACTTAGAAGCCGAGCAATAGGAGAGAAAGTGCGGGCGGGCGATAAGATGCGGTTAGTTGTCTCACCCGACAGGAGCCAAGCCGCGGTCACAGGTAGTTTATATATTTATTTCTAAAACATGGAACATAAAAAGACTTCATAAAACTGTCCTTGTTTATGGCTACTAATAAATGGACGCAAATACGCAGTACCATGTCAACCCTCACGAATGTCATTTCGAGAAAAACGCGTTTGAAAATTTTGAACAACTTGCTTTATATGATTTTTTTGTATTGCTCAACTTTTTGGCAATTTCAGATTTATGTAAGTTATTTTACTTATTTTCACAAAAATAAGTATACAAACTGCATATTTCGTATATAATATAACCCAAAACGTTTAAAATAATACATAAATTGCATGACAAAAAAATGGTTTTTTGAAGATTTAAAGCTTAAAACCCTACAAATATTAAAGAAAAATGTACTTCAGCCATTTACCAAAACAACTGCATATATAACTCTATTTTTCTAATTTTGTGGGTTGACATGGTATTGCTTATTTGCGTCCAAATAGTGACAGCAAAACAACTTTTAGTAAGCAGTAAACTCGTATAAGTGTTTTATTAACACATTTTGTCAGGATAAAACTTTTATTAGTCCATTTTATGTTTTTTAGCTCGGTAGATAAGCAAGGTTACGACCAACCTGATGGTAAGTGGTAAGTGGTCGCCTTTGAGTGCTTGCAACGTCATTCATTTTTATAGTACATACTCCAGACTTTTCAGAGAACATAATGCGTAAATTACTATTAAAAATAATAAATAATAATAATAATAAACGCTACACACTCAATATATAATAATAATAATACATAAAAAAAAGATATAACCCCAGAGTTTGTTTCGCCGGCTCTTCTCTGGTAGAGGTTTAAATTGGGAGCCGGTGGTAGAATCTGACTTTCAACTAATAAGTTATATGCTTTTTATAAAAATATTTGAATTTGAATTTGAATTTAAACATGTCAGTCACGCCACGAGATAGTGGTGATAAAACTCATTTGCCCAGTAATTTCATTAGCTCCGAAACACAGTATACTGCGCTAAGGTAAAATATTTTAAGCCTCACATTCTTTTAGAATAATAATAATAACTTTATTGGTAAAAAATGTTCGCTGTGGATCGCTGGTGGCTATGGTGGTACGGTGGTATGGTGGTATTTCGAAAAAACCTTTATTACAGCCACCAGCTTTCTATTTCTATATTAATATTAAAATATTTTTTTATATTTTCAAATAACTTAAACTATTAGTATGTATAATACTGGCAAAGAGTAGCAGTATTCGTACTATTACATTTCGTTTAGTGGATAACAACGTAATCTGCATATTTTATTAGTTTCCTCCTCCTGGCCCTACCTTCTGTGGAAGTATTTTTTTTAGATTCCGTACCCAAAGGGTGCCAACGGAACCCTATTAATTAACTAAACGGGTACAAAAAGGCAAACAAACATATTAACAATTTATTTATAAATACATTACAATAACAACAAAATATCACAACAATAATTTCTCTAATTCAACCAGTACATTAGTTATCAGCTTAATCAGACCCGACAACAGACCAGTACCATCAGTCAGACCAGTCAACAGACCGAGAACGAGATTCAGTACAGTCGAAACGAGACTCAACAACAGACCTGGCGCCGCCAATACATTTGATCTAAACAATGATATAAGAACACTTATATACAAGAATAGAACCGATGCTAAATCAGTTAAAGTGGCATAAAGTAGTGGCAAAGTGCAACCGAAATATGGCAACAATGCTGGTGTCAAATTTTGTACGATATTTGACAGGTTGTTGAGGTTGTTGATCAAGTTGATGAGAAACGGTATCAGGAGACAGGCGAGTTGATTGGCGACTGGTAGTACAGTGGATATTTCGTCGAAGGCGAGTCGCAATGCTGATACTGAATACGCTGGGATCATTGCTTGGCTGGTTTTGACCTGGAAAAAAAAACCTTGTGTTAAATGGCTAAAAAGTTGTCCGCGGTGACCTTAAAATTGGAACCCGAGAGAAATAATAATAATAGTAATAAACGCAACACACTCAACGGCCCCCATTAGGATGGTTATATCCTGTGTCGGGGGTCCGGCAACATACACAATGACAGTGAAAAACACACCTAGACCACATACATGTATCGTCAGTACAAACATCTGCTCAGAGCGGGAATCGACACCGCGACATGTGGCGCTTAATGCAGGTTCGTTACCATTGCGTCATTTTATGTTTTATAAAATACGTCTGTATCTGTACCAAATTTTAACTACTGTGGCATTTTTTGATAATCCCACAGGAACCGGACATATTTTCGGGATAATAAGTATCCTATTTGTTAATAAGGATATATAAACTATCTGTGAATAAAATTTCATCAAAATTCGTTTATTTGTTTATGTCCGATTGAGTTACAAACATCCAAACATCCAAAATTTCACATTAATAATATTAGTAGGAAAGGTTTAACCTTAAAAGCGATTTTTCCCAGACAACTACTGTATCGTCTCAGTGTTATTAAGCTTACAAATTAACTAACTAAACTAAACTAAAATAAAGGACATATTAAATTTAGTTTAGATATAAATTTTAAATATAGTCTGAGAAAGAGATAGATGATATATGGACAGAGAGGGAAATAGAGATTTGTATAATAATTATTTTGTATAATTAATTAACTTGATCTGTCTTTTGTATAGCGAATAACAATAGTAAATTACGCACCTAGGGATAACAGTTCGACAATCTCACCCGTGGATTATCACAATCGCAACAATCGCGGGTGGTAATGTCCTATTTTTCTCCCGTGGTCTCTACTTTTCTACAGTGACTAAAAGCGAACTCTTTATCAAATTAGGAAAAAATACATTTTGAACGTAAATTAATAATGGAATGGTGGTCGTAAATATATATATATTTTATAAATATATATGTATATATGTATATAGAGGCTTGTTTTTGAGGCATCGTCTGTGCTAACTAGTTTACACACTAGTTTTACACAGAGCGATTGCCGTCTGACTTGCGCAACCCTGATGGCGAACCAGTAACTCATTATAAGAGCTAATTATTTATCAAGACTTAACGATTACTATTAGATGTTACGATAACAACCGAGAGAGCTTAACGTGCTCTCTGAAACACGGTGAGAAGACTTACAAGGTTAAACGCCCAGACCAAATAGATAGTTGTAAGATCAATACACACATCTGTCACGAGTGGGAATCGAACCTGCAACCGTCGGAGCTAAAAGCATACTCGCTAAACACAACGACACAACGATGTCATGTACAAGTATTTTGTTTGACCATTAAGAGTAATGTCTGTAATAAAAACTTACTTTGTCAACAGAAATAGTAAACATTTTATTATCAGAGCCATTTCATTTCCTGTACTATAGTACATATACTCGAGAATAAAGTATATATTACACACACATAAATAAATAAATAAACGCTACTCAACGGCCCCCATTAGGATAGTGATATCCATTCACAACGACAAGGACAAATGCACCCAGACCGGAAAATATGCTTGCATGGTCTATACAAACATATTATGCTCCGAGCGGGAATCGAACCCGCGACCTGTGGCGTTTAAGGCAGGTTCGCTACCGCTGCGCCACAACGTCGTCGTCGTACACATAGCACGTAATATAAATAAATGATTATATGTGTAAAGCATACGGTCTGCCTGATGGTAAGTCACCGCAACCTATGAAAGCGTGCGATACTTGAAGTATCACATGCACGTTGTCAACCCAAGGGATAGGAGGAAAGGGATACTAAGAGAAAAAGGAAAGGAATAGAGAAGGTGGGAGATTGTATCTTGGGTACTCTCACTCTTAATTTGTGACTTTACGTCAGTTTTCTGCGTGTTTTTCAATTTATAAGATAACCATCGTGAAAGACTTATCTTTAACAACCATCTGCCCGGGGTTTCGCCCGCCTGATTAGCAGTTTGTTATGAGGCACCTTTTAGGCACTTCAACTAAATGGTTCTTTCATCCTCATATTTCACCTTCTTTACGTTCTTCTTTCAGCAAAAAGTGGTCTATGTTCTATACCAAATTACATAAGAAGAATTAGTCCGGATTTCATAAGACCTATCTATATCGAAATCCATAATCTTAGTTCATTTTTAGTTTATCCCACATGATTTTGTTTAAAGAATATTGCCTATGATTTTTCAAGGCATTGCCAATATTGCTATTTGAAGGGGCCAAACAAACTCGAAGCTTGCGCCATTAGTGGGTACGACAAATGCCCAAGTGGGATCGAACCCGTGACTCTCGCGTTAACAGAGTGAAGTCGGCCCTTCTACTATTGAGGCTTACATTTTATTTCGGAATAAAAGTAGCCCATGTATTAATGTCGAATCGCAAGCGAATCTTTTGCATTGTGAAACTGAAATGGCAGAGGGGACACCGCGTAGTCCTTAAAAATTAAACATACTCCTATTATGGAGGCCTTGGAGGCATAGAAGGCCGATAGACCGCAAACGTGGTGGAAGGATGACATCCGGAAGATGGTGAGCAACAAGTTGATACAGACAGACCAAAATAGAAATCTATGAAGAAGGTTGAAGGAGGTCTACAACAAATTGGTCGATTAAGGCTTGTGATAAACTATTTGTGTACTAAATTTCATCTAAATCCGTTAAGCCGTTTTTACGTGATTGAGTAACACAAGTCACAAGCAAGCTTTCACATTAATTATATTAAGATGGGCCGGATTGTGGCTATTATTTTAGACCTTTTTTATTTTTAGATTATCTTAGACCTTTTCTATACATTGCGCGTCGTCACGGTCTATAAACATTGGTTTATTTATTATTCTTCTGGCGGAAGGTTGGGATCAAATCTAAATTTAATCCCGGATCATCGAAGGGATTGCTACGTGAAGAGCTTTGTAAATAATATGTTGTTACAAGTTCTCGATATCGGATTTAGGTCAAGGTTGAGAAGGCCTGCGGGATTATGGATTCATAATTTAAAAGAAGAGATTTTTTTCATTTTGAAGTATCATCAATAAGAATAATTACAAAATATTTTTAAATTACCTTGTAACTTACTAAAAAACAAACTAAGTAACAAACTTAGTGACTAACGTACGGTGACGGACTAATCAACTAATTGGTCACGTCCTATTATCATTAACTAATAAGTGTAAGAATACTCAGATGAAAAATTACAAAATCTTTAAAATAACATAGTAACTTACTAAATATCAACTAACTAACTATCTAAGTAGTTTATTAATCACGTCATATCACCATTTACTAATAAGAATAACAAGTACACTCAAACGAGTATTTATAAAATATTTAAAATAACTTAGTAACTTACTAAACAACCAACCAACTATCTAACTAACTAACAAACATAATGACTAACTTAAGGAGGCGGATTTTTCAACTAAAGAATGGGTGACATCCTATCAACATTAACAAACAAGACTAATAGGTACACTCAGAGGAATAATGAAAAAAAAATGCAAAATAACTAACTAGTTTATTAAACAAAACCAACGTCAACTATCTAACTAGCTAACAAACATAGTGTCTAACTTAATGAGACGGGTTATTTAACTAACGAATAGGTCACGTCATATCATCATTAACTAACAAGACTAATAGGTAAACTCAGAATAATTATTACAAAATATTTACAATAACTAATTAACTAACTAAGCAACCAAACAACTAACTAACTAACAAACATAGTGACTAACTTACGGACTAGTTAACTAACTAACTAGTCACGACATATCATTATGAATGAACCTTTGTACTTGTCATTGTGTATGTTTCCGAACCCTCGACACAAGATACAACTATCCTAATGGGGGCTGTTGAGTGTGTATCGTTTATTTATCAATAATTAACAAGTGTAACTAGTACACTGAGATGATCACGATCTTATGTATGGAAACAATGAGAAATCTATTTTTTTGCATTGTGTTGTGTGTGTATTGACTGTGCATGCATTTCTGCGTGTTTGACCCTCGACACAGCGTATTTATTAGCGTGTGTAGTGTAATGTATGCAATGTACAAATATAATTTTTAACTGACTTGAAGAAGGAGGAGTTTCTCAATTCGTCTCAATATTTTTTTGTTAATGCTATTTACTCTATTACTCCGAGACAGCTAAACCGATTTTAAAAATACTTTTGTTGTTTGAAAGAGTGTACTTTCTAAATAGTCTTATTGTAATTTGGTCAAGATCTGATGGTGGGATCTTGGAGATGTAACGGGAGGTGCCTTTTGCACGGATATTTTACTACTTAATGCTGACTCTTGAAGAAAATATTATTTCATATTTTACTTTTAAGTTTTAGGGTCATTATTTTTTGGCAAAAATATATTTTTGCATTATGTCACAGATAAGATAACTTTGAGAAGTAGCGTTATTTATTACAATTGCCAAAAGTTGGCGGGGAGGAGATAGCGTATTCTGATTGGTCTATCATTCAATTGTCATCACTGTAACGTGGAGATGATAGAGCAAGATAGCAATATGTGAATATGTTTAAGAAAGAAAGTGACATGCAATTATACAACCGGTAACTTATAAATTGCTTGCTCAAAAATCAACCGAGATTTGATTTTCAAGCATGCTACTTGAGGCACAGGAAGGGGCTTCCTTCGAGAGCGTCTGAATAAGTTTGCCGATGAGAATTCTAGTAAGTAGGTAGTATCGATTTTATCAATGTGTATACTAAAAACTAGTATGCTTATTGCTAGATAATGTGCATAGATGAGCATGCTAGTTTTAAGCATACTTACAATCATGCTTAAATATGAGCATGTGTGTCAGTACCTTTATACAACGGACTTTTTGTCAACAAGTTTTGGAGTATTTTAGCAAAAATAGTGATGTACATTCAGTTAACACTAGAAACAAAAATAAACATTATAATCCTAGCTTTCGTCTGCGTAAAGTCAGTAATTCTTTTAAGGGGCTAGGTATTCGCATTTTTAACAAAATTCCTGATTGTTTATTGGAACTGCCAATAAACAAGTTTCAAATCTACATAAAAATAAACTTATCAATAAAGCCTATTATTCGTTAGAGAAATATTTTTCTGATAAAAATGCTTGGGACTCTTAATATTGCTGGATCTCATTCAAGAACCAAATTTTATAATAAAGAATACAATTGTAAAAACATATTTGAAAAGAGTAACTGTCGAGTTTCTTGTCGGTTCTTCTCGATAGAATCAACCTTCCGAACTGTCGGTAGCGTTTGACTATTCAAAAGTACTTTTTAAAAGTCTACTTGAATAAAAATAATTTTGATTTTGATTTTGAACAACAGTTGAAACTGATTTTTATGTGTCTTCCGAAGCACGAAGACGCTCAGTATAAATACCACTAAGTAGTCACCTACCTATCAATAGATGGACCGCAACTACAGTTGCTTGACCCACTGATTGCAAAATATAATGGACAAAGGAAAATAGATGTTTGTATTTATCATATAAATATCTGTTTCGGTCTGGGAGCTTGTCCTTGTGGGTCTCCCCACCGTGCCTTGGAGAACACGTTAAGCAAGCGGTTGTTATTATAGCATCTGATAATAATCGTTAACAGTTGATAGGTAATTTGCACTCATCAAATGATTTACTGTGTTCGCCCTATAAGCAGAACCTGGATATATAGAGGTCGCGGGTTCTATTCCCGCTCGGAGCAGAAGTTTGTATTGACCTTACAGGCATGTTATCCGGTCTGGGTGTGTGTGTCATTGTGTATGTTTCCGGACCCCCGACACAGGATATAACTATCCTAATGGGGCCGTTGAGTGTGTAGCGTTTATTTATTCATTTTAGTATTTTGATGTATAGATAAATATAAAAGTTATACTAACCAAACAAAGTAACGCAACACAGCATGTGGCAATTTTAAAACCCATATTTTAAACTATATTTAATTTAAAAAACACCACAATATACTTAACACTTTTTCGTTTTGTTTAATATAATTAAAATTATATATATATAAACGACTGTTATCTGAATTATGAAATGTATTTGTTAATATTATCATTTCCGTTATGACATTATGTGAAAAAAAGATCCGAGAAAAAGATTACAGTGTGTTTTTCAAAAATCTTTTATATTTGGTAATAATTTTACTATCCTTTTGTCCACGATTTCGTCAGCTTAGTCAGAATCAGAAATATCTCGGAAAGCTTACATGAAATATATTCTTTGAATTATCATAGAACATTTCTTTTACTTATTAAAATAATATTTGAATTGTTTAACTTGCAAGTACTCTAGGGTTTATTTAAGTCTTGCAATGTTAGATTTAAGTCAGTTAGAAATAATCAAACTTAACTGTCTAACAAATGTGGTTTATGTTGTTATTATGTTGTGGGGATATAGACCGTATATTAGTAGTTAATCTTCAGTAAACATGTATCATTGTTACATTTTAATCTATGTAGTATAAATTGATATAAAAGTAGAAGACTTGACTGACATTTTATCAACGCCCAGCCTAAACCCTTGGACCTAGAGAGCTAAATATTTTCACAGGTGTTGTTTGTAAAATGTAAATTAGAAAGGATTTTTTGAAATTCAACTCTAAAGGGGTGAAAAAGAGGTTAAAAGTTTGAAAGGGACGAGCGTTATTTTATAAACTAGAAGCACGAAATTTTATTTTTTGGCCAACATTTAAATATAAAAACAAGTGTTTTCACACTTTCTGAAATTCCACCCCTGAAGGTTTGAAATGGGGGATCAAAGTTTGTATTAAAATCGTTAAAATCGTTATTCACTCGAGCGAAGCCGCTGGCAGAAGCTAGTATTAACATAGATGTCATAATGTTTTATTAATAACTCTGATTTTTATCGATTGCGATGATTTTCCCGATAGTTCCGTTGGCGTTTGTAAAAAAATTACGTTTAAATATTTCACGTAAATATATATATTTTTTATAATTACGTGACGAAACCGTACAATAAGACTTTAGTGTGAGCGTGACCTTTGTACGCGAGTTTGATTCACACTTGACCGGGTTTTGCACCTACAAAGGTAAACAAATGATATTTTGGAGAAAGTATTTAGATTTTGAAGCTTCAATAGCTCAACGGTAGAGGGGAAACTCTGCTCCGTTAACGCGAGAGTCGCTGGTTCGATCACCTTTGGCTATTGTTGTATCACTCATTGCAAAGTGACCGTACTTGGAGGGGCAATAGGAATATTTTTAACGTCTTCAAAAAGCATATCAAGCAATATTCTTTAAAAAATGTTCGGGTTTTAGTAAACTTTAGTATCATTATATAAGAGTCTTCTTCCCTCTGGCATTATTCCCGGTATTTAACCAGGGTCTGCTTATAACTTTATCCTGAATTGATGGGTTTCTAGTTTTTACACAGAGCGGTTGCTATCTGACTTCCGGAACCCAAAGGGCGAACCAGTAACTCATCGAATTCGATTTCGATTATTATCAGAAGTTATGATCACACCCCGGTGGTCGACAGCTTACGTAGTCTCTGAGGCACAAGGGCAAACATATTAGCAGAGTTCAATCAGTTTGGTTTCAATATATACAAAAATGTGTTTATTTTTATTTGATTATTGAATATCTTGCCGACTCTTCTCGGTAGGCATAACCTTCAGAAACAGCTTTTGGCGACACAAAAGTATTTGTTCTGGTGGTTAAGTTATGAATCCATTTGAGACTATTTCGCCTATAATTAATACCGCGATGATCAAATAGGCGTGGTGCTACCGCCGCCTTTATTACAAGAGGCGGGCAAGGTAGGCAACGCACATGTTACTTCAGGTATCGCGCGTTCATAGGTTGTGGTGACTGCTCACCATCAGGCGGACTGTATGCTTATTTGGAAACCATCATGGTATGAAGCTGTTACTTCTCTTTGATACTGTGTGAGAATAATCTGTTATTTTTTTTATGTTACTAAGTTTTCTGCAAGCATGCGGCGAACCTGACGGCAAGAGGTTGCCGTGGGTGAACCTCGAGATATTGGTTCTTAAACCTCCTTGCCCGGTCATTTCACTAGCCTACAATATCCTTCAAACCGAAACACAGTAATCCCAAAGACACTACTGCTTTGCGGTACAATACCTACCTAGTCGGTCCCTTGCAATAGGTCTTCCACCAGCAAAGCTGTTCCATAAGAGAGACAAGGGTCAATTTAAATTATAAATAACCACTTTAATAATAGAAACAAAACACAACAACAGAGCATCGGTTATGTCAGAATTAGGTAACTGTATAAGTAGATAAGATATCGAAAAATTTATTAATTGTATCGCAATATTAATATATAAAACAAGCTAAACGTTTCATATTATATAGAATCGATAGGTTTCGAGACGTTTTGGTGGTAAATATATATATTTTAATATAGAGATGACGAAGATCACAATCGCTTTGTTAATTGTTGCTGTTTGTGCTCTGACGGTGAGTTAAAATAATAATAAAATAAAATAAAAGGTTACAGTAATAACTTGGATAGACATATGCAAGAGGCCGGTTAGGTAGGTTAAGATAGTAGTATCCTGTCGGAGGTAGTATACATGAAAATAAGCACATGCAAGAGGCCGGCTAGGTAGGTAGCACCGCTGTGTCAGTTATTCTACCGTAAGACAGTATACATACTATGATTCGGTTTGAAGGACACTGTAGCTAGTGAAATCACTGGTCAAAGGACATTTAAGAACCAATATCTCGAGGTTGGCAACGCGTGAGTGACACCTACAAATGGCGTTGCAAGCGCTCATAAGCTACGACAAATGCTTACCGTTAGATGGGTCGTATGCTTGCTTGCCAACTTAGTCACATAAAAAGAAAAACAAATTAACACAATAGTTAGAAGTTTTGCTGGTCATCGTAACTACATCATTAATAGTTAAATTGACAGAGTTATTCATTGACAATATTACATAAACATTAAATTAAAACGAAAATGGAACACAATTTTTGTTATTAACTTTAAAATTAGTCTTAACGAGCTGGTTATTTTAACCATCTTCTAAAAAGAGGTTCTTAATTCGTCTGTATTTTTATATGTTTGTTTCCTAAGAACTTGGGACTGAGTGAACGGATTTTGATAATTGTTTGAAAGTTGGTGCTTACCGTATGATCAGTAATATTTTCTTTATTAAAAGATTAAACAAATAACTAAAGAACTTTCGATTTCAGAGTCCTGTATCAGCTACCAACGTTCAGCTACCAGCAGTATACCCGCTCGTAAACATTCTTCTACCACTTCTGAACAACGTCTACAATCTCCTACTTTCTTTGCTATCCATATTCGACTCACTACCACCATCAATAAGCGCTCTCATACCAGTAGACCTAACAGCTTTGGAAACCTCATTATTAAAGCTATATTCCCAAGCCCTTGCTATAGTCAACTTCCTAAGGTCATTGCCAGAATATGCCATGGGAGCGAATCCGAAGACTCCGTCAACTGGCGTCACCAACATGCAAGGTCTTCTCACAAGTCTCATCACAGCCATCACAGACCTCACTGATGAAGTTCTTATCGGTATTGGCGGTGGTCTTCTACCTGGTCTACTCAAACTTGTCGTCTGCGTCGTGGAAACCTTGCTTAGCCTGCTACTTTAATACGGTAGACGTTAATATTACGTGTTATAGATAGGATAGGATTTTATTATTTAATAAATTTGTTGTGTTGATAATTTATTTTTTGAGTTTTATTTAATTTAAATCAATAATTCTACTGTAGAAGGATCAACTTCTTAAGTGATAGGTGCATGATGCACCAAGTTGTACTAGCGTGAAGGTTTTAATGGGTTCCCATGACGCTACCAACTTGTCACCGCACCATACATTACTTGTGGTTTAAGATCTTGCATTTAACCAAAGTTGACAATTCTACGTGAACCGGAAGTACATTTACAAGATTTGGCACAAAGCAAAGCAATATTAATGAATTGTTTTTTATCAAGTACTATAATTAATATGTAAATTACTTTGACATAAAAAAAGATATAACCCCTGAGTTTGTTTCGCCGGCTCTTCTCAGGTAGAGGTTTAATTTTGCAGCCGGTGGTAGAATCTGACTTTCAACAAACAACATGCTTTTTACGTTGAATAAAAATAATTCAGTTTGAATTTAAAAGCTTAACAATATTAACTGTTGAATGAGGTTATATTAAATTAAATGCATTAGTCAGACTTTGCGAAAATTAATCACAATTGAAAAGTGCTTGTGAAGCACTCGACTCGACTCGAAGAACTCGACTGTTATATAATTATATTTTTATTTCCTAACTGTGCCTGAAGCTTCACTCGCTTGGTCTACAGAAGTAGATCAGAAGTTTGCCAATTCTTTTCTTTGTCGTGCTTCTAAAAAGTGGAACGCATTGCCGGGACACGTATACGGGACCTCCTTCCCATAATCTGGGCTCCTTTAAACGAGGCGTGAATAGGCATCTTTCGGGTAGGCAGGGCGAGGGTGGCTAACGCGGTTGCGGTTGCAACTGTATTAGTCGCCTTCGCGTTTGGACTTTACTGCCACTTACCACAGTCATTTGTCATCTTGCCCTACTTTCAAATAAAAGAAGTATACTTTCGTTTTTACAGGGTTCCGTATCTAAAGGATGTCAACGGTACCCTATTTCTAAGCCTTTGGTGACCTTCCGTCATTTAGCAGTATCTCACGAACCGTAATAGGTGGAGAGTTGAAATTTTTGCAGGATGTGTATTTATATTTCCGCTACAACAACTGCTTAATACAATAAACATAATAATATCATTATTTCAGTTTAATAATTTACTCTGATAACACTGTTTTTTCACTAATATGTGTGTAATATTGTATTTACGGTACTAGAGCCATGCCTCTCTCAGCACAAAAGGGCCGGCCCGACCGGGGCAGTACTATCCTCTCACAAAATATCGACGTCAAGTAACAGTATCAGTAGGTACTGTTGCGTTTCGTGCGATGAGTGAGAGCGCCGGAGGCCCAATCTCCCACCCTCTCTGTTCCCTTCCTTTTTTCCCTTCTCATCCCTTCCCTCCTGTTCTTGGTGTTGGCAACGCGCTTGTGATACTTCAAGTATCGCTCGCGTTCATAGGTTGTGGTGACTTAATGAGAGTCATTATAAAGATACCTTTAATTTTTTTTGCGTGTTATCTTTAACAACAACACTACTAAAAATAAAATACATTTAAAAATAAAAAGCAACTTTAATAATTAAGTTATTCTATGGTATCATAAGAATAACTTATAATTAATTTCCTCAAGTCACTTCGAATAACTTTTAATAGAAAACTTACTTAATAACTTAACTTGAAAAGTAATTTGAGTTATGAAGAAGTCCGGCAAACGAAAGTTTGTGAGGAAAATATATTTAGAAGTAATTATAATTACTAGCTTCCCGCTATCAGACCATATTGGTATTATAGAGGCTTTATTAAGATGAATTAGATGAAATAACAGACATCGTAGTTCAATATTTTTATAACACATTCAGAATTAAATATTAATAACTAGCGGTCCACTCCGGCTTCGCACGAGTATAAAATATATTATTTTCATAAATATCGTAGGGTTCTGCCTGCGTTTGTTGGAATGTAAGCGGAAAAAATGTAATTATTTACGACATGACATTAGAAACCTCGAAAATAACAATATTTCTCCACTATTTAATGGATGTTATTATACATATAAATCTTCCTCTTCAATAACTCTATCTATTAAAAAAACCGCATCAAAATCCGTTGCGTAGTTTAAAAGATTTAAGCATACATAGGGATATAGGGACAGAGAAAGTGACTTTGTTTTATACTATGTAGTGATATTGATATTAAAACAATATAAATCACGTCCACTGAATCGCAATCCCGATCCTTTGGGCGAAAAATGAACCAGACCTCCTGTAATTTGTGGAAGCAATGAATCGGGGTGTAATATCTTTTACAAATTGTTTTGCACTAGCGCTCCATGGACCAAGTGCTTTTTTTTATGTTACAAGTTAGCAAACAAGCATACGGCCCACCTGATGGTAAGTGGTTGCCGTAGCCTATGAGCGCTTGCAGTACCATTAATAGGCGCCACTCACGCGTTGCCAACCTCGAGATATTAGTTCTTAAATCTCCTCTGCCCAGTAATTTCACTAGCGTACAGTGCCCTTCAAACCGGAACACAGTAATGCCTAAGCACTACTATTTGGCGGCAGAATATTTGACACTGCGGTGGTACCTACCTAGCCAGCCTCTTGCAACAATAGACCTACCACCAGTGTGACTGATTGCACTGGTGGAATAATCTCTGCTGTGACAGAGGTTATCCCAACAGCGGGCGATGGGGTCGTCACATCCCGACGCCGATAGACGCTTCTACTGCAAACGGCACAAAGGTGTAATTTAGAATAAGTAACGTATATTTACACTGTTTACAGAATTCAGCTTTTTCCGCAGCAACCCCCACCCGTAACACCGTCTCCCTAACGTGAGACGAGGCCAATGCGTCTACGCAAATGGCGTCCCACAAAAGCTTGTCCCCTTTCCCAGGGAACCAGAATGAATGTACAATCGAATTTTTAAAATTTTATATATTTGTAACTTTTTATACATCCATTTTAACTTTTTTAACCTTTTCTCCATACACACTTTAACTATGTCAAATTTTACTCTTATCTCCGCGCGGAATATGTTTAAAAAGGGGTATAATGATTAAGGGCGCGGCCCTACTGCTGCGCACGACGAGGCAACGCCCGGGTGTCTAGCTTTGCTTTGTAAGGACAATATGTGATAGTATCAACTTCAGATTTATGGCGCGGTCTCACTTTTGTGACCACCGTTAAGGACTACGTGACGTATGTTAGCAGAATACGTTCAATAGCGCACGGTGCTTTATGTTATGACGTCATTAGAGCGCGGATCCATCGCTGCGTACGGAGAGACTATGCACATGTGTCCAGCTTTGAAAAAAAGTATTATGTGACCCATGACACTCTAAGAATACGAGAGTAATTATGTCATTGGTAGATGCGTGACTTCCTCAAATAATTATGTCGTCCACGCAGCTGAGCCTTTAAACGTTATGCACATCGTACACGAAAGAGCACAGTTGTACATAGTCGTGGGTTAATATTCCTGTGTAGTGTGTGTTTCTGGAAAGGTAGACCCTGGTTGTCAAACAAACGAATATATGCAACTTAAATTAACATACGTCGCATGGCTGTGTGTAGCGTACGTAGCGGTGGGGCCGCGCCATTATCTTCACGTATTGATATCTACATATATTTAAGAATAACAACTTGTGAAAGAATTCACTTAACATATTTGCTGAGTCACAAAGGTCGTTAAGTAGGCTACATGTTTTCTTTAGTTTTATACGAAGTTCAGTCGCAGGTGCGCAATTCAATTGTATTTTTTAATGTTTTTACAGTTCTAATATTTATTTATTCTGAACCGATTTCGAATATTCTCGTTTTTGAAATTTCATGAAAATCGGTTTTTAGGGTTCCGTAGCCAAATGACAAAAACGGAAACCTTATTATTTCTCCATGTCCGTCTGTCCGTCTGTCCGTCTGTCCGACCGTATGTCACAGTAATTTTACTCGGAGACTGTTGGCTCTATATATATATATATACGAAATTTGGTAAATTGGTGTATTCTATGAATCGCTACACGATTTTGTAATGAAATCCTAAAATATATAAAAAGTAAGGGTAGCAGTCCATACATATAACTGAGGGTTGAACATTTTCAACGTATGGCAACGTGTGAGATATCTTTGTATAGGTCTTTAAAAATTATAAGAAGGTTTGATTTTGACTTTTTTCATTAAGTCAGTAGTTGTTGAGATATAAGCTAAAATCATAAAAATTGTGTCCCCCTTCTCTCTAACTTTTGAACTATGAGATTTAAAATTCTAGAAAAATTTGAGGTTGTAGAACATCAAATGAACTTTCAACCACATTTGGTTTGAAGAAGATAGGTCTACAAATTTTAAAGATATATAAGTTGTTCACAACGCACTTGACTGATAATACCAAATAACAAATACCAACTATAATATGTCAACCATATAGAAGAAATAGTGTATTATTTTTCTGTGACCTTTTAGTAGTACTAATATCACTAAAAAAATAAGATATAAATAAATATTTCGATAGTAGTAGAGTCCTACTTAATCCAGTATAAATGAGTCGGCTCGACTGGGAATGTACAATCCTCTCACAGATAATCGGCGTAAAGTAATAGTAATAGTAGGCGTTTCTATCACAACTCCCTTCAGTTCCCTCCCATCCTTCCGGTTCATAGATTGCGATGACTGCTTACCATCAGATGGACCGTATAGTTGTTTCCCAACCGTCAAAAAAAACCTACTTCAAAAGGAATAAAAAGAAAAGAAATCTAAATTTCAAGTCTTCAATTTTTATCGTAAAGCATTCCTTTTAACATTTTCAAGGTATAATATTTCAGTAACAGCGTTCCTCACTTACATTCTCTTTAATGATCCTACGTCAGGGTTTTAGTCGATAGAGCGATGGCGCGTGAACAAAATGGCGGCTGAATGAATGACGTCATTCGGAGTGGGGTCGTCCATTCACTGTTAGGTGGACCACTATAAAGTATTTTGTAGGACATGAATAATTTATGTTCTTTATTATAAAGACGTTCTTTCAAAGTAATTTATGAATAAATAAATGCAAACTTTATGATCCCGATAAGGATAGTAATATTCTGTATCGGGATCAATGACAGTTCCATAGAAAGAAGTTCTTTTTCCGCAGTCTCCTACAAGACATATACATTTTTTTATTGCTTTTGGAGTTACTAGCCTTGTCAGAGTCACCAGGTGGGGCATGCTGATAAATTATATGAAGGTGAGATGCGGCAAAAGCGAAGCGGACGTTCAGATTGTGGATCAGTTGGTTTGATACTTAATGAATTTTGGCGATCGCGAAGCGACGCACTGGAAATGAATTGTCCATCGTTTCTCTGCTTCACTTCGTGTTGAATCGACTACGTAGGACACACCCTTATTATGTAGAACACCGCATAAGATATTGAATGGATAAAATATGGAGAAGCTCAATAGCTCAACTGTTAAAGGGCAAACTGCGCTCCGTTAACGGGAGAGCTGTGGGATGCTGACCGTTTGAGTTATTGTCGTACCCACTCCTAGCACAAGCTACACGCCCATTTGAAGGTATAATAGGAGTATTAGTAATAGCTTGAAAAAGACTGCTAATATTTTAAAAAGAAATGTATATACAAGATAGAAATCATGGTCACACTACATCACACGAACTCTCTCATAACATAATATATTTTCTTCGTTATTGACATATTGTACCAATAAGATATTTCTTTTCGTTCACGTCGTATTCGTTATTTTTATGTATATCTAAGTGAATAGACAGATAGACGTAAATATGTTTATTATATATGTGTATATTTTATTTCGCGATTCATCTCTATTGTTAATTAGATAAGTAAATAAATGCTACACACTCAGCGGCCCTCATCAGGATAGTTATTCCAGACCCCCAAACACAGGATTGTTTGGGGGTCTGGAAATATACTGTCGAGTTTCTTGTCGGTTCTTCTCGATAGAATCAACCTTCCGAACCGTCGGTAGCGTTAGACTATTTAAAAGTACTTTCTAAAAGTCTACTTGAATAAAAATAATTTTGATTTTGATTTTGATACACAACGACAAGGACACATCCAGACCAGACAACATGCCTGTATGGACAATAGAAACATCTGTTCCAAACGCGAACAGAACCCGCGAACTGTGGCACTTAAGGCAGATTCTCTTTCATTGCGTCACTTATCTTTATAATAAGTATAAGTTGTTGTAACTGGGAGGAAATTTTGATGCTTTTCTTTTTAAAGTTATATGCATTTATGAAGTAGTAATAGAGCCATGCTCCTCCAGGAAAAATGGGATGGTTCGACCGGTGAAATACTACATTCTCACAGAAAATCGCCATAAAGTAACGGTATCAGTAGGTACTGTTACGTTTCGTGCGATGAGTCAGAGCACCGGAGGCCCAATCTCCCGTGTGTTCCCTTCATTTTTTCCCTTCCCATCCTTTCCCTCCTAAACCTTGGGTAGGCAACGCGCATGGAAAAAAACTAAAGGCTCTTACCTACTAAAACTTCCTTTTCTATCGACCTCAATGCACGCTAAGGGCTCCTTCAACTCAAAAAGCAATCAGTTCTTACCGAGTTTCAAGTACGCGCTCAAAACTACATGGTTAAAGTACTACTACATGGAAAAATATCAGTCAAACAGTGCTAAAGCTTTTTATATTGCATGGCTTTTTATTTTCCCGGCGTCGGGATGTGATGACCCCATCGCCCGCTGTTCGGATAATCTCTATCACAGCAGAGATTATTCCATCAGTGTAATCAGTCACACTGGTGGTAGGTCTTTTGTTGCAAGAGGCCGGCTAGGAAACGCAACAGTACCTAACGATACTGTTACTTGACGCCGATTTTCTGTGAGAGGGTAGTATATCCCCGGTCGAGCCGGCCCTTTTGTGTCGAGAGAGGCATGGCTCTACTACCGTAAAAATACTGTATTTATATCAGTCTGTCTATTCTTTCAAGTGTCCAGCATTTATTTTTTATGCTTTGATGTAAAGTGTGCAAATAGCTGTGGCGCAGCGGTAGCGAACCTGCTTTAAGCATCACTTCACTCGGAGCGGTTGTTTGTTTTGACCATACAGACATGTGTTCCGGTCTGGGTGTATTTGTCCATGTCACTGTGAATGTTTCTGGACCCCCGACACAAGATATCACTATCCTAATGGGGGCCGTTGAGTGTGCAGCGCTTATTGAGTATCTTATTATTTTTAATGGTACACGATAATCATTTCTTGTAGATGCACCAGAAGTAGCACAGACACGTTGCTGAACATTGCGAAGGGAAAGTGCGGAGAGAGAAAGATTGTAGTAAAGGTGGCAAACAAACGTTGATGACTGGTCACCGTGACCTCACTTCACTTCAGCATCTACTAAACGAGGCAAGAGGGAAGGGAAATAAAATGGGAGGAAAAGAGGTGGCAGGGGTCTAGGCTGCTTCTTTCTCAAAAAGAAAATTTAAAAGAAATATTTACTCACGGGGGCTTAAATTTGATTCCGTTTTTATAGTGCCTTCAGCAAAGCCGAACCACGGCGGCGGACGTCATCGGAGATGGAGGCAGCGCTCCGAACGCGACACGACGTGCGAAACAAAGGACCTCAAGAAGATGTTGTGTGTGGGTCTGTTCTTTGTAAGGAGCACTGTCTAATGAAATCATATCTTCAGGCAAGGACTGTGCTTAGGACTTTTGTTGGTTTGTTACATCTGTATAACGGCCGGTGAAAGAAACTCAGGAAACGTAAAAACCCTGGTCGTGCCGACTTACTTATGCATTACAGCAAGGCTCTATAAAATAAAACTATAAAGATAATTTATATTATAATTAATAAAATTAATAATTATTTAAAAGTAGTTTCTAAGTGTAATGGGTTTTATAATCCGTAATCCCTATTTTATATTTCATCTAAGTCATGGAATAATAAATTAAACGATATTTATAAGATTACATTCCACCCCCGGATATTGTTATCAACGTGTTTGTTCTACGGGGGTGGATTAGGGCGTATCCATAATGAAGTAGAGGTTACTGCGACATTTCGTCGTCATAGTTATGACGGTTGGCAAATAAGCATAAGGCCTACCTGATGGTAAGCAGTCATTACAACCTATGAACGCGCGCGATACTTGAAGTATTACATGTGCATTGCCAACCCTAGGGATCAGAGGGAAGGGATAAGAAGGGAAAAGGGGTGTGAGCTGCGGGTGTGGGAAATTGGGTCCCCGGAGCTCTAAGTCATCGTACGAAACGCAACAGTACTTACTGATTTTAATGTGAGAGGTTAGTATTTTCCCACCGTTTGACACCGTTGTGGCGTTGTGGGTAGCGAGTCTGCCTTTAGTCTCGACGGTTGCGGGTTCGATTCCCGCTCGGGCAGATGTTTGTTAAAATTTCTGTCTCGGTCTGGGCGTTTGTCCGTGTGGGTCTCCCCACCGTGCCTCGGAGAGCACGTTAAGCTGTCGGCCCCGGTTATTATCAATAACATCTTATAATAACCGTTAACTCTTGATAAGTGAATTGCTCTTATCCAATGAGTTACTGGTTCGCCCTTAGGGTTGCGGGGGTCAGATGGCAATCGCTCCGTGTAAAAACTAGTAACCTGTCAAATCCGGATAAGAGTAATAAGCAGACCCTGGGTACATAAAATACCGGGAATAATGCTAGGATGAAGAAGGTTAGTATTTTCCCGGTAAATTCGGCCTATTTGCGCAGATAGAAGCATTGGTCTACTAGTAGTTAATATTTGGTCAGTGGATCCTTCCCGTTAGAGATCATACCTCGTACCCTCCATAGCAGTAACTCTGCTTATCCATTCCTAATGACGTTCTAAGCTGCAGTACGACCTCGTAGGAGGCATCCTCAGGAAGGAATCAACTTTAAGGATCCGCGAGGTGCACTGTAATTTCCATTAGGCTGGCTCTTTTGACAATGATACGAAATATCTTGATCGATTCAGTTATTTTGTTTTTAATAATGCAGGAAGATAGTTCTAAAATAATGTAAAAATATATTATAAGTTAGTTACGTACTTTTAATTATTAAATTAAATTAGAAAGCCTCAATAGCTCAACGGTAGAAGCGCCGACTTAGCTCCGTTAACGCGAGAGTCGAGGGTTCGATCACGACCCCCTTGGGCTATTATCGGACCCACTCCTAGCGCAAGCCTCGAGCTTATTTGGAGGGGCAATAGGAATATTAGTAATGCCTCGTAAAAGCATTGCAAAAAAAATATATATACATTAAAATGAATCTCTCACTAACAATTTATAAAAGATCGACATATTTGTCTACCAACGACAGTACAGTCGCAAATAAAATACCACCATTGGTTACACGCCCTATCTATCCATGCGCATTGGGACCCTTGGTATGGATCTCCCAGTTGAAACCCGGAGGCCGAAGCGAGCACACGTCTTATAGGTAAGACCCTTAGAGACACAACTTGTATAACAAAAGCCTTATAGAGAAATCTATTTTTAGATGTATCTTTTTCGTTGCTTTATTTTTGTTAGTTTCGTCTCGCGTCCTTATTACGTGATTTCATTTTTGTTTTGGGATAAAATGGTAGTTTTCCGTGGATTTATTCTTTTCATATTTTTTGACAAAACTTTTCTATTGTTTCAATGAAAGTCTTAAAAATTTTTAAAAATTACTTTCTTTTGAAATACCTATTGATATATTTGTCATATAATAGTATATTTTAAAATAAACTAACGACTATTCCTGGTTTCGTCCGCAAATATAATTTTTTTCGATTAACATCTTGCTTCAATATTAATCTTAAACAGACAAATATTTTAATTAATAATATTTTACTTACCTTTCGTCCATGACTCCTTCCGAATCGAACATTGTTATTACTTGATATCTTAATTTAAAACGAGCGAAAAAAACAGTGTAACACCGCCCATTCCGTTCTGTAGTTTTCGAATCTACAACAAACTTACACGCAGGCCAAAATTCAAGATAAAATAAAAAGTTGCTTAGAGACAGATACACAATCGGAACGGTTTTTTTTTATTCAAAAATATATTCAATGCACATACACAAAATATACTTTCAAAAGTA
Organism: Hestina assimilis; assembly: GCA_023373885.1. Lineage (NCBI taxonomy): Eukaryota > Metazoa > Arthropoda > Insecta > Lepidoptera > Nymphalidae > Hestina > Hestina assimilis. The sequence continues at coordinate 355,475 of CM041767.1, read as the reverse complement.
TTAATGTGATCTTTTATGCGCCTGATAAAAAAACATTGTCAAATTTCAAAATGCATTAACTTTTCTATTTTTATTGTTTCAAAATAAAAATAAATTCTTCAATTTAAAAATAAATGGTCTATAAAATTTTGTTGTTTGTATCTTTAGCTTATTTAAATATACCAAATTAATTAAAGTCATATTTTTTATTTAAATTATTAAAAAAACAGTTTACTGGTGGGAGACCTTTTTTTGAGGACACCACGCCTTGGGAATAAGACAGTCACTCCAGGCTTTTCAGTGATTATAATATGTAAACTAATATCAGTTTAAAAAATACATATAAAAAAAAGATAAAACCCCTGAGTTTGTTTCGCCGGTTCTTCTCAGGTAGAGGTTTAATTTTGGAGCCGGTGGTAGAATCTGACTTTCAACAAGTAAGTGTAATGATTTTTATGTTGAATAAAAATATTTGATTTGATTTGAGTAGCCGGCCTCGTTCGCTAGGTACTACAGCAGATATTCTACCGTAAAGTAGTATACTGTGTTTCGGTTTGAAATATACTGTAGCTAATGAAGTTACTGGGCAAAGGATATTTAAGACGCAAATAAGCAATACCATGTCAACCCACAGAAATTGAAAAAACTGAGTTATATATGCAGAAGTGTTAGTAAATGGCTGAAGAAGATTGTTCTTTAATATTTGGAGGGTTTAAGGCTTTAAAACTTCTAAAAAAGCCATTTTTTCAATCATGCAATTTATGTATTTTTAAACATTTTGGGTTATATTATATTCGAAATATGCAGTTTATATACTTATTTTTTGAGAAAATAAGTAAAATAACTTATATAAATCTGAAATTGCTAAAAACTTGACCAATACATAAAAAAATTCATATAAAGCAAGTTGTTCAAAATTTTCAAACGCGTTTTTCTCGAAATGACTTTCGTGTGGGTTGACATGGTATTGCTTATTTGCGTCCGTTTAAGAACCAATAACTCGAGGTTGTCAATGCGCGAGTGACACATACTAATGGTAGTATTAAATTTTAAACTATCGCGATTCATGTTCATATTAATTAATACTTTTCGGGAATTTACGCGTAAAAATTACCTTTATCGGTGCTTGACGTTTCAGGGTGCACTGACCGTGGTCACAAGCACCCGGTGATTCTGTCAAGGCCAGTAGGGCCAACAGCAATACACATTCGGAAAAAAAAAACACCGATAGAGGTAACGCGTAATAAATAAGTAAATAAATAAATAGTTTTACACGTAAATTTCCGAAAAGTATTAATTAATACCTACTAATGGTGGTGCGCGTACTCATAATAACCACTTACCACCAGGTAGGTCGTATGCTTGGTTGCCAACTTAGTCACATAATAAGACAGTCACAAATCAAATTAATGAATAATCGTATTAATTCCGACTTAGATTTTAATACCATATGCTTTTATTCCTAAACGCGTTGACACCGTTGTGGCGTTGTGGGTAGCAAGTCTGCCTTTAGTCTCCACGATTGCGGGTTCTTTATTCCCGCTCGGTATCGGTTCTCGGTTCCTGGGTCCTCCTTCCGTGCCTCCGAGAGCACGTTAAGCTGTTGGGCTCAGTTTTATGTCACATAATATCTTATAATAATCGTTAACTCTTGATAGGTAATTTGCTGTTATCTAGAGTTGCTGGTTCGCCCTTAAGGTTGCGGAGGTCAGATGGCAATCGCCCGTGTAAAAACTAGTAACCTGTCAAATCCGGATAAGAGTATTAAGCAGACCCTGGGTACATAAAATACCGGGAATAATGATAGGTTGAAGAAGCTTTCATTCTTGAACGCATTTATAAAATAAAAAGCTATTTAGGATTTAGGGCGTGTCAAAGAAACACACCAATATAATTATAATTATTTTTAGGATTCAGTAACCAACGCGTAATACCTGACCCTATCACTAAGATAAGGCTGTCCGTCTATCACCATACTGTATCTCATGAACCGTGATAGTTAGATAGTTTTAATGTTCACAGATACTAAAAAACATAATAATATAAATATTTAAGGGGGCTCCCATACAACAAACGTGATTTTATGACGGCATTACTAATATTCCTATTGCCCCTCCAAATAAGCTCGAAGCTTGCGCTAGGAGTGGGTATGACAATAGGCCAAGGGGGTCAGGATCGAACCCTCGACTCTCGCGTTAACGGAGATAAGTCGGCCTTCTACCGGTGAGCTATTGAGGCTTCAAACTTCGCCGTTTTAAGTCTTTTAGGAAAATATTTAGTGTCTTATGCCTAAATACTCAAACGAAAATCTAATATGTGAAGTGTTACAAGTCTTACATAAAAGTAGCGTAAACTTTTATGTTTTTAGACAACATTAAAATATAAGAGGGTTCAAAGTAATTTTGTTTCTTTTATTTTTACTTTTAAATCTAAGATTATTAGGCCTCAGGGAATGCCCTGAAGGCGTTTTACAAAGTTTCCTTTGTTTGACGTTTATAATGAATTAGTAATTTCTTTGTTAGGTTTTGTAAGCTAACTTCAAACTTGATTTTTTAAAATGTTCTTCTGAATTTTTTTGATAGACAGGCTTTTCGTATATAAGTTTTTAGATAATCTTATTATAGATTCTGTGAATCAAGGTATATAAAATGTTCCATTTTCTATTTGACTTAAAATAAATAAAATTGAAGTGTCTGTTTGTAATTCCAAATTAACAGCTTTTCACTATATGCATATGAAAGTATATAGGGTACTTACATAGGAAAACAATACTGAAAATTATTGTTTCTTTGTCTCTTTGTTCCGGCTAACCTCTGAAACGGCTGGTCCGATTTCATCGGGACTTTCACTAGCAGAAAGCTGAAGTTATAGGGAGTATTAAAGGCGGCTTTTATTTTAGAAAAATTATTCGAGTTCCGTGCAATAAAGAGAAATCGGTACACTACGGCCCGAGATTTATTTCATTTTTGCTTTTAAAAAATGTTTTTCCTAATTTTTTGTATAAAAACTATTATCCTAATAAATCTAAATCAAATTCGTAAATGAATCCGAGTTTACTAAATTTGTAATAAGCAGTGGCGGATTTACAAATTTTCAAGATACATATAGCCTGTAAGGTTTTTACCGCCCTTGCCCCTGGGTGACAGTGGGAAGAGGAAATACATTTGCTGCAATTTCGCTCTTTTCACTCATACAAAGTGTAGGCAGAGGGCGCAGAGACCAATTACTGGTTGGGGGGTGACGAACTAGGTGTTTTACTCTAGAATATGGTCGTTCGCTACTCGGAATGTACAATGAAGTAAGGAGATAGTCATCGGCAAATTTGATGCAGATTTCTACCTGGAACATCAGAAAAAAAAAGTCTACACAGACCGATGTAACCAACCGACAAAAGTCAAGCGTCCTAAGCACGTCCTGCAAGACCCTGACGATAGGATTACATTAGAAAATGCCCTTACACAGCACAGACACGCACACAACACCGTCTTCGCCGGCGAGGACGAGGTCCTTTGTTTCGCACGTCGCGTCGCGCTGACACCGTCGGGTGAGTCTATCGTATAGAATGCGCTCGGAGCGCTGCCTCCATCTCCGATGACGTCCGCTGCCATGGTTCGACTTCGCAGGAGGCACCCTAAGGACGGAATCAAATTTGAGCCCCCGTGAGGGCTGCCCCTTTATCACGGCTGAGTCTCTGTACTCAGCCCCCGCTCGGTGACGCTGTCAAGGCCAGTATAGCCAACAGCAATACACATTCCAGAAAAAAAAATCAGAAAACCGTCAAAAAAAATCTTTTTGATTTGTATGACGTAGTAAAAAAAAATCGGTCCTCAAATTTGCCGCCCCAAAAATCCGGCAGATTCCTAGCCCTAGGACTAAGCCTACACACTACTACATAAGTAAAGATAATTATTTATAAATTAAGTAAAATTAATATGTTTATATTATTCATTAAGCTCGTGAAGACATAAAAAGTACGTCTAAAAATACGTTCCTTTGGGAAAAGTTTTTATGGCATCGTTAATATCCGTGAAGTTCGCTTTCCAAATTACATTTTCAAATGAAAAGTTTTTGTTTCGTTGGTAATTTAGTAGCGAAATTATTTGGACTTTTTAATAACTAGTAATTTCCTGCGGCTTCGTTTGTTTTGTATAACGCAAAAGTAAAAATTATTTATATTTAAAGATAGCTAGATTCTGTCCGCGACTTCACCTGCCTGAATAACGACTTTTTATGAGGCACTTACCATTAAATCTTATTGCGATTGAAATGCGGACCCCTCCCTTTTCTTGTCATAAGATAAAAAATATATAAGGAACTACCCTTACAATCTTTCATTCCCAAAACAACCTTCAAATTTTCTTTTCGCAAAAAATTGCCTATTATAAATATATCTATACCATAATTCATCATAATCAGTACAGGCGTTAAATTGTTACAAACAAACTCAAATATTAATAGTAGGATTAATAGTCTACATAATTATTCCTTAAATTAATTGTTTTTTTTTACTAGATTCAAAATGGCCGCCATCACTCTCCTGCTGATCGCCTGCCTGAGTTCGGCCCACGCTTGGGGCGGGCTGTTCAATCGGTTCAGCTCTGACATGCTCGCCAACCTGGGCTACGGGCGTTCCCCCTACCGCCATTACCCATATGGACAGGTAAGGAATTTTTTACAACCTAGTAAATGGATAATGGGCTGAACGGACTACTGAAGTACTACCATCGCACAGAATATCGACCTGATGTATCAGTATTCGTACAGTTGCGTTTTTTTAAGCAGTGGGAGAGCTGGAGGCCCAAACTAACACCCCTTATCCCCTCCTCTTTTCCCTTTGTAGCGACATCTATACGCAGCAAAACGCAAAATAACGTAAAGCGGTACATAGACTTGATCGTCACAGTCTCGCATCGTACTTTCTAAGTCCTAGCAACATCTACAGGACCTGTAGCGATATTGAGGAAAAAGATACTACGAATCCTGAATCGTGCTATCAGAGTTTTCAAGATGGATTAGCGTATATATAACTACTCAATGTAAACCATTGGGTTGCAGTCAGCCAGGCAATATCTCCACCTTGATCGGAAGATCTTCCCTTTGTGTTGTAGGGACATTAAATAAAATAAACGCCACACACTCAACGACCTCCATTAGGATAGTGATATCCTGTGTCGGGGATCCGGAAACACATACAAAGGCAAGGACAAAGACACGCAGACCAGAAAATATGCTTGCAGGGTCAATACAATCATATTACGCTCCGAGCGGGAATCGAACCCACGACCTTTGTGGCGACGACATTGTTGCGCAGCGGCAGCAAACCTGCCTTAAACGCCACAGTGGCGTCGCACATTACACATCGTACCTCCAAAGTGGTGACCCCGACGTGATCTTCACCTCCACAGTGGTGACCTCGTAAGAACATCCAACCTTCGAAGCTCTAATAGTATTCTCCGTCTTCTTATCGAGGTTAGTGGCCAATCTAATGTCAGAGTTGTTAAGGGCGTTCGTATAGGCCTCTGATTTGAATAGCCGAGACCGACTTTTCATGTGCCCTCCGAAACACGTCTCCGACGATCAGTTGAGTTACCACTTTACAATCACCCCCTCTAGAGACTGACCGCGCCAAAAGTTCCTCCGTTCGTTTACCGATCAGTGAGCGCACCCGACTATGAGCGTCTCAAGCCCTAACAGTCATCATCAACATTATCATCCCCAGACCTTTTCAGCAAGTACTAACCACCCTCTAGACCCTTCTTTGTTCCCCTCCTACTTGGGTCGGCAAAACACTGGTATACTGGTATTGTAAGCGTCTGTAGGTTACGGGGACTGTTTACCGTCAGGCGGGCTGTAAACTTGTTTGCCAACGTCTTTCTTCGCTGAGTCTTTTTCACCCTTCTTTCTCCCCACCTTACCTCTGGTTGCGACGCGCTTGTTATACTTCTGGTGCTGAAAGGGTCTAGGATAAGATAAATCCTTAAGCCATAATTTTGTTTGTGTACATGGACTATAGTGTCCACTAGTGCTTCTCCGTTTTCTTGTCTTCTAAGTTTTCAGCTTCTGAGTTTTAACCACGAGTTCTGAAGATTTATTACGTTTTTTTGTAGTTTTTAGGCTGTAGAATTTAGCTCCTGAAGGGGGTCACCCTATAGCAAATTTTTTTGGTGTAACCGGACTGATTGTAATAATAATTTCGATTCAAGAGTTACGTTATGCAAAAGGTGTTCCCCAAATTAGCACACCTAACCAAACAAATTGCTTAGCTGTATAATATTATTATAGAATATAGATAAAGCATCAACATGACGGTATATTAAGAGGGTCTAAGACAAATATTAATTATAGAACATTGTGTTTTGTTATGTTACCCTATAAAAAGGATCTAAAATAGTTATTCTGAACTAAAATAACAGTACCTTAGCTAGTATTTATCAAAGGTCACTTCACAAATGCGTAATGGATCGTGAGCGTGACCTTTGCGTCGGAAAGTGTTGAAAGGCTTATTAATATGGAGTTGAATTAATTGAATCTGCTGCCTTTTATCATCCTAACGGTTTTTTTAATATTTTGAGATCGAAATTCAAGCGTCATTTCTATGAAAATGATATTCGTATACTATTTTTAGGGTTTCATAGTCATATGGGAAAAACGGAACCCTTATAATTTCGTAATGACCGGCAGTAAGTTTATCACTTATTTTACTCGGAGACTATTAGCTCTATCTATACGAAATTTATGAAAATAGGTGTATCATTTTCAAACTCAAAATTCAAATTTAAATATCTTTATTTATGTGCACATTTCAACACAAAAAAGAGCAATAAAATAAATACAAAACAACTAAAAAAAGTTATACAACAATGTTCTTCATCCTAGCATTATTCCCGGTATTTTTATGTACCCAGGGTCTGCTTATTACTCTTATCCGCATTTGACAGGTTACTAGTTTTTACACAGAGCGATTGCCATCTGACCTCCGCAACCCTAAGGGCGAACCAGTAACTCATTGGATAAGAGCAATTTACTTATCAAGAGTTAACGATTATTATCAGATGTTATTGATAATAACCGGGACCGACAGCTTAACGTGCTCTCCGAGGCATGGTGGGGAGACCCACACGGACAAACGCCCAGACCGGGACAGAAATTTTAACAAACATCTGCCCGAGCGGAAATCGAACCCGCAAGCGTCGAGACTAAAGGCAGACTCACTACCCACAACGCAACAACGGTTATACAACAATGTTCCAAGATAAAAAACATCTTAATGGGAAATGAAAGCTATTATAAAAAAAAAAACTTCATTTTAAATAAATAACTATAACTAACTTAAATAGCTAAACTTTTACTGAATAAACCTTAACTAGCTAAATAAATAAACAATTAATTAAAAAAATAATAATAATTATAAAAAGGAACATTATTATATACAAATAAATAATTAAATGCATAAAAATGTGACACATAAACGGCACACCACTCAGCTGTTATTGAGGAGCTCCTCAAGCTGGTTTTCAGTGGCAGCCAATGATTGAGAACCGAATTTTGAATAATTTTTGAAGGTTCTTTAACTGTATGGCAATAAATTATAATTTCGTTTTTTCAATCCTCGCCTTCTGTCAGTAAATCAAACCAAGCCAAGCTTTCTTCTAATGACGGTTGGGAAACAAACATACTGTCCGCCTGATGGTAAGCAGTCACCGCAGCCTTTGAACTCTTATCATACTTGAAATGTTACATGCGCGCTGCCAACCCAAGAAACAGGGATGGGATGAGAAGGAAACAGAGGGAATGAGGGATCAGGCCACTAACGCTCACTTAGACATCACTCATCACATGAAACGCAACAGTACCTACTAATACCGTTACTTTACGCTGATTTTCTGTGGTCTTACCCGGTCGGGCCGGCCCAGCTAGCATTGTCGGGATTCCCGCATTTATTGTACCTAATACTAATTACTATTAAGCTTTTGAGGCTAAAATTAATTAAATATCTCTTCCACCAGGTCGAACCTGAAGAGATATACGCCGAAGCTCTGGAAGGTAACCGTATTGAAGACGCTGACGACTCGCACTGCTACAGTGCTCCCTGCATCACCAATGGTGACTGCTGCCGTGGGCTGATGTGTTTGGAGACAGGTGAGTTTTTTTATGTCATGACAATTGGCAAGCAAGCATACGGTCCGCCTGGTGATATGCAGTCATCGTAACCTATGAACACGCGCGATACTTGAAGTATCACAGGCGCATTGCTAATCCACGGGATTGGAGGGAAGGAATAAGGAGTAAAAAAGGTAAAGAAACAGAGGGGGATATTGGGCTTCGCTCTCACTCATTGCACAAAACGCAACAGTAACTTCTGATTCTTTTACTTTACGATTCTCTGTAACAGGGTAGTACTTTCCGAGTCGAACAGACCCTTTTGTTCGGGGAGAAGCATGGCCCTATTTATACCACGGATAAAGGCGTCGGGATGTGACGACCCCATCGCCCGCTGTTGGGATAACCTCTGTCACAACAGAGATTATTCCACCAGTGCAATCAGTCACACTGGTGGTAGGTCTTTTGTTGCAAGAGGCCGGCTAGGTAGGTACCACCACCGCAGTGTCCAATATTCTGCCGCCAAATAGTAGTGCTTAGGCACTACTGTGTTCCAGTTTGAAGGGCATTGTACGCTAGTGGAATTACTGGGCGAACGAGATTTAAGAACTAATATCTCGAGGTTGGCAACGCGTGAGTGGCACCTACTAATGGTGCTGCAAGCGCTCATAGGCTACGGCATCCACTTACCATCAGGTGGGCCGTATGCTTGTTTGCCAACTTCTAACATAAAAAAAAAAAAACACTTTATATTGAAGAATTCCGAACAGCTAATCTCTGAAACTACTAGTTCAAAGAAAATGTCTTATTTTTATATTTCTTTATATATTTTGGCAAAAATGATTTAAAAAAAAAAACGACATATATCTCGGAGAATGTTCTGAGGAATTGTTTGGATTGATCCCGCCGTTAGAATTTCACCATCGAACATCGCGACAAAACTTTAAATTCCATCCATACCACCTCGATGTCTGGAAATCCACAACAGCACGATTTAGAAGACATTTTCTTCCTTGCACAACCACTCTGTAAAATCAACTTCCGCCGACGGTCTTTCCGAACCGATACGACTTGGGAACCTTCAAGAGAAGAGCGTATTCTGTCCTTAAAAGTCGGCAACGCCACTGCATGCCTTCTGGTGTTGCAGATGTTCATGGGCGGCGGTGATCGCTTAACATCAGGTGAGCGTCCTGCCCGTCTGTCTGCCCCTTCTCACATAAAAAAAAGACAAAGATTTTTTGGACTTGAATTGGAATTGAAGGACAAAGATTTTAAGCATGCCTCTAGGTAGAATGTGTTCATGGACTTTTCAAGTGTAATACAAAGGCACCATTTTAGCAAATAAATGAATTTTAAAGATTATATTTACGTGCGTACGTACGTGCGTGCTGTTAGAGCTCCTTTCAGACGTCAGATTTAAAAAAAGTTTTAATTTTAAACTAGATTTATTAATTCGATAGAAATATATATGTATATAATTATGTTTGTGAGTTTGAAATTCGGTAAATGGAGTGTAAGAAGAAGAGAGGTGGGACTGAACTGAAGTTCATGATGGTTAACTTGGGTGGGAAAGGAAGAGGAAATTATAAGGAATTCTGGAAAGCGACATTAACAATCACGCGGATAGATAATATAATTTTTAACTTATTAATTTATTCAAACAAAATCCACAGCATTTTACAAAAAAAGATTTACAATGTGTCCTTACATGAGTCAGATTGGATTTACAATATTTACGCTTAATCTGAAGCAAACTAGGCGACAGGGTAAGAATTAAAAAAATTGCAAAAGTATAAATTTTGACTTAACTAAAATTATAGAAATAATGATGATAATAACAATTGTTAAAATTTCTGTCTCGGTCTGGGCGTTTGTCTGTGGGTCTCCCCACCGTGCCTCGGAGAGCACGTTAAGCTGTCGGTCCCGGTTATTATCAATAACATCTGATAATAATCGTTAACTCTTGATAAGTCAATTGCTCTTATCCAATGAGTTACTGGTTCGCCCTTAGGATTGCGGAGGTCAGATGGCAATCGCTCTGTGTAAAACTAGGAACTTGTCAAATCCGGATAAGAGTAATAAGCAGACCCTGGGTACATAAAAATACCGGGAATAATGCTAGGATGAAGAAGATGATAATAACAAAACAATGTAGCTTTAATTAAGCTTTATAGAAATTAAAACTATCGTTAAGATTAAGATGGTCTTGTATGTAGTATTATGTATGTATTTAATCGTCTAAAAATAATATTACCTTATATAAACCATATTGTTTACGTGACTAAAATTGAAAGAGCAAGAAGTGGAACAATGAAACTGCTTGCGTTTTACTAAAGTTGCTTATAAGACAGATTCAAGTTAGGTGTTTTTGCTGACGCTATTTGTATTTTATCTAACAATAATATTATTTTAGTAAAACTTTCGCCACTGCCACTACCTTGTAGTATATGACTCCCTTTTGCCTTCACACTTCTTCTCCTGTCTTCACATTTTTTTTTGCTCGTGGCCTCTTTTTCCGCACCTGGTTCCATTGGACCATTGTGCTTTTTCTTTTCGGAATGTGCTTTGCCTTGTCCTACTGGCCTTGACAGCGTCACTGAGCGGAAGGGGGTGGGGGAGAGTACAGAAAAGGTCAGCCCTAGAAGGGTCTCAGGTCAAAGGTCAAGTATGACACCGTTCACATTTTGTCGAATGTTGGCCCCGGTTAAGTCTTGTAAATCGATAAATGAGAGCGTCGGAGGACCAATCTCCCACAGTCTCTGTCCTTTTCTTTTTATCCTTTCTCATACCTCCACACCGATCCCTTGTGTTTGCAGCGCGCATGTAATACTTCAAGTATCACGCACGTTCATAGGTTGTGGTGACTGCTTACCATCAGGGCTCAGGCGGACGGTATGCTAGTTTGCCAATCGTCATGAAATAATAAAAAAAAGCGGTCTTTCCGAACTGATACGACTTGGGAACCTTCACGAGAAGAGCCTATTCTTTCCTTAAAGGTCGGCAACGCGCCTGCATGCCTTCTGGTGTTGCAGATGTTCATGGGCGGCGGTGATCACTTAACATCAGGTGAAGCCTCCTGCCCGTTTGCCCCCTCTTACATAAAAAAAAAAGTCTGAAATATTCCTAAAGTAGTTATAAACAAGTTGTCAAAAACAGTAGCACCTAAGTTACTGTACACTGCCTTTTCTAGTAATGCGTAAAACTAATGTATCGCATAATCTAACCTTGATTTCTTAGTATTGGTTGCTGTTGCCGGCGATATGAGGGAAGTTTTAGTTATAAAAAAAAACGTAACACGCCACTGAAAAGGTTAAGTTCGCTTCCGGTAAATGCCAAGAGTGGAATTAGCATACAAAGGAAATTATAAACTTATTTAACTTGCAAATTACTATAATAACAATTCTGCACTTCTTGGAAATTCTTGAAGTTTTCTTGTAGTTTTATTATATATCAAGTATTTATAATAATTTATGTTACATATTTTAACGTAATAATTTTGCCAACGAAACTCTATTATCAAGCCACCACTCTCTTCGTTCGTCTATTCGTTCGTTCGTCAGCGGGCGGCTTTTTTTAATTTATGACGGTTGGCAAACAAGCATACGGTCCCCCTAATTTCATTTCATTAGGCGGTCACAGCAACCTATGAACGCTAGCGATACCTGAAGTATCACCTGCGCGTTGCCAATCTAAGGACTTCCGGCGCTCTCACTTATCGCACGAAACGCAACAGTACTGATACTTTACGCCGATTTGTTTATGATGACGCTTAAGAGTGGTTCCATTTTATGATGATCTGGTCTAGAACTCAGATATCAGACAAAAACAACCGCTTACTATCAGATGAGCCACTAACACATTAATTTGTGAAAACTATCGTGTGACATTATTTAACTTAATATAAAATTTAACGGCTGAAACTCACGGTCAATCGGTTTAGATACCGACTAGTTTCGGACCCATCGGAGGTCCATCATCAGGGTGAGAGTGAAGGTTCGTTCGCGGACGCGACCGCGAACTTAAGCCGATTAACCACGAGTTGTAACGTTTTAAATTTTATATAAAAAATATATATTATTATTATAATAATAATAATGTTTACTATATCTATCATAGAATGTCAAAAAAATGTATTCTATGCGACTGAAGCCATAGATAATACTATACTAGTTATTAAAATAATAAAAAGAAATAATTTCCAACGTTCTTCGACACGAAAAAACTAATTTACCTTTCTTTATATTCTTCATTTCATTCGTAAGACATTTTATTTCATAAAGTGAAAACTGTTGAAAGCCCAAAGCTTCATTACCCCATTTACGCGAAAGCTCTCATGAGCAAAGCGCCGAGAGACGGAGAGCTTTCAACTTTCACTGACTTAAAAGCTTTTATGGAACTCGACTTGCGTATATTGGGTTAGAGAATTGTAATTTTCTTTTCTACTTAGGTCTTAATGTATCTCAATTTTATCCATTACATTAAAGGCGTCGGGATGTGCCGACCCCATCGCCTGCTGTTGGGATAACCTCTGTCACAACAGAGATTATTCCACCAGTGCAATCAGTCACACTGGTGGTAGGTCTTTTGTTGCAAGAGGCCGGCTAGGTAGGTACCACCGCAGTGTCCAATATTCTGCCGCCAAATAGTAGTGTTTAGGCACTACTGTGTTCCGGTTTGAAGGGCATTGTATGCTAGTGAAATTACTGGGCGAACGAGATTTAAGAACTAATATCTCGAGGTTGGCAACGCGTGAGTGGCACCTACTACTACTACAGGTGGGCCGTATGCTTGTTTGCCAACTTCTAACATAAAAAAAAAAAAAAAAAAACATTATAAACTTGCAGAAAAGAACCGGCGTTGAGTAATAGTATATGTTGCGTTTCATGCGATATATGAAAGCGCCGGAAGCCGAATCTTCTTCCCCTTTGTTCTCTTTCTTTTTCCCTTTTCATTCCTACCCTCTTTTTCCTTTATTTAGCAACGCGCATGTGATACTTCAAGTATCGTGCGCGTTCATAGGTTGCGGTTACTGCTTACCATCAGGCGGACCGTATGCTTATTTACTAACCGCCATGACAAGAAATGAAAAACAAATCCTAAAGTGATGATAAGATCGCCTTTAGTCCCTTGTATGAGAGGGAAAAGTGACCGATTCTCTACCGGCAAGGTGACACTAATTAATTCAACGGCTAAATAGCTCAATGGTTAAAGAGTGCGCGAGGCCCAATCTCCCACCCCCTCCGTTCCCTCGCTGGTGATACTTAAATCGCAAACACTAGGTTCCAATATAAACTAATGATGTTAGCTTATGACTAACTTCATTCCATTTCGTTGGTGTTGAATTTACGAAGACACACCAGCGAGACTTCGACATTTGTCTGTATGGTAGGGCCTGTCCATTGTGTATTGTTGGTTTCGCCGGCTCTTTTCATGTAGAGGTTTAATAAGTTTTATGCTTTTTACGTTTAATAAAAATATTTGTTTTGATTTATTTGTTAGTTTATTTAATTATTCTTTATTGACCACATATGTAGGTACAAAAGACGGATTTAACACCAATTATAGTAAGACAGTATGCTTTATTGTAACGTCGCGTCAAATCAAATCAAATCAAATAAATCAAATCAAATCATTTATTTGCAAGCTGATGGTACAAACATGTGATATAATAACGAAATAATTCCAGCCACAGCAACAACAAATTGTCATGCAATGCATTTTTGTGACAGTTGAGAGTCCATTGTAATGAGATTATTAACAATTACAATTATAACAATTAATCAAATTATTAATATACTATAAATAATAATAAATTATAATCAATTAACGAATGATACAATGATAGACTTTACAATACATAGAACAATATTAAAAGAATAAGGAAGATGTGATGAATTATTACGTCGTGGTAAAAATGTCCTATAAAACATTAATTATTATTTAATCAAAATTTATGAGACAACAGAGCTCAAAGAATTTGTGCCTTAATTACAATTTATGTCGCTGCGAAGTTATTATCACTACTAACCAGCCTTTACTAATTTGAAGAATACATAATAAATTTCCAAAACAACATTGTTTCTTTGAACAAAGTACAAATGTTTTTGTAATTTCGTTAAAAATTCTCTTTATAACGAATGTTGTAATTAACGAAACAGTTCCGTGAAAACGAAACAGAAAAACAATTCCGTGAAAAAACAAATATCAAATGAAGTCCCGAACCTTTTATTTCGCAGCCTTTTACATTTAGAAAATGAAATAATAATTGTATACGTTTTAGAGTTCCGTAACCAATTTAACGTATCATATTATACTAAACCATCGCTCCCCGTCCGTCTGTCGTATAGTTAGAGATTTGAAATTTTCACAAGACGTGTATTTCTTTTGCCGCTACAATAATAAATAGGAGAAATAAAATTGAATTTACAAATTACGGAGGTCTCTATACAAGAAACGTGATATTTGTGATCTATTTATGTCTTTCATGAATTGTCATCACTACATAGTATAAAACAAAGTTGCTTTTTCTGTCCCCATATCCCTATGTTCGCTTTAATCTTTAAAACTACCCAACGGATTTTGATGTGGTATTTTTTATAGATAGAGGGATTAAAGAGGAAGGTTTATATGTATAATAACATCCATTAAATAGTGGAGAAATACTCTTATTTTTGAGGTTTCTAATGTGATGTCGGAAATAATAATGACAATATATATATTGTATATAATAATAATAATAGTAATGACATAGGCTATATATTTTATACCCGTGCGAAGCCGGAGCGGGCCGCTAGTAATAGATAAATAGTTGTAATTTTCATACAGTGTGTATTTCTATGGCCGCTATAAAACAAATAATAAGAAAATTAATACAATTATTTAGATTGTACCTTTATGACACAAAAAAAAAAAAATAATAATTGCGTAATTTTAACAATGAGTAATGGTTTCATTTAATAGTTTGATTTTTTTTCGGCTGTTGGGTGACGTATCAAAATGGAAAATGTTTATCCACGCCTGTGGTTTTATCAGTATTCATTTTGAACCAAACTAAGCTAAGGATAACCTTGAGCCTTTATGAATTTCCTCCAAGCAGGTTAACATTATGAACAACTTATTGTAACCAACAATGCTTTTAATCCCTTTACTGAATATCACAATAAATTGCACAGCACTGTAACTACTTCGTCGGGTATCATCGATTCGTCTCTACGTGGTACGACAATAATGTTCTGCATGGTGAAATATTGAAGTAACCATCAATGTGGCGCTTTATTAGAAAGACAACTTTCACATATTGTCTTTCTAAGCCAATGTATGAAATAGGTTTTACAGATGTAAGTCACATGACACTCCACCATACACAAACGACTAGTTTTTGGTTTTACTTTTTAAAGGAGATATTAAAATATAAGGTTTATTAGGTTTTATGTAATTTATAGTTATTGTACCCTAGCATGACTGAATGTATGATTACACTAGTCGGGGAGTTTCTGCCTTCCAAAGGTCACGTTTTGTCTAAAGTCTACATTTATTTGACTGAGTTTTCATAGCAAATATTAAATATAACTCCATTATGTTACTGACAGTGTAAATTAATTCAATATTCAACTCCAGCCAACAGACTTAATTCCTCAAACTGAAATACGTAAATTTTCCAAGTAATGATTTATCTCAAGGACTCGAGCAAATACGATTCTATTCAGTGACTTATACAAATTAATTTCTAAGATTTTCATTGGGAATTATTCGAGTAAATATTCTATTTGTATCTTATTAATAAACATAAAAATATTTATATAAATTTAGTACACTATACTGTTCTATGTTAAAGATTGTACAAATATTAAGTTAAAATATAATTATAATAAGTATACAACATCACTTTTTTTATGTTACTAAGTTGGCAAGCAAGCATGCGGCCCACATGATGGTAAGCGATTTCCGTAACCTATGATCGCTTGCAGCACCATTAGTAGGTGCCACTCAGGCGTTGCCAACCTCGAGATACGAGTTCTCAAATATCTTTTGGCCAGTAATTTCACTAGCCTAAAGTGCCCTCAAACCTGAACACAGTAATGCCTTAGACTGATTTGCGGTAGAATATTTGACACTGCGGTTATAGCTACCTAGCCGGCCTCTTGCAACAAAAGACCTACCACCAGTGTGACTGATTCCACTAGCGGAATAATCTCTGCTGTGACAGAGATTATCCCAACAGCGGGCGATGGGGTCGTCACGTCCCGACAAAAGTTTATTGTAAAAGACCGGCTAGCAGAGTGCTTTACAATACTGTGTTCCGGTTTGAAGGGCACTTTAGGGCAGTGAAAATACTGGGCAAAGGAAATTTAATACCCAATATGTCTCGTTGGCAACGCCTGACCTACAAATGCCTGGTGTTGCAAGCTCTCATAGGTAATGACAGCCAATTACCATCAGGTGGGCAGAATGTTTTCCAACTTAGTCGCATAAAAATAAGTATCATATCGATATGCAAGGTAGGAAACCGAGTGCAGTTGCCCCCTTGGACTGATACTGAGAAAAACACGTATATAATTCAATTTGAACTATTTAATTATTAGTGAATAATTTTTATGGATAGTGGAATTACTTTTGTTTGACGACCGTACCTTTAGTCTCAACGGTCGCGGGGCTAGTGGGCCTCCTCACCGTGCCTCGGAGACCAAGTTAAGCTGTCGGTACGGTTGTTATAATAACATTTGTTAATAAATAATCATTAACTCTTGATATGTAATTTGCTCTTACCCAATGAGTTACTGGTTCGCCCCTAGGGTTGCGGAGGTCTAGACTAGTGTAAAACAAGGAAGCCGTCAAATCCAGATAAATGTAATAAGCAGACCCTGAGCGGGCTATGTTTTTTAATTAAGTTGATGTGAACGTTTCACAGGATGTAATTCTAAGGCGGAAATTACTTCCACTCCCTTAATTGATTGGCAGAATTATTTTACTGGCAAAGTTCAAATAAACAAAAGTATTTTCCTTCTTCGTCTTCTTTCTAGCATTATTCCCGGTACTCAGTCAGGGACTTCTTATACTCTTATCCTGATTTGACGGGTTAGTAGTTTTTACACAGAGCGATTGCCATCTGACCGCAACCTAAAGGGCTAGCCAGTAATTCATTGGATTCAAATTACCTATCAAGAGTTAATGATGACTATCAGATGTTATGATAACAACTGAGACCGACAGTGATTGATTAACGTGCTCTCCGAGGCATGGTGGGGAGACCCACAAGGCAAACGCCCAGACAACACAACAACGATCTTTCTGGCTTATTTACTATTATCAAGTTAATAAATAGCGCAACTATTTTCATTCTTTGAAACAACCCAAAAGCATGAAGATACTGAGTTGATAAACATATTATTACGGTCAACCACCCAAAGACTTACCGCGACATAAGTACATTTTTTTATTACCTTTAGCACATCAGCCTTGGAAACCTTTTTTCCCTTTTTACTACCCTAAAATTTTAATTTAAATCTACATTCATTAAAACAGAGTAATTTTCCACAAAATGGCCGCTGCTATCCGCCATCTTAGATTTCCGACGACGATATACAACTCTCTTGACACCTCATTTATCAAATTCTTTTGAGGGTATTAAAGCCTTTGACGATAGTGAAAAAGGTATAAAGAAAAATATCTTTTGTCGTACCTACAAGGCTTGCAGCCCAATCTCACTTATACAAAATACACTTATTTATTATAATATAATTATACATATATATCGGAGAATCCGCTAAATTAGGATCTGCGTGGTTGATTTGTTGGTCGTGTCTGCCTTAATAATTTTATCAATCAGTGCCTCAGTCGACATAGGCACTGCCTCAAAAATACGTCCACCCATGATCCCTGAATAAAAATCACGATGACAGATACGACAAATGTCAATAACAACCAGCTTTACTTTATATTAAGACTACAACCTCTTTCGTCTATATTGTAACCTGATAAATAAATGAAATAAACTCCCACATATATCAAATATATACATATACACATTTATACGAGAATTGTAATATGTTTGTATGTATACAACACTCTGTCAACGCCGTAAAAGCTTGACACTCAATTACATTAATAAGAGTGCGCCATTTTGATTGCTTGTACGCCATTTGCTTGATTGGACATAGACATTTGATATTGGAGGCAAAATTAAGTTTATTAGCTGTGTGTTGTTACGGAAATTACTATTAAAAGGTTTTTAATCAATGAATATTCTTATAAGGCATTACTAATATTCCTATTGCCCCTCCAAATAAGCTCGTAGCTTGCGCTAGGAGTGGATACAATAGCCCAAGGGGGTCAGGGTCGAACCTACAACTCTCACCTTAACGGAGCGGAGTCGGCCCTTTTGTTGAGCTATTAGGCTTCACTTATTTTTGTAAGATGATTTAAATAATAAGCGTTTCAAGTTCAACGAGCCTCCATTGGCCTTAGTGGGGTTATGAGCTGCCTCGGGGGCTCCGAACACTCATACAATCACAAGCTTATCCACCCAATAAAACATACATACGTCTGTATGATCAATACATATATTTATAGCTAATAGACAATTTTGTCCTTGAGTTTTGAATATTGTCAAACCATATTTATACCAATTATTACGCACTGATAAGCATTAAAAGAAAGTTCCCATAGGAGAACCATTTTATTTTACGGTAGTAGAGACACGCTTCTTCCAGCACAAATGGGCCGGCTCGACCTGGGAAGTCTCACAGAAAATCGGCGTCAAGTACCAGTATCAATAGATACTGTTGCGTTTGGAGCGATGAGTAAGAGCGCCGAAGGCCCAATCTCTCACCCCTCTATTCCTTCCTCATCCCTTCCTTCTTGTTCCTTGGGTTGGCAACGCACTTGTGATACTTCATGTATTGCAAGGCAGACAGAATGCCTGTTTGCCAACCGTCATGAAATAAAAAAAATATTTAAAACCAATATTTAGAAGAAAACAATTTTTAGGATCAAAAATTGTTATGTAGTGTAATAAAAATATTCCAATTAGGTTTAGGAAGTCCGGGTCTAACAAGGGTCTGAAACAGACTCTCAATAAATTATTATAAGCATCATGTCAGATAGACAGTAGTATTTATGTATTGCTTGTTTCAGAGGACGGAGGACGTTGTCTACCGGCCTTCGCTGGTCGGAAGCTTGGGGAGATGTGTAACCGTGAGAACCAATGTGATGCTGGACTCGTCTGCGAGGAGGTTGTACCAGGTAATTCAATTTTTTCTTAATCAGCACCCATGTAACTGTATATATCTTGTGTAACCCAGACGTCATCAAACGTAGAGCGGCTCGAATTGTCAACGATCTTGTGGCATTGCTTAGAGATGGGTCACTCTGCATCTTCTATCACATCTGTCACGGGGAATTTTTAGAGGAATTGTTTGGACTGAACACGCCGATGCAATTTCACCATAGGATATCGCGACAGTACTCGAAATTCCATCCTTACCTCCTCAATGTCTGGAAATCCACATCACCGTGATTTAGAAGACCTGTTCTTCCTCACACAACAACTCTGTGGAACCAACTCCCGCCGGCGGTCTTTCCGAAACTACAAGAGAAGACCCTTTTCTTTCCTTAAAGGTTGGC
Source organism: Hestina assimilis (assembly GCA_023373885.1). Lineage (NCBI taxonomy): Eukaryota > Metazoa > Arthropoda > Insecta > Lepidoptera > Nymphalidae > Hestina > Hestina assimilis. The sequence goes on along the minus strand of CM041767.1, from coordinate 335,774 downwards.
TGCTGCATGCCCTCTGGTGTTGCTGATTCTCATAGCCAGCGGTGATCTCTTAGCATCAAGTGAGCCTCTTGCCGTTTGCCTCCTCATAAAAATAATTACCTAAAATACCTGTGCGGTCAATCGTAAATTTAGACGAATACATGAAAATAAAACGATACTTAAATAAAACGATACTTACTGAACAAATTCCTATACAAATATTTGTATATCGTATTACGAAACTATAAAATACCAACCCACAACAGAAGATTGGGGATTTTATCCAAGCGTTTGTCCCTAGAGCTATTCCAGGATTTATTCCGACACAAATATAAATTGTTTGATCTAACTTGACATTGTTACGAAATCTTTTGACGTTTGATGTAAAGCGTAGACGTTTGAAAGATTTGAGCAGCCATCTTTTGTTGATGATTTAGAATAATGTAATATATAAAATTCTCGTGTCGCGGTGTTTGTCACCTCCGAAACGGCTCGACCGATTTTTATGAAACTTTGTGTGCATATCGGGTAGTTCTTAGAATCGGTCAACATCTATTTCATCCCCTATAAGTTAAGAGAGGAAAAAGAAGGGAAAAGATTATGTGGAAGATTGGGTAATTTATTGCACGAAACGCAACAGTACCTACTGATACTGTTACTTTGCGCTGATTTTCTGTGAGAGGGTAATACTTCCCGGTCGAGCCGGCCCATTTGTGCTTGGAAATGTATGGCTCAACTACTACTATATTTTAGTAAATTAAAATGATAACAATACCAAGCCCCTATTGCCCTGAATACGCATGACCTCAAAAAAGTTCACGATTAGATTAATATATACGTGAACTAGTGGGCCTGGCAGACGTTGTCATGCCCCGAAAAAAATCTGTGACCCGACAGTAGCGCTCTCTAACAGTGTCTAATTGTGAACAGAAGTGACACCGGTGAAAATTATTAAATTACTAATATCGCTAATACAAAAGGGGTTGATGGTTGAAGGGTGAAAATTTAAGGTTATATGTATCTTTTAATGCCACATCATAAAAAAATAAATATAAAATTTTGTCAAAAAATTGCGGTGGACCACCCTCATCACTTAGGGGTGTAAAAATAAATAACAACCTATTCTCATATCAAATGAATGTAAGAATAATTTTTTTATCAAAATCGGTCAAGCGGTTACGGTGGAGTATGGTTACTAAAATTATTATGTCAGAATTTTATGCAGCTCAGTGTTAGGTCATGGTAGGCCCATAAATTGGGTTGCGTATATCTGAATGGTTGATTGAATATTTATCCGAACCCTCGGTACAGGATACAACAAACATTATTAAGGCTGTGGACTGTGTAGCCTTTATTTAAATTAATTAATTTTTAAATTGTCTTTAAGCATTGCTTATCACAATCATGTGATACATTTCTTTAATAAATAATAAATAAATGAATAAACGCTACACACTCAACGGATAGTTATATCTTGTGTCGGAGGTCCGAAAACATACACAATGACAAGGACAAATATACCTAAACCGGAAAACATGCATGTTTGGTCAAAACAAATATCTGCTCCGATCGGAAATCGAACCGCTGCGCCACAACGTCTTCTAAATTAAATCAAAGTTTAAATAAATTAATAAATTCGATAGGTGAAATGCACGTCTGCCGCCCACCGTCCGCTGGTCACAAGCAGTACAACGAGGATTGCTCCACTTCCAACGAATGCGACATCAGCCGTGGACTCTGCTGCATCATGCAACGCCGTCACCGCCAGAAGCCCAGGAAGGTAAGACTAGCTTCGCATCAAGTCTTAACCGATTCAAAATTTTTGGCCAACATTTTCTTTAAGACAGACACTTAAGTCTCATGATACAAGGTTTGAACACTTAAGTCTCATGATACAAGGTTTTAACCATTGTAATTTCGTCCTGTCCGTCTGTCCGCCCATAAGTTTTGTCATTGGGTGTATTCTTTGAACCGCTACATAATTTTGTAATGAAATAATAAAAGATCAAAATTTAGGATAATAGTCCATACATGTGAGTGGTTAAAGAAAAATTCAGGTCAATGTGTGAGACTGCTTTTTAAAAGTAGCTATAGCCTAAAAAGTTCCACTTCGATATTACAAGCATCATAAATATAGAATAAAGATATTTTGGGACAGTTTATTCAAATAAACATGGGTTTACCCAGACATTTTAGTCAATTAAATTACCGTTGATAGACGCTTAGGGAATAAGTAATTAATAACCTTTGATATTCACAAAGTGAAACGTAAAACTAATATTACAAAGACTAATAAAGTATGTTTATTAAGTTATAGATTCGACGAAATGGAGTAATTATTTAAATTGTCTAAATCAAAAACTTTCTGATTTTCATTCATGAGGCATAAAATTAAGACCCCAATTAGTTTTTGCCTCTTTATGCCTATTTTTGCCTTCTTCATTAGGAGTTATTTTTCGTTATAAATGCGTTGCGTTTTCGATATTCATCAGGCTGTTAAAAGTTAAGCTTACTTGCTCGTATGCTTATTCAAATTCAAATTCAAATTCCTTTATTTGCTAAAATGTGGTACAACCTTGGTGTTAAACTTGAAAAGTCCATAGACACATTCTACCTAATGGCATGCAAAAATCACAGTATACTTATTATAATACTAGAATTACAAAAGAAAACATTAGAGAAGAATAAAATATAGCGTCACAATACAAAAAAATTATGTCAAAAATTATATATCATAGTCAAAAAAAAAAACATTATAAAACATTTCATAATAATAAAATTGCAAAAAAAAATAATTATTATACGATACAATTTTCCTGCAAGAATTCGTTAATGGTGTAGTAGCAATAGTTTAAACATTTTTGTCTTAAATGACTGTATATTTAGAATTTTTATGCACTCTGGTATTTTGTTATATATTTTTATTGACATATAGAAAATATTATTTTTATATAAGCTGACTTTTTGTCTTGGTACAATTAATTTATTGTTAAATCTATTTGATTTTGTTGCTTCTTCTGCCTTACTTTGAAATAAGTGTCTATTTTTGTGCACAAAGATAGAAACCTCGAGAATATAGAGGCATGGTAAGGGTAGAATGTTCAAATTTTGAAATTGTGGCTTACATGTTTCCAGAGGTTTAGCTCCGCATATTAAGCGAATACATTTTTTTTGGACTCGATATGTGCTTGTAGTAGGCTCGATACACACACACACAGCATACGGCATTTCCTTACGTGACGATTTCTACTAAGTCGCACTACCCGTAAGCCGCGTTGGGGAACTTCGTTCCAAAAGAAAGCTCTCCCGATCGACACGGCACATTCATGTCGAAAAGAACGTGACTAAACTACTACAAAATGTATATTTGAATATTAAATGCCAAGAAATGTCTATTTTATGACTTTCACAGTCCTTCATTGAATTTATTCTTTAGTAATGTTGCTTTCGAGAAAGTAAATTGACAAAAACGACGTTAGACGAAAATTTGACTTTTTCCATTTTATATCAAAATTGTATTTTTTATCTTGAATATTTTAGGAGTTTATTTTCTTTTGACTGCTTTAGGAGTTGATGGAATTATTAGTTCAGGACGTTTTTAAATAAACTTTCTTTTTTAAATACACATTTATACAGTATAATTTACGTTTTTGTGCATATTAGCTTTTAAAAATATCTTTTTGTTTCTTAAGGTTATGTAACTTTTTATTATAATCTTATTTTAAAAACGTTTTGTTTGTTCAGGTGACGGATTTGGGGGGATTCGTCACTTGTATCCCTTTTAGCCTCAAGCTGGCACGCAAATACAAGAATTCAAAGCGAACCCACAATCTCGACATAAGTCATCCCGTAGAACACCGTGGGGTTTTAGTCAGTAGGAGACCGAATAGCCTTGGTTGCCCCGTAACCAGGTCCATGAAGATTTCCCCCAAAAAAAAAACTCGACCTAAACCCTTGATTGGCGTGGTAGGTGGTTGTTTTTTGACCAGGAAGATATGAGTTTTGGTGTAGGGTGTTGTGTTTGTCATACTTCAAACCCCAGTGACAGAATGGGCGTTGGCAGGGTTTTTGAGGTTCTAAGCGGTGGCCACAGAGCTTAGCTTGTTCAATGGCATATGCATCTGATAAAAACAATCCCTGGCCGAAAATGAAACCTTGCAATGGCTGTGTGACACAGGATATAACTCTAACACTCCAAAAAATTAAAATTGATTATTTTATATTTACTTTCAGAGCTGTGGTTACTTCAAGGAACCCCTCGTCTGCATCGGACCTGTAGCCACTGATCAGATCCGTGAAATTGTTCAGCACACCGCTGGCGAGAAACGACTCGGACTTTACAGAATGCATTAAATTATTTTAAATAACGTCGAGCGAAATCAAACTTTGATTTGACATTTCAGCTATTATTCTTTATATATTTTTCTCTGTTTCGCTCGAAGTTATGAAATATCAAAAAGATTCAAACCATTTGTCAATAAAAATTTACATTGTTGAATATCTATGCATATCAAAAAGTTTTTATTTGTAAATGGTTTGAATTCTATTGAGAAAATTCTATATTTTATATAAACCTACAGAAAAACGCATAAAAATATAATCTAAAGGATTTTCTCAATAAACATTGTAAATATTGTCATTGACAAATTTTTCTTTCCCACCGAAAGGAATTGATGAAACTTCTTAAACAAAAACACTTTTAGATTATTTTTTTTTCTGTTAATGGCAATATTTTCAAAACGACGATTAAAAAAAAACGAAAAATACGCTTGGATTTACGGCAACCGATATAATATTTCGTTTTCAAATAGAGGCTTTGAGAAAAAAACAAAAATCTACTAGAAAATTTGATATAATTTTCACGTAATATTGATGTGTAGTTTATCATAAGTATTACAGTTAAATTGACGTGTTATCATTAGTAATTTTAACCTTTAAATTTAGTCAATATAATATATTCGTGAAAGTACATATCTCTGGCTGAGGCATTTAATTAATTATTGTTACATAGGCTATATAGTTATAAGATTTCCCCTCTTATCCTTACTAAGTAATCTAGGTGCCTAGGAGACATATCATTAATATAAAATTTTTAAAAATATATTCCTATTAATAGTCAAGTCAAGCATATCAAGTTAGATTAAGTCTGGGATTAAGTATTTTCTTATCTTGTATAGCGAAAAAAAAAATATTTTTCTGCCAAAACTATAACCACCGTTAAAGATATATAATATCTTCTTTTGAATTGTTTTGTTAATAATTTTAGTGTCACTAAAAAGGGCCTAAAGCTACATAGAAATGAAAACCGTTTGAGAAATGTAACTAAATATGTCTTACTATAGTTAAGCTAATTTCAAAATGTTAAAGTATTAACTGTGTGTTTAATATAAATGTTATATTATACAAATCGTGTCGCTATCATTGTTTTATTCAAACCGCAACCCTGTATGACATACTGACATATTAATAATAATGAAGTGGTTATATATTATTTATGTTTATGAGCTTTATTAAATATATATGAGCGTACGATCCTATTTAAAAATACTAGAAAATAAACTAAAAGAAAATACGCGTAAAATATATCGAGATTTATATTACAAATTAAAAAGCATAATATTTTGCTTCTAATAAAACAAAACGGTAAAAATATATAGTCGCTACATCAACCTATTAAAATTTATTCTATTGGAATTATACTTGTATACCGCCGAACTCATATATAATTGATATAATTAATACAATTATAATAATTGATAATAAAAAAAAATTTCATGACCACATTATAGTATAACAGTTGCGTTTCTTTCTATATGACTATGATAGTACATAGACGCTCAAAATAAACGCCTCTGTAGTATTCCTTGCTTTGCCCCCAACCCCCCCTTACCCCTCCCCTCTCTACTACTTTTCTGAGGTGGCAATGTATGTGTAGCTGTTGAACAGGCTTGTTATGTGACTAAGTTGTCAAGCAAGCATACGAATCATCTGATGGTTGTCGTAGCCTATGAGCGCGCAACACCATACATTTATAAGTGTCAAATAAGAGATATTGGTTCTTAAATCTGCTTTGCCCAGTAATTCACTAGCTACAGCATCCTACAAACCGAAACACAGTATACTGCTTTACGGTAGAATAACACTGCGGTGGTACCTACCTAGCCGACCTTATGCAATAAAATGCCTACGGAAACCACCTTCCATCGTAAGCGGAATTAGTCCTTATAACTTTTAATGGTATTAAAAAAATCGTAAATGAAAGATGAAAGCCATGGACAAGCACTACTATAAAATATTTATTTATATAAATAAACGCTACACAGTCAACGTCACCATTAGAATTGTTATATCCTGTGTCGAGGGTCCGGAAACATACACAAGGTCAGGGACAAGCACACCCAGAACTTCTGTTCCGAGCGGGAATCGCATCCGCAAACTGTGGTGTTTAAGGTTCAGATTCCCTTCTTCCTATAATCTGGGATCCTTCTCGAGGCGTGAAGAGCCATCTTATGGATATGCAGAGCGAGGGTGGCTAACGCGATTGCTTTCAGCAACTGTATCAGACGGTCTTAGCGTTTGGACTTTACTGCCACTTATGACCAGGTGGATTAAAGTCATCTGCCCTACTTTTCAAAAAAAAAAAAAAAAACAGTGTACCTTAGACAGTGCTTTTGAGATTGAAGTAAAACTTCTTTAGCTAAAATTAGTCAGCGAGTAAAAGCTTAATCTGTCTGTCTGTCTGTCCGTCCGTCCGTCCGTCGGTCGGTCCGTCGGTCCTTCGGTCGGTCGGTCGGTCGGTCGGTCGGTCGGTCGGTTGGTCGGTCGTTCGGTCGGTGGGTCTGTCTGTATGTCTGTCTGAAATGAATGAATAAATATAATATAAAATAGTATGTTTATTTCTCTCTCATTCTTTGCCGGCTTCATCTTACACATTTTTGTATTTTTGTCTCTTACCTGTCGTTTTTCCGTTGCATCCGGTTTGAAATCACAACGATTCTAAAGAAGTTTCACTTCAAAAAAAAAAAACTACCACGCACGCAGCACCACGACGTCGAAGAAAATATAATTATTTTATGATTTCCATATTGTTATCGTAACTAGATCTATAATTTATTTATTCTTATTTTAGGATCGGCTTTCAATAGCTTTCGAGAAAGTAAATTGACAAAAGATACCTTATTTGATTTTATATACATATAATATTTTAACTGATCGATGTCTGTACACAGACGGTTCTTACGAAAACTTTATCTAAGGTCTCTCATCTAAAGTGTCTGTATGTTGGTAACATTAAAATAAAAGTAAAATTTCTGTCTCGGTCTGGGCGTTTGTCCATGTGCCTCCCCACCGTGCCTCGGAGAGCACGTTAAGCTGTCGGTCCCGGTTGTTATCACATAACATCTGATAATAACTTTTGATAAGTAAATTGCTCTTATCCAATGCGTTACTGGTTCGCCCTTAGGGTTGCGGAGGTCAGATGACAATCGCTCCGTGTAAGAACTTGTAACCTGTCCTTTGTCGTCTCCGAGGCACGGTGGAGGGACCCACAAGAACAAACGCCCAGACCGAAACAGATATTTGTAAGATCGTCGAGGCTAAAGGCAGACTCGCTACCCACAACACCACACCGTCTGGTGTCGCGGACAGAAGCTAGTATTTATATTATATTTCATTTTGTATCAAAGAAGATTGCTGTTATCTTTTCATTTTATAAATTGTATTTTTATCTTAATATTTTAGAAGATTATTTTCTTTTGACGGTTCCATCCGTCGAGTTCTTGGAAAGACTTTACGTTTGATCAACTGTATCAGTAGACTTCTGAAGGGAAATTTGAATTACATTATGAAACGAAAATATATATATCAAAAATACTTTCAGACATTTTTGAATGATCCTATTTTTTATTATTGTAAAAGGAATTCGTTTTATATAGAAGAATAAGATTTAATTTTTTTTATGTTACAAGTTGGCAAGCAAGCATACGGCCCACCTGATGGTAAGCGGTTGCCGTAGCCTATGAGCGCGCGCAGCACCATTAATAGGTGCCACTCACGCGTTGCCAACCTCGAGATATTTGTTCTTAAATCTCCTCTGCCCAGTAATTTCACTGGCCTACAGTGCCCTTCAGACCGGAACACAGTAATGCCTAAGCACTAATGTTTGGCGGTTGATGCTGCTGTAATACCTACCTAGCCGGCCTCTTGCAACAAAAGACCTACGACCAGAGTGACTGATTGCACTGGTGGAGTAATCTCTGCTGAGACAGAGGGCGATGGGGTCGTCATATCCCGATGGCTAACTTCTTAAATACCTTTTGGTGCTTTTTAGGGTTCCATATTTAATATAAAAGGACCTCTTATAGTTCCGTCATGTCTTTTAATTCGTTCGTCCGTCTGTCCGTCTGTCGATGTACAGTCATTTTACTCGAAATCCATAAGCTCTATACGAAATTTAGTAAGTTGGTATATTATATGAATTGCTACAAAATTTTTTAGTGAAATAATAAAATATAACACTATCTTTTATTACTTCTTAAAAAAAAATCTTTGGCGTAAAGTTAGAAAATGAAGTTCTATTTTCCGCAACAAACATTTTAATAAAAATGCTCTTTATAACTTTGGAAGTCGCTCATAACTTAAATACTTAATTACTAAGTAACTCATTATATCATAGGTTCTTAAGCTCTCATTAAGAATTATACTTATTTTCATTTTTAATTATCGTGGAGTATTTAGGTTATGAAGAAAAAACATTTTTAATATATATAATAAAATTGAAGTGTCTGTTTGTAATTTCGAGTTAAAAGCTTTTCACTACATGGATATGAAAGTATAAATGGTTTATACATAAAAAAAATGTTTGTCTGTCTGTCCGTTTGTTCCGGCTAATCTGTGAACCGACTTTTTTTAGAAAAATAATTAGGGATCCGTGCAGTAAAGAATACCGATTTTAAAAACTTAAAAGCAAAAAAAAAAAATTCTAGGACAGAAGTCGATGATGCGAACATCGGCACATCAGTCTCTGACGTCAGCTGTTGTAATTTTTTTTTTGGTTTGGAAGTCAGTACATAATAAATAATATACAATTTCTTTTTATACGGCGCTTTTTTAAATATAGTCACAGCAAGTTTATCTGCAGGCTTACGATTAAATGGGCCGGAAATTACTTCTCCGCCCCTAGTGAGTAACGGAAAATTGTTTTTTACTTAACAAAGTAGTTACTTTATCAAGTTTATTTTGTAAATACATAATCTACAGTACATTTGAAGAGTACAAAATGGTTAAGTTCCTTTAAATTATAATATCACTACATAGTATAAAACAAAGTCGCTTTCTCTGTCCCCATACCCCTATGTATGCTTAAATCTTTAAAACTACGCAACGGATTTTGATGCGGTTTTTAATAGATAGAGTGATTGAAGAGGAAGGTTTATATGTATAATAACATCCATTAAATAGTGAAGAAATACTGTTATTTTTGAGGTTTATAATGTGATGTCGTAAATAATTACATTTAACGCGTGTGGGCCACGAGCAGTAATGAATAAATCAAAACTACTGGAAAGCTAAATGACATATCAACGCCCAGCCTAAACCTTGAAAGTTGATACTCAAACCGCAACCCAAATCGCAACCCTAAGGGCGAACCAGTAACTCATTGGATTAGAACAATTTACTTATCAAGAGTTAACGATTATTATCAGATGTTTTGATAACAATCGGAGCCGACAGCTTAACGTACTCTCTGAGGCACTGTGGGGCAACATGTAAGGCAAACGCCCAGACCAAGCAGATATTTGTAAGAGTATTTTATTTTATTTTATTTTATTTTTATTTGGGAAACATACAGTACAGTATTACATTCAACAAAGAAAAACTATATCTAAAACACAAACCAATAAAGTTTCCACTTACAAATAGTATATAGATTAGAACAGTGCAAGGGTAATGAGATAAGGTATACAGTACAAATTAAAAAAAATAACATTAAATAATTAAATATTTTAAATAATAATCGAAAATTGTTAAAAAAAGTAAAAAAATAAATATGTTAAAAATAATCAGATAGCAATAATAAGATAAACCAAATTTCCGCCCCGAGCGGTAATTGAATCCGCGACTGTTGAGACCAAAGGCAGGACCGCTATAAACACGCCACAAGGGTCCTCTGAAACCCAATTCAATATTTTGTTCAAATCATTCTGAATGAAAATCTTATAAAGGTCTTGTGAATAGAATCATATTTACTGGAGTTCTTTAGTGAAATTATTAAGTGGAAATTCTATTTAAACTTGCTTGAGGAATGAATGAAATTAGTTCAACTTGAATAATTATAATAACAAATTCTTTTAGCACGCTGATTTATATTTGAAGATTATTTAATAAAATTTATTTTGAAGAAGTTTGTACTTCACTAGTACAAATGTGCAAATGTTCAAAAAGAAAGTTAAAAAATGTTTTTAGATATATATCAAAATTCATAAATATATATGGTATATTATATACTTGTGTAGGTAGGTAAGTACTACAAGGAGCTTATTGTTTCTTATACTTAAGAGTGGTAGATAATTATTAAAAATATAAATAGTACATAAGATTTTTTATATGTACTGTAAAGAAACGCATTTAAAATATATTATATTTTCATAAAGAGAGTGTATGCCTCGTCAACAAACGGTGCCGCAGTTTGGCGACACTTTTGCAAATGTAAAAATGTATGTACTTGTTTGAAAATAAATAAATAAAATAAATTTATAAATAAAAAACTGTTTAGTTTTATGAAACCACGACGGAAGTGAAACTTTTAACTTTTTTAGGGTTCCGTAGCCAAATGGCAAAAACGGAACCCTTATAGTTTCGTCATGTCCGTCCGTCCGTCCGTATGTCACAGTCATTTTACTCGGAGACCATTGGCTCTATCTATACGAAATTTACTAAATAGGTGTATTTCATAAACCGCACAACGATTTTGTAATAAGATCTTAATATATATAAGAATTAGGGTAGCTGTCCATACATGTAACTGAAGATTGAAAAAAAAATTTCAACGTATGGCAACGTGTGAGATATCTTTGGATAGGTCTTTTAAAATGATAAGGAGGTTTGATTTCGAGTTTTTTCATTAAGCCAGTGGTTGTTGAGATATTAGCTCCTAAAGTCATAAAAATCGTGTCTCCCCCTCTAACATTTGAACTATGGGATTTAAAATTCTGAAAAAATTTGAGCTTGTAGAATACCACATGAACTTTCATCCACATTTAGTTTGAAGAAGATAGGTGTATAAATTTAAGAGATAAATAAGTTCTTCCCATAACTTTGTTTTTCATATTACTTTTAATAATTACTATGAAATTACCAACTTATTTTTGCGGTCGGTTTTAATTCGTTATTATTTTTAAACTTTTTAAAGCCGTTAAGATTCTTCATAACCATGCTGCGGAACCCTTTAGTTTCAACTGTGCGTGGTCCACAACGCACTTGACTGGTGTTTATTATTAGATTTGGGGTAGTGAAATTGCGTTCTTAATCTTATTAAAATAACACTGTTTACTTCGCTGCATAGCAAGAATACCACGCGCATGTGCTTGGGATCTACCGACTCACTCTCTTTCTCTCTCCCACTTTCTACATTTGTGTATCTGTCTTTCTCTCTCGTGCGTTAAACGTTTGACGCAACCTTCTTGGAAGTCGCATTAGATGTTTCACTTCAATAAATAAATAAACGCTCCACACTCATTTTATTTTGCCGGTTCTTTCATTTGATTGCAAAACAAGCTGGATGAAATATACAGGAGATTGAGCCTCCGGCACTCCACTCATCGCACGAAACGCAACAGTACCTACAGATACTTTAAGCCGATTTTCTGTGAGAGGGTAGTACTTTCCGGTCGAGCCAGCACATTTGTGCTGAGAGAAGCAGGGTGGTAGGGTTTAAAAAAGCCAGCCTGATTAGTTACCACGGTACGCTAAAAAACTCGTGCAGCTTATAATAAACGCTACACACTCAACGGCCCCATTACGATAATTATTTCCTGTGTCGGGAGTCCGGAAATATTTACAATGACAAACCAGACCTGTCGACAACGTTGTGACGTTGTTGGTAGCGAGTCTGCCTTTAGTCTCGACGGTTTGTTAAAAATTTCTGTCTCGGTCTGGGCGTTTGTCCATGTGGTCTCCCCACCTTGCCTCGGGGAGCACGTTAAGCTGCCAGTCCCGGTTGTTATCACATAACATCTGATAATAATCGATAACTCTTGATAAGTAAATTGCTTTTATCCAATGAGTTACTGGTTTACCCTTAGGGTTGCGGAGGTCAGATGGCAATCGCTCTGTGTAAAAACTAGTAACCTGTCAAATACGGATAAGAGTAATAAGCAGACCCTGGGATAAAAAAAACCGGGAATAATGCTAGGACGAAGAAGACCGGAACATGCCTGTATGGTCGATACAAGCATCTGCTCCGAGCAGGAATGTAGCCCGCGACCTGTGGCACTTAAGGTAGGTTCGATACCACTGTGCCACCATATCTTACGGGTAGACAGGGTGCGGGTGGCTAGAGATGGTGAACTGCCATCTGCATTATAAGCCTTCGAATTTGGCCACTACTTCCACTTACCATCAAGTGGAGTAGAATGATCTGCACCCTTGACTAAATAAAAAAATCTTCGGAAAATACCAGACTATTAAATAAAACTTCTGATCGCCTAAAATGGTTATATTTTTATAATATAAAGTATATTATGTACATGTGTATCACCAAACACTGCGTATTATTGATAACTTTTATTATGTAATTTTGTGCAATGTGCACGTCTTTCCGCTGACGTGGCACGCTGATTACTAATGTAAAAAATATAAATTAAAATTATCATTCAGTTGCAACGCTTGTTTAATGTATATAATGCTATAATATTAATTTGTCACTGCCCGACACACGTATTGGCTACCATATAAAATCAGTGTTGGGTATGTCTACCGAACAAATGCAGAATGGTAGCCATTTTGGAACACAGCACGGTAGTATTTTATTTTTAATAGCTTGTTTACTTTTTTTAACTTATGTTTTATTGTTTTTTTTTTTAATTTTGTTATTAAAAAGAATTTTTATGTTAAGTTGTTAATTTTTATTATTATTTGTGTTTTTATTATATTTGTATTTTTTGTTTTAAATTGTATTCAGCTGTGTTTCAAATAAACTTGTTCTTTTTTTCTTAAAATGTTAAGGAAATCGGAAAACTAAAAACCTAATGAATTGTTATCACGAACTCGGTATAACTAAGATTAAAATCAAAGCTAAAGCAATGTGCGAATGCTAGTCTTAGTTCTTGGTCTTTTAGGCAGCTGTCCTTAAAACATTACACTTAGTAATTTTAGGTCTAAGCTAATTTTAGGTCCAGTTACAATATCTATAAATTACAAAAAACCTTTTAAGGTTTTAAATTTATAATAGTATTAGAGCCCAGCACCAACAAAATACACATTTTTATAACTAAGTTGGCAAGCAAGCATACGGCCTATCTGATGGTAAGCGGTTATCGTAACCTATGCCGCTTACAACACCATACATTGGTGTGATTCTGGCGTAGTCAACCTCAAAATATTGGTTCTAAAATCTCCTTTGTCCAGTAATTTCAACTGAAACACAGTATGCTCTTCGGTAGAATAACTGACACTGCGGTGGTACCCACTCATCCGACCTCTTTCAATAAAAGACCAACATTACCATAAGTATTAAAACTTTAATAGAATTGTATATATTTCTAGCGGGCCCGGCAGACGTTGTCCTGCCCTGAAAAATAATCTCGGACACCGGTCACAAAAATTATGAATAATAATATCGTTATTAAAAAATAGGGGCTTAGAAGAATGAAAATATAGGGTTGTATGTATTTTAAATAACAAAAAATAAAAATAAAAATTTTTGTCCAAAAATAAAGTTTCGGGTGGACCACCCTTAACAACCAGGGGTATGAAAATTAGATGTAGACCGATTCTCCGACCTGCCCGATATGCACACAAAATTACATAAAAATCGGTCGAGCCGTTTCGTAGGACCCGTTTCTTGGTAACAAACACCGCGAAACGACAATTTTATATATTAGATATACAATTGTTATAAAAAAAATATAACCATCAGTTAGTGCAAAAGACCTTTATTCACATTATTATTGTAAGCAAAATGTTTATGTAAATAATCAAGGTCAGTTTCTTTAAGTAAGCAATTTTATTTCAAATTTATTAATTATTTTCAATTAGCTTTAGTAAGCAATAATTACACTACAGAAATTGCTGAGGTAATTATTTACATCTATAATGCTACATTAGACGAGTTAAATGAACGGATTCAGCCACTGGTTTACAAAATTCAAGGTATAAGATGAAGGTTGAAGGTTGCACAGTATGCTAGTGAAATTACTGGGCAGAGGAGATTTAAGAACTAATATCTCGAGGCTGGCAACGCGTGCCTGGCACCTACTAATAATACCGTGGGCCGTATGCTTGTTTGCCAACTTGTAACATAAAAAAAGGTTATTATTTATTAGTTTTACAATCCAACAATTTGGCGTATAATAATTTCTTCTTCTTTGAGTGCCTCTCCGACTAGCGAAGGTTGGCAGTCAGCTCCGCATACTTCTTCTTATTCTTCGCAAGGCGAAAGATCTCAGCAGCACTCGCGATTCCCGTCCAATATAATAATTTAAGAATATATTTTTAAGTTAAATAAAGCTCATGTAGCCTCCAGTCGTAGGACTGGTATGTATGGGTTGATAGTGGGAAAAGCTATTTTCGCTCATACAAATTGTGGCGAGAGAGCGCAGAAGCGGGTTAGTGATTAGGGGGCGGCCAACTAGCTGTTTTACTTCAGAATATGGAAGTTTACTCGGAGAGTACAATGACAAGTGAGAGGAAAAGGTCATCGGCAAACTTACTGCCGATTTTGAATTGTAAATCATCAGAAAATCATAGAGAAATATTTTTGATTTCTATGAGGTAAAAAAAAATCGGTCCCCAAAATTTGGCGCCCTAAAGATCTGCCGCCCTAGGCCAGCCTTCTCAGCATGCTGGTAAATCCGCCACTGGATTCAGCTATGGCGCAAAGGGAGACTCAACACCTGTCGGGTACAATCCGCTTATCACTTTTGGTTCACACTTAAGCCGTAGTATCTAATACTAGCTTCTCCCCGCGACTTCATCGACCTGCGAAAATCAAAATCAAGGTCTCCGTCCGTAAAACAATAAGTTTTCTACTAAGGCCGTATTTTTGTTTGACATTTTATTTTTAATACTAGCGGCCCGCTCCGGCTTCGCACGGGTATAAAATATATAACCTATGTCATTCACTGAAAAAATGATTAAAATCGATCCAGTAGTTTCGATTTATTATATTTTTTTTCTCCACTATTTTTATACATATAAACTTTCCTCTTATATCAATCTATCTATTAAAAAAAACCGCATCAAAATCCGTTGCTTAATTTTAAAGCATACATAGGGACAGAGAAAGCGACTTTGTTTTATACTATGTAGTTATTATAAGAAATATAATAAAACAAATTTATACTAATAATAGAATATTATATTATATCAAATTATTTAAAAAAAAAAACTCTATAATAGATACATATTTATAATATTTTAAACTACGATTAATACAATTAAAGTTGGCCAGACATGTTGGCAATATCAGAATATACATAATGTAGCTTCAATAAAATTCCAGTCAGGAGAGTTAGATACCATCTGTAACTAGACTAATAGAGAGTTACCAAACTCTTCTCGTCTTATTGGTGGGAGACGATTGAGACGCTCATAGCCGAGTGCACCCACTGATCGGTAAACGATCGGTAGGCTAAGCCACTTTAGGCGCGGTCAGTCACTAGGTGGGTGATCGCATAGTGGTATTCTTCGGAGGGCACGTAAGAAGCCGATCCCGGCTGTTGACAATTTGACAACAGTCGATAAGTCAAGTCAGAGGCCTGGGCGACCTGAACAACTCTGACACTAGTTTGACCACTAACCACTCGATAAGAAGAAGAATTGGTGGGACGAAGAGGTCTGGTTCATTTATAACGATTTAGCGGGAACTGTCGCTTGCAATACTGGCAATATTCTATATGGTACGGACACTGGTATCTCAGACTAATTTTTAATATAAAAATACGTCCATTCACTTAAATTTCTATTAGTTTTCCATTATTCAGTTTAACCCCAGAAGGGTGGGGGTGGTGGACCGAAGACTACCGGTGGATGTGGTCTGTAGAAACCTCCAACCCCAAAACCTCCGACAACCACGGGGGGAGGTAATGGAGCGGGGAAGCCGAACCCTCCGATGATGTGACAGGTGATTTTCTGAAACCAAAATAATTAAGGATTGGTAAAATTCGTCATGAAATCTATATATACGTTTGTACTCGATAGCCGCCCATCCTATTAATAGCCGCAAAGGTCCTCGCCTTGCCGTGTGGCTAAAGACTAAGTGCTTGTTCACACGTGCCAGTTGCCGGGTAGCAGGTGCCGGGTATCCGGTAGCGAAGTGTATGGGCATTTATGGCATGTATGGCCCAAGGGCCCTGTGAGGTGGAGCCTATGCTTGGGACGTCATCGGAAGGGTGGGATTTTATATTAACCATAAATAAAATCTTCACTTAACCATATAACTTCCATAATTTTTGTATAAAAAGAGAAAAATCTTACCTCAATAATAAGAATGAAAGCGAATACTAACAACAAAGTTTTAACTGATCCCATTTTGATAGCAGATATACAATTTAATAGATAAATATTACGTTTATAACTTGTTATGTTCTATTACAGACTATCGGAAGCTGTGTATATTGTATCTTTTTATATAATTTATATAAGAGATACAATAATAATTATGCTATTAAAATACCTTACGTGTACTCTTATTCCTTGGTAATAAGGGTGCTATTGGATTGTACTTTAGTTTCGTATATAAAATCGATTGGGTATTCCTATGTGTATTTTAGAGTGTGTATGTGAAGTGACCACAATACAACAACCTTTGATACAAATATTCTATATATATACAATATAGATCAAATGTCTGTTTGTATATATTTTGAAAAATCATTACATTTCTAGCCAAGTTTTATAGTAGTTGTTTTATTCCTTAAATCGGACGAGAAACGACGAAATTTATATTTATTATACATATGTATGTAGTTTATTTTATGACGATATCGTATGTAGTTTATTTGGTTTTTAAGGTATTTATGTATTATATACTACTACACCACCTACCTTTTCTTCAGTCATTCTCAATATATCGTAGGTTGTCTGGAAGAAATCGCTACCTAGCGACAAGACCGCCTATTTGTATTACCTAAATTTATATCTAATTTGTCTGTTTCTTTTTATTTATGTGGTGTACAATAAAGAGTATTCTATCTATCTATCTATTTTCTTGAATAATGTTTTACTCCAAGAACATTTTCCAGATGTGTTGCCGTGCACGATAATGCCTGGTTTACTAAATTCTAAACGTTGGACTCACCCGACGGTGTGAACGCGACGCAACCTCGTGATATTGTTTCTTAAATCTCCTATGCCTAGTAATTTCACTAGTTACAGTATCCTTCAAACCGTAACACAGTAATGTTAAATACATTATTGCTTTGCCACACAATATCTGACATTGTGGTGGAAACTACCAAGCCGGCCTGTTGCCAAGGTATACTTTACAATAGATAACCCAGAAGCAAACCTTATTCTACAAAAAAGGAGTCGTAAAATCCGATCACAGAGGTTGGAATTATCTCGTGAGATACGCTAGGAGTTTTACCACGATGACGTCCTTAGCAGTGGTTCAGCTAGGCACAATAAGGACAGAATCAATTTGGGCCCCGTAAGGGCTGCCCTTTTTCCGGTTTTCTGTACTCGACTCCACTACTCAAGGCCAGTAGGGCAAACAGCAATACACAATCCAAAAAAAGAAAACAAGTGACATTTAATAATCTTTTAAGAGAGCAAAGTAAGGTTGTAGCCCTAGTTTATAGCATGACGCTATGGAATAGTTTGTTTGCTCTATTTATTAATACATAGGTAATGGTTTTTTTTACGTCATGACGCTTGGCAAACAATCATACAGTCCGCCTGATGGTAAGCAGTCACCGGAACCAACTAACACTTGCGATACATGACGTAACATATGCACGTTGCCAACCCTTGGGATAGGGATCAGAAAGGTACATAAAGGGTGGGGAAGAGATGAGAGGCCTCCATCGGTCTCACTCATCGCAACAGTACTGATCATGTTACTTTACGCCTATTTTCTGTGACAGGGTGTACATTACCCGGTCGAACCGGCCCCTTCGTGATGAGAGATCGCTCTATTACAACTAATATACATATAATATTATAAAATATCTCTTCGTCTGTTGTTTTCAATTTACCCTTTATTCGAATTTTTGGTTTTTTGAAGTGTAACTTTTTAGGCAGCGATTTGATAATTGGACGAGAATTGACAATGAAATAACTGCTTTATCTTAATTACTCACGTATTATACTTATGAATATATACAAATATGTGAAAGCGTATGTCTGTCCACTAAGCACCAAATAAGCTTTTTAGTTTGGTACAGCTCGGTACAGCTTGGTCAGTGCTATTTTCTTGTTTTGTTGTCAGCGCTATTCGCACGTGTTAATTCGTCCGAAGACATCAGTCAAAGAAAACTACATAGTATAAAACAAAGTCGCTTTCTCTGTCCCTATGTATGCTTAAATCTTTAAAATACGCAACGGATTTTGATGCGGTTTTTTTTAAATAGATAGAGTGATTGAAGAGGAAGGTTTATATGTATAATAACATTCATTAAATAGTGGAGAAAAAAATGTTACTTTTGGGGTTTCTAGTGTGATGTCGTAAATAATTACATTTAACGCGTGCGGGCCACGGGCAGTAATGAATAAATCAAAAATACTGGATCGATTTTAATCATTTTTTCAGTGAATGACATAGGCTATATATGTTATGCCCGTGCGAAGCCGGAGCGGGCCGTTAGTAAGTTTATAAGAATCTTATTTGGGAAATTATGTTATGTATATTATAATAATTGATTCAGTGTTTTATAGTGATGCATTTAGCATCTTAACATTCAATAGATAACAGTTAAAAAAACTAAAAAACACGCTTTTATAGGAAATCCAATTAAAAGTTAAAAATAGATAAGATGTAAAAGAACGTGTAAAATAAATTTTACACACGACTCGCCGCCGTGGAAAATTTTACTACTGAAAATATATCTCCTGTTACACTAATAATAGATTTAACTAAAACATCTTCTTGTTCCCAGAATTATTCCCGGTATTTCATTTACCCAGGGTCTGCTTATTACTCTTACCCACATTTGACGGGTTTCTAGTTTTTACACAGAGCTATTGCCGTCTGATCTCCGCGACCCAAAGGGTAAGTCATTGAATAAAAGCAATTTACTTATCAAGATTTAACGATTATTATCAGATGTTATCATAACAACCGCGACCGACAGCTTAAAGTGCTCTCCGAGGCATGCTGGGAGACCCACAAAGACAACCCAGACCGAAACAAATATTTTTTAAGATCAACACAAACATTTTGAAATTGAAACGTCATGGCGCAGCGGTAGCGAACCTGCCTTAAACGCCACAGGTCGCGAGTTCGTTTACCGCTCCGAGCAGAAGTTTGTATTGATCATACAAGCACGTCCAGGCTGGGTACATTTGTCATTGTCATTGTGTATATTTTTTTATGTGAGAGGGGGCAAATGGGCAGGAGGCTCACCTGATGTTAAGCGATCACCGCCGCCCATGAACATCTGCAACACCAGAAGGCATGCAGGCGCGTTGCCAACCTTATCGATTCGGTATCGTATCGGTTCGGAAAGACCGCCGGTGGAAGTTGTATGTTTCCGGACCCCGGACACATGATATCACTAACCTAATGGGGGTTGACGATTGAGGGTGTAGCGTTTATTATTATTAATGGTGTTCATAGGCTACGACCGTGCGAGTCGGCGGTAAGATGCGGTTAGTTGGTGGAACTGGGTGATCTCACCCGACCAGAGCGAAGCCACGGGCATAGCTATAGTAATAAAATAGTCTGGATTACACGTTTATTGTATTAGTGTATATTATCACTACATAGTATAAAACGAAGTCGCTTTATCTGTCCCCATATCCCTATGTATGCTTAAACCTTTAAAACTACGCAACGGATTTTGATGCGGTTTTCTTTAATAGATAGAGTGATTGAAGAGGAAGGTTTATATGTATAATAACATCCATTAAATAGTGGAGAAATACTGTTATTTATGAGGTTTCTAATGTGATGTCGTAAATAATTACATTTAACGCGTGCGGGCCACGGGCAGTAATGAATAAATCAAAACTATTGGATAGATTTTAATCATTTTTTCAGTGAATGACATAGTTTATATATTTTATACCCGTGCGAAGCCGGAGCGGGCCGCTAGTATACATATATTTATTGTTATTTTTCCATTTACTTAACATATTGTAGCTAATGAAACATAGGAATTTCAGTACAAAGTTATTTAATACTAATATTTGATCAGTTATCAATCTTACGTTATTTTAATATGGATTATTATAGCTGCATTGTTAATTTTGTATTGTGCTTATTATATATAAGGATCAACAGCAAAATTTCCGATATTTTGTTATAAAATATAACAGATATCAGACGTTATATTTGACATTGTGATATATTATCAAAATGGGAACATCTAAAATTTCTCTATTGGTCTTCACTATCATTCTGACTATACAAGTAAGTGATTTTCCTGTTTATTGATATCTAAGTACCTTTTTATGTTACAAGTTGGCAAACAAGCATACGGCCCACCTGATGGTAAGTGGTTGTTGTAGCCTATGAGCGCTTGCAGCACAATTAGTAGGTGCCACTCACGCGTTGCCAACCTCGAGATATTAGTTCTTAAATCTCCTCAGCCCAGTAATTTCACTAGCCTACAGTGCCCTTCAAACCGGAACACAGAAATGCCTAAGCACTACAATTTGGCGGCAGAATATTTGACACAGCGGTGGTACCTACCTAGCCGGCCTCTTGCAACAAAAGACCTAACACCAGTGATGTGTGTTCCGATATTCAGATTATATATAAAGGAATGACTCGTTTCAAGATTATAGCTATTATAATTATAATTAGCTTTTTTGTGAAACAATAATTATATTTCGAGACTCCGGGCGGGTAGATCTTTGCGAGGCCCTTGTATTTATGGAATTAGTTTTGCTATGTCTTGGAAGGATTTATTTTTAAAAAATGTCGTTTTATCTGTATCTGCAGTCCGATTATTTTTTCGGTCATGCATGTACTAAAATATAAATAAAACCTTTTTATTACAGGTAGTTACGTGTCACTATATCGGAGGCTTCGGATTCCCACCACCGCCACCACCCCCTATCTTTGGTGGTTTCGGATTTGGTGGGTTTTACGGTCACCCACCACCACCGCCATTGTTCTTCGGTCCCCCACCACCGCCGCCGATATTCTGGGGTTAAAACATTACGCCTATCAAGAATAGGTTTCGGATTTTTGCATGAAAAACACAATTTAAGACTTTGTGTGTGTGTGTCTGTGTGTATGTTTGTGATCGTAAATGAAATAAAATCGTTTAAAAGAAAGTTTACAAATATTAACAATCATATTTACTTTCATTGGTTTTTATTCTCGAAATGTGCAATTTGTAATTTAGTTGGAATGCGAGTATTTTACACACTAAATACAAGAGTAGTTTAGTTTAGTTTTTAAACTTCAACTCTTTTCTGGGAGAGAGGACGGGGGCCTGTTGTATGCTCCAAGTTTCTGCGTCAACAGAAATAAATCCTTAGAACTAACTGTAGTGAAGTGCCAGATATCGTATCATGCAATTTAGTTCTATCGAGGTATCACTTTAGTTATAGTTAGAAAGTATCTTAGTTAGTAAAATACTAATTTACAGGTTACTTTTTTGAACTGGTTGACAGACTTCTGGCATTATGTAGCTTGCTTAACCAATGTATTTTGTATTTTGTATAAATAGTTGTTGTGTTATTAATTTAGATAATTATGTTAAATATATATTAGTCCAAAGAAACACTTGTCTTTATGTATGTAATAAAAATTATTATGTGATATTATGTGATGCAATTATAATAAAAGATTATAAACTAAATAAAATCTTTAGATTTGATTACATCCATCATGTTATCGGCGACGACGACGGTGAAAACGTTGTGGCGCAGCGGCAGCGAACCTGCCTTAAGCGCCACAGGTAACGGGTTCGATTACCGCTCGGAGCATAATATGAGTGTATTGACCATGCAAGCATACTTTCCGGTCTGGGTGAATTTGTCCTTATCCTTGTATGTGTTTCCGGACCCCCGACACAGGATATTACTATCCTAATGGGGGCCGTTGTGTGTGTAGCGTTTATTTTTTCTCTTCTCGCACTTCTCTTATTGCTCGGCTTCTAAGTATCGTATCGTGATGTTATACGGCCTGAGCCTTCCTAAAAATGTTTTTAAATCGATCAGTGGTTACATAGATCAACGATCAACGTTAACTAAACAAACAATCTCTCCAGTTTTATAGTAATAGTATTCAAACATTATAAATAAATAAATAAACGCTACACACTCAACGGCCCCCCTTAGGATATTGATATCCTGTGTCGGGGGTCCGGATACATACACAATGACAAGGACAAACACACCCCGACCGGAAAATATGCTTGCATGGTCTATACAAACATATTATGCTCCGAGCGGGAATCGAACCCGCAACCTGTGGCGTTTAAGGCAGGTTCGCTACCGCGGCGCCACAACGTCGTCGCCACAACCACACGCCACAACATTATGAATCATGAGCCGACGAAACGCAACATTACCTAATGATACTGTTACTTTACGCCGATTTTTTTTAGAGGGTAGTACTTCCCCGAGCCGGCCCTTAGTGCTGGGAGGTGCATGCAAGGTGAACGGGCGGAAATCTGCCACCAGATACCTAGATAACATATATAAAATTTAAGTGTCTCTTTTAAAATTCCAAATTTACAGCTTTTCACTATAGGCGGGATCGTTATTTAACGAGACTTTCACTCGCAGATAGTTATAAGAAATAACTTAGCATACAGCTGATGTTATAAGGAGTAACTTAGGCTTGTTAAAAGAAATATGGTTCACTGCAATAAAGAAAATCGGTGCCTAGCGTGAGCGAAGACGCGGGTGAAGCTAGTATTGAATAAGTATCAAAATTGTAACGATTTTGTGACATCAGGTACTTTACCGTGGAATATATTATATTAGCGACACCTTACTAATTGTCTGTATGTACAATATAACTAAGGCTTATAATAAGAAACGCAACAATGTATTCAGTAAACATTACGTGACAATACTTGGAGCGGATTTTTTTTTGGTAAATCGCCTAGATAAGAGTCACTTGCGTTGATAAAGGGCTCCCAATAATAGTTTTTAAAAAAAGATTGACCTTGACAAATAAAGGGAAAAAATAATCGGATTGGAGACATCTGCATTTGAATCGGTGTTTTCATGGCCTAAAAACATGAATAAAACGACATTTTTCAAAAATGAATCCTAGTTAGATTGATTTATCGCCCCCAAAAACGCCTGCATACTAAATTTCATGAAATCGATGGTGCCGTTTTCGAGATTCCGAGGAAAATAAACTTTATTATTTACTCTATGAGATTATAATATTAACAAGAATTATGTATATTTGAAAAACTACATTTCAATAGAGCGTTAACATTTACTTATTTTAGATGATGTTTGCTATTCACAATCGTAAAATTATCGCGTCTCAACGATTTCCCCTATTTTTATTGACAGTTTAATTATCAATAGTATAGTAAGGTGCGTTGGCCTGTGGAGGTTGTCATGTACTTGGGAAGGTTGGAAAATTTTCCGACTTATTTTATTTTTCTCAAAGTAATGATGTTTTTAAAGTACCTATATAGAGTATTGCTTGGTTGTTATCATACACAGCCTCGCCTAAAAGATGACTTGACTCGATGGTACCCACACTATCAGTGATTGGAATAGAGACTGATTGGAATAGGACTGGTTTGGTTGAAGGTTTTCCAGAACTTTAATGCGTATTAGCAAAGAGAAAGCACAGCATATTCGTTCCGGACACATTCCATTAAACAATTTTGCATTTCTTATGAAAAAAGCTCAAACCCAGTATTGTGACGAATGTGGTAAAGTTGAGGACGTCTATCACATTATAATGGAATGTGTCCGGAATGAATCCTTACGTTACGAAGTATTCATGTCATATACTATTCTAAGAGAGATTGGCGGAGTTAACAGTGTCTTGGCTCATCTCATTGCGCTTAATTTTTAATAAATCATTACAAAGTGGCACATTTCCTTCATTGTGGAAAATTGCGAAAATCATGCCAATACTTAAATCAGGTGATAACAGTAAAGTAACAAATTACCGTCCAATAAGTATTATTAATTGTTTCGCTAAAATATTAGAAAGTATGGTTTATGATCAAGTATACAATCATTTAAAACAGAAACTTAATATAAATCAACATGGTTTTATGGCTGGTCGTTCCACAACGACTAACTTACTATTATACACAAACTTTTTATGTGAATCCTTTGAAAAAAGGATGCAAGTTGACTCAATATATCTTGATTTTTCCAAAGCCTTTGACAGAGTTGATCATAAAATTTTATTAATAAAAGCAAACTACATGGGTATTCATGGAAGTCTTTATCGTTGGCTTTGCTCTTACTTAATTAATCGCTCTCAGTTTGTGGCTATATACGGATATGAATCTGAGCCTTATTTAGCTACTTCGGGGGTACCGCAAGGTTCCAATTTAGGTCCACTTCTATTTTTAATCCACATTAATGATCTGTTTGCAGTGCTAGAAAGTAACTATCTAGCTTATGCTGACGATGTTAAAATTTATAAACAAATATCTGAAACATCAGACTGTTTTGTACTTCAAGGACTTAACACGGAAAAGTGTCATACCATCACTTTTACGAAAAACAGATACCCTGTTGTTTTTGATTATAGCATCAATGGTACAACTGTTTGTAAAGTCAACGTAATTCGGGATTTGGGTGTGTACTTTGATTCATCCTTATCATTTAAATCCCACTATGACCACATTACCAGTAATGCTAACAGAATGTTAGGCTTCATTATTCGAACTGCACAACCATTTAAGAACACAAATTCATGGTTAATTTTATATAATTCCTTAGTAAGAACTATCTTAGAATATTGTTCTTCTATATGGTCACCAATATATCACTGTCATATAGACAGGATTGAATCAATTCAACGACGATTTCTAAGAGTACTGAGCAGTAGACAAGGCCTTCGACGCAAGATACCTAACTATACTGACAGACTTTGTAAATATAATTTAAAAACTTTGGAAGATCGCCGAACTGTAGCTGATTTGTGTTTGCTCTACAAGATAGTTAATGGTAATTTCGACTGTCAGATGATTGAGAATTTATCCTTCAAAATTCCGAAGAGATCTGTACGTAGATTTCAATTGTTCAATATCCCCACTGCAAGCAATAGAGTTTCACAAAACAATCCAATATATAGAATGTGTAAAACCTATAACGAATTAGATTCTTGCTTTGATATATTTAAGGATAACTATAAGTCTTTTAGATTGTCATTACAAAAGCTATAATAATTTTTGTAATTTTTTTTATTTTTAAATTTTCTTTCTTAATTTATTTTAATTTTGAATTATATACATACCTTAGATTATAAGTAAGTTTCACTGTATTGATAATTTTACTTTTTTAGAATATTTATAATTTTACTTTTTATATATATTATTTCTTATAATATAACATACCTAGTATTGTTATTGCTTTTTGTCACCTTTAATGATTGTTATTTTTAATTAATTTTAAACTTTTTTTACATAGAATCAATTATTGAATGCATGTATTTGTTTTTCTTGTGTTACTTTTGAAATTTGTTTTTTATTTATTTTTAATTTCTTATCATAATTTTGTCACTAGTTATGTTCGTTTATTTAACTTAATGTATAAGTGCTGTGTACAGTTGTAATTGGAAAACAGATTTAGCGTGTTTTGATATTTTCCAATTTATACTTAATAGTTTTGATCTGTTATCTGTAACTGGACCAAATAAAGTAAAAAAAAAAAAATCCCTTATCGGAGGAAGCCAGGGCAGTGTTAAAAATTGTTAAATTAGGCTTAAATTTAAGATAGATAAATTTTTTATTTGTATTGTGGTTGTATAGAGCGACATAATCGCTTTTAAGTGATAAAGCTCTCTAAATAAAGAAATAAAAAAAAAAGAATTAAGACCCAATATGTCGAAGTTGTCAACGCGTGAGTGGCACATACTAATGGTGTTGCAAGCGCTCATAGGCAACGTCAACCACTTACAATACAATTAGATTTATTTGGTTGTCTACCTATTATTTGTAAATTAAAAGTGTAAAGTGAAATTAGTTTTCAATACAGAAAAACAAAAAATAAATATTTTCTGCAACAG
The DNA here is from genome assembly GCA_023373885.1 of Hestina assimilis. Classification (NCBI taxonomy): domain Eukaryota; kingdom Metazoa; phylum Arthropoda; class Insecta; order Lepidoptera; family Nymphalidae; genus Hestina; species Hestina assimilis. The sequence goes on along the minus strand of CM041767.1, from coordinate 309,235 downwards.
AAGGCGGTGCTAAGTAAAACATCTAATAAGGCACTTTTTACAGTCCAGTCTAATAGTATTTTAGTAAATTTATGTCATTTTAAGCTGCGGAACCACTTAATTCACAAGGAAGGTTCTTTGGATCCCTCGGGACGGAAAGCTCGCTCGTAATTAATATCAGACTGTCCTGAAACTGCTTTCTTTGTTATTTAGCTAATGGATGAATAAATTAGAGTAATATTAAATATAATTTTTAATTCATTTTAATCTAATACTGTAAGCGTAAAAATATGTACTTTTTATAAAATAATTAATTTTTTCATTCATTATATATTTATGTATAAAAAATCTGATTTTACCAGCGTCGGGTCGGGTCGTGGAATCTCTGTCACAGCAGCGATTATTACACCAGTGCAATCAGTCACACTGGCAGGTCTTTTGTTTCAAGAGGCCGGCTAGGTAGGTACCACAGAGTGTCAAATATTCTACCGCCCAATATTATTAGGCATTACTGTGTTCCGGTTTAAAAGGCACTGTACACTAGAGAAATTACTGGGCCAAGGAGATTCAAGAACCAATATCTCGAGATTGGCAACGCGGGAGTGGCATCAGGTAGGCCGTATGCTTGCTTGCCAACTTGTAAAATAAAAAAGTCTCCTAGGTCCAAAAGTTTAGGCTGGGCGTTTCAAGTATCTACTATCAACGCCTTAAGCTGTGCAATGATCCGTCAGTCATTCAGGACAAAGCCTTTTATATCTAAAGATTTTCCTATACTTTCAGCTATGTAATATATAAAGCTATATATATTTCCTCATCCTACACGATACTGAAACGTATACGTGGCAGGTTATGTAAATGTCAGGCGGGGCTCGATCGACCAGCTGCAACGCTGCAATTGCGCTGTTCAAGCGTCAGTGTTGTACACAAATATCGATATGTCGATAAAATCCGCTAACTACTTCCCCCGACGTTGCGTGAATGCGCCGACTCCACTCGTAACGCACTGGCGTATTGGTCCACGTGAGAACCGTAGATCACAGCGTTGCTCGTATAATTCTAGCAGGCGCTTTGAACCAAACATTATGACAATAAATAAAAAAATACCGGCCAAGTGTCAACTAGACCAAGCACACTAGAGACTAAGACAGAACCTTAAGGTAATTTAATAAAAAATATTCAGTACTTTAAATTATAATTATTAAAAAAACTGTTTTCTGTTAGAACAAAGTTATTGGAAAAATTTTTATATAGCTTAAATTACTAAACGTAATTTCTTAATCTTCTTCAATATAATTCTCTTGAATTTTAACCAAATCGTTTTAAAGTCAGATGCCCACATCTGAAGAATTTTTATGATTTGAGCAATAGCGTCAAAACTATTGGCTTAGACAAAAACGCCTGAATCAATCAAGAATTTCTTAAATCTTATTTTCATTTTTATTTGTTCTCACAATTTACATTTTTTAAATGTTAGGACTATCTTTAACTTATATATTTATTTTATTACAAAATTCCTATAGATAGGACCAATAGAGATAGGTAATTTGCTCTTATCCAACGAGTTACTGGTTCGCCCTTCGAGTTGCGGAGGTCAGATGGCAATCTCTCTGTGTAAAAACTAGTAGCCCGTCAAATCCGGATAAGGGTATAAGTACCTAGGTAAATACCGGGAATAACGCTAGGAAGAAGACAAGTATATAAACTATATACTTTATAATAATATCGACATATCGATAAATTTTCACATCACTAGATATCCTGATTCCCGTTTGCGTCATCATCGTACTTGACCCGGTGTTATCTAAACCGAAACAGTTTAAAGCATTATAAACTGTATCCCAGGACGTTAAGGTTAAAATTTCATCAACGCCAGTCTATTGGATATTTGCTTAAATGGAACAATTTTGAGCTCGTGTTATACCCGTAATTTATGTTCCTAGTAATTGTATTTTATTGTTATACGGATATGGGATTTGGTTAATCTATACTAATGTTCAGGGATAAAACATGTTTTTTGCAACAAAAGTTATATGATATAGCCAGTATCAAAAATGAATTTCGATCAAACGCCTGATAAAATTTCATAGCAATAATTTAAACCAAAAATATTGCTCTTCATATTATGCGGTAAATGTGTCTTTACTTCTGAAATATTCGCAAAAAATGGTGTCATATTTAAGTCTCCCGTTCTCTATAATACATTTTTAGGGTTCCGTAACCAAAGGGTGTCAATGAAATCCTACTAAGCCTCCGCTGTTCTATTAGCACTTATTTTTATTTATATATCTAGGGGACAGAATGAAAAATACTCGTATGTACTTTTCTGTTATTCATACATACACTGTCATACTCATAGTTTTATTCAATGAGTTGACTTATAGAGTTTGCTTTTATCCAACGATGCCAGATGACAATCGCTCTGTATAACAACTAGTAACCTGTCAAATCCGGATAAGAGAAATAAGCAGACCGTGAAGAATTTCAAAGACCCATAATTCAATCATTTATTTCACTGTAAGTTTGATAAAGGATCCCATAGAGAGAACTTCACAGGGATATTAATGACATTACTGTGTTAATTCTGTTCACAGGTTCAATATGGTTGTTGGTTTTAACCGATTTCAAAAAAGGTGAAGGTTCTCAATTTATCTAATAATAAATAAATAATAAACGCTGTACACTCAACGGCCCCATTAGGATAGTGATATCCTGTGTCGGGGTCCGGAAACATATACAAGGACAAGGACAAATACACCCAGACCGGAAAATATGCTTGCATGGTCAAACATATTATGCTCCGAGCGGGAATCGAACCCGCGACCTGTGGCGTTTAAGGCAGGTTCGCTACCGCTGCGCCACAACGTCGTCCAATTATCTATTTTTCTTGTTTGTTACCACATAACTCTCGACTGGGTGAACCGATTTTGATGATTCTTTTCTTTTGGTACTTTCAGTGTGGTTCCAATTCTGACAATGGCATCCATCAGAAAACCATATAATTTGCTTTTTTTTCGGAATGTGTATTACATTGGCCGTACTGGCCTTGACAGCGTCACCGAGCGGGGGGCTGAGTACAGAGACTCAGCGGTGAAAAGGGGCAGCCCCACGGGGCTCAAATTAAATTTGTACTAATCTAGTACTAGCATTCGTAACTAAAAAGTATTAAAAAAATATTTTTGGCAAAAAAAAATCCGACTTCAAAACTAAAAAGAAAACAGACTAACATGACGAAACTATAAGGGTTCCGTTTTTTGCAATTTGGCTACAGAACCCTAAAAGTAAATTATACTTAGTAGTATTTTCTGCAACAGAAGTCGGTGCCATATGTGGTGATTGTGGTCTTACTTGGACGCAAATAAGCAATACCATGTCAATCCACACGAATGTAATTTCGAGAAAAACGCGTTTGAAAATTTTGAACAACTTTCTTACTTTCTTATATGATTTTTTAAAATGTATTGGTCAAGTTTTTGGCAATTTCAGATTTATGTAAGTTATTTTACTTATTTTCACCAAAAATAAGTATACAAACTGCATATTTCGTATATAATATAACCCAAAACGTTTAACATAATATATAAATTGCATGATAAAAATGGCTTTTTAGAAGATTTAAAGTTTAAAACCCTACAAATATTAAAGAAAAATGTTCTTCAGCCATTTACCAACACTTCTGCAAAATTATATAACTCAGTTTTTTCAATTTTGTGGGTTGACATGGTATTGCTTATTTGCGTCCACTTAGCACCGACTTCTGTTGTAGACAATATATATTTTTTACTTTTGAAGTGTGTATTTATTTTTCTAAAAATTATTTTATTTAATATATAGTTTATGCGCGTTTTGGAAGAATGATGAGAGTCAATTATTACGATATGTGCGCACAGCGTCACAATTTTCTAAAACATGAAGTTAGTCGATAGTGTTATGACAGAAACAAGATGGCGGGACAATCACAGCTGTTTTTTTTACACACCTTTATCCGACCCTACTATTGTTTTGCTACAACAGCAAATTATAATTTCTGTGCGTAATTTCGTTATTTACAAACATACAAACTATTGATTTATAGATATAGATATCCTAATTTCGTACGCAGTTACCGGTAATCGAACCTCTGTCCACTCATCCCAAAACCAGTCCTAAGTCATTGAACCCGGCCAAAAGTCGCTCAGACGGAGGCGGAAGATGGTACCGTTAAATGAGTCCTGCTCTTGATTTTTTTGATAAGTCATACAGCGTTATTCATAATGTGGAAAAAACATTCAAAATATATTAACATACTAATAATGTACACATGGGCGTAACGAGGTTAGAGTGGGGTCATACAAACAATAGTCCCGGGATGCGATGGATGCAACCTACAACCTCTGTCACAGCAGAGATTATTCCACCAGTGCAATCAGTCACACTGGTGGTAGGTCTTTTGTTGCAAGAGGCCGGCTAGGTAGGTACCACCGCAGTGTCAAATATTCTGCCGCCAAATAGTAGTGCTTAGGCATTACTGTGTTCCGGTTTGAAGTTAACTGTACGCTAGTGAAATTACTGGGCAGAGGAGATTTAAGAACTAATATCTCGAGGCTGGCAACGCGAGAGTGGCACCCACTAATGGTGCTGCAAGCGCTCATAGGCTACGGCAACCATTTACCATCAGGTGGGCCGTATGCTTGTTTGCCAACTTGTAACATAAAAAAACCTCAAAGCCCCAAGAGGTCTCACACTGCCGGAGCCGTCCATGAATACGAAAGTCCCTTAGCCTCGGCTTAGGGCGTGTTGAACAAACACAGTGAGGCTTTAGTCGGTAGGAGTCCGACATAACCTCTCATAGAGAGGTATGAGGGATTTTCCCACATTAAAAAGGGGGCTACAACCTGGATCTGGTTAAATATAACCAAAAACTTGAAACTTTTTGGAGAGAACAGTCTATTCGCCCCCTCTAGGCCCTAAGTGAGGACTTTGCCCTCCCCTTGGCCAAATCCTGGGTACGCCCGTGACTATATGCTGTACACTCGACGAAGCCTATAAGGATTGTAATATTTTGTTTTTTGCTTTAATTCACGTGGAATGTTCTGAGGAATTGTTTGAATTGATCCCGCCGGTGGAATTTCACCATCGGACATCGCGATAAAACTCTAAATCCATACCACCTCGATGTTTGGAAGCTCACAACAACGCGATTTAGAAGACATTTTCTTCCTCGCACAACCACTCTGTGGAATCAACTTCCGCCGGCGGTCTTTTCGAACCGATTGAATCTTCAAGAGAAGAGTGCATTCTTTCCTTAAAGGTCCGCAACGAACCTGCACGCCCTCTGGTGTTGCACATGTTCATGGGCGGTGATTGCTTAGCATCAGGTGAGTCTCCTCCTGCCTCTTTTATATAAAAAAAACTTCGTTCCTACCGCATGTCCCGAGACAAATCTTTTTATTCACAAAAATTTTGGAACGAAGTTCCTTATCGCGCGTTGTGAAAGGCGGCTAGACGGAAAAAATTCTTACGAAAAGTTGTCACGACACTTTTGCTATAGTTGTAAGCCGTGCGGCGTGCGCGTGTTTCTCTGTCTGTCTCTCTCTCTCTCATAGAAAGCAAGCCAGTTATTTTCGTTTCGTCTTTCTATTTGTTTTGAACAGTGTGGTGTCGCGACGATTATTTTTGTTGATTTGTTTTTTGTACATAATAAATAATAAATTAAAAAAATATTATTATAACTTTAAAAAAATATATTACAATTCCTTTACTAATTAATCGAAAGGAACTTCGTTCCATCCGGGTGTCCCTAGACACCTTTCAAGTTTTTATTTATCTCTGGAGCCAATTCTAAGATCATCACAGACGAAGTTGCGGGTAGATGTTAGTTTAAAATAAATTTTGGAACCCAAAATGAAGTATGGCTGGCGTGGTTGTAACAACTTCGATGGTTTCCGCAAACTACTATAGTTCCCTTATTTTAAACTAGATGGCGTTGGCGGTAGTTTGAATCGCGCTATCGTTTGGATCAGTCGGAATACATATATAGAAAAGATGTACAAAATTCTTCATAAGCAGACCCGTAAAAGGTCCCTTTCCCGGTTGTCATTACATAGCTATTTTTGAAGCGCTCAATTGTAATAATACAATAGCGTTATAGTAAATTGACAAGTCTAAAAGATGTAACTTAAAAATGATCTGACTTTGCTCATAATGTTTCAGATTCAGAGGACAACGCGTATATCGACATAAAAAGAAGAAAAAAGACACTAACACAAAAAATATCTCGAATTTCGATATTTTTAGGGTTCCGTAGTGAAATTGCAAAAACGGCTTATATTTGCCCTTATAATTTCGCCATGTCCATTCGTAAGTCACAGTCATTTTAATCGGAATCTCTATGCTCTATCGATACGAAATTTAGTAAAGAGGTGTATTCCATGAACCGCTACACAATTTTGTAGTGAACCCTAAAATGTATAAAAATTAGGGTAGCAGTCCATACATATAACTAAGGGTTGAAAAAAAAAATTCAATGTATGACATATGAGATATCTTTGGATAGGTCTTTCAAAATTACAAAGATGTTTGATTTTGATTTTTTTTTTTATTAAATCGGTAGTTGTTGATATATTAAACTCATAAAAACTGTGTCACCCCACCCTCTAACTTTTGAAGTATCGTATATAAAATTCTGGAAAAATATGCAGTTGTAGAACATCAATACAACTTTCAACCACATTAGGTTTGAAAAGGATAAAGTCTACAAATTCTAGAGATATATAAGTTTTTCCCTCAACTTTGTTTTTCATATTATCATATTACTTTTAAAAATTGGCATTTAATTTCTAAATTATTTTTGCGGTTGATTTTTTTTCCTTATGATATTTAAAGTCCTTAAGATTCTTCATCATCAAGCTGCGAAACCCTTTAGTTTCGACTGTGCGTGGTCCACAACACACTTGACTGATAATTATTATAGAAAAACAGTGACAGACACTGCTTTAACCCAAGAAGGCATATTATACTAATATATATGTCGGAGTTGGATGTTAAACGAGCTTTTCTTTAATAATTTTACTGATATTTGTTCATTTTAAATCATAAATTAACTTAATTTGATTTGTTATCACCTTTTAATATTGTATAAGTTTTTATTAAGTTGTTATAATAGTGGCCATATCGAGTAGAGGGAAACCTCTAGTGGGGTCGAGACACCATCTGAACGCTGTCAGTGGGAATGAGAAAAGAAACAAAAGTTATGTTGTTTTACGGGAATAAGATATATTGTGAAATTGTGGTTGGATCGAGTTGGATCACTCTTAGATTATTGGGAGGTGAAGTCAGATCGGTGCGCCGAACCCACTGCTCGAATATATGATATGATACTATGATTTGTTAAAAGGAGTAAATCCACAATAAATATTGTACAGCTTGTTTTGTGCTTGCATTTTACCCACACGACGCCCACAAGAGTTGTAACCACTGATGACGATGTCTATGAGAATCTCCATTCTCCGACATATATAATAAACATGTACAGAAAATACAGGTTTTATATATACAATTTCAAATAATTTTAATGTATTTAAAACTATTAATTTTAAATAGTATTTATTAATTTTTTTCAATTTTTTATTTTTAATTTAATGCTTGTTTCTTCTTTCTGTTTTTTGTTTTTGTTTTTATACTAAATAATAGTTTAAGTTATTTAAAAATTGAAAAATATACGTTAATTTTCATATAGAGATGAAAAGCTGGTGGTTGTAACACAGGTTTTTTCTAAAATACCTACCATAGCCACCAGCGATTCACTACTATAAATTTATTATATTATATTATATTTTTACTAATAAAGAAATAAAAAATAAACTTTTAACACCAAGTTCCAAGCTTCATAAAGTGAATATGTCCTTTTTGGGGAAAGGTATTCGCTTTTATAATAAAATTCCGTAGACAATTTTGAATCTGCCACTTTTGAAATTTAATTAATATGTCGTTTTAGATGATTTGTAAAATCATCTTAAGGCTTAAGTTTATTGTATTTTCTTTAGTTTTAATTGTAATCACAGATTTCTTTTGTCACCAGCAAAGAGTCACCAGTCTCACATTTAATGAAAAAACTCCTAATATCTGGCGGCACGGCAGTTTTTGTAGTAGAAGAACTGCTTTGCGAGACTTGGACTATTTTACATTTTGTGTTTTTGATGGGATGTGACTTTGTTGAAAGACTAATTTTTATATTTCTTAAATTCTTTTGCCCTAATATTTTACTTAGCAAAAACTTCTGACGTACCTAAATATTCTGTTGATAAAATTCATTTATTTAACATTGAGTATCGGCTTAGCTAAAATCGTGACCTTGTATGGAATTTCCGAAGGATTATTCAAAGTATATTTACAACGAATGTTATGTTACTTAGCTAACAATCGAGTTCCGTCAATCCGTGTAAGTTACAACGTGCTAGAGATAAGTTACAGGTTCTGTTTAGGGTTGTACAACCTATGTTATACAAGTTATATCTCTTATTAATAACCTAAATAATATTGTAAATGAATACATTTTTATATCGGTTGACGGTTGACTTTTTTTTACCGGCCTCGGGATGTGACGACCCCATCGCCCGCTATTGAGATAATCTCTGTCACAGCAGAGATTATTCCACCAGTGCAATCAGTCACACTGGTGGTAGGTCTCTTATTGCAAGAGGTCGGCTAGGTAGGTACCACCGCAGTGTCAAATATTCTGCCGCCAAATAGTAGTGCTTAGGCATTACTGTGTTCCAGTTTGGAGGTCACTGTACACTAGTGAAATTACTGGGCAGACGAGATTTAAGAACCAATATCTCGAGGTTGACAACGCTTGAGTGGCACCTACTATATATGGTACAGCAAGCGCTCATAGGCCACGGCATCAGGTGGGTCGTATGCTTGTTCGCCAACTTTTAACATAAAATAAAAAAATTACCAATCAAGTGCGTTGTGGACCACGCACAGTTGAAACTAAAGGGTTCCGCAGTATGGTAATGAAGAATCTTAACGGCTTTAAAAAGTTTAAAAATAGTAACGAATTAAAACCGACCGCAAAAATAAGTTGGTAATTTCATATTAATTATTAAAAGTAATATGAAAAACAAAGTTATGGGAAAAACTTATATATCTCTTAAATTTATAGACCTATCTTCTTCAAACTAAATGTGGATGAAAGTTCATGTGGTATTCTACTAGCTCAAATTTTTCCAGAATTTTAAATCCCATAGTTCAAAAGTTAGAGGGGGAGACACGATTTTTACGACTGTAGGAGCTAATATCTCAACAACTACTGGCTTAATGTAAAAACTCAAAATCAAACCTCCTTATCATTTTAAAAGACCTATCCAAAGATATCTCACACGTTGCCATACTTTGAAAATTTTTTTTTAATCCTTTAATACTTATATATATTAAGATTTTATTACGAAAACGTTGTGCGGCTCATGGAATACACCTCCGAGTAAAATGACTGTGACGTACGGACGGATTGACGGACAGACGGACATGACGAAACTATAAGGGTTCCGTTTTGCCATTTGCTACGGAACCCTAAAAAACAAGCATACAGTACAAACAACGACCTATGTAGCTAACCAGGGGGCCTTTTAAGCCCTAGTACCAGCATATACTTGTCTTAGAATTTCTTCCACGACGCAGGTTTCTTTACAATTTTTTCCTTTACGATATTTTCGAAACACAAATTTGAGCCCGTGACCTTCGGTTAAATTCTATGTTTTCGATCTATCGGGCCTGTAAAAAAGCTTTATTTTTATCAACAATACTACTAACGCTTGGTGATTGAAAGGATTTCATTTACGTTGAGCACATCACTAAATGTTTGGGGTGACGTCATCGTACGTATAAAAAGATGACCCGCTTGATTTTCATACTATCTAACAGGCAGTATAAGTAAGAGGGAGAGGGTAAGAGGGGTAAAAGGTCAGGAGGCTCACCTGCTGTTAAGCGATCACAGCCGCCCATGAACAGCTGCAACACCAGAAGGCATGAAGGCGCGTTGCCGACCTTTAAGGAAAGAATAGGGTCTTCTCTTAAAGGTTCCCAAGTCGTATCGGTTCGAAAAGACCGCCGGTGGAAGATGGTTTCACAGAGTGGTTGTGCGAAAAAGAAGATCTCTTGTGGTGCGCTGTAGCGGATTTTCAGACATTGAGGTGCTAAGGGTGAAATTTAGAGTTTTGTCGCGATGTCCGATAGTGAAATCCTACCGGCAGGATCAGTACAAACAAGTCCTTAGAACATTCCAAGTGATAGATGCGATAGAAGATTTAGAGTGATGCAATATCTCTACGCAGTGTCAAAGGTTTAAGCTGATCGCAAAGGGCTCGATCGTCCGCAATTCGAGCCGCTTTACGTTAGATGCGGTCAATTGGAAGTAGCTGGTACTGGGGTGCTCCCGCCCAGAGGTGAGAGCCTACTCTAACGCAATCTCGACTTTGTCCCGATTTTGTATCAACTTTGTCGCGTTTTTCAAAATTTCGTAGCAATGATGGTGGTTACCCTATGCATATGGTACAGGCTTCAAATCACCACTGATAATATTGACGCGTTATCTATTTATTTATTGATAACAACACTTGCTTGGTCATTTTTATGTAGTGTAGTATTATTTTTCGTTTTAATATTGTTTTTATTTATGTCTTATAAATATTTTGGTTTAGTAGTGGTATGAGCCTGGTTTTAAAGTTGAATGGTAGTTTTTTATTTATTTAGGATAACCAATAAACGGTTTTTACGGTGGCAGAGCCATGCTTCTCTCAGCACAAAAGGGCCGGCTCGACCGGGGATATACTACCCTCTCACAGAAAATCGGCGTCAAGTAACAGTATCGTTAGGTACTGTTGCGTTTCGTGCCATGAGTGAGAGCGCCGGAGGCCCAATCTCCCACCCCTCTGGTCCCTACCTTTTTTTCCCTTTTCATCCCGTCCTTCCTGTTCCTTGGGTTGGCAACGCTTTTGTGATACTTCAAGTATCGCAAGCGTTCATAGGTTGCGGTGACTGCTTACAATCAGGCGGACCGTAGGCTTGTTTGCCAACCGTCATGACATAAAAAAAGTACAAATACACATTTAAGATAGATTAGAGCTAAGTCTTGTCTTACTTATAGGTTGCCACGACATGCTTATAACGAAGACTTATTTTACAAAACTAAGACAAAAAATATTAATCAAAAGAAATTAATACACATACAAATAAAACACATACAAACAAAAACGATGCTTCTAAATATCCGACATAGTGTACAAATAAAAAAATAGTTAATATTGTTTGTCTTAGTCTGTCTATTATTATAAATTTGAAAGTAATTAGAGTTCTCTTTTCCCAACTTATTCGCTGAACCAATTTTGGAGAATTTATGGAAGGAAAAAACTTAAAGATGGAGAAATAAGGTAGTCTCGGAGGAGGGTGCATTAGGGCCCTGGTCGGTAGACTACGTAAGCGGGGCTAAGTACGCCGGGGCATTGCGGATGAATAATGCGTCAGCGATCCCGCGACGTCCCATTATGGCGCTAGATAGAACCTTTGTGGTTTTAGTGGGTAGAGGGGCCAGGCTCCGAGTTCCAGACCTCCTGCGCCATTGCACCCGTCCCGTCGCTTGAGTGCGTAACTGTATTTCCCCGAATAAAAAAAGGGAGTGAAAGTTTGCCGGGGGCTCAGTCGATGGTGCTAGAGGGGCAATCGGTGAAACTAACAGGGTTCGACGGTTAGGCGTGGAGCGTTTATCGACAGACCGCGCCCTGGAGTTTTTATGTCGTATGGTTCGTGTCGTAGGTCCGTGTTCGAGGTTAGGTCGAAAAAAGGGGACGAAAATTATAACTAGGTATTGTCAATCGATGCCTACAGACAATCAAATGTTGCTAAGACAGCTTTAAAAGGCGGTGGTCAAGGTTTAGAATATCGGATAACGATTCATAATAAATTACGAATCGTTAAAATCGATTATTCGTGAATCGTTAGATGCATCTTCATGACGTTGGTACTAAAAATAGAATTCCTAAAAACTCTTTTAAAATTTTGTGCCTGGACTTAGTATTCAAGTGACCTAATCTTATCGTGTTTAAAGGATTTATAACTTAATTGTAATCGTTTTAAAGTTTAATTTGCATTATCGTTAAGTGCGGTTAAGGCTTTTCGAGACGGTCTGTCAAGTCAACGCAGCCTTCGGGCCCACTCTCGTAATGTTGTCTGAAGTATAAAGATGTGTACATAATGATCATTTCATTTAACCGGTTTAATGTGTATAATTGTTGAAAATAGTACATTAGGAACTAGGGAGAAGAAATAGGATATTCTCACTCGCGGTTGCTTTATTTAAAAATATGAAATTCTATGTCTTATTTTTTTTATGTTACAAGTTGCAAGCAACCATACGGCCCACCTGATGGTAAGCGTTTGCCGTAACCTCGAGATATGGGTTCTTGAATCTCCTTTACCCAGTAATTTCACTTGTGCCTTTCGAACCGGAACACAGTAATAAACGCTACACACTCAACGGCCCCCATTAGAATAGTTATATCCTGTATCCGGGATCCGGAAACATACACAATGACATGGACAAATATACCCAGACCGGAAAATATGCTTGCATGGTCAATACAAACATATTATGCTCCAAGCGAGAATCGAGCTTGCGACCTGTGGCGTTTAAGTCAGGTTCACTACCACCGCGCCATAACGTCGTCATGTACTGCCTGAGCACTACTATTTGGCGTTAGAATATTTAACACTGCGATAGTACCTACCTAGCCGGCCTCTTGCAACAAAAGACCTACCCCCAGTGCGACTGACTGCACTGGTGCAATAATCTCTGCTGTGACAGAGGTTAATCCAACAGCAGGCGATGGGATCATCACGTCCCAACGCCGGAACATAATATTATCTCAGTCATTCTTTATATCTCTTTGTACCTAATCCAGAAGTCCAGTTTAACACCGATGTGGGTAGCTAGCGGCTTTATGCTAGGTATCATGAGTTCCTTCACCAGATCGCTCCACGTTATATAAAATAGTAAGTATTTGAATTACTGCATACTTAATTGAAATGAGAAAAACCAAAGAATAAAATAAATAAATTTACCGGCGTCGGGATGTGACGACCCCATCGCCCGCTGTTGGGATAACCTCTGTCACAGCAGAGATTATTCCACCAGTGCAATCGGTCCCACTGGTGGTAGGTCTTTTGTTGCAAGAGGCCGGCTAGGTAGGTACCACCGCAGTGTCAAATATTCTGCCGCCAAATAGTAGTGCTTAGGCATTACTGTGTTCCAGTTTGAAGGGCACTGTACGCTAGTGAAATTACTGGGCAGACGAGATTTAAGAACCAATATCTCGAGGTTGGCAACGCGTGAGTGGCACCTACTAATGGTTCTGCAAGCGCTCATAGGCTACGGTAACCACTTACCATCAGGTGGGCCGTATGCTTGTTTGCCAACTTTTAACATGAAAAAAAAAAAAAAAAATATATATATATATATATCATGAATCGACTACATTTTTAATTTGTTTTGTTTTTCCTTCGTGTTGCTTGGGTAGGTAACGCGCATGTCACTTCAAGTATTGCGCGTGTTTAAAGGTAGCGGTGACTGCTATGGCCATATGCTTGTTTGCCAACCGTCATGAAAGAAGAAAAACTCAAAAAACCAACTAGAACTTTGCATGCAAATTATATGTTATACTTATACGTTAATTTAAATCGATTGACGTTTAATAAATTTTATTTACGCCATCAATTTTCAACACGGGAACATTCTAGATAAATTAATCGTCAGCAATTATTAAAGCACTATTTTTATACCCAACTTACCATAATGTAAAATTAAACGGCTCAAACTCACTTTTAATCGGTTGAAGTAGTTTTGGACTCATCGAAGGTCCACTCACCCTGATGAAAGACCTCCGAAACTTTGACTGAACTCTGGACTGGACTCCGAAAGTTTGAGCCGTTTAATTGTTATATTAAGTTCAGTAATGTCTCACAATGATTTTAATAATTTAACAACTTACTATAAACATGAGCGAAATGTTCCATACGAGATTTAAAGCATTAGAGTTCAACGCGTCCTTAATCTTTTAACATTAAAATATATTAACTCTATTCTAGAACATTCCTGTGCATACATGAATTGGGAACACGGATCTTTGTATGGTCAATACAAACACTCACTACGAGTGGGATTCAAACTCCTTAACACACTAAAGGTATGACAGTGGTTGCCAAACAGGGATAAGAGTAGAGGGAGAGGAGAGGAAAGGCTCTTAAGACGTTAAAAAGGATAGATCTTAAGCTTCTATAAAAGCAGGGGAAAAGCCTCCTCTTTACACGTTAAAAAGAGGATAGATCTTAGGCTTCTGACAATTTAATTTTAAGAATTGCTATCTTCATTTTGTAAACTAACTACATGAAGTATCATTTTTTCTTTATTGCACGGAACCCTAATTCTTTTCCTAAAAAAAAGTAGCCTAAGTTACTCTTTTTAAAATCAGCTATCTTCCAGTAAAAGTCCCGTTAAAATCGGTCCAGTCGTTTCAGAGATTAACCGGAAAAAACGGAAGACAGACAAAAATTTCAAAAACTGTTTTTTTATGTAAATACCGTATATACTTTCATATGCGTTTAGTAAAAAGCTGTTAATTTGGAATTACAAACAGACACATCAATTTTATTTACTTAACATAAAAGAGTTTTATAATATACATATACATAAACTAGTGGTCCCTATGAGTGTAACATATTCTGTTAACAAAAACCTTCACTAAATTTAGAGATTAAAGAAATATATTTGTATATATTATAATTAAACAAACATTTTCAGATGCATTAAAGGATTAAAATGAATCAAATTAATATAAAGTTGGTTAGTATGTATGTTCCCATTATGACCACAAGTTTATTCGATCACGTATTCAAGGCAAAGCACCAGTCTAGTCCGCGCACGCGCACCCGTCGCGCGTCGACACCGATATTTTTAAAAAACGAACGATTTTAACGCCGCCATTTTGTTTATTCAGCTGTCAATTCGTGGTAAGTTTATTATTTTTTAATCTGTGAAGTGTTGTGATGATGAAGGTGATATAATTTAGTTCGGTGATGAGTGAAGGATACAGTACAGAGCTTCAAGGTTCCTAAGTATTGACTCACTGACTCGCTTTAGAGTAATATATTTCTTCATTACATTTAAGTTATACATTTAAATGTATATAAAAACAATGTATTTCAATTAAACTATATTTATAATTATAATACACTTAAATGAAGGTTGTTATGTATTTTTTGTGTATAAAACGCGATAGATACATTTTTATTGACAACCGATTAATTGTTTCTTTTTTCTTTCTTTTATTGCATTATTTTGTATTATTTTTGATGACGTTGTTGTGGCGCAGCAGTAGCGAACCTGCTAAGCGTCACAGGTCGCAGGTTCGACTCCTGCTCGAAGCAGATGTTTGTATTGACCATAGAGGTATGTTTTCCGGTCTGTGTGTTTGTCCATGTCATTGTGTATGTTTCCGGACCCCCGACACAGAATATAACTCTCCTAATGGATATGTAGCGTTTAATTAAATATATTAGTAGTGCAAGAATTGTATAATCACCTTCAATACTTTTAAATTAACGTGCAAGGTTCAAAATTTTATCAAAATCTAGTTCTCATAATAGCATCGCAATACGAATTGAGAGCCTACTTTTTAAATTCGGGGCGAAAAGGTTACAGACAGATAGATTCGTTTAATATTGATGTATAAAAACGATATAAATACAGTTTCATATAATTAATGATTACGTCACAACGCTGTCTTGCATAAATAACGCGACCACTTATTAAGGCTCTGTAAGATCTTCCTAACATTATTCCCGGTATTTAGCCAGGGTCTGCTTATACTCTTATCCGGATTTGAGAGATTACTAGTTTTTACACAGAGTGATTGTCATCTGACCTCCGCAACGCTAAGGGCGAACCAGTAACTCATTGGACAAGAGCACCTATCAAGAGTTAACGATTATTATCAGATGTTAGGATAACAACCGGGACTGACAGCTTAACGTGCTGTCCGGGGCATCGATGGGGAGACCCAGACGGACAAATGCCCAGACCGAAATAGATATTTATAACAAAAATCTGCCCTGAGCAGGAATCGAATCCTAAAAACTATCTAATATATAAAATTTTCGTGTAGCCATGTTTGTTAACAAACTCCTCCGAAACGGCTTGACCGATTTTTATGAAATTTTGTGAGCATATCGGGTAGGTCTGAGAATTGTTCAACATCTATTTTTTACACCCCTAAATGTCAAAGGTTATCCACCCCATTTTTTTTTATTTATTGACACCGTTGTGGCGTTGTGGGTAGCGAGTCTGCCTTAAGTCTCGACGGTTGCGGGTTCGATTCCCGCTCGGAGCAGATGTTTGTATTAATCGTACAGGCATGTTTTCCGGTCTGGTTGTGTTTGTCCTTGTCATTGTGAATGTTTCCGGACCCCTGACACAGGATATAATTATCCTAATGGGGGCCGTTGAGTGTGTAGCGTTTATTTATTTATTTATTTATTATTGGACAATTTCTTTATGATACAGCATATAAAAATACAACCCTAAAAGCTCACCCTCCTACCATCAACCCCTATTTTTAATAGCGATATTAGTAATACAATATAATATTCACCGGTGTCACTTTTGTTCACAATTAGACTTAGTTGTGAACGCCACTAAAAAAAGAGCGTGAACAATTTATAATATTACATATTAAATAATAGTTATATATCCTCAATAAACAGTTGTGTGACGGTCGAGTTACTGCTCGTGTAGCGTGTCGGTTCGATTCCCGACGTAGTCATTACTAATTAGCGTAATTGCTGTAAGAACTGAGAAGCGTCTGTTTATGAGATATTATGAGGTTAACGGTAACATGCGGACATACGAGATAGATTAGTTCTGTACCGAGAAATATGGTCTATGAAACTGTTTTTATGAAAAAATTTAAACAATATATTTATGTTTTTTTATGTTAGAAGTTGGCAAACAAGCATACGGCCCCCATGATGGTAAGTGGTTGCCGTAGCCTATGAGCGCGCGCAACACCATTAGTAGGTGCCACTCACGCGTTAACAACCTCGAGATATTGGTTCTTAAATCTCCTCTGCCCAGTAATTTCACTAGCCTACGGTGCCCTTCAAATCCGAACACAGTAATGCCTAAGCACTACTATTTGGCGGCAGAATATTTGCGACTGCGGTGGTACCTACCTAGCCGGCCTCTTGCAACAAAAGACCTACCACCAGTGTATGTACTAGTTGTGCCCGCAACTTTGCCCGCGTAAGTATTATAGTTTAGGCTTTTTATAAAACCGAAAAGCCGAAATGTCCCAATGGATAGAGACGTCGACTTTAACCGATGATCGCGGGTTACACTCAAAAGCACAAGCCAAGCACCTTTGAGTTTTCAAATGCCTAATTTGTATTTCAAATATATTTCGTGCTTAATGGTGAAGGAAACAATGTGAGGAAATCTTGATTCTGAGATATGTATAAGGCATCTTTTTATTATCATGATAGTTGAGAAACAAGCACGATCCGCCTGATGGTAAGCGGTCACCGCAACCTATGAACCCGCGAGATACTTGAAGTATCAATTGCGTATTGCCAACCCAAGGGATAAGATAAGGAATATGAAGGGAAAGAATTTAGGGGAATTATAAAAGGAGAAGGTGGGAGATTGGGCCTCCAGCGCTCTCATTCTTCGCTCGAAATGCAACATTACTGTTACTTTACGCCTATTTTCTTTTAGAGAGTCTTGTCACTTGTGCGGGAGAGCGTGGCTCTATTACAAATCTATCTACAAAACTTTGAGAGACATGGTATTAAAAATGAAAGTATTTGACGACGATGACGTTGTGCCACAGATCGCGAATTCTATTCCCACTCAGAGCAGACGTTGGTATTGACTATACAGGCATGTTTTCCGATTTGGGTGTGTTTGTCCTTGAGATTGGATATAACTATCCTAATGGGCGCCGTTGAGTGTGTAGCGTTTATTTGTAATATTTGATCTATCTTGTTACAGGTGTGTTCGTGTATAGTGCTTTATATTCAAGATGGCGGTTCTAAAACTTGTACTGTGCCTAGGACTGGTACACATGGTGATAGCTAAGGGTAAGAGTTCGAATATTTAATTTTAATTTTTGTTTTACTCTAAAACGAAATATTTTATTTAAGCTTTAACAAAGCTCAACGATCAACAGAAGGTTCTACTTCCAATGCGAGAGTTACAGGTTCAATTCTCATTTTTTTATGGTACTAAGTTGGTAAGCAATCATACGGCCCACCAGCGGTTGCCGCAGCCTATTAAAACCCTCATGAGACATTATTTAACTTAATGTATGTATGTCCTCGATGTCTGGAAACCCACAACAGCGTGATTCAGAAGACATTTTCTTCCTCGCACAACCACTCTGTGGAATCAACTTCCGCCGGCGGTCTTTCTGAACCGATACGACTTGGGAACCTTCAAGAGAAGAGCGTATTCTTTCCTTAAAGTTCGGCAACGCGCCTGCATGCCTTCTGGTGTTGCAGATGTTAATGGGCGGCGGTGATCGCTTAACATCAGGTGAGCCTCCTGCCCGTTTGCCCCCTCTCACATAAAAAAATAAAATGAAATGGCTAAAACTCTCGTTGAATCGGTTTAGGTACCGACTACTTTCGGACCCATCGCAGGTGCTTCATCATTTTGGTCGTAACGTAGCTCACGTTAAATGCTGCCCTCACCCTGCTGGAGGAACTCCGATGGGTCCGAAATTAGTCGGTACCCAAACCGATTGAACGTAAGTTTTAGCCGTTTAAATTTACGTTTTAATATTTATTCATATACGTAACCTTAATAAAAATGTCTGTCAGTGTGTCAGCAAGTTGTTTAATAGCGTATAGTTTAATCCATTCGTTACGCTTTATATATTATATAAATTTTATATACAAGTACTCAGAACTGTATTTACTTGCGCAAATGTAATTAATTATCTTACACTTAAATTTAACGATATTTTTAAATAAATTTTAATAAAAACATGTTGAATTTGTATACATTTATACTTCGGGATGTGACGCGGTGATAATAAGCCTGCTGTGCGCCTGGATGATCGGGGGTTCGATTCCCGCTCGGAGCAAATGTTTGTTATAAATGATTGTTTCGGTCTGGGCTTTTGTTTTTGTGGGTTCCTCTACCGTGTCTCGCAAGTTAATCTGTAGGTCTCGGTTGTCATCATAACATCTGATAAGAATGGTTAACTCTTGATAGGTAATTGGCTCTAATACAATGTGTTACTGGTTCACCTTTTGGGTTGCGGAGGTCAGATGGCAATTGGGCTGTATAAAAACTAGTAACCTGTCAAATAAGGATATAACTATAAGCAGACCCTGGGAAAATACCGGGAATAATACTAAGTAGAAGAAGATCCTATCCCGAAGCATCATTAGACACCATTTTTAAATTAACTTCTTAACGTTTTCGCTTGGTGTAGTATTATCAGAACTATATTTTTTATGTAACTAAGTTGGCAAGCAAGCATACAGCCCACCTGATGGTAAGCGGTTGCTGTAGCCTATGAGCGCGCGCAGCACCATTAGTAGGTGCCACTCACTCGTTGACAACGAGATATATTGGTTCTTAAATCTTCTTTGTCCAGTAATTTCACTACTTTTTTTTACTTTGCGGTAGAATATTTGACACTGCTCTGGTACCTACCTAGCGTCTTGCAACAAAAGACCTACCACCAGTGTGACTGACTGCACTGGTGCAATAATCTCTGCTGTTACAAAGGTTATCCCAACAGCGGTCGACGGATCATTACGTCCCGACGCCTCTATATACCAGTCGTGGGCACAGCTGATCTTCTATTCACATGAATTTATAAAAGTTTACGTGTGTGAAACCATTGAACATAATAGTATGATATTATTTTAAAATTATAAATCCTTGTTATTATAATTAAAGTATATTCACCTCCGACGCCCACCGCCTCAATTAGATGGTACAATTTTTTTGTGACCACTCAGTGTAACAGTATTTTCCGGGTCATCAGCGTTCATTTATTTTTTAACGCTGTGATGAATACGTGCTGTCAATAAAAATAAAGAGCGAATAGTTTTGCCATGACGTTGTACTTGAGACATTAAAATGTCTTGTGTTTGCTCTATCTTTTTATTATCGACTGGTTAGTTGCCAACCTAGTGTCAGATTTCTTCAGGTTTACCGTATAGGACTTTTTACTTGTCCTCCGAAGCACGAAGACGCTCAGTTGAAATACCACTATGCGATCACCCATCTAGTGACTGACTGCGCCAAAAGTTGCTAAACCCATCGAACGTTTACCGACCAGTGAGTGCACCCGGCTATGAGCGTCTCACAAGTCACGAAATTACTAACAGGCTACTAGTATAGATAAATTCGGTAGAAAAAATCAAAAAATTTAAGAACTTCCGGCAAAGGCAGAAGAAGCGATAATCGTTTACCAGTCAGTAAGCGCACCAAGGTATCAGCGTCTCAATTTTTTGATGAGTTTTTTTCTTATAACTGTCACCAAAAGACGAGGTTCTACATGAAATAATATTTTTTCCTACCTTGATGAAAAGTTCCTTTTTGTCCTTTGTACAAGGGAGAAAAGTGCCCGACTCTCTCCCGGCAAGATGACACTCATTTCCCCCTCACTTTAACTCCCGGTAACCTAGCAACCATATGTTTATCCTTCGTACCAGAGATTAAAAGCAAACTAGACTAGGACTAGAGTAAAGATGGCTGACTGGATAGGCCGGGTGGGCGTTTTTTTATATCATGACGATTGGCAAACAAGCGTACTGTCCGCCTGATAGTAAGCAGTCTCCCCAACCCATGAGCGGTTGTGATATTTGAAAAATCACATGCACGTTGCCGATCCACTTGGTAGGAGGGGACGAATGAATAGAAAATAGAAGGGAATAGAGGGAAGGAGATTTGGCCTCCGGTGCTCTGACTCATTGCGTTACATCAACAGTACCTCCTGATGTTACTTTAACCTGATTTTCTTTAAGATCTTCCCCGATCGAGCCGACCCATTTTTGTTTGGAAGAGCATGACTCTATTATGCTGTGCTGTTCACGTTACTGGCCCTTAATATTGTGCTGACAAACTGTCAAAAGAAACTCAAGGGTTCCGCAGCTTGGTTATGAAGAATTTTAAGGACTTTAAAAATAATATCGAATTAAAATCGACCGCAAAATAAGTTAGTAAATTCATAGTAATTATTAAAAGTAATATGAAAAACAAAGTTATGGGAACAACTTATATATCTCTAAATTTTGTTTACCTATCTTCTTCAAACCAAATGTGGATGAAAGTTCATGTGGTATTCTACAAGCTCAAATTTTTCCAGAATTTTAAATCCCATAGTTCAAAAGTTAGAGGGGGACACAATTTTCACGACTTTAGAAGCTAATATTTCAACAACTACTGACTTAATGAAAAAAGTCAAAATCAAACCTCCTTATCATTTTAAAAGATCTATCCAAAGATATTGCACACGTTGCCATACGTTGAAATTTTTCCACACTCAGTTACATGTATGGACTGCTACCCTTAATTCTTATATATTTTAAGATTTTATTACAAACTGGAATAAGCATCCAATGATTACTACTCACTTGTTTCATGTTTATCACTATCATGGTATAAAAATGTCATGTTGTCATGACATTCTTGGCGTGATAGTTCTTTCCTCTTTAATAATTCTCTCTCTAAAAGATAAATACATTTCATTACCCAAGGACAACGCTTTACGTTAAGAAGTTAGAAAGTAAGCTAAGCGGTCTTTAGTGATGGTATTTATCGTGACGGTTTTTATCACCAACTTTAAAGTAATTTGGTTGCAAAGAAATAGGTTACTGGTGCGTTGATAGAAATGAAAAATACAAATGTATCTTGTTTTAAGGTTTTTTATATCTGGGTTGGCAAACAAGCATACGGTCCGCCTGATGGTAAGCAGTCATCGCAACCTATGAACGCTTGCGATACTTGAAGTATCATAAGCGCGTTGCCAACCCAAGGAACAGGAGGGACGACATGAGAAGGGAAAAAAGGAAGGGAACGGAGTGGGTGGGAGAGTGGGCCTCCGGCGCTCTCACTCATAGCACGAAACGCAACAGTGTCTAATGATACTGTTACTTGAGGCCCATTTTCTGTGAGGGTAGTACTACCCCGGTCGAGCCGGCCCGTTTTTGCTGAGAGAAGTATGGCTCTACTACCGTTTAAATACGTGTGTAACTGGTTTTTTAAACACGACTTATATACAATTTTTTATCATTAACGATTACGTCACAACGCTGTCTTGCATAAATAACGCGAACACTTATTAAGACTCTGTAAGATCTTCTTTCTAGCATTATTCCCGGCATTTACCCAGGGTCTACTTATACAAGAGTATAAGAATCCTGTACCAGGATAAGAATCCTGGTTTCACGGGTTATTAGTTTTTACACAGAGCGATTGCCATCTGACTTACGCAACCCTAAGATCGAAACAGTAACTCACAGGATAAGAGCAAATTACCATGAGTTAACGATTATTTTCAGATGTTATGATAACATCCGACCGACAGCTTAAAGTGCTGTCTGAGGCACGGCGGGGAGACCTACAAGAACAAACGCTCAGTTCGAAAGAGATATTTATAACAAACGTGTCCAACCATCACTCCACAACGGTCGTCACGTGCTTGCTGTTAGTGTAGGTAATAACAAACAAGTCGATGACATTTTACAATGATAATAAAATATAATTACTAGAAATATTAAAAAGTCATTACCTAATGATTAATTTTGAACCTTCAATAGCTAAACGGTAGAAGGGCCGACTTTGCTCTGTTAACGCGAGAGTCGAGGGTTCGATCCTGACCCCCTTGGGCTGTTGTCGTACCCACTCCTAGCGCAAGCTTCGAGCTTATTTGGAGGGCAATAGGAATATTAGTAATGCCTTGAAAAAGCATTGCTAATATTCTTTAAAAAAATCTTAATTCGAGTAAGTTTTGTGTATTTATGATATGAAACGTCTCTATAAATTATGGAGTCCGTTTCTATCATGGCAGTGCGTCGGCAGCGTTGCGTAACTGTAAATCCTGAAAAAAAAAAAAACAAAATAAAATTGAAGTTGTTTATTTTTATATTATAATGACGACGTTGTAACGCAGCAGTAGATAATCTGCCTTAAGTGTCTCAGGTCGTTAGTTCGAGGCCCACTTGGGGCCGATTTTCATATTGACCATACAGGCAAGTGTTCCGGTCTGGGTGTGGTTTTCCTTGTCCTTGTGTACGTTTCCAGTCCCCCGACATAAGAGATCACTATCCTACTGTCGGCCGTTGAGTGTGCAGCGTTTATTTTAAAAAACATATTTTAGAAACATAAGTAATTTACTATATTTTGTATATTACAAAGTAAAGTGTAATTCAAAGTGTTATCTTCAGGAAGAGTGTACTTAGTTAAAAAAATGTTAAAGTATGTACATACTTAGAGGAGTAATAGAGCCCAGCCCATTCTTCTCACAGCATAAGCGTTTCATACGATGAGTGAGAGCGACAAAGGCTTAATGACTCAACTCCTCTGTTCGCTTCCCTTTCTTCTTTTGTTCCCTTCTTATCCCTTTCCTCCTTAGGTTGACAACGCGCATGTGATACTTCAAGTATGACGCGTTCATAGGTTGCGGTGGCTGCTTAACAGGCGGACCGTATGCTTGTTTGACAACCGTCATGAAATAAAGAAAAATCATGACTTTCGTATAATATATAGTTTTAAAAAGCAATCATTTAAGCAGCACATTGCAAAAGCGTTGAAAACTTCGCCTCAACGTGGGCACGAAGGTTGTATTAACCTTTACGAAACAGAAACTACTAAAAT
The DNA here is from genome assembly GCA_023373885.1 of Hestina assimilis. Classification (NCBI taxonomy): domain Eukaryota; kingdom Metazoa; phylum Arthropoda; class Insecta; order Lepidoptera; family Nymphalidae; genus Hestina; species Hestina assimilis. The sequence continues at coordinate 285,336 of CM041767.1, read as the reverse complement.
CAACTTTAACTCCTTATATTTAAAGCTTATTATTATTTTATTAACTGAATTATGAACTGTATTTGTCACTTTGTCGATGCAAATTTCGACTCTATCTCTTTGTAAAGAGGGTTTTTTTTATGGACGCCTTATAAGGCTTAAGGCCGTTCCTGTACGTGGGACGCGATGAATCAGATCGTGTGTTAATCCATAATTAAAAACTTTTTTCTTACATGTCTAACTAATGGTTTTTGTTCACATTGTAGTAGTAGTCATGGGCGTAGCGAGATAGGAGCTGAGCCACCCTGGAGCTTGTTAAATACTCAGAAATTGAAGAATATAATACATTTAGAACTATTTAACTAATAACTATTGGGAATAGTCGTTTTGCCCCCCTCTTCTTCATCCGAGCATTATTCCCGGTATTTTATTTTACCCAGGGTCTGCTTATTACTCTTATCCGGATTTGACAGGTTAGTAGTTTTTACACAAAGCGATTGCCATCTGACCTCCGCAACCCTAAGGGCAAACTAGCAACTCATTGGATAAGAGCAAATTACTTATCAAGAGTTAACGATTATTATCAGATGTTATGTGATAACAACCGGGACCGACAGCTTAACGTGCTCTCCGAGGCACGGTGGGGAGACCCACAGATAAACGCCCAGACCGAGACAGAAATTGTAACAAACATCTGCCCGAGCGGGAATCGAAACCGCAACCGTCGAGACTTAAGGCAGACACGTTACCCACAACGCCACAACGGTGTCCCCCCCGTCGTTTGGCCCCCTCTTAGCTCTAAACTAAGATTTGGCCTAGGGGAGTATAAGCGAGACCGTCATCTCGCTGAAGGAAGCGCGGAGACGGTTTGCGTGGGCGATCCCAACGCGGACCCGATCCGAAGACGGAGTCCTGGAAGCAGGAGGCGTGACTTTACGCGCCTGCTTCCTCCATCCTCGAGGACCTATGGCGGAGGGTGCATTTAGCTCCTCCGCACGTCATCAGGGGGAGAAGGTTCTCTGTGACCCGGGGCATCTTTTCGGCGACGATTGACGATAGGTGGAACAAACACCGCAGGTTTTAAAGGCGTCGGGATGTGACGACCCCATCGCCCGCTGTTGGGATAACCTCTGTCACAACAGGGATTATTCCACCAGTGCAATCAGTCACACTGGTGGTAGGTCTTTTGTTGCAAGAGGCCGGCTAGGTAGGTACCACCGCAGTGTCCAATATTCTGCCGCCAAATAGTAGTGCTTAGGCACTACTGTGTTCCGGTTTGAAGGGCACTGTACGCTAGTGAAATTACTGGGCGAACGAGATTTAAGAACTAATATCTCGAGGTTGGCAACGCGTGAGTGGCACCTACTAATGGTGCTGCAAGCGCTCATAGGCTGCGGCAGCCACTTACCATCAGGTGGGCCGTATGCTTGTTTGACAACTTCTAACATAAAAAAAAAAAAAACAGACAGACAGACAAAGGTATTAAAATTTGATTATTATGTAAGTACCGTATACCGTAGGGTCAAGCTGTTGATTTGGCATGACAAACAGACACTACAACTTTATTTATTTATATAGATTTATTTAAAGTAAGAATAGAATAACATAATTTGATACTCGTATGCAAGACACGTCCTTAGTTAATATTGATTACATTAACATATGCATGGCGGCCATTTTGTTTATGATGATTGAATATATGCATTTTTCTTTACAGTAATAGATAAAGCATGCTTTAATGGTGTCTTTGACTCGGAGAAGCTTAATACACAAAATCAGCTTTCAACTTCGTTTTCAAAAATTACAATTTTGTTTTTTTTCGTCCTCGTGAAAAACGATATTAAAACAAACTTTGAACACTCATTTCAATCCTTTCGGGGGTGGAAATGAGTGTTCTTTCACTCTTTTTCACTTTTTTCACTCCCTTTAGGGTTGAATTCCGAAAAATTCTTTCTTAAGTTTTAAAAACAACATCTGTGAAAAAATTCCGGAACCCTGACGATCACACGAAACGCAACAGTACACTGTTACTTTACGCCGATTAGAAAATCCCCCGGTTATCGGGTTCTCGAAGGAAACCCGGAGCCAAAATTTACACTGAGGCTGGCCACCGAGGTTTTTTTTAAAAGAATATTAGCAATGCTTTTTCAAGGCATTACTAATATTCCTATTGCCCCTCCAAATAAGCTCGAAGCTTGCGCTAGGAGTGGGTACGACAATAGCCCAAGGGGGTCAGGATCGAACCCTCGACTCTCGCGTTAACGGAGCGCAGTCGGCCCTTCTACCGTTAAGATATTGAGTCTTAAATGAATCTTGAGTCTTTTGCTGTTTGAATGGGTGATCGAACTGTCATGGAACCCATGGAACATAACCAGGTTCTTCCAACCAGATCAGATTTCCACCCCATTAACACAAAATGGTACAGAACAAACTAGAAAGAAAGAGAACATTCTATCTCGGAGAAGAAGTTTGTAATGTCCATGCAGGCATGTTTTCCGGTCTGGTTGTGTTTGTCCTTGTCTTTGTGTATGTTTCCGGTCACTCGACACACGATATGACTATCCTAATGGGGGCCGTTGAGTGTGTAGCGTTTATTTAAGTACAAGCAGTACTTTTCGAGAGATGAAAATTGTCCGGAATAACTCACTCTATTATATCTCGAAACACAATTCTGAAGACCACACAAACCAACACGAGAAAAATTATTTTTTGAACGCAACGAGATTTTAATTATGGACTGTAGTAATTTATTTTATTTTTTATCCCTATTTAAACGTTTATCATAAAACGTTCCATCTCCGATGACGTCCTTATCCGTGGTTCGGCTTCGCAGGAGGCACCCTAAGGACGGAATCAAATTTGAGCCCCCGTGAGGGCTGCCCCTTAATCACGGCTGAGTCTCTGTACTCGCCCCCCCCCGGTGACGCTGTCAAGGCCAGTAGGGCCAACAGCAATACACATTCCGAAAAAAATACAAATTATTGCCTCATACGTGTAGAGGTACCTTAAGACCCGTGGATTATATTTAGAACTGTTTGTCACTGTCAGAGGTTAATAACGATAGCGAAGAGGATTACTGTCTAGCCAGAGCTGTAATCGTTGAAAAAAACGTGATCAACTTATGGAATTTTAATCTTAGCTGTTATAGAACTATAACTGATATATGTTTGTATGGTGAAGTTAGTCACACAACAACTTCATTCAAATCAATCAATCAATCAATCTCAAATATTTTATTCAACGTAAAAGCATTACACTTATTTGTTAAAAGTCAGATTCTACCATCGGCTTTAAATTTAAACCTCTACCTGAGAAGAATCAGGGGCTATATCTTTTATATAATTATATTTCTTTCAATTGTCAAAGTTATTACATATTATGTTCACTGAGTGGTCGTGAGTGACGGTCTCATTCCCAAGGTGTGGTGTCCTCAAGGTATTCACTAATTTTATAATAGCCCTTACCACACGTCCGTCCCATAACCTTTTTTTTGTTTTAGTTTATTAATAGAAAGTTTCTGAACACTTTCTGGGATCCTATTGTAAATCCGTATACAGCTACATTCGGTTGTGTGTCAAGATTGAAACTAACTTCGTTCTATTGCTGTGGTGTTGAATTTACGAAAAAGCACCATTAGAATAAGCATCATTGACGTTTGTATGTATCAAAGAGCCTGTTCATAATATATAGTAAACTTGCTGTATATCGAAGTTAGCGTGTGACTGAGACGCTGGAAGCTGGAGGTTTAAGCAACTTTATGCGCGGTCATGTCATTAGACGGGTGATCGCATAGTGGTATTTGAACTGAGCGTCTCCGTGCTTCGGACGGCACGTAAAAAGTCGGTCCCGGTCGGTCGGTCATATTGTCAACTTGATAATAGTCGCAAAGTCAAGTCAGATCCTATACGAGTAACCTGAACAACTCTGACACCTCGAAAATTTGTAAATGGGCGACTAACCACTCAATAATAAGAAGAAAACTAACTACGCTTCATCGCTTCAGTACGAACTGACGATGGGGCACCAGCGAAGTTTATATTAAGTCAATGCTATACTATCGAAAATAAAATAAAAAACCTTTTTATTTATTTAAAGCCTTTAGTTTTCAATTACAATTAATAAAATTTCACTTAGAAACCAATCGCAAGCTCTCGCATGGCGGGAAAAAGAATTGACGCACGGTTAAAAATAGCCGCGCCGTTGTAGTTTTTTTTTTAAACGACATTAATATTTCTTCGCGAAGTTGCCAGTACTTTTATTTTTAAAATACTTCGAATAAAAAAAGAAGATTCTATAAAATAATGCCTGAGACTACACGCATTGTAACCACGTCGTTTCTTAACTGAGTTTTGTGTCCGGCTTTTCTTGCTATTTTTATTAATTAATTTTTATAACGTGTTTAAAAGAGTTTTATATTGTTTTTGAAATGTTTTTCTTTGTGCTATTTTTATGCTGTCAAATAACAATAACTTCAGGGTAATTGCTGCTTATTGCTGTTGCGTTTTTGTTAAATAATAATTAGAAATGCTATCCAGCACTTTTATTTTATTATTCCTTCTCCATATCTTGGTCTCTCATAGGTTGCATCAGAATGTTTTCTGGTAAATAGCTGATGCTATAACGAGTAACTTTGGCTACTTTTAGTTTGGAAACATGAAATGCCACCACGCGAGTGGAGCTCCGGACACAGCTATTTATCAATCAATCAATATAAATAATTCGATAGCTTCATATTATCACAACTAGAAGAAGAATAAAGGGAAGGCATAGTAAAGAATTGATTTATAAATTTAAAATAAATATAAATTCCTCTTCTTCCTAGCAATACTCCCGGTACTAACCAGGGTCTGCTTATACTCTCAGATTTTGACGGGTTACTAGTTTTTACACAGATCGATTGCCATCTGACCTCCGTAACCCTAAAGGCGAACTAGTAACTCATTAGGCAAATTACCTATCAAGAGTTAAGTAATGACTGGATTTAACCCACATGACCTAAATGAACAATCAGACCGGAACAGAATTTATAACAAAAATCTGCTCCGAGTGGTTATCGAACCTGAGACCTTCGAAGCTGAAACCAAGCTCTACCAATACGCCACAACGGTCGTCTTGAAATGAAAATTCAAGTAACGAACATAATAGATACCTCCATTTACAAAAAAAAACATCTTTTGCTTCAATGGGGTAAAAAATGTAAATTTTATGAAGGCATTTATTGTATAAGGTATATAGCGATACTAGACTTAAAAATAGAGGTCTGAAATAGCGGGTAATTAAAGTTAAATTAATTAAAACGGCCCCTAGGGTCTATAAAATGTAATAAAATCCCTTAACGAACGCGATTAATGGCTTTCTCTACAATGTTTTCTGCTCTTAGATAAAAGGTTTTGCTGATATTATTACTCGTGAGATTTGTTACGCTTTAAAACTAGAAATTAGACGCTACTTTGCCTGTATTTTTAATGTTACTTAGTTGGCAAGGAAGCATCAAAATCAGCAACTGATTTTCCTTTAACAGTTGAATGTGTGGAGGTAACGATGTTATAAATGCCCTCCAACACGAAGGGAGGATCCTCCAACCAGGCGGGTATATTGCCTGACGGGCCGATGCCCAACGACTTGGGTTGGAAAGTTGTATGTATAGGTTGCGAGCGTAGCAAACTCTGATAGCGCGGTTTAGGATCGTGACAATCATCGGTCGTCAATATCGTTGCGTATGCCATGTTGGTGTCGCTGTAGCTTGATGCGAGATGTGACAATCTTGTCTTTCTGTCGCGTTACTTCGTGTTGCGTGTAGATGTCGCTACATTTGTAAAATAGCAGCTTTATTTTGGTTATATAAGTATGTTGCTATAGTTTTCGTTATAACTCATATTTAACTGACTGCAAAAATAAAATACAGGCTAAAGACTTGTAAACACTAATCATACATATATATCTTATTGGATTTTAATGTGATTTTATTAGCAGCTTTAAGTGTTGTCGGTCTTTGCATGGGTGACCGTATAGTAGTATTGTAAAAGAACATCCAACTATTGCTTCGGAAGAAATTAGCATACTCCATAAGTGCATAATCACTACTATCGAAAACGGAGGTCTCAGCTGTCAACCGGCGTCGGGATGTGACGACCCCATCACCCGCTGTTGGGATGGCCTCTGTCACAGCAGAGATTATTTCACCAGTGCAATCAGTCACACTGGTGGTAGGTCTTTTGTTGCAAGAGGCCGGCTAGGTAGGTACCACCGCAGTGTCCAATATTCTGCCGCCAAATAGTAGTGCTTAGGCACTACTGTGTTCCGGTTTGAAGGGCATTGTACGCTAGTGAAATTACTGGGCGAACGAGATTTAAGAACTAATATCTCGAGGTTGGCAACGCGCGAGTGGCACCTACTAATGGTGCTGCAAGCGCTCATAGGCTGCGGCAGCCACTTACCATCAGGTGGGCCGTATGCTTGTTTGCCAACTTCTAACATAAAAAAAAAAAAAAAAAAATTTGATAATAGACGATAAGTCAAGTTAGAGGCCTAGAAGCCATCATTAAATTATGTCTCATGAATAACATATTTTTTAGTTTATTTCCTTCCCCTGTTCTTGTCACGTTTCCCAGACTCCCCCTAGAGTGACCTCACATAATTTTTACGAAGATATTAGATTTTAAAATGTGACCTCACGAAACTTAATCCCCTTGACACACAATGTCACACTTCGTAGGCTAGTGAATCCTCCTTTACGTGTGACGTAATTTATGTATGGCTTCCTACAGGAGCAACATGAAAAACTCACAATAAGAAAACCGCCTGCAAAGTTCAAATTGAACCGAATAAAGATCTGTTTTTTTTTCGATAAATAGGACCACCACTATTGTATTTATCTCTACAAAGTTTTTTGTTCATTCGTTGTATAGTGAAAGAAAGGTTTGATTTCTAAACGAAATTGTCTGATAAAAATCGCACCGAGATGTGAAAAGCAGATACCATTGAATCGTGAGATGTTGCTATTTCCAGATTACACGAGCTTACCTGATAATAACGTGCTATTTTAATATGCTTATAGCAACGTTTCCGTAATAAAATGCTTTTGGAAGTTAAAACTTCTTTAACCACCTTGAGCGATTTTTTGATACGTATGGTTTCGCGTCACTTGAGGCCACGACATGCTTTATGATACGTGTTAATTATTCCCATTTGTTCTAAATTACATGGGGCGTACTTATTTGGAACAAATGAAAACCATTAATTCAAAAACTCAAAAGTTTTTTTATTTCAAAATAATGATTTTTATATTATTCATACTATAATTAATTTAAAAAAATACAGTTACTCCAAAATTTCTATAAAATAGGCAATAATGGAGACTCCATTACTGCCTGTTTTATATTTTATTAAAATAGCTTATAAGAAATAGCATATTATTTTATTTCGCTATATTTGCGTGCTATTTTATATTATCTTTTGACGCTCGGTCAACTTGTTAAAACTTAATCATCATACCTCCATACTAAATAATTGTTTTATATCACATAATACACTGTGATCAACTTGAAGTTAAATTTAAAGTGTTTAGTAGTGTATAACCAAAACAATATGTAAGTTTTACATTATTACAAGGTGTAATAAATAAGTTACTGTAAAAATTTAAAACCGTCAAATAAGGAACAACTGATAAATACGTGACAGTGCATAGTGCATAGTGCAAGCGAATAACGCGGTTACGTGTGTGGTGCAAGTGTTATCTTCGCGTACACACCCCGCTTGTGACTCACTCACTATTATTGACGTTCATCGGTCAAAGAGTATAAAAACAGAACGGACATTTCTCATTGCCGTACTCTGCGAGGATTTGACTTGTTAATTTGCGCTGTTAAGTATTTTTATTCACGAAATGAAGTGCCACGGTTGTTTAAAACCTACCAAAGACACAAACAAAATAAAATGCACTTCAGCTACATGTGAAAAATACTTTTGTAATTTATGCATTAACCCAGAGAGGCTCACTATTGAAAAAAGGGCAAATTGGAAGTGTCCTGATTGTTGTGCTTCACAGAGAAAAGGAGGAGACAATAGTTCTACGCCTATTAGACCCGCGGTTGATAATGTAACCCTTCGAAGAAAGGCCGACACAGTAAGTAACGCTTCTAGCACAGAGATTAAGGAATTGACAAGTGAAGTTCGTCTTTTAACTCACGAGATTTACTCGTTAAAAAAGCAACTCGAAAACGCCATTTCGTCTCTGTCCAGCTGTGAAAAAAGACTCGATGAGCTGGGGTCTGCAATAGCCAGTAATAATAGCCGAATACAACAACTGGAAGATCGTGAGTCTCAAACTGATACATTAAAAAGTACTATAAAAGAGCTACGACAGGAACTAAATACGCATAGTCAAAACCATCTGCGTAATGAACTCGAATTGTCAGGAATACCAGAGATCAACAATGAAAATCTCCATCACATAGCCCTCTTGGCTGCCCGAAAAGTGGGCGTGGAACTCGACGACCGCGATATTGACTGGGTGACACGAGTTGGGCCACGCGGTAAGCTTGGTACTGCTGCGGATGGAAAAACCAAATTATTTAGACCAGTGGTTGTACGTCTATTACGCAGGGCGAAACGAGATGAAATAGTTAAAGCTGCAAAAATTAGACGAAACTTAACCAGTGCTGATATTGATATACCTGGAGAGTCACAAAAAATATTTTATAATGAACGATTGACGAAATACAACCGTGAGCTTTTTCGTGAAGCTCGCAAGAAAACCAAAGAAAAGGGTTTTGTACATTGCTGGTGTTCCCAAGGCACTATCTTCATCAGACAATATGAAGGCAAAACCTGCCTGCCTGTTCGAAATCATGATGATCTCGCTGAAATTGTTTCAATGGCTACGAACAAATCATAACATTTTTGCCACCCAAAATGATATTAATTACACCTGTAATTCACCAGCTTCTGTATTTTGCCTACTCATAGTCAAGGGCCATAACTTTTGTTCAATGTTTTGCTCATTTATAATTTTTTGTATTATTAGCTTTCAAATTAGATTAATTATCGCTATTATATTTCAAATTTTATGTTATTTTTTAAAGATAAGTAATAATCCGTTCGTTCTTAAACTATTATGCCTAGGTATATCCAAGAAAATCGTTCATCATCTGTGTCTCTCTTAAAGTTGCACATTATTTTTCGAGCAGTTCCATAACTATTATTTAGTAAAATATTTTTATAACATGAATTTAAACTGTGTGGTGGTTTTACAACTTGATTTCTCTTCCAAACTTCCTTATAACATATGTAAAAATTTACAATGGTTGACACCCACTTGAATAATTATGAGTTAGATTCAGTACGTATAAACTGCCACACAGTACTAGAACCGGAGCAATGTAAAGTATCGTTAACGCAGGGTTACAATCTTAGAATACTAAACCTTAACATTAGGAGCCTAAATAAAAATTTCGATAACTTCTTAACAACTTTAAAAAGATTTGACAATTCTTTTGACATTATAATTTTAACGGAATGCTGGCTTAACGACCTGTCCATTATCCCTAAAATAGACTCCTATATTGCCTCTTATACTCAGAAAATAATAAACCAAAATAGTGGTGTAGTAGTATACATTAACGAAATATGGAATCCTACAATCTCTGAGCCGATCTAAAAGATGCACCAACTGTTTGCAGATACAATTTTCAAACAAAATTACAGTATTGGCAATATATCGTCCACCATGCTTTAAAAATAAAAATAATTTCTTATGTTCTCTTAATAACATATTGAATACTCATTCACACCTTACACAACCCTAGTATTGGCCGGTGACTTAAATATAGACTTGTTATCTACAATAAGTAACCAAGACATAGAATATTTATGTCTAATGGCTGAACATGGTCTTTTTCCAGCTATAACAAGGCCAACTAGAGAAGATGCTTGTCTTGATCATGTGTTTATAAACAAAACCGAGGGAGTTATTGGTATAGTCTGCAGTAGTGACATCACAGATCATGATATTGTTATACTTGGTTTGACATTAGCGATGCCCAGCTCAAAATCCATAAACTGACTAGGATTAAGCATGACATAGATGCTATTCGAAAAGACTCAGAAAATAGATTGGTTTGATACATTTGATTCGCAATGACATTCATAAAATCGTCAATAACTTTTGTTCCCACCTCCTACACATAATTAATAAGCATACGAAGAAAACAACGTTGAAACCTTCTGAACGCACTATTAAACCCTGATTACTCCCTGACTAATCCGTTGTATGCGACATCGAGACCGACTGCACATACAGACGCGAAAATACCCAAATGACATCCTAAAACGAATTACTTACACTCGCTATCGTAATTTTTGTAATGATTTGCTACGCAAACTTAAAATAAAATACGATAACATTAACTTAACCTCTAACTTAAATAACCCGAGAAAGCTATGGAAATCCATCAAAGATATCTGTCATTTTCCCACAATTAAACAAACCCCTAATGAACTGCTAAAGATTGAAGGTTCGGTTGATGCTAAGCACTCCTTAGACAAATGCACAAATACTTTTCGACAGTCGGTCAAACCTTAGCCAATAGCATATTACATAAACTGCAAAGTGATGAAAATAAACTAGCAACAGAAATTTATCCAAAACATTGCATACTCAACTCCTTTTTCATGACACCTACCGACGAATACGAATTAGAGTCACTTATTGGATCTCTCCATAATGATAAAGCTCCAGGTATTGATGATCTTAGCAATGGCCTTCTAAAAGAAATTAAAGATGTTATCATTCAACCTCTTACTAGAATATTTAATTTAAGTCTGTTGAATGGTATATTTCCAGAGGACTGGAAAATTGCATGTATTAAACCGATTCATAAAGCCGGTGCTAAAGACTCTCCACAAAACTATCGTCCAATCTCTTTATTGACAGCATTTTCAAAATTACTGGAGAAATTAGTTAGTAGAAGACTGATCAAATATATCGAAGTTAATAATCTCATTTCATCTAAGCAATTCGGTTTTAGAACTGGTAAGTCAACGGAAGACGCAGTAACCCTTCTTACATCTACAATTGCTGCATACTTAGACAATCAAAAAACTAGTATTGCTGTATTCCTAGACCTATCTAAGGCGTTTGATACAGTCTCGATTCCGATACTTCTAAAAAAACTCGAATTTCAATTCGGCATAAGAGGTATAGCACTTGATTGGTTCCGAAGCTACCTTACAGATCGAAAGCACTGTACTAGAGTCAGTACCTATGACAGTGATCTGGAAACGGTCAATTTTGGTGTACCACAAGGCAGCATCCTTGGTCCCACGCTTTTTATCATGTATATAAATGATATCCACGACAAATATCGATGGCGAAATAGCAGTGCATACGCAGACGATACTGCGATTATCTATAACGGTTCCTCATGGCCTGAGGTGTTTGAGAGCGCTGAGAGAGGTATACGACAAGTGTCTACATGGTTGTCTCAAAATCTTCTAACGCTTAACATACTAAAAAGTAACTACATCTGTTTTCAAAAAACAGCGCATTTTGGACCAAGTTCAACATTAGAACTGAAATTGCATACCTGTAAAAAACAAGATCAATGTAGTTGTATAGCATTGACGAAAACCGATGTCGTAAAATATCTTGGAATCCTTATAGACCAAAACTTAAACTTTAAGGCTCACATAAAATGTCTATCTGGTCGTGTGCGTAAAATCATAAATATTATGAAACTCCTTCGCCACACAGCAACAATAGAAACCATACGTTCCGTTTACTTTGCCCTTTGTCAATCTCTTATCACATATTGCATAACTTCCTGGGGTGGTGCTTTGAAATCACACTTGATTCAGCTTGAACGAGCCCAAAGGTCAGTACTTAAAACTATGCTAAAAAAACCTTACAAATATTCTACATTCAAGTTGTATCAGGACAGCAAAGTCCTTCCTGTGCGTCAACTATTCATTCTTAAAATAGCAGTTAAAGTTCATAAGTCAACAATATCTTCAAAAGACTATAAAACACTACTCAAGCGTCGGGTCTTTAGGATCCCATTGCCTACAATTAACTCTTGTTTTGCTAAGCGCTTCAGCCCCTATATTGACTCTTTTATTTATAATAAAGTAACTAGTGCGTGTGATATTAAACTTTGCTCCGTTAAACAAACCAAAAAGAATTGCCTCTGGCTTGCTTCCTTAAATTATGATTTAACCGGAAAAACTTTTGTCACATCTAGCATAATATCTTTAAGTATTCTTGTTTTTATCATTCTGTTTTTAGTATTTCTTTGTTTTTAGTAGTATAGTATAAGTTCAACTCTTTCACAATGTAAACCGAGCGACAATAATGAAATTGTAAATCCGTAATTGGCACCCACAATACAGGAATACCTAGTACCATCTGTTTATCGAAAATATGTATTATGTTGTTTTTGTTAATAAACATTTTTTTCATTTTTTTTCATTTTAATTCGAATTGCTTTATACATTTGATTAGTACTCAATCAAGTAATGAAAAACACTTTACGTTTATAATAATATTATCTCTATTATCAAATAATTGTAGGAGCAATCAGCTTAATTACAGTGTTAAACTATATAGACTTATTTAGAGCACTTAATAAAACATCTATTTAACTTGACAAAAATGTTCATTGTTCTGTACGTGGGAGATTAAAGGTGCGGTTATACTGGCGACAGATTTACAACGTAGGATTTGTCATAATGACATACGAGTATGTACAAGTATGTGTATCGGAGAGTTTTCTTTTTAAAGCTATACCGGCGTCGGGATGTGACGACCCCATTGCCCGCTGTTGGGATAACCTCCATCATAACAGAGATTATTCTACCAGTGCAATCAGTCACACTGGTGGTAGGTCTTTTGTTGCGAGAGGCCGGCTAAGTAGGTACCACCGCAGTTTCAAATATTCTGCCGCCAAATAGTAGTGCTTAGGCATTACTGTGTTCCGGTTTGAAGGGCATTGTACGCTAGTGAAATTACTGGGCGAACGAGATTTAAGAACTAATATTTCGAGGTTGGCAACGCGTGATTGGCACCTACTAATGGTGCTGCAAGCGCTCATAGGCTACGGCAACCACTTACCATCAGGTGGGCCGTATGCTTGTTTGCCAACTTCTAACATAAAAAAACTACTCAATGACTTGAAAAGAAGCTGAGATCTGAATCTGTGGTAACCTGTTGTTTTCTTATCTATTTGGTTTTTATATTTTTTTTGTGTGTTCGATATAAATTATAAAACGGATTATAGATTCATGCAAAGAAGGCTAAAGAGATGACAATCAATTAAAAATATATTATAACGTGACGGGTACACGCAGTATTTAAAAATATATTCTTTCAATAGTCAAAATTATTAAACAGCTAAATAAATTTATTATATACGCTCTAGTTCGTATTGTCTAAGCACAGCTTAATGCGATTACAATTTTTATGTCAACCATACGTCTTGTACGGTTGACATAAAAATTACGATCTGCATTTCTTTAATGGGAATGCTAGCGGTAGTCGTACTTAGGGTATTTTTTGCTTTGACTAAGCCTGGAGTTTTATATTTATGTTTGTAGTTTGGAATGTAGGTTGCGTAGCACCTTGTGATTCAATCATTCTTTGTTAATCTATTTGTAACTTTTATCGTTATATGTAGAACGACTCTTATTCGCCTTAGCATTCTTCGTGGTAGGTATTTACCGAAAATCTGCTTATACCCTTATCCTGATCAATTTGACGGATTAATAATATTTACATAGAGCGATTGCCATCTGACATCCACAACCCTAAAGGCGAACCTCATTGGATAAGAGCAAATTACCTATCAAGAGTTAACGAGGGCTTGTCGTGCTCTCCGGGGCATGGTGGGGAAGACCGAAAAGTACAAACCCTCAGACCGTAATAGATATTTATAAAAACATCTTCTCCGAGTGGGAATCGAAGAATCGAATCTCAAAGCTGACTTTCTGCAAGCACGCTACAAAGGTCGTCCTATATAATTATAACAGTAACTACAATTTACCAGTATTGCACAATATTATTGAAGGTGTATGATCCGCGCCGGGGGGGTCGTAGTTGATTGCGTAAGCGAACTCGTGGCATCCCACTATGGCGCAAGGCGATTCGTTGGGTCTTAGCGGGTAGTACTTAGCTCAATTAGCGAGCGGTGAATCCCACACTACCACTACTTATAGTGATGGGCGTAAAAGCGTTTCCCAACGTTAAAAAAAGTAATGGGCCTCAAGTACTTGTGGGATATCCTATAAATAAATTTAGGAGCAATTCAGAACACTGACGTTTCTATATTCAGAACTTGCATCAAAATTACACATGGGATTGCACGTTTGTAGAATAAATATTGTTTCACTATGAATGTTAGTTAGTTTACACGTGAGAAGACATGTAACGATAGTAACTTAAATAAACACATTGTCTTTAGTTTAGTTAATAGTTTCAAAATATCAAAATAATATTGAAGTTTTGATGTTTTCTTTCATACTACTTAGTAAAATACTGGTACAAGGCCTTTTATTGCGCGAACCCGGCTATGTAAGTACCACCGCCGTGTCAATATTGCAAAGTGTTTCGGTTTGAAGGACAATGTAGCTAGTGAAGTTACTGGGAAAAGAAGATTTAGGAGCCCATGCCTCGAGGTTGGCAACGCGCGAGCGATATCTACTAATGTATGTTGTTGCGCTCATAGGCTAGGACAACCGCTTACCATCAGGTGTGCCATATGCTTGATCGCCAACTTAGTCAAATTAAAAAAAATTAGTACCTGATTTCGTAAACATTTATGCTCCAATGGCTTTTATTAATACTTAATAATTGTAATAATTACTTACATGACCAGGCTTAATACTAATCAATATAATTTGTAGATGTTCGGTAAAACTGTTTCTGAGAGGCTAAGTACTCATTTTAAAAAATCAATACCGTTAAAATAAATATATCAATACGAAGAACCCTATAATATAAATGCGTCTTCAAGGAAAACTGTAGTCGAAACACGCGTCGTTAACAATGCCTGCGGTCACGGCCGGGACCGTCCGCAAAATCATATCAACTAACAATTTGAAAAATGACCACGTCACGTTACTTTCTTCGTTCTTTTAAAATTTAAGGGCGGCTTCAGACTAACGTTTTTTACGATCTTATATATTTGAATAAAACGTTGATCGGCCGAGCGTACAAGCGTACAGGTATTGTTATTTCGTACTACCACTACCATTCATGCCGATAATTTTCTAATGCACATTTTTTTATTTATTGAAATCGTTGATCGGTAAAAAAATGCCCATTGTGGAGCTACAAGTAGCGATCCTGTCTTAATGGCTTATAGTCACGGGTTTGATTCATGCTTCGGGCAAATTTTTGTATTTACCATACGGCATAGAACGTGGGTTTCGGTGGTTCAAGTTTTGTTCATAACCCGTAAAATGTGTAACTCTGGTGTAAAATTGATAGTCTGAAATAATGTCTTCGGCTTTTATTTCAGTCTCTCAGCCTAATGGAAAGGATAATTTTGCCAGTATCACGGTTATATTGATTGGATTGAAAAACAATCTCACAATAAGACAGTCAAGGATCTATGACCCGTGTCACAAGGCGTCAAATCAAGTCAAATTATTCTTGTCATTTTCGTTTCGTTTTTACCGTTCCAAACCATAGACACAACTTTACTCTATTTGGGAATAGTAGATTGATATCTAGAGGCAGTCAAGACGTCAGAGAAGTCATATTGATAAAATACGTTTTTGAATTTTAATATTTTTCCATAGGTAGTATTTTGGCTGATCCGTCACGCTCTGAGGTAAAAAGAAAGATACAGTCAGCTGCTCTTCGCTACTTTAACGCTGTATTTAGTGCATTTAATTAATACTTAATTTTATAGTTATTATTGGTATGTATTCTAATAATTATTATTTTCACAATTATTTGGTTTACATTGTGAGGTTAGTGTTTGTAATTAGTGGTTTACCTTGCTAATATTATATATTAAAAATATATAAATCAATGAAGTTTTCACTTCTATCATGTATTTTATATATTTTTTTATGTGACTAAGTTGGCAAGCAAGCATACAGCCCACGTGATGGTAAGCGGTTGTCGTAGCCTTTGAGCGCGCACATTACCATACATTTTAGGTTTTACTCACTCGTCGCCAACCTCGAGATATTGGTTCTTAAATCTCCTTTTCGCAGTTATTTCACTAGCTACAGTGTCCTTCACACCAAGACACGGTATAGTGTTTTGCGGTAGAATGACTGACACTGCAGTGGTACCTACCTAGCCGGCCTCTTGGTATAAAAGGCCTAACCTGGTGTTAAATTATTGTGAGTGGCTGGTAGGTACCACTGCATTGTCAGTCTTCTTGAAAAGTCGTATAATTGTCGTATGTATGTAATATTTTTTGAATAATATGCTACTGACACCTAAAACAACTAAAACAACTATTTTTGCTCGAAAAAAAAAAAACGCTGGTCTGAAACCGACTTAATATTATAAATGCGAATTTAATTTTGTTTGTTTATGCTTGGCGCCTAAACCGCTGAACCGATTACGATGATTACTCTTATCCGGATTTGAGAGGTTAGTTTTTACACAGAGCTATTGCCAACCGACCTCCGCAACCCTAAGGGCGAATCAGTAACTCATTGGATAAGAGCAAATTACTTATCAAGAGTTAACGATTATTATCAGATATTATGTGATAACACCCGAGACCGGCAGCTTAACTTGCTCTCCGAGGCAAGGGCAAATATAATGAACATCTGCTCCGCGCGGTAATCAAAACCACGACCGTCGAGGTCGACGTAATATATATTATGTATTTATAATACCACTTTTTCTGCTGTCGCTACAAAAACTATAGTTAAGTAATACACACGCTTCACCGCAGGGCACGCATAATGCCGAACACATTATTATGTTAAAATATAAGTAATCAAAATGGCGGACGAACGATATTGTAATGTGAAAGACACGACAAGTGACAGGGAATCGTACAATGAATTATAAATAGTGATTTTATCTGGAATTAATGGTCTTATTATCTCGCTACCTGTTTTCTCTTTTTTTTTGTCCGGGTTATGTGGAGTACCATGACAAGTCGGTCATGGTTTCCCACTAAAACCTTTGACCGACCTCAGTAAAAGAGAGAGGCTGCGGAATCTCTAGGAGAACTCAATACTGGGGAGATGGAGTGGCTGTTATCCTAGCCTATACAGGATTGAACATAGTGGTAGGCATTTTACTGCGCGAGGCCGGCTAGGTAGATACAACATATACAACCGCATTGTCAGATATTCTACCGCAAAGCAGTTATTGTCTTTGGCATTACTGTGTTCCGGTTTGAAGGGTACTGTAGGCTAGTGAAATTAGTGGACAAAGGTAGGTAGTGTAACCTGTACGTCCGTGTCCACCGACAGATACTCGATGTGGGGACCGTAATTGCGTGCTTGCGTGGGAAGTGCTAGGGGCTTTCCATATCACCCCATTGAGACCGAGCCACTAGCCATCTATCACAGTGATTATCAGGTCGCGTTGGTTCGTTCTGCGAAAGTTTCCGTAACCCGACAAACGCACTGAGGTCGGCCATCGAGGAGGTTTTAGTCATGTCACCTCATGTCACCACCCTGTCATGGAACCCTATATAACCCGGTTCTTCTTCCCAGGAAGCCTCCTGGTAGCCTCCCAATCACCAAAAAAAAGCTGTATGGTTTCTTGCCAACATAGTCAGTCACATAAAAAAGACTTCAAAATCGAATTAGGAATATCTTTGAAAATTGGTTACATGTTATTCACCAACATAAACCCACTCACAATAATTTAAACAAGATGGATCAATCATTCAAACATTCGCGAACTGAGCTAATGTGAACAAAATTGTATGAGAACTCGTTCTATATATGTCACTGGAACGAGTCGGAAGTAACTCGTACATGACCCGGACCTAATTACCTAGTAGGTAAGGAAAGCCTCAATAGCTCAACGGTAGACGGGTCGATTCCGCTCCGTTAACGTGAGAGTTGCGGGTTCGATCCTGACTGACTTGTGCTATTGTCGTACCTCCTCCTAGAGCAAGCTTTGAGATTATTTGGAGGGACAATAGAAGTATTTACATACATACATACATACATACGTACGTACGCATGCACGCACGCACGCACACACATACATACATACATACGCTCGAAAAACATTACCCTCCGGGAGTCGGGTAAAAATAAAGGAAGGATATTTCTACTAACTTAACCGATTTTGATGCTTGTTTTATTTTAAACGCCGGTGCTATGTTCTGACAATGGCATCAGTGAGAAAACCATATGTAAATCTTAAATTGGCATTTATCATTAAGTACTATCATTTGTCACCAAAAATATAAAATAATTTATAGAAATAAAAGATCCAGAGATATGTGACGATGTTTTACTTGACTTCTGTTGTGTAAATATTTTTTTTTCTTTGTAGCTTTGATATCGGAATTTTTTGCTATTTTAAGTAACGATTTTATCTATCTATCGATTCAATAGTCAAATTATAAATTGCGTCTTTCGCAAACAAAGCCATTTCCTCTTTAAATACCGAGTACATAAAAATAAATAGACAAACGTAGGAATAAATGAATGAACGATTTAATTAATGAACGAATGAACAACTAAAACTTTATTTGCTTAGTTATGCTAGAGACTTGATTAAATAACATTACTTTGTTTAGGTCGCTCACAGAGAGGTATGCAAATTATAATAATTAATGAAAATGAAATATACATATGATCCTATCATTAAAATATTTCTTCGTACGTAATAAGTATAAGACATTGTAAACCAGCTTATTACCTACGCGAAATTCTAATGAAATATAAATGAAATTCAACAACCTCGGTTATTAAGAACCCACGCATATTTTAACGTTATAATATTTCAGTAATAATAAGAATTTTTTCATTAATGTAAGCTACCCCTGAGCGTTTCTTAGAAAAAGATCATTCCCGCCTTCGAGTTCATGGAATCTTAAAGGTCATATTTTCGTATTACTTTTCGTAGAGCCTTGCTATTTTGGGCATGATTAGTTGGGCTTTTCTTTATATTACTAAGTTTACAGGCTTGCAACACCATTAGTAGGTGTCACTCACGCGTTGCCAACTTCCAGATATCCTTAGCTCAGCTATTTCACAAGCCTATAGTGTCCTACAAACCGAAACACAGCAATGCCAAAAACGCTACTGCTTTGTGGCAGCATATTTGACATTGGAGATTTTTTTTTTAATGTTAGAAGTTTGCAAACAAGCATACGGCCCACCTGATGGTAAGTGGTTGCCGTAGCCTATGAGCGCTTGCAGCACCATTAGTAGGTGCCAATCACGCGTTGCCAACCTCGAGATATTAGTTCTTAAATCTCGTTCGCCCAGTAATTTCACTAGCGTACAATGCCCTTCAAACCGGAACACAATAGTGCCTAAGCACTACTATTTGGCGGCAGAATATTGGACACTGCGGTGGTACCTACCTAGCCGGCCTCTTGCAACAAAAGACCTACCACCAGTGTGACTGATAGCACTGGTGGAATAATCTCTGTTGTGACAGAGGTTATCCCAACAGCGGGCGATGGGGTCGTCACATCCCGACGCCTTTCAAATTTTAAGATTGGATCTCATGCGCTCTCACTCATCGCACGAATCACATTAGTAACTAAGGTAACTTTTTTATTTAGCAGATGACTCTACTCCACCTGCTAGTAAGTTGTAAGTATAGTCAAAACAATATGGTAATAAATATAAAGGCTTGAAAGAGAACTCAGAGATTTTTTGATTCTAAACCTGCGACATTCGGTTAAAGTCTACCTTTTGTATTCATTGGACCATCAGCTATTAAACCAATATAATACAAATTTCCTTGAAGTAAAAGACCAACCATTTACCATAATATTGTAAGTCATGTTTGTTGTAAATAAAGGTTTTAGTGCCTTTATAATATGGATACTTAATATCTAAGATAAAAGGAAGTCCATGCGAAGTAATTTCCTCACGGATATAACATATCCATTGTATCTCTATTATATATTATACAACGAACATTTTCCTGTTAATCGTAACTAATATTACAAATGCGAATGTGAGTTTGTTTATGACACTTTCGCGGCTTGAAAAATATCCGGTAAATAAAAATGGTGCATTTCATTAAAAAAATACTATTGCCGAGAGTTACGATATCGGGGCGGACAAAAGTCTTATTAAAAAATATTTATTAGGGTTCCGAAGCCAAATGATAAAAAGGGAACCCCTTATAACTTCGTCATGTCCATCTGTCCTTGCGTCCGTCTGGCCGTCTGTCCGTCCGTATGCTATCTATACGAAATTTAGTAAATAGGTGTACCTATTCTATGAACCGCTACACGAATTTGTAATAAAATCTGAAATTATATAAAAATTAAGGTATACCATACATGTGACTGAGGGATAAAAAAATCTATTTATGTCAACGTGTGACATATATTTGGATGGGTCTTTCAAAATGATAAGGAGGTTTAATTTTGCCTTTTTTCATTACGTTAGTAGTTGTTGAGATATTAGCCCCTAAAGACATAAAAATTGTGCCCTCCCCCTCTAACTTTTGAACTATGGGATTTAAAATTCTGGAAAGTTTTGAGCTTGTAGAATACCACATAAACTTGCATCGACATTTGGTTTGAAAAAGATAGGTCAACAACATTTAGAGATTATATATCTCTGTTGTTCCCATAACTTGATTTTTCATATTACTTTTAATAATTACTATGAATTTACCAACTTATTTTGTGATCGATTTAAACTTGTTATTGTTTTTAAAGTTTTTAAGATTCTTCATCATCAAGCTGCGGAACCCTTTAGTTTCGACTGTGCGTGGTCCACAACGCACTTGACTGATAATTATTTAAAATACAGTCGCATGATTGCTTAAGTCTAAACTAATATTCTCCTGTACTGTACTCTGCACCTTGTGTTTCTACTTAATTTTTTAGTATTCATATTTCATTAATGTATAAAGTTACGTATAAGGAAGAGTGGCACTGCCTAATACAAGTAAAATTTAACTTAAAAGGCGTTCCAAAAGATGAAATGTAAACATTTTATATGTTTTATCGGCGTCGGTATGTGACGACCCCATCGCCCGCTGTTGGGATAACCTCTGTCACAGCAGAGATTATTCCACCAGTGCAATCAGTCACACTGGTGGTAGGTCTTTTGTTGCAAGAGGCCGGCTAGGTAGGTACCACCGCAGTGTCCAATATTCTGTCGCCAAATAGTAGTGCTTAGGCACTACTGTGTTCCGGTATGAAGGGCATTGTACGCTAGTGGAATTACTGGGCGAACGAGATTTAAGAACTAATATCTCGAGGTTGGCAACGCGTGAGTGGCACCTACTAATGGTGCTGCAAGCGCTCATAGGCTACGGCAACCACTTACCATCAGGTGGGCCGTATGCTTGTTTGCCAACTTGTAACATAAAAAAATGTGACGAAATAAACAGTTTTATTTATTTTATTTGGTTCCTTCATAAATCATTTCCAATGACGGAAACTGAGCAAAACAACATATCAACGTCGGACAGTATCTAGTTAGACATAAAATTGCTACATAAAGTTCTCAGATAAGCTTGAATCCGGTTGTCAGTAAGTCACCTACATCAGGCTGTACCTGACTGACACAATTCTAATCGGCGGGTCAGTGCTTGCTCCAGTGCGAGCTTCACAACGGGACGGATGCGTGGTCTGTGTTACGAGTTGATTTAGTCTTTAACCGACCTCGTAGATTAGCTATTAATTTGCCATGATTATCACTACATAGTACAAAACAAAGTCGCTTTCTATGTCCCTATGTAAGCTTAAATCCTTAAAACTACGCAACGGATTTTGATGCGGTTTTTTCAATAGATAGAGTGATTGAAGAGGAAGGTTTATATGTATAATAACATCCATTATATAGTGAAAAAAAAAACTGTTATTTTTGAAGTTTCTAATGTGATGTCGTAAATAATTACATTTAACGCGTGCGAGCCGTGGCTCGTTGTTCGTGGTTTTGATTTATTCATTACTGCCCGTGGGCAGTAATGAATAAATCAAAACTACTGGATCTATTTTAATCATTTTTTCAGTGAATGACATAGGCTATATATTTTATACCCGTGCGAAGCCGGAGCGGGTCGCTAGTTCTATATAAATAAATAAAATTGATGTGTCTGTTATGTACAAGTAAGACTAGCTTTAACTTTGTTCTAAATGCATATGAAAGTACGTATAGCGACTTCATAGAAAACTGAGTTTTGAATTTGAATTATGTCAGTATATCAGTTTGTTTGTTCCGGCTAAGTTCACTAGCACATAGCTGAACTTATAGGAAGTTAACCAAAACTTCTTTCATTTAAAAAAATTAATTAAGGTTCCGTAAGAATAGAATAGCTCAACGGTTAAAAGACCGACTTCAGCCCGTTAAGGCGAGAGTTGTTGGTTCGATCCTGACACCCTTAGGCTATTGTCTTACCCCCTCCTAGCGCAAGCTTCGAGCTTATTTGGAGGGGCAATAGGAGATTAGTAATGACTTGAAAAAGCATTGCTATTAATCGTTATTAAAAAATCTAAAGACAAAATTATTTCGCACACAAACTCCAGAACCTTGTACCTAACACTACACAATAAATTCCTCTAAAGCTAATAACTTTCCCACACAGCGCTGTACGAATAGCCATTGGGTCACAGGTGAGCTTCAGACGACCACTCACCCACTTACAGACTTGACCTAAATACTGTGATGAAAAACAATTGAAATTGACGACCCTTGTGGTGTAGTAGCGAGCCTGCTTACCTTGACGGTCGCAGGTTCGAACAGATGTTTGTTATAAACATATATGATGGTCTAGGCGTTTGTTATAAGACAATAATTGATTCTCTGTTAGGGTTGCGAAGATCAGATGTCAATCGCTATATGTATAAATAGTAACCCCTCAAATCCGGATTAGAACATAAGCAGACCTCTTCATCTTCTTCTTCTTTCTAGCACCTTCTTCATCCTAGCATTATTCCCGGTATTTTTTTTTACCCAGGGTCTGCTTATTGCCCTTATCCGGATTTGACAGGTTACTAGTTTTTACACGGAGCGATTGCCATCTGACCTCCACAACCCTAAGGGCGAACCAGTAACTCATTGGATAAGAGCAATTTACTTATCAAGAGTTAACGATTATTATCAGATGTTATGTGATAACAACCGGGACCGACAGCTTACTAACTCCGAGGCATGGTGAGGAGACCCACCGACAAACGCCCAGACCGAGACAGAAATTTTAACAAACATCTGCCCGAGCGGGAATCGAACCCGCAACCGTCAAGACTAAAGGCAGACTTGCTACCCACAACGCCACAACGGTTCTTCTTTCTAGCACCATCCCAGCTTATCACCAGGGTCTGTTTATTACTATTAGAATAGTATTACAATATAATAGAATGTTTTTTTTTTTATGTTACAAGTTGTCAAGCAAGCATACGGCCACCTGATGGTAAGCGGTTCACGTAGCCTATGAGGGCTTGCAGGACCATTAGTAGGTGCCACTCACGCGTTCACAACGAGAGATACTGGTTCTTAAATCTTATTAGCCCAGTTACTTCACTAGCCTACAGAGACCCTTCATACTGGAACACAGTAATGCCTAAGCACTAACGTTTGCCTACCGGCAAACGTAAAAAAAATTCTACCGAATATTTGACACTGCGGTGGATACAGTGTGACTGATTGCACTGTTGGAATCTCTGCTGTGACAAAGGTTATCCCAACAGCGGGCGATGGGATCGTCACGTCCCGACACCGCGAAATTTATTTAAAAAGTCTAACGTGTGTAAAAAACATTTCATGACTAACATACCACATTGCTACTCGCTACATCAGTATATGATAATTACACTCATTATCGTCCCCAAGTAGCCATAAAGCTTGTAACAGCGCACACAATAACATACGATACGCGTTTTATGTTAGACATCTTTATTGCTTAAAGTTTTATTGATCTAATAACGTGAAGGGTTTATTATCGAATTCTTATACATTGATAGCCGTCGGTTCGAAGATTATTGAGTAACAGAGCCTTATCGTTTAAGACAACGCCGAATATTGTCTACTGATAGAAGTAAAAGTAGTTGTGTACCGTGCTGGTAGTTGGCCTGTTTTGAGCCTCTACGGTTGCGGATTCGATTAAGAGTATATCTTCTTCTTCCTCATTATTCCCGCTATTTACCCAGGTTCTGCTTATTACTCTCGTCCGGATTTGAACCAGTAACACATTGGATAAGAGAAAATTACTTATTAAGAGTTAACTAACGACTACTATCAGATGTTATGTGATAACAACCGGGACCGACAGCTTGATTAGCTCTCCGAAGCACGGTGGGGCACCCACAAAGACAAATGCCTAGACCAAAAAAGATATTTGTAAGATGAATAAAAATATCCCGAGTGGGGATCGAACCAGCGACCGTTGAAGCTAAAGGCAGCCTAGCTACCAACACGCCACAAATGTCGGTCAGAGTAAACGTTTGTTATAAAAATCTGTTTCGGTATTTAGTCTCCCCACCGTGTTTCAGAGAGCACGTTAAGCTGTCACTTTGTGTAAAAACTAGTAACCCGTCAATTAAGGTTAAGAATGTAAGAAGACCCTGGGTAAATACCGGAAATAATGCTAAGAAGAAGACGATAGAAAACACACACACACAGCACACACACAGAGACAGTTTTTTTTCATGAATTTCTGAGGCTGAAACTACTAATCTCTATATCTTCGTCCTTCCCTTTGTTTTCTCTTCCTTCCTCTCATAACTCTTTTAGTCCGTTCCTCTTATGTGCGTGTTATAATAAATTACGTCTCTAACTTAAAATTAAACTTATTTTAAAAGATCATAAAATTATTCAAAATGACTGTCTTTATAACTCTTGTCATTAACTTTTATCGTGTTTCAAAGTTGAAAAAGCGATCCCGAGGAGTAAAAACAAACCTAAAAAGCTCCGACGTAGTTAAAGGCTCGCTTTTTATAAATTATTATATAAAAATAGACCTGTATCGACTATCTTGTTAAGTGACGTCCATAAGTTACGGTAACAATAGTGATGAGGCGGCTATCGATAAAATTATACACGATAGATGTAATTTTTATCTCATTCATAAAATATTGTTATCTTATGACTATTATAAAGTGGTCCCATATAAAATATGTTACGTAATCAAATAGTTTTCATTATAATTACTAAGTGAACAAGGGACTTGCTATTAGCTTTTAGTAACAATTCTTTTTCGATCTAATTCATTTCTGACAGTAAACTGATTCAGATTTTATATGAACATGACGTATTAATATATATGTCATGGTACAAATAGTGATGTAAGCTCAGCATCTAGGTCGTTATTTTAATCGCAATAACAATTCATGATAAGCCCCTGAAATTAATAGAAGTGTCTTCATAATTTGTACCAGTACTTAAATTATTTGTAATATAATTTCTGAAATTAACATTTTGTGAAATAAGGAGCCACAAAATAATATTTGTCATTGTGTCACAAGCATAATTTTCTTCTTTTTTTATGTTAGAAGTTGGCAAACAAGCATACGGCCCACCTGATGATAAGTGGCTGCCGCAGCCTATGAGCGCTTGCAGCACCATTAGTAGGTGCCACTCGCGCGTTGCCAACCTCGAGATATTAGTTCTTAAATCTCGTTCGCCCAGTAATTTCACTAGCGTACAATGCCCTTCAAACCGGAACACAGTAGTGCCTAACCACTACTATTTAGCGGTAGAATATTGGACACTGCGGTGGTACCTACCTAGCCGGCCTCTTGCAACAAAAGACCTACCACCAGTGTGACTTCTTTCTTTGTCAATACTAATATTCCTATCTCCTCCAAATAAGCGTTTAGCTTTTGCCAGAAGTGGGTACGACATAGTCCAAGGAAGTCACGATCGAACCAGCAACACTTTCATATTATCGTGGTGATGATCATTAAATATATATTTCGTCAACCATGAGCATATGAAACCTATAAGATAGTGGAATTATACCTTTGTTTCTGAATCTCTGACATAACGTACGACATCATCCTTCCAGCCATCAACATGAAGTCAGTGTGCACACGACTTATTTTATTTATTGTTACATTACGTTCTTAAAAAAACAAAATTTGAAAATCAAAAGTATCTGTTTTAAGTTCACGCATCTCTCACGCGACCTATGACTTTTTAATCGATAATTAAAATCTATCGACAATGTCGCATCCCTAAGTAACATTTACCTCCTGAGCTACTTTTTAGCCGTCGCGTAAAGGATACATAAGTATGCGTTCGTATAACTGGTTTCAGCGGCGGTTTTACTGTTAATTTCACAAAGAACTTCTTTCTCGTTCATTATAAGTAATTATAAACTAAACGAGTTCTCTGGCGTTCTCTGGAGTAGCCATTTTATAAATTGTTGTTTTAAATTTTTATTTAAATAATGTTGTTATTGATGTCTGTGGAGTACGATAATCGAGAATCGTATTTGTGAATTGTACGCTGATATCTGTGAACCCTGTTAGCCTTTTATTTTATAACCGACTTAAAAAAGAGGAGATTCTATGCTCGACTGTATATGGTTTTTATCTTTACCGATTTCTATCAATTTTAAAATTTTGTTTGAAAGGATATGGAGTTGGTCCCATGGTAATATGTCAGGATTTTATGAAAAGATTCTGGAGGCTAAAGTAATTGCTTCTCTTAATTAAGGTTCTATGGACAGCTTAGCGTGCTTTCCGAGGCACGAGACAGATATTTATATATTTACAGATATTTCAGTACAAATATACCTGCGCCGTTAACACCATAGGCAGGCTCACTACCAATTGCCCTTCCGGTCACCCATCCATAGACCCACCGCACTTAAAGCTGCTCAAGTTACTGATCGTTCACCAACCAGTGCACCGTACTATGAGCGAGACAGTTATAAGTATATTAACAAGAAACTGTTACACATAGGTAATTATTCAAAGAGAATGTACCATGACGTCCGGCGCGTGCCCGGCGTGTTAACACCCCGCGTCGTTACATAAAATGGCGCTTAGAGAACTTATCTAGCTGACATAACAATATGTAATAATTGACATTTTGACATTGAAAACGGAACTCTTATAATTTCGTCATGTCCGTCTCTCCGTCCGTATGTCACAGTCATTATACTCGGAGACCGTTGGCTTTATCTATACGAAATGTAGTAAATAGGCTTATTCCGTGAACCGCTACACATTTTACTAGTCAAATCTTAAAATATATAAAAATTAAAGGTACCAATCCATTGATGTAACTGAGGATTGAAAAAAAAAATTTAACCTACGGAAACATGTGACGTATCTATCTTTGGATAGGTCTTTCAAAATTATAAGGTTTGATTTGCTATTTTTTTATTAAGTCAGTAGCTGTTGATATTGTCAACCGCCCCCACCCCCTTTCCTTGTGATGTTGTCAAGGCCATTAAAGTCAATGTTAAAAAAAAAATTATTTGCATCTTTATAATTTTTTTTTTTTAAAATGCACGCAGTCAAGAACGAGTATAATAATAATTATAAAGCGAATTCCTATGACCACGCATTCAGGTTCCGTATATAATGGTGACATGCAAACAAACAGCCAGCTATTTTATCGGACAATCAATTGAAAGTTAGCACTAATGAAAATAAGCATTCATAAATAACATCGCATGCGCAAAATTCCTCCCGGGAACATATCGGTACCATCGCTCGGTTAGAACATGCTAATGGGTTTTTTTAATAGTCTTTTATTAATGGAAAGTTTATCTAGATTCTAACCGACTTCAAAAAGAGTTAGTTATCTTTATTAAGGCAATATTTCTAAGTTACTTTGTGCCTTTTGTAGTTGTTCTGTGGAATCAGCTTTCTATTCTTCATACCATTATTCCCGATATTTAGCCAGGGTCTGCTTACTACGGGGGTTTTACACAGTGATTGCCATTTGACCTCTACAGCCCATAAGGCAAACCAGTATTGATTGAACAAATTGTAACTAAACTTACCTTACTTTATAGAAATAACATAGATATAATATATTATTTAAATAAGTAATAATTAAATACACGTAAATAATTAGCATAAAATTACTAAACGAGGCGTGATACGTCCAAGCGGTTAGGACCCTCGTTACGTTGTGATCGCAATAACCCGAGTTCTTTTAGAGCATCAGAGGCAACAGGTTCAACTCGACAATGGAAAACAATAATATCTTATTTATTATATAGTTTAATTATTTTAGTGTCATATGATTATCATAATAAAAATATTTATATAAGCCAATAAAGGCAAAATGGTGAGATAATAAATATATCCCTATACTTTCAACACCTCTTATGAGTAGCTGAAAGTAGTCCGCTCCTGCAATTCTTATATACTTAAACTCTATAGTAAAAATATAAAGAAGAGGGGGAGATCTATATAACACAATCGTTGAATGAGTACACATTAAACATTATTGAAATTATTAAGTTTTTGACGATAAAAAAAAATGTATTTCTTATGTTCTCATGTAAGTGACTATTGTCTTTTTGAGAATAAATTCTTTAAACCTATATTTTATCCCTATACTTTCAAACCTTCATTGATAAGAGAAATGTAATTTTAATATTTTCACTAATAATTTTACTACTAATAATTAATAACCAGTAATTTAACTAGCCTACAGTGCCCTTCAAACCGCAAGTAACCCAACCCACAGTAATAACCCTAAGCACTACTATTTGGCGGTAGAATATTTGACACTGCGGTGGTAGCTACCTAGCCGGCCTCTTGCAACAAAAGACCTACCACTAACTGATTGCAATGATGGAATATTCTCTGCTGTGGCAGAGATTATCCCAGCAGCGGGATAGGTACGTCACGTCCCGACGCCGGTCGTACCGATGAAATGTCGTACCGATTCGGAAAGACAGCCAGTGGAAGTTGGTTCCACAGAGTGGTTTTCAAGGAAGGTAATGTTCCAGACATCTGAGTGGTAGTAATAAAAATAAAATGTAAAATTTTCATGGTCATTTTACACAGTAATCCTTATCTATCGCACTCTCTCTTACATAAATAGCTATTGTAATGAAAGGGACATAAATATACTTGATTTAAGTTCCACGTTGTACTGTATTGATAGTTTTAACGCTAAGGTGATTGTAGGATTACGTATACTTTTAGAATAACAGGTAAACGCTTCATAAAGTGTGGAAAAACATATATAAAATTGTCATTTAATTAAATACTAGCTTTTGTCCTCGGCTTTGTCCGCGTGAATAAAGACTTTTTTCACCTTTAATACAGTAAAGTAAAAAAATAAAGTAACAGCCTGTTGATGTTCCACTGCTGGGCAAAGGCCTCCTCTCCTGTGAAGGAGAAGGATTTAGAGCTTAATCCACCACGCTGCTCCACTGCGGATTGGCGGATATACATGCCTCACGATATTTTCCCTCACCGTTAAGCACGAGATAAATTTGAAACACGAATTAAGCACTTGAAAATTCAGAGGTGCTTCGGTTAAAGTCTGTTTTCGATCCACTGGGTCATTTCGACTTAAAAACCTTTTTAATGTGAGAGGGCAAACGGGCAGGAGGCTCACCTGATGTTAAGCGATCACCGCCGCCCATGAACATCTACAACACCAGAAGGCATAAGGCCAAGGCGGTTGCAGTCGGTTCTTTTAAAACTGTATAATAGAGTCGATAAGGTCGCTTAAGCTTATGAATATTAAAAACACCTCCGTTTCCACGTAATAGTAAGTCAATTAATATAAATTACACGGCGCGCCGGCTCGCGTTAAGAGCTTTGTTTGCGAGGGGGCAGATAACATCCGCCTATCAGATCACGATAGATAACGCGTACAAAGCGTTACACACACACGAGCACAAATTATTCTTTCGACTTTTTGAGTTTCGCTATTATCTTATTTAAAACCCTTCGATACAACTTGTGCCCGCGACTCTGCACGCGTTGTACACCGAATTTTTTTATGACATGAAATCCTAAGTGACTGCTTATAATATCAGCTATCCGCCACTAAAAGCCCCTTTAAAATTGGTTCAGCAATTTTGAGAAATTAGTCGGAACAAACAGGCAGACTAACTGACAAAAAAATGTAACATTATATATTTTATGTAAGTGCCGTCTATACTTTAAGTATTTCAAGTTTTGTAGATCCGGCGTCGGGATGTGACGACCCCATCACCCGCTGTTGGAATAATCTCTGTTACAGCAGAGATTATTCCACCTGTGCAATCAGTCACACTGGTGGTGGTCTTTTGTTGCAAGAGGCCGGCTAGGTAGGTACCACCGCAGTGTCAAATATTCTGCCGCCAAATAGTAGTGCTTAGGCATTACTGTTTTCCGGCTTGAAGACACTGTACGCTAGTGAAATTACTGGGCAGAGGAGATTAAATCTTCTAAGAACTAATATCTCGATGTTGGCAACGCGCGAGTAGCACCTACTAATGGTGCTGCAAGCGCTCACAGGCTACGGCAACCACTTACCATCAGGCGGGCCGTATGCTTGTTTGCCAACTTGTAACATAAAAGAAAGAAAAGAAAAGATCCAATTTTTGTATAGGTGACAGATGTTCAAGTTTGAATTAAATTTAAAAAATATTAGTCAATGGAAGCTTTTGACTGAAAAGTATATATTTAAATTTGTTTTGACCATGACTGTTTGTCAAAATAACTTGTTAACAATATTAGGAACGATTAAATAAGTATTTGTATTAAAATCGTTATTCACGCGAGCGAAGCCGCCGGAAAAAGCTAGTATTTTTTGTAAATAAACCTTTTTTTTCTTTCTTCCTTTCATATGCACATTAGTAAGTGTAGTAAAATTATATCTTATTACAATCTTGAAACTTGAAAGTGACATCAAGTTAAATTGTAATAATGTTAAGTGGACCCTTTACATTGTAGCTAATAGTACTTACGACCGGTTAAGGGTTCTGACTTTAACATTTTACATTTTTATTTATATACTTATCACTTGGCAAACAAGCATACGGCCCATCTGATGGTAAGCGGTTGCCGGAGCCTATGAGCGCTTGCAACTCAAAGCAGCTCTTATGCCCAATAATTTCACTAGCCTACAGTGCCCTTCAAACCGAAACACAGTAATGCCTAAGACACTTGCTGGCCTATTGCAACAAAAGACCTACCACCAGTGTGACTGATCGCACTGGTGCAATAATCTCTGCTAACAGAGATTATTCCCACAGCGGAGGATGTTGTCGTCACGTCCCGACGCCAAAGAATTATCCATAGCATTTAGTTCCTAAAAGTCTAAACAAAAGAAACAGGCAGTCATGGAGGCTGGTGACAAAATCCGGGAGTAATAGAAGCATAACTTTTAAATGAAAGGTTGGTACGCCTGTCAGCTTCCGTTAGGTTGATCAGAAAGACTTCCCGGGACTTGTGTAGTATGTTCCCTTACTATCATGTCACAGAAAGTACACTGTACGCTAGTGAAATTACTGGACAGAGGAGATTTAAGAACTAATATAACTCGAGGTTGGCAACGCGTGAGTGGCACCTAATAATGGTGCTGCAAGCGCTCATAGGCTACGGCAACCACTTACCATCTGGTGGGCCGTATGCTTGTTTGCCAACTTGTAACATAAAAAGAACCCTTCATGACCCGGTTTTCCTCCCATGGAAGCCAAAGGTCAGGGTTTGACGACTATTATGACGTGCTGGAAATGAGCCTATTTTGAGACGAGACGAGAGATTTATTATAAATATCTGTTTCGGTTTGGGCGTTTGTCCGTCTGGGTCTTACCACTCGGCTGTTATCATAACATCTAATGTCAACCGATAACTGTTGATTGGTAAACTAATAAATTACTGGTTCGCCCTTAGGGTTGCGGAGGTCAGATGGCAATGTGTGTAAAAACTAGTTGTCCGTCAAGTCAGGATAAGATAAGCAGACCCTGGGTAGATACCGGGAAAATGATAGGAAGAAGAAGGAAAACAGAGGTCAGAGGATATATGAACAGATATATATGATGTTTACAGTGGCGCATTTACCAGCAGGCTGAGTAGGCTTGAGCTTAGGGCGGCAGATTTTTGGGGCGGCAAATTTGAGGACCTATTTTTTTTGCTGCCTCCTAGAAATCAAAAACATTTCTGCATGACGGTTTTCTGATGTTATACAGAGATTTGTAACAAATTTGTCGAAGCAAACTTCCATAGTCTGGAGTAAAACAGCTAGTTCACCGCCCTCCAACCAGTAATCGGCCTCTGCACCTTTGCCCCCACTTTTTATATGGGTGAAAAGAGCGAAAAAGTATTAAAAGCGATTTGCAACTAGCCAAGCAATAATACGGATATAAATGCGAGTAAAGTCGCTGTTCAAGCTTGTATATAAAACAGGAAGCTAGATAAATGCTGTAAATAATTACACATTATAATAACACAGTGATGGCGTTCCGAAATAAAGGCGCATTCACACGCTAGTCACAGCGGCGGAGCGGAACGGACATCGAACCTGCTACCCGACTGACTCGACCTTACTACGTTATTATAGAGAAATTACTGAAAAGAGTCTTGTTTTTAATATAATACTAGATTTTATTTTTTATTTCTTGAAACATACTATTGTTATTTAATTGAGTAGTTAATTATTTTTTTATTAATAATTTAAAAAAAAAAGAAATCTCCCTGTCACCAAATAACTAGCCTCTGAAATAGGTGTTTTTAATAAATAAAACAAATCTTATGATTGACATCTCATTTTTAGGGTTCCGTAGCCAAATGGCTAAAACGGAACCCTTATAGTTGGGATAACCTCTGTCACAACAGAGATTATTCCACCAGTGCAATCAGTCACACTGGTGGTAGGTCTTTTGTTGCAAGAGGCCGGCTAGGTAGGTACCACCGCAGTGTCCAATATTCTGCCGCCAAATAGTAGTGCTTAGGCACTACTGTGTTCCGGTTTGAAGGGCATTGTACGCTAGTGAAATTACTGGGCGAACGAGATTTAAGAACTAATATCTCGAGGTTGGCAACGCGTGAGTGGCACCTACTAATGGTGCTGCAAGCGCTCATAGGCTACAGCAACCACTTACCATCAGGTGGGCCGTATGCTTGTTTGCCAACTTCTAACATAAAAAAAAAAAAAAAAATAGTTTCGTCATGTCCGTCTGTCCGTCTGTCCGTCCGTATGTCACAGTCATTTTACTCGGAGACCATTAGCTCTATCTATACGAAATTTACTAAATAGGTGTATTCTATGAACCGCACAACGATTCTGAAATGAAATCTTAAAATATATAATAATTAAGGGTAGCAGTTCTTACATGTAACTGAAAGTTAAAAAAAAAATTCAACGTATGTCAACGTGTGAGATATCTTTGTATAGGTCTTTCAAAATGATAAAGAGGTTTGATGTTGACTTTTTTCATTAAGTCAGTAGTTGTTGAGATATTAGCTCCTAAAGTCATAAAAATTGTGTCCCCCCATCTAACTTTTGAACTATGGGATTTAAAATTCTGGAAAAATTTGAGCTTGTAGAATACCACATGAACTTTCATCCACATTTAGTTTGAAGAAGATAGGTCAACAAAATTTTGAGATATATAAGTTGTTCCCATAACTTTGTTTTTCATATTACTTTTAATAAGTACTATGAATTTACCAACTTATTTTGCGGTCGATTTTAATTCGTTATTATTTTTAAAGTCCTTAAGATTCTTCATAACCCAGCTGCGGAACCCTTTAGTTTCAACTGTGCGTGGTGCACAACGCACTTGACTGCTAATTATTAAAAATCTATTAACTCTTATTGTCATTGAAATGACAACCTAAACTGAGCTACATATATTATATGAGAACATTTACATATATTTATAAAGTCTGAATTGATTTACTTGAATTGGAAGGTTACTAGTTTTCACTTATAGCGATTGCCATCTGACCTCCGCAACAACAAGGGAGAACCTGTAGCTCATTAAATAGGAGCAAATTACCTATCATGAGTTAACGATTATTATTAGATTTTATAACCGGGACCGACAATTAACGTGGTCTCCGAGGCACGGCGGGGGGACTCACAAGAACAAACGCACACACCGAAACAGACATTGATAACAAATATCTGTACCGAGCGGGATTCGAACCCGAAACCACCGTGGCTCAAAGCAGGCTCACTACAAGCACGCCACACCGGTCGTCCATATAAACTACATTCTAAGATTCATTAGGATTAGCTGATAAGCTCAGCAGTTACTAGACAAAAAACCATTCATAAAAACCCCAGACTCTAAGATCGCGCTTCGCTAAGCTAGATGTTTATCTTAATTTTAACATCTTAACGAGTTAAAGGAGGATAACGTTCAAATAATATAACATTACTGTTGACCTTTTAACATGATTCATAATGACATCATCTTTGTGAATATTAAATATATGAAAATTGACTAAACTTGCTAAAATCAATGGAATTTTGTTCCGGTTTTCACGTTTTTAATTAAAATCCAAGGTAATTGTTTCTTCTTTTAGGATTCCGTAGACAAATAGCAAAAACGGAATCCTTATAATTACGACAGCTTTGTATGTCACAGTCATTTTACTCGGAGACTATCAGCGGACGTTAAATTTAGTAAACACGTGTATTCTATGAACCACTACACAATTTTGTAGTGAAATCCTAGTATATATTAAAAATTAAGGGAAGCAGTTCATATATGTTACTGAATTGAAAAATAAATTTCAACATATGGCATCGTGTAAGGAACTTTTGGATAGGTCATTAAAAATAATAAGGTTTGATTTTAACTTTTCTGGCGAAGAGTTAGATAACCTGTCTCTTGCGCTACCTTCTATATGGACGCAAATAAGCAACACCATGTCAACCCCCACGATTGTCATTTCAAGAAAAACGCGTTTGAAAATTTTGAACAACTTGCTTTATATGAATTTTTTTAATGTATTGGTCAAGTTTTTGACAATTTCAGATGTATGTAAGTTATTTTACTTATTTTCACATAAAATAAGTATACAAACTGCATATTTAGTATATAATATAACCCAAAACGTAACCCAAAACATAATACATAAATTGCATAATAAAAAAAATGGCTTTTTAGAAGTTTTAAAGCTTAAAACCCTACAAATATTAAAGAAAAATGTTCTTCAGCCATTTACCAACACTTCTGCATATATAACATAGTTTTTTCAATTTTGTGGGTTGACATGGTATTGCTTATTTGCGTCCATATAAGTCTGGCTGCTCTTGTTCTCCCACTGACATTTTAGTTTTCCCGCCAAATTGACTTAGAACTACCGCCCCCTTTTTTTTAAAAAAAAAGGCAATGGCCTAAATTATGAGGTTATTTTCTTATAATATATTATAATATAACATTACATTACATAACATTTAATAAGACGAGATATTCATATTTTTAGGAGTAAGTTTTCTATCATTCTTTAGTATATAGAAAGCGTTACAATAATCTTAGTTGACAACGGGACCAATACAACTATATAATAATAGAACTTCACCTCGGATCTGTACGCGTAGACACAATCGCCTTTTATTTGAATATGTGATAGGCCTCAAGTGTTGTACCCTAATTTTCATTAAAAAATTTTAACTTTTCTGGCTGTCCAGCACATATTGGAATATGAGGTAGTGATGTAAATTGGGGTTTCTATCACAAAACTAGTAGTTCTTTTACTCTCATGCAACGTGTCTCCAGCTCGTCTTCAAGAAATTGCGGAAGTCAATGGTAAAACTCGTATCTTTTCGGTTCAGGATAATAAAAGTAATAACCAGAACCTCGCTCAATTCACCTCCACTCGATGTCTATTTACTTCTGTAGCGTCAACAGTATTGTGATGTGACGCTTGTTACGCGGAGCTAGTATAGGTATACTGCTGAGGTTGCCGAGTGCACCCACTGATCGGTAAACGATCGGTAGGTTAAGCAACTTTAGGCGCGGACATCACTAGATGGGTGACCACATAGCGGTATTTTAACCGAGCGTCTCCGTGCTTCGGAGGGCACGTAATAAGTTGGTCCTGGCTGTTGACAATTTGACAACAGTCGATAAGTCAAGTAAGAGTCCTATACGGGGACCTGAACAACTCTGACACTAGTTTGGCCAGTAACTACTATAAGAAAGAAACTATTGTGATACTAAATATTAATGTTAAAAACGTCTACAAAATAAAATACAATCATAAAACTGTTTAATTCAAACATTTTTTCTTGTTTCAGGATCTCAAGCCCAGATTGAATGCACGCCGGAGTACATGCGAGTTGTTATACCCATGGATGGCGACAGAAAGATATCCTACCTCGATCAGTTAAAAGGTGAGTTCATAATTATATCATAACAGAGAAGTTTACCGTAGGGGAGAGTTAAGAAGAAAACGAGACCGTTGTGAGAGAGATGTTGTGGGCTATTAGACGAATTTAATCAAAACAAGGGGATTGGTTAAGAAATGAGAATATCACTGGTTTTTTGTTGAAAGAGGCTGGTTAGGTAGGTACCACCGCAGTGTCAAATATTCTGCCGCCAAATAGTAGTGCTTAGGCATCACTGTGTTCCGGTTTGAAGGGCACTGTATGCTAGTGAAGTTACTGGGCAAAGGAGGTTTAAGAACTAATATCTCGAGTTTGGCAACGCGTGAGTGGCACCTAGTAATGGTGCTGCAAGCGCTCATAGGCTACGCCGCCCACTTACCATCAGGTGGGCCGTATGCTTGTTTGCTAACTTGTAACAAAAAAAAATCTTATCGTATAGAAATCATTATATAGAATAAGACTTTTTGATAAGACTAAGTTTATATGGGACAACGCGATTCCTTGGTTCAATCCACTTCAAATTATGCATAAACCTTTTTAACAGAATTGATGGAAAACGTGTTTCGTATTTTATTGAAATTTACCCCTAATCCCCTTAAAAGGGGTTGAAAGTTATTTGGGCGGTGATTTGCTTCGAAGTTGACAATATATTTTGACACATGTTTGAAAACTCAATCCGATTTCATGTATACATATAAAAATCAGAAGACCTGACTGACATATCAACGCAACGCCCAGCCTAAACCCTTGGACCTAGAAAGATTTTAGTTTTTTTCCCAGCAGTCGTTTATAAAGAAACCTGTGTTTTCAAACTTTCTTAAATTACACCCCTAAAGGAGTGAAATGAGGGTTTTATGAAAATCGTTATTCAGGCGAGCGAAGCCGCTGGTAGAAGCTAGTGCTCATGTAAAATCTGAACCGATTTATTGTCAGAATTTAAAAATGGTAAGCCCGTTGATAACAATGTTAAGTGCAACAATTTGGGCATTTCAGGGAAAAAGTTGGTTATCAGGTCTTGTTGAGCCAAACTTTGAATTTCATCAGCATTACCACAATTGTCTACAGTTTCGATATTAATTAGTAAAAGTGTAGTATTTATTCACACGCTTTAATAAACTTTTTCTCTCAATTGTGTATGTGGGAAAGTGTTTTAATGCAGGTCACGATCGTCAACTTTTTATGATAAAAGGATTCGCTTGCTTGCTCGCCATGTAGTAAAAGGCTCAGGTTAATCACATCTAAAAAGTTTTGTTTAACATTTCTTATCTTCTTTTTTTTTAGAATATTAGCAATGCTTTTTCAAGGCATTACTAATATTCCTATTGCCCTCCAAATAAGCTCGAAGCTTGCGCTGGAAATGGGTACGACAACAGCCCAAGGGGGTCAGGATCGAACCCATGACTCTAGCGTTAACGGAGCGATGAGCTATTATTCTGATGAATTAAAACGGAACCCCAATACTCACATGTTTTTTCCATGCCATATCAGTAATAAGCAGAAACCACGTGGAAACTTGGCGGAGTTCAGTTTAATGTGATTGTACGATTGATTGGTATACAATACTTATTATCTATTATGCTGCAGCTATATCTACGTCATAGTTTCTTTATTTTATACTTCCTTAAATGTAACTTGAATCAAAATGGCCGCTTCTGCGCAGGTACAATAATGGACAAAAATGTTAGACGAAAATATTGGTTTTGTCTTATTTAACTCGATTCTTTATAAAGTGGGAAAACTGAATTAAATATATATATTATATAGTTATTATTTCATGTAAATTCAATTATTTATTTATTTATCATCGTTATTAATTACTTAAATAGAATAAAACAAATAAATAGTATAGAAAAAGGTACCTATATAATAAGTAAAATACATTTAATCGTACGAACGCTCTCCCGGCTTCCGTGTTCGCTGTCAGTATAACATAAATTAATACCTACAAATCAACAGTGAATAGACCTCTTCTAAGTAAGCGCGGTCAAACTTACACCGCATCCCTGCTTACCGTGAAGCACGATTGAAGTCAAGTGCAAGCTTATATTTTTTTCATAGCTATGATTTATTTGTGAAAACTTGTAAGTGGCTTTAGTTTTAAGTAAGTAATATATGTAAACCATTTATTGTTACTTTAAAATAAGCTGTAAGTTTTCCTGTTTCAATAAAATAAAATAAATAAAGAATAGGATCCCACTCTTGGAAAATTCATTCTATTCTGTCACAAATTTACATTAAAAATGTGACACGGTTTCGAAACAAAACTGAAACACATAAAAACTTATTACACTTGGCCTTCGACATAAGTCTACATCGCGCGCCATCTTGAATCTTTTTTGCTACATCTAAAATGTTATAATAAAAATAAGTACGAGCTAATAACTTATTACTTCACTTAAATCCATAATTCTTCAAGGCCATATACTTGTATTACCATATATGTATATACTTGTTTCTAAGTTATTGAATAACAAAGAGTAATTAAAAATAATTGGACAGGTTTGTAAAAACCTTCTTCAACTCGAATTTAGTGATTTCTGATAATTAGCTCTTCCACTTTGAACTTTATCCAAAAATTAACAATCAAAATATACTTACAAATCGCAAATTCTTCAATTATTTATAATTACATAAATGAACAAGACTTTTTGTTTTATAATATAGAGAGATAACAAAAAATCGGCGTAAAGTAACAGTACTTTTGTCTTTCGTGCGATGAGTGAGAGCGCCGGAGTCCCAATATCCCACCCCTTCTTTTCCTTCCTTTTTCCCTACTCCTCCTCCAGTTTCTTGGGTTGGCAACGCGCTTATGATACTTCAAGTATCGCTCGTTCATAGGTTACGGTGACTACTTACCATCATGTGGACCGTGTGCTTGTTAATATATAAATAGTAATCGTAGGTGTAGCTGCAACTTAAGACCGGTTTTTACAATAAACCTAATATAGATATTGCATTGATAATGCGTGTTTTCTACCCGTGAATGATAGGTAAGTGTTGTTTTAAAAGGCTTGCGTTTGTTCTTCCCATGATTACGGTGTCTTTTGTTTAAACATACAGTATATTTGTTTTCTCATGACCTTTGTATACAAGGTTCTGGCCGTGGTTTCACTCGCGTAGAATTTGAATGTATGTATATACATACGTGGTATCGATAAGGATAGGAGGGGCATGGAATGAAAAGTATAGTATAGTCTGTTTAATCTAAGTTAAACCCTGAGCAGTAGTACGTTTTTGGGTCTCAACCGTATGCGGTATGGAGGGGGCCGCGTTTAGTACACTCGCTCACGGTTGTTTTAATTCTTTAATAATAAATTATTAAAAATTAAATTAAAATATAAATTAGTTTTGTCAAGTGTGTTAACATTTATTTCAAGATAATGGCTCGACCACAATCAACTTTAAGGAGACGGGAGAGAAGGATGGTATTTTATAAAATAATATAACTATTTCTCTGAATAAAACTGCGGAAGATACGAAGAAGTCTGTCTCACTATTAATAATGTACATTAACTTTTTTATATATTTTTCTATACTATTTATTTGTTTTATTCTATTTAAGTAATTAATAACGATAATAAATAAATAATTAATTGAATTTAGAAGAAATAATAACTATAATATATACTTAATTCAGTTTTCCTACTTTATAAAGAATCGATTTAAATAAGATGAAACCAATATTTTTGTCTAACATTTTTGTCCATTATTGTACCTGCGCAGAAGTGGCCATTTTTGTTCAAGCTACATTTAAGGAACTACATATATGTGGGAATTTGGGTTACCTCTTCAACCTTAAATATACACGAAAAGTTGGTGAAGCTTTAACCGCGGTCACTCTATGGATGGGTGATCGCAAAATGGTAATACAAGTAACTGAAACTTACGAAAAAGTCTGTCCCGATTATTTTATAATGGTAAATAAGTCAGAGGCTTTTAAAAGTGAACTGAACAACTAACGAAGAAGAAAATTGACTTCATACTAAAAATTATAACATTTAATATTTACACCAAATAATTTAATATTGCGAACAGAACTCATAGAAAAACAGTAGAACCCATATTAGTTCTGAACTCATTAGTTACTTGAAGAAACTTCTGCCGGCTTGCGTAATGAGAAAAGTTATTTTTTTTTTTTAATGTTAGTAGTTGGCAAACAAGCATACGGACCACCTGATGGTAAGTGGTTGCCGTAGCCTATGAGCGCGCGCAGCACCATTAGTAGGCGTCACTCACGCGTTGCCAACCTCGAGATATTAGTTCTTAAATCTCCTCTGCCCAGTAATTTCACTAGCGTACAGTGCCCTTCAAACCGGAACACAGTAATGCCTAAGCACTACTATTTGGCGGCAGAATATTGGACACTGCGGTGGTACCTACCTAGCCGGCCTCTTGCAACAAAAGACCTACCACCAGTGTGACTGATTGCACTGGTGGAATAATCTCTGCTGTGACAGAGGTTATCCCAACAGCGGGCGATGGGGTCGTCACATCCCGACGCCGGTCTATATATATAATAAACTAACCCAGAAACGTCTCGTTTATTACCACAGCACGTCCCACAGCATCTTACGATATATAGAGAAGTTAAACTGTACACTACGCGCTACATACAAACATGCCTGTATGGTCAATACAGTACCGAGCAGGAATCGAACCCTCGACCTGTGAAGCTTATTTCATGACGGTTGGCAACCAAGCATTCGGTCATCCTGATGATAACCAGTCACCGCAACCTGTGAATGTGGCAGATACATGCAGGTTGCTACCAGTGAGAATAAAGGGAAGGGATGGGGAGGAAAAGGAAGGGAATGCATCCCACCAAACGCAACATTACTGTTACTTTACGCCAATTTCCTGTGAGAGGGTAGGACTTCCCAGGTCGAAAATTTTCGGCCCTTTTGTACTGGAGAATTTTCATTACTCTACTAGAAAATTTTTCAAGGGTTCGAAAATATTTACAATGACAAGGACAAATCCATACCGGAAAACATACCTTTATGGTCCATAACACATCACGCATAAAACATCTGCTCCGAGCGGGAATAGAACCTGCGACCTGTGGCTTTAAAGATAGTATACAAAAAAAATTAAAATTTAATATATTTAGGTTTTTATATTTAAAAATATTTTCAACAAGAAGTATCTAATCGTAAGAGTGACAATGAGATCTTTTAAAGTGAATTATAAATTTTATTGATAATTCTGAAATAGAATTATATATAGACAAAAATTATTTAGGTCCTATCAATGGTCAACGTGTCTCCTACTCTTGAAGTAGCTTTCAAAAAAGGTTTTGACCTTTTTATCTTTTCCGGAATATTCCATTGAAATTGTATGTAGCTTTCAAAATGGCCGCCGCATCTTAGAAACGATAAAAGATAACACTCACAAGACGTAGAAACAAAGAGAGCTTAAGATAAAACGCCTTCTGACTTAGGGTATTTATTTTAAGAGCTGAACGACACATGAATAGGTGTGAAGCAACGCTTGTATCGCATCTCGATTTGAGAGTTTCAATTTTAACTAACCGATTCTTGCTTTCAAAAAGAATGGTCCGGTTTGACCGGGGAAGTATCAACCTCTCAAAGAACACCAATGCAAAACGTTTACGAACAGTGGCTTTATTTTTTTATGTCACAAGTTACCAAACAAGCATACGGCCCATCTAATGGTAAATGCCGTAACCTATGAGCGCTTCCAGCACGCTTATTAAGCGCCACTCACGCGTCGAGAGATAATACTCGAGATAATGGTCCTTAAATCTCCTTTGCCCAGTAATTTTACTAGCCTACACTGCCCTTCAAACCGGAACACAATAATGCCTAAGCACTACTGCTTGGCGGTAGAATATTTGACACTGCGGTGGTACCTACCTAGCCGGCCTCTAGAAACAAAAGGCCTACCACCAGTGTGACTGATTGCACTAGTGGAATAATCTCTGGTGTGACAGAGGATATCCCAGCGGGCGATGGAGTCGTTATATCAAGAGGATAGATAAAAATCCAGCCAACTGTCAGGTCGTTGCTACACGCACCTTGCGAAATGCTCATACCGTAGGGTAAGTCCTTCATCTTAGGGTAAGACTTGCAATGCAGCACGATGCTGTAGCATGTCTCCGACAAGAAACTCGATACTCTTTCCAAATATAGACAGTTTACAGTTGTATTATAATGGTTACAAAAGGTTATATTAAAGGTTAAGCTATCGTTACTAAGGAACGAAGTGCCTCCCTCTACCACTCCGGGACGCTCTCAAGGCCAGTAGAGCCCCTGTCAGATAAAAATGCTCTACTGCTAAACGATACTCAACATAATTATTTCTTTGATAAAAACAGAATTAAATTTTCTCCTTTGTTTAATATTCCATCAGAATTTTTTAAATCCTTTATGCAAAACGAAATAAAGCTAATCTACCGCCTCGGGTGAGTTTATTTAATGGGAGCTGAAATGAACAAGGAATATTTTTTTCATCTCTTCAAATTATTTTATTATTTTGTACGCATCCTACAACTTACCTTGAGAAGTTGTTTAATATTTGTGAAATAATTTTGGATCATTGGCGTTGTTTTAAAACACAATATCCCAAGGATATTGCTGACCCAAGGAAAAATGGCAGAGAAGAGAATTTCACACTTATCGAAATAAAATGCAAAAGTATGAAAACTTCTCTGATTAAGGCCGTTTTTATTTATTTATTTATTTATTTATTCTAATTAGTACGGTCCAAGACCAATTACACTAATTAGGCTAGCATACAATGTGTTTTATAATTTGCAATACTAATAAATATTACAGCAACTTCATACGATACTACGCATTATCTATTTCCTCACAATATTTTAAAAGATACAAATAAAATTTTGACTATTTGTCGCAAAACATATCAAGTTCGGAGTTATTCTCCAAGATTGCGTTAAAATATGACAAACTTTTCGGTATTGGCGATTTTTTTCGGGCAACTGTTCGACTTTGTGGGACCGCGAAAAATTATTATTTATAATAATTATTATTATTTGTGTCGAAAAGAGCAAGTAGAAATTCTACACTTCATAAGGGCGCGGCCCCACCGCTGCGCACGGAGAGGCTACGCCATATATAGCTCAAACACGTACCGTCGGGCGAATCCATCGACTATAATGGTTCGGGCTCACAGGAGGCACCGTAAAGACGGAATCAAATTTGAGCCCCTGCAGGGGCAGTTTTTTTTCACGGCTGAGTCTCAGTAATTGTATCCTCGCTCGATGACACTGTAAAAGCCAGTGCGCCCAAAAAACAAAGTCGCATGTGTGTCTAGCTCTGCTTTGTAAGGAAATGTATATAATACTGTCCACCATGAATATGCCACGCCCAAACTGGCGGCATTGCTTCACGCGTGGCTTGCTAAAATATGTCGTTCGCAGCTCTGTCTGTCAACACTATGTACGCGGTATACAACAGCTTAACTTCATTGCGGGAAATGAGACGGACATGTTAGCGTTGAATATTCGTGTAGCTTACGATGTAGTGGAAACGTGGGCCCACGTTGTCAAACGAACGGATCGATGCAGCTAATTTACGACGCACGTTGTCGACAGCGTGCGTAGCGGTGGGACTGCGCCATAACATTTAATTGACCCCAAT
This sequence comes from Hestina assimilis, assembly GCA_023373885.1. Classification (NCBI taxonomy): domain Eukaryota; kingdom Metazoa; phylum Arthropoda; class Insecta; order Lepidoptera; family Nymphalidae; genus Hestina; species Hestina assimilis. The sequence goes on along the minus strand of CM041767.1, from coordinate 241,345 downwards.
GACGTAATTGTACACAATATTTGTGTGACATTGCGATTTAATTCGCAACAAACACTGTCTAGTGCTAAATTTTATAATGATTGTGTACATGCGAATACTAGCTGTGCAGTCGGCTTCGCTCACGTTTTCTATTATTTTTGTTTTTTATTATTTTTCTAAAATGAAACACAGCCATCTGTCAGCGAAAGTCCTGTCATAATCGTTCCAAACGTTTTGTAGATTATACGGAAAAATAAGACAGACGCAAAACATTTAAAAATTGGTGGTTTGGTATAAAATTTCACATGCCCTTGGATACAATATTACAAAAAACCGACTCTGCAATTTTATTTTTTTGTATATATTTAAAGATATTGATAGTTTAAGTTATATTCATTATGGCCGTCACGTACAGTATTCCATTTATAAGCGATAAGTACACAGGCTCGGTTTTATTTATAAGGAGAATGTGAACTATCGCAGTAAAAGCATAATGTTGTTATTGACTTTGCTGTGATATATTATTATTTAATATTAGCATCTAGCGGCGACTTGGTCTCACTCGCTTCGGCTGTGTAAAGTTTTGGTGAACCATAATAGTCAGACACAAAACCCAAGGTAACAAGGTCGAAACTCTTTTTTTTACGTTGGGAAATGCATTTACAATCATTACTACTAGGTAGTGGTAGTGTGGGACTCACCACTCTTTAGCAGTATTAATAGCTCCATTGAACCCAACACCTACGCCATAGTGGGATGCCACAGGCTCACTCACGCAATTCAACGTAACGCCCCGATGCGATCATCAACCAAGAACATTAGACAATGCCCCTTACACAGCACAGACACGCACACAACACCGTCTTCGCCGGCGAGGACGCGGTCTTTTGTTTCGCACGTCGCGTGAGCCCATCGTGTAGTATGCGCTCAGGGCGCTGCCTTCATTTCCGGTTATCCTTGGTTGGTGGACAGACGGACATGACGAAATTCTAAAGGTTCCGTTTTGCCATTTGGCTACGGAACCCTAAAAGAAAGTCAAATTGGATATATAATATTCACTATAGGATTATAATACGTACTGATAAAATGCCTTACTTTTGAAGTCGGCGTGTAGTTTGTAAGTAAAGACAAATACACTTAGTTTTATTTGTAGATATCTCTGTAAGAGCAAAATGCTGTTACGCTTAGCAAAAGCCTATTTACTTGAGATAAGGGTTCAAATTCGTAGGGTTGTTTCAGCATAACAAATAGAAATTACTTCAGTTTTTATTCCAGGTTATTATTTATTTAAAAGGCGTCGGGATGTGACGACCCCATCGCCCGCTGTTGGGATAACCTCTGTCACAACAGAGATTATTCCACCAGTGCAATCAGTCACACTGGTGGTAGGTCTTTTGTTGCAAGAGGCCAGCTAGGTAGGTACCACCGCAGTGTCCAATATTCTGCCGCCAAATAGTAGTGCTTAGGCATTACTGTGTTCCGGTTTGAAGGGCATTGTAGGCTAGTGAAATTACTGGGCGAACGAGATTTAAGAACTAATATCTCGAGGTTGGCAACGCGTGAGTGGCACCTACTGATGGTGCTGCAAGCGCTCATAGGCTACGGCAACCACTTACCATCAGGGGGCCGTATGCTTGTTTGCCAACATCTAACATTAAAAAAAAAAATTTAGAGCCTCTTACCTCTGAGTTTTCAAGTGCTTAATTTGTATTTTGAACGTTGACACTAGCATTATTTCACATTCTAAAAGAACGTCCTATTTTTTCCGGATGTGTATTTCTGTACTGACCTTGAGAGTGTCACCGGGCAAGGAGGCCGAATGCTGAGACTTGGCCTCAAAATGTTTAGGATAGTGAAGGCAGTTGAGTACAATAGTTAATCGACTGTTGCAGATGGGCAAACTACTGACGCGATCACGCAGAGACACTCCCAGCATAGTCTTCTCCTTTGCCCTTTGAGTGACTTCGAACCTTTTGACTACGCCTATAATAAGTGACCACGTTTCAACTTCGTCCGTCATCACTGGCAATATTGGTCAAAGACTTTTGTCTTCGGTTATATATGGACGCAAATAAGCAATACCATGTCAACCCACACAAATGTCATTTCGAGAAAAACGCGTTTGAGAATTTTGAACAACTTGCTTTATATGATTTTTTTAATGTATTGGACAAGGTTTTGGCAATTTCAAGATGTATGTAAGTTATTTTACTTATTTTCACATAAAATACGTATACAAACTGCATATTTCGTGTATAATATAATCCAAAAGGTTTAATTTAATAATTCATAAATTGCATGATTAAAAAATAGCTTTTTTAGAAGATTTAAAGATTAAAACCCTACAAATATTCAAGAAAAATGTTCTTCAGCCATTTACCAACACTTCTGCATATATAACTCAGTTTTTTCAATTTTGTGGGTTGACGTGGTTTTGCTTATTTGCGTCCATATAGGTGTCGGAAAATCCGCTAAATTAGGATCTGCGTGGTTGATGTTTGTGCCTGTCTTAATAATTGTATCAATCAGTGCCTCAGTCGCAATATGCGCTGCCTCGAAACACATCCCTCCATGATCCCTTGAATAAAAACCCACCATGACAGATACGACAAATGTCAATGGCAACCGGCTCTACTTTATATTAAAAATACAACCTCTTTGTCTATATTTTAACGTGATAAATAAAACAAACCCTCACCATATAAAAGATAGATCACAACGTAATGTTTGGACACCGTTGTGGCGTTGTGGGTAGCGAGTCTGCCTTAAGCCTCGACGGTTGCGGGTTCGATTCCCGCTCGGAGCAGATGTTTGTATTAATCGTACAGGCATGTTTCCCGGTCTGGTTGTGTTTGTCCTTGTCATTGTGAATGTTTCCGGACCCCCGACACAAGATATAATTATCCTAATGGGGGCCGTCGAGTGTGTAGCGTTTATTATTATTATTATTATTAATTACCATTGTTCTTCCTTTCTTCTTCTTAGCATTATTCCCGGTATTTTATGTACCCAGGGTCTGCTTATTACTCTTATCCGGATATGACAGGTTACTAGTTTTTACACAGAGCGATTGCCATCTGACCTCCGCAACCCTAAGGGCGAACCAGTAACTCATTGGATAAGAGCAATTTACTTATCTACAGTTAACAATTATTATCAGATGTTATTGATAATAACCGGGACCGACAGCTTAACGTGCTCTCCGAGGCACGGTGGGGAGACCCATACGGACAAATGCCCAGATCGAGACAGAAATTTTAACAAATATCTGCCCGAGCGGGAATCGAACCAGCATCCGTCGAGACTAAAGGCAGACTCGCTACCCACAACTCCACAACGGTGTCAATACCACCACCATTGTTCTTTTTTTCTCGTAACAATGTCTCGATAACAAAAATTATATACTTGGATAGCCAATTAAATATTATAATAACACATATAGTATAATTTGTATTGTTTTCTTGTAATTACTTTAGTCGGTGTGAGATTGTAGTTTATCTTACCACTGAATCAAGCTGAACTCTCACGGACGCAACAAAGCTTTTCGCGTGAAATTAGAAATTATATCCAGAACTCCAGCATTATAAATGCGAAAGCAACTCCATTTGTGTGTTATGTTTTTTTATACCATGGACTCAATTTTGATAAATTTTGCTATAAGAATAACAAAAATAATAAACAAATAAACACTACTCAGTGAACGTCCCCATTCGGATAGTTATATCCTGCGTCGAAGGTCCGGAAACATACATAATGACAAAGACATACCCAGACAGGAAAACATGCTTGTACATTCAATACAAGCATCTGCTCCGAGCGGTTTCGATCCTGTGGCGCTAAGTCAGATTCGCTACCGCTGCGCAACAACGTCGTCGAAGTAATAGATTTAACATCCAAGCGGGTGAAATAGGAGATACTATCTGTATGAAATTTTTCTTTTACAATAAGAGGTGCTATATCAATATATAATCCTAGTTTGCGTGGGCGACACCGCGGGGATAAGCTAGTTATATGTAAAAGTAGAACAACCGAAGATTGACTATAGCAAAGCTAATAATTACTAAACCTATCAAAAAACGCACACCATGTTCCGATGATTGGATCAAATTATAAAAGAGATTTATATTATTCTTGTCGTGTTAGTGGCTAGTTTCAGAGCGAGTGTAAAAGTTATTCGGTTCATCCATACAGGCCTATGACTACTATATTCCCATCACTACTGGCAAAGGACATAGTGAGAAGACTTAAAAGAACAAAACCTTTTGAGTTAGTGTATTAAAATATTGTAAATGATAGTTTAGTGAGTGCTACCTATATATAAAGACGCAAGAACAAAGTGACTTCCCCTTAATAGAGACAGTAAGAAAAGTGTTGATGGACACATTCTTAGTTTTACTCTACTTAGCAATTTATGTTAGATTTAAATTACTTATTAGTCTTTTTAGGCTAGATCGTAGTATCAATGAAGTGTCTTTAAATAACTAAAGGACACGTCATTAAAAGCAAAAAAAAAAAAACTACTGGCACTGGTGGTAGGCCTTTTATTGCAAGCGGCCGGCTAGATACATACCACACATATTCTACCGCACAGATAGTGAAATTACTTAGCAAAGGAGTTGAAGGAAGTATTATATCAAGGTTGACAACGCTTGAGTGACACATAGAAATGGTGTTGCGAGCTCTTATAGGCTACAGCACCTGCTTACTATCAAATAGGCCGTATGCTTGCTTGCCAACTTGCTAACATAGAAAGATCTGATTAGCTCGTTTGAAGCACCACTAAGTGATCACCCATCATTAGATTACGTTACGATATATTACATTTATAATGTGTTGTAATGTATTATGTTTTTTTTTATGTTCCAAGTTTGCAAACAAGCATACGGCCCACCTGATGGTAATTGGTTACCGTAGTCTATGAGCGCTTGCAGCACCAGTAGTAGGTACCACTCACTCGTTGCCAACCTCGAGATATTAGTTCTTAAATCTCCTCTGCCCAGTAATTTTACTAGCGTAGAGTGCCCTTCAAATCTGAACACAGTAATGCCTAGGCACTACTATTTGAAGGCAGAATATTTGACATTGCGGTGGCACCTACCCAGCCGGCCTCTTGCAACAAAAGACGTAGGTCTTTGTCTCTTCAACAGTGTGACTGATTGCACTGATGGAATAATCTGTGCTGTGACAGAGGTTATCCCAACAACGGGCGATGGGGTCGTCACATCCCGACGCCGGTAAAGTTAAATGTTTTTCCACCTATAGGCTTCCGCAGATTACCAGCGTCGCGGTTCGTACTGTGACATATGCTAAGCGGAGACCTTTTCGATACTGTTCTAACTAAAGTCTAGTTAATATAATTATAGTATAGTTCTTAAGTTATAATAATTGTTCTTATCTGGTACTAAATAAATCATTTTTATTTCTTTCTTTCTAATTTCTATAATAAATTATATTTCATTTCAGATTACACACCCTGCGAGCCAATTATGGAAGGTAATTCGGCTATCTATATAATGGATCTACTGGACTACACTAAATGCGCTGTTACAAGAGTACTGAACAAATTTACTGTGAGTCTTCTTGTTCTTACTAGCATTATTCCCGATATTTGACCAGGGTATGCTTACACTCTTTTTCTACAAAGAGCGATTGCCATGAACCAATAAGTAATTGGATAAGAGAAAATAACTTATCAAGAGTTAACGATTATTATCAGATGTTGTGATAACAACCGGGATCGACAGCTTAACGTGCTCTCCGAGCCGGTGGGAACCACTGCCCTAGACACCTATGTGGGGAAGAAGTGGTCCACAGACCGCAGTGGGTACGACAATAGCCCCAAGGGTTCAAGATCGAACCCGCAGTTCTCGCGTTAACGGACCGGAGTCGGCCCTTCTACTATTCTGCTATTAAGTCTTCTATCTATCTCAGGCTGCGTTCTCCACCTGGACCAATTGTTTTGTTATTTGAATACGGAACCTTGTTACGTGTTTTATTTATAAAAGCATCTGTTATAGAATCGTATCTCATCATTTCCCATCACTTCCTATTCCTGCGCATCAACACGTGAACAAAAACGAACTCGTCCGGACCTCATATACTTAATAGAGAAAGCCAGGATACTAGTTTTTGTCGGTGATTCCGTTCGCATCGACTTCCTCGTTTCTTGCTCTAGCATACTGTATTATCATTATTTTTAACCGATTTCAAAAACGAGAAGATTGCCAATTTTATTGAGCTCAACTCATTTTCAAATTTAAAGCCTCAATAACTCAACGGTAGAAAAGCTGACTCCACTTCGTTAATGCGAGATTCGCGGGTTCGATCCTGACCTCCTTGGGCTGTTTTCATACCCACTCCTTGTTCAAGCTTTGAGCTTATTTCGAGGGGCAATAGGAATGTTAGTAATGCCTTGAAAAAGCATTGATTATTCTTCAATTGTGATGATTGTGAATTAAAGTTTTTTTTGGGTTTTGACATTACAAAAAGTAGTATTATAACACTAAAATATCGAAACAAAAGATTTTAGATCTGATATGAGTGACTATTATACATGTACACAGCGTTTACAAAAAACTTATTGTCTGAATAACTAAAATTATAAACAAAAATATAAGACTTAGCTCGGCAGCATTCGCGGTAAGAAAAATTCGCTAATTAACAGATGTAGAAACAGCCAAACTAGTTTGTTTTAGTTACTTCCACAGCATTATGTCATATGGAACTTTACTTTGGGGTAACGCGGCTGATGTAAATACTATTTTTGTGCTGCAAAAGCGAGCTATTCGTGCAATTTATAATCTTCGTTGTAAAGATTCCTTAAAAGAGAAATTTAAAGAAATTAATATATTGACTGTTGCTTCTCAATAAATTTTTGAAAATGTTATGTATGTACATAAGAACATTAATGAATTTACTAAATGTAGTGATAATCATTAACACTAGGAACAAACATAAATTAACAATGCCAGTTACTAGACTGCATAAAATTAGTAACTCTTTTAAAGGTAACTGTATACGGTTTTACAATAGGATCCCAGAAAGCGTTCAGAAACTTTCTATAAATAAATTTAAAAAGAAGGTCAAAGAACGTTTGTGTGGTAAAGGTTATTATAAAATTGGTGAATACCTTGAGGACACCACGCCTTGGGAATGAGACAGTGACTCCAGGCTTTTCAGTGATTATAATATGTAAACTAATATCAGTTTAAAAAAATACATATAAAAAAAAAAGATAAAACCCCCTGAGTTTGTTTCGCCGGTTCTTTTCAGGTAGAGGTTTAATTTTGGAGCCGGTGGTAGAATCTGACTTTCAACAAATAAGTGTAATGCTTTTTATGTTGAATAAAAATATTTGATTTGATAAGTAAAAAAAAAAACAGGAGTCAAAAAAATGCGTGAAAAGTGTGAAGTGTGAAACTAAAGTGATAATTGCTGGTAGATTTTCATTTCCTATATTTATAATTTCCAGGGTAAACGTACTTATTACCACAAAATCATGATAGAGGACACTTCGGGAGGTCGCGAGACGGTCTCCGTGCGCTGCGAGGTGACGGGTAAGACCCGCGCGCTCGCTCGCCGCGCCGTCGGCTCCGAGCCCTTCCCACTTGACTTCAATGAGCCAGAGTAAGTAGAAAAATTATCTCACACCATACCAGAAAAATTATTGCAACAGATCAATATAGGCTATATTTTAGAATTCCGTACCCAAAGGGTGAAAACGGAATCCTATTGCTAAGACTTCGCAGTCCGTCCGTCCATCTGTCTGTCCACGCGAACCATCATAAACAGAAAGTTGAAATTTTCATAAAATATGTACACAAGAAATACTAAAAATAAGAAAAAAAAATAATTTTGACATTTTTGCCTAATCTCCTAAATTGTTTTTATATTTTTAAAAATGTTCCATAATTATTTTTTTAATTTCAAAAATTAACAAGAAATAACACTCACTGACTTTTTCGTGTAAAAAAAACTAAGCAGATAAAATAAACGTCGAATAACGTTTTTTTAAAAACAATTAATTTTAATGATCAATGATATTTTCATATTCTTCTAATTTTTTTTAAATAAAAGATTGAACTAATTGGTGTAACGCATTTCTTGCATATAAATAACTAGCGCCACCTATGTAACACGTTACAGTACTAAACAGCCACATGCATACACCAACGCAAGTGTGCCGCATGCATACACATGCTTACAGATGCTGAAGCATGCTTACGCGTGCTTTGGGATGCTTAAACATAGGATGCTCATAAGTGTGTCCAAAACCATCCAGCTAAATGCTGGTCGATACTGATAAATGTAATTCAGGCCTTACGCTCCAAAGCAGGCACAACTATTATATTTTACTGTAGTATTTTTTTTTACAGTGTCTTAGACATCACGAGGTACATGGAGGGTCGAGCTCCGGAACCAATCCTTGGCGCTGTTGTGAAGCAAAATGGAAAACAGTTAGTAAAATCTAAACTAAAAACATGCTTTATTATTTATTTATTTATTTTATATTGGAACGAATATTTCTGGTTTTGAAATAAATCTTTTAAATTAAGTAGCTGTATGTAACAAACACCCTTTTTATTAGTCCATCAGGGGGCTTACCATTAACTTTTACAGCGATTCAAAGTCAATCCAATTCAATTCTGACGTTCAGATTTTATATCAGCATGACGTATAAATATATATGTCATAGTATTTATTGGACGACATATGAATCGCAATAAAAATTAATGGTAAACCCGCAGTCAGATATAGCTAAAAAACTTAATAAACGTGAAACGTTTTCAAAGAGAAAAACAAACTATCCAAAATTGAAATCTGACTTTTTAATAAACAATTTCAGAGTGTCCGGCGAAATCTCCGTCAGTCCGGGAACACCTTTGTCGATGGAAATATTCCTGGATAACTCTTCGACGCCGGTCTACGGTCTCCTCGTCAACTACATGCACGTGACGGACACGGGGAAACAACAGGAAACTATTATATTTAATGGGTAAGCATTACTAAATCAAATAATTTTATTTGAATTAAAAAGTCTAACAAGTCATACGCTATACCATCCGCTAGTCGTTGTGTGAAGACAAGAAAATTGAGTTTTTGTTACTTATCGTTATAATTAATTTACACATATACATTCCAGCTGCTCAGTGGATCCGTACCTGTTCGACAACTTCCTCACTTCAGACGGCAAGAATTTGACAGCTAAGTTCAGAGCGTTCAAGTTTCCCGACACCACCTATGTTCAATTCAAGGGAACAGTCACCGTCTGTCTCGACAAATGTCAAGGGGTATGTCTCGACACTCATTCACCACTTAATTTATATATTTTGTATTTTGTATTTTGGTCAGTTCCTCTTCAAAAGCCGGCCAAGTGCGAGTCAGACTCGCGCACGAAAGGTACCATTATCTATAACTGGATGATCGGGTAGTTCCCGTATAGATTTTCGACCCAAACCTATAGGGTACTTCCGATAGACCTAGAATTGTCAATTTTGTTTAAAGGCAAGGTACAATTTAAGGGACAGTTCCGAAAAATAAAAAAGTTGGAAATTACGGTTAGTTTTAGTACTTCCAAGTTTTCGCTTTCGGAAAAGAAGAAATTCGCTTTCGGATAAGAAAATTTTCGCCTGAGAAAATCGATGGTGACACACGGATAAACAGACAGACGGACAGGCGGACAAGAGAGTGATCTTACAAGGGTTTTTTTTTTAACATTTCTACTGATATTCAGGCAGACAAAGTTTCAGGCGGAATAAGGAACAAAATTTGATTATGTTTATTTCCAAAATAAAATCTTTTAAAACCATTTTAAAATTTTGTCCCACCAGGTACAATGCAGCAATGGTGTGACAGCGTACGGTCGGCGGCGGCGCGCGGTCGCGTCGAGCGCTGACGCCAACAAGGTGTACGAGGTCTCGCTCACCACCATCATCAAGGTGGACTGGGCTGATGGGAACAGAGAGGAAGGTGAATATTTACGCGACAAACACTATCTAATATATAAAATTCTCGTGTCGTGGTGTTTGTTACCATACTCCTCCGAAACGGTTCGACCGATTTTTATGAAATTTTGTGCATATCGGGTAGATCTCAGAATCGGTCAATATCTATTTTTCATAACCCTAAATGTTAAGGGTGGTCCACCCCAAATTTGCACTGAAAAATACATACAACCCTAAATTTTTGTTCACAATTAGATTCAGTCAGGGGCAAGGCAATTGGGTCCCAGGTTTTTATCGGGGCCCGCTAGTGTATGAATATAATCTCAAATCTCGATAAGGATGCGAGTTGACGCTAGAAGAGTTGCTTCGTCGTCCTTTAGCTTCGCCTACTCGAGCTTTCGCTTCGAAAAGCCAGACCAGACTGCATGGTTCAATAATCTTGTGGTGATATGCAAGCTCTTTGCAATGATACCCATATCAATAAACTAACAAATTGCGTTTACGTTGAACTATTTATTAATTTTACGAAAACAATGCGTAACAATTACGCATTTGCTAAACTGGGGTCATAACTCCTAAATAAATAATCAAGATCAGATTTTATGGCCACGACACAAGTCTGCTCAACAGCGGCATTATTTACGTAATGTTTATATATGTGATTAACTCATTGTTTGTCCTTGCTTTGTCAAGCAACTTTTTCGCTGACTTGATAATGCGTGCCTTCGCCGCCTTTCCGACCTACTTTGAACTGCTGACTTCGCGCTATTGATTAAACTACTATGCGCTAATGGTGTTGCAAGCGCTCATAGGAAGGCCACCTTAGTTTAACGTAAGCCAATGACAACTTTACTTATTTCAGAGGACGTCTTAACGCTGTTAAAGAATCTGAAAGTGGGTAACCAGCTACTTGGAGACAGAGACGGCACGCCCGCGACAGTCTCCGAGCAAACACAAGACTCCAAACTAGTGTATACAGAAGTAGTTTCCAAAAGCACGAACATACAGACATGCGGTGTTTTACTGCTTATTAGTTTAATTTTAACATTATACAAGTAATAGGTAAGACTCAGATGTAGGGTTATAGGTGTATTCGGGTTAACCATAGATTCTTTTGTGCAAAATAACCATACACTTATTATAATATAAGGACAGGCCTTTCCTATAAAAATGTCTTAAAGTTTTGCTGGTGCTCCTCGATAAATCTGCACTAAAACACCGCAACTAAGTTAGTCACAACACATCGTCGTGGCGTTGTTGGTAGCGACTCTGCCTTTAGTCTCGACGGATGTTTGTTACAAACATCTGTTTCGGTCTGGGCGTTGGTCCTTGTGAGCCTCCCCACTGTGCCTCGGAGAGCACGTTAAGCTGTCGGCCCCGGTTGTTATCACAAAACATCTGGTAATAATCATTAACTCTTGATAGCTAATTTGTTGTTATCCAATGAGTTACTGGTTCGCCCTTAGGGTTGCGGAGGTCAAATCCGAATAAGAGTAATAAGCAGACCCTGGGTAAATAAAATACGGGGAATAATGCTAGGATGAAGAAGAAGAACTAAGTTAGTCACAAGCTTGCAATATATAGTTAATTATAAGATAGCTTGTGACTAACTTCGTCTTGTTGCGTTAGGAGCACCAGCGATTCTTTCGACATTTTTTTCTGTATAGCAGTAACGGTCCTTAGTTTATAGTAAGTCAATGAAAATAACCTAATTTTCATTGTTTCAATTTTTAATTTTTTAATTACGAAGCAATTTTTAAACATCTAAGAATTTGCAGAAAATCAAAACGATAACTCAACGAAATTTAGTTTATAAGTAAAGTGATTTTAATTAATCTAAAATTAAGTGCCTTTTTAACTTAGTCTGATAATGCTAACGCATTTAAGTTCACTAGTCTTTAATAATATGTTATAATAATAAAAATAATACACACTGTGAATAATTTCTACCATTTTTTTTTCAATAAAAACATTCTCATTACCAGTAATATTAAGTTTTTATTAATCCACAGAGAAAACGCTCAAAACCTTTGACAGATTACGTTTTTTATCTTCATTTTTAGACGCTGTTCTGGCTTAGTGTTTTTTTGATTAAACTTTTGTAATTAATTCCAAAATATTTTAATACAAAAATATGGGCGTAGCGAGGTAGGAGCAAGGGTGTGTTAGCTGTCCCACGCATTTTTAACTATTTTACTAATAATTATTGAAGACAATAGTCATTTTGCCCCCTTATAGACTCTAAATTAAGATTTTGCCCCCTAGTTCAAATGCTGACTACGTCCATATACAAAAACACATTTTATTAATCCAATGAACAAAATTTTATATTTTATTGTGTTATTTTTAATCAGCGGTGCTTCAAAAACTCACATTTTATAATTATAGTAACTATTGTAATAGAAATAGATTTTAAGAATATTAAAAAATTAAAACCCTATGAAATGTTTTTTTTTTATTAACATTATATATTTGATAAAGGAGACAACTTGTGAGGTAGTTTTAGTAAGTAACGGATAAAAGGCGAAGGATTATACAATGATGTCTATCTCGTAGTTATAAGGAATACTATTTTAAAATAATAATGATTAATAATTTATGTCTTTTTGCAAATACAAATAAAATAAATAAAATTTGCGTTCAAAAACAAATTAGAAGCTACTGTTTTACTCATAGCACTAATAACTTTTGGATTAACATATTATAATAATAATAAAGATCATATGGACGCAAATAAGCAATACCATGTCAACCCACAAAATTGAAAAACTGAGTTATATATGCGAAAGTGTTGGTCAATAGCTGAAGAACATTTTTCTTTAATATTTGTAGGGTTTTAAGCTTTAAAACTTCTAAAAAGCCATTTTTAATCATGGAATTTATGTATTATGTTAAACGTTTTGGGTTATATTATATACGAAATATGCAGTTTGTATACTAATTTTTGTGGAAATAATTAAAATAACTTACATAAATCTGAAATTGCCAAAAACTTGACCAATACATAAAAAATGCATATAAAGCAAGTTGTTCAAAATTTTTAAACGCGTTTTTCTCGAAATGACATTCGTGTCATGGTATTGGTTCTTTGCGTCCATATAGAATACTTATTATCCCAAAAAATATTTGGTTTCCGTAGGGTCATCAATAATACAACAACAGAAGATTTCAGTCTTTTAATAGAACCATTATAGATAAATCTAACAATACTAATCAAAAAACTAACACTGAACATTACAAGAAAAACAAGGAGACATCACAAAAGTCGTTTTAACCTCAATTCCTAAGTATAAAATTGGACAGACATGAATAGTTATTGAAATATACCATAGATACTATATCATAAACATTAGATTCTTTAAAAACATACAGATTAAAAAAAAAAACAAAATATGTCCATATACATGTCAAATGATGTTGGTAAATGGCGGGAAAAACTTCGCCACAGATTGCGCATGCGAGCCTGTGGCGTCCGCCACAGATTGCGCATGCGAGCCTGTGGCGTCCCATTATTTCGCCGGCGATTCTTTGAGTTGTAGTGTGTAGTACTTAGCTCGATTTGAGAGCGGTTCCACACTACCACTACCTCATAGTGTTGCGCGTGAATGAGTTTCTCAACGTCAAAAAGGCGGGAAAAACTTAAAACTTTTTCTTTGGTTGCAATCATAGACTTTCTCATACAGAAAATATCAAGGACTCGTTAGTGCCCCTTCCCCACCCACCAGTCACACCCTAACTTCATTCGGTTATGTTGTGCAAATCGTAGCCAAATGAAGTTAGCGTGGCCAAGTTCCTTCCTGTGCATCGTAGTTCTTAGAGTGGGCGTTCTGAGAGTGGTATATTACTTTCTTAGTTAACAGTGAAGAAAATCGAAAGCTTTCATGACATAATAATCTTGTATGATAAGCGGTTAATTTAATTATGTGACAAGGACAGATAGAACTCATATTAATGTTAGAATGAGACAGAGTATATAGCATTGTCCCTTTTTGTCGCCATTTTAAAATTGTCATTATGTATATAATTATTCGATTATGATAACATATCCATAGTACATTTTATAATATGCCTTATAATTACTAGTAAATATACAATTATGTATTAAAAATAGATAAAAAACAATTGAAATTTTAATCTATGTGCTTCAGGAAATAACATTATTTTTGTGTTTTACGAAAATATTAACATATTTTGATCAAAATAAGCAATAGTCTCGTGAGTGTCGTATTTATCAACAATGTCTGTTACTATAAACAATCTTTCATTTATAATTTTATTTTCTTAATTTTAAATAAAATTTAGTTAATAAAATTGTTAAATTATCTTACCTTGGTATGCTATATAAAAACGTTTTAATAGATAATAATGAAACAATTGTTTACAGTTATAGAAGACATGAAAAAAGACAAAAACAATCAAAAATAAGTTTTTTACAGCTTAATGAAATATGCAAAAGATAACATATTGTAAAACTTAATTACGATTTTCTTTAAATATCAAATTAAAAAATATTACTTAATAATAAATGTAATGGTACAGTTTTTACAACTAAATATTAAGTTAATTATTCAAAATGGTAAATATTCTATTATTAAAATTACAATGAATTTCAGATTTTTGTGACAATTTTTTTTTTATGTGCGTCAAAGAAGGAACTTCAGTTTAAGACCTGAATTACATATATCCGCATATTTTGTGTTAAGATGCGTACGCATAAATTAACATTTCAGCATTGGTTCGGATTTCGCATGTTTCTGTTTTAAATGCTTATTGCTGTAACAGTCGACATAACATATTACAGAACTAAACAGCCATCAATCTGTACTGCATGCATACACATGCTTACGGATGCTGAAGCATGCTTACGCGTGCTTACGGATGCCTAAGCATGAGATGCTCGTAAGTGTGTCAAAAACCATCCAGATAAATGCTGGTCGCTGCTGATAAATGTAATTTCTTATTAAATGGCCTTATTAATAATATGACAATTTAAACATATATTTGCAATACAATCAAATTATTTTTATTTTAACACAATTCCTTTCGTATTTATGTAATGTATATTTAAAATTAGATTTTTTTTAAACTGATTAGTCTAAACAGACACAAGTACGACTAACGAACCGCTACACACTACAAAGTATCAAATATTTACAAAATATATTGCTTTTATAAAAAAGGAGTATTTTTGTAGAGGCAAGAGACGCTATTAAAGGTTATAAATATAAATCTTATTACATACCTAAGAAAGTTTTTAAAATAACACGTTTTAGTTTTTTTATATATTACTTGAAGTCATAGAGTTACTGTTTACTATGGACCTGCCCTTCCATATTAACAAAATGTCACAGATTCGTTGGTGCCTTCGTAAATTCAACACCAATGCCATGGGCACCAACAAGTCTGTGTCATTTGTCTTTATGAAGGGACAGTAATAATAAGTACTACATAAAGTACAGAGATCATTAGCACAAATTAATATATTTTCCCCTTTCCTTTTCATTTAATAAAATAAAATAATATTAATTAAAAAATACTCAGGTATTACTATAACATGATGGCAGATTCCAAAACAATATCTAAAACTAAAATATGTAAATGCGGCGGCTAACGACCGCCATTTTAATTTCTGCTGACGATTCACTTGGAACTATTCTTCAAGTGTATCCAGGGTATTATATCAAAACCAGTGACGTACACAGTATTATAGCATCTCCATTAGTTTTTGTTGGCACTTTCAATATAAAAATATGATTAAATATAGTTACTAAATCTTAAAAATAAGGTAATTTTGACAGATAGTTTTTGTTTTGATTGTTTTGATTGAAACAATACATATACTGGCTGTAATACAATTTTAGTTCCTAAATTGACATAATTTTATTGTCTTTTATTTAAAGATAAAAAATAATGTTCTTTAGCAGATTTTAGAAAAATTATACTCATTTCTTTTGGTAAAGACTGCGCGGTCAGAACTTTGCAATTGCCTTAAGAAATTGGTCAGAATTGGTCAGCTTATACTAATCGCCAGTCTGCTGTCATCGGAGGTGGTCGAACATTTTAACAACATAAATAACATTCACTCGTGAACCACAGACTATTACAAAATAATAAGGAAGCCATTTAAATAAACCTAATAGCTTTCAATTCCTTTCACACAAACATTTTCTCAAATCTGTAGTCACACACACACTGTACATATTAGTTACGTGTCTCCATTAGGTGGTGCTGAGTCTTATTAATAATTTTAACATTACAGTTGTCTCTCTCGCACATATGAGTATTGTTCGTTGTCTTTTTTACACTTAGCGTCAACAGAATGCAAATATAGAAAGAGTATTTTATGATAATAAATTTAAGTAATATGCAATTTTTTTGTACAGCGTTTATTGCAATACCGGCATTACGTCCACTCTTTACAACATCACCCCATACCACCACTTTGTTACCCTTTACCAACCCACCTCATAAGCGCGAGGTAATGCTTTTCTGTCAACGCTTACCGATAACTATTTTTTATTTAACGACAACTACCCACAAAAAGTGAATAAATGAAAAAATAGTTTTGATACATACAAGAACGAGACGAAAAATGTGTTTACTATTTAACACCGAATACCTCTACTATCAATCGAAAGTCAGTAGTTAAACTTTTAAAATACCACAGTTTCGAAAGCTCGCTATGACGAAACAACTATACTTCGACAGAATTTGCACAAAATTTGGAAACGTAAAAGTTTATCGTAGAGCAAAAAATACCTCAATTTTAGGAATTCACTATCAAATAATATTTTGTGCGAATTCTATAGAATTTGTACTAAATGTCTACAAAGTCTACTCCAAAATATTGTAAACTTTTTTATCATCAGAGTAAGAGCATTAATTAGAGGGAAGTTACTCCTCCCCTCATTGCAATCAAAACGTCTTGAAATATAAATCTACAAAATTTGTTGTTAATACGCATAGACTATATACTATTGACAAGCACTTTCCTAGAGGCAAAATATCAAAGAAACAAAGTTACTCCCACGCTACATTCATTGTGCACAAAATAACTCAATAAAGTTGTCGTATGGCTAGCTTCGTTCCATTGCTTTGGTGTCGAATTTACCAACAGCAACGAGTCAATGAAAATTTGTCTATATGAAAGAGCCAGTCCACATTTCAAGGCGTGGTTTTGTTGACTTATATGACACGTCTTGCGCATCCGTATTTACATAAATATAGATCAATCTGGTCCTTCCGAGCTCATATCTATAATGGCTTATATTAAAAACTTATAATTAAACCTTTGTGTACATTCTGTCTGGAATGCGGTATAGAGAGCATGAAAATGTTACTTGAGTTTCTTTAGTAAAATAAACAGTTCCACAAAATCAACATAATACTTAGTACTTTTGAAGTAGTATTTAGTACTTTTGAAGAAATTAAGACTATTGCTATCCTTTACTAAATACACATAAATGAATGAGAGAGGAAGTAATTTGACCTAAGCGACAGAATTACCGATTAGCCTAAATCGGGATTTAAAACACTTTTGGACAATAAGATTCATAGACTCGCTGGTGCTCCTTTGTAAATTCAACACAAAGGTCACAGAACGAAGTTAGTCACAAGCTCGCAACATAACCGAATGAAGTTAGCTTATGGACCTGTCCGAGCCGAAAATGAGACTTGGCTTCAGATTTATTTAAGATTTTATTCTGAACCGAAAATTGATATTATATTGTAGCCTCTTGAAGAATATTTGCATTATCATGCGATTCTCACTCTTTATAGGGGATTTAGAAAAAAAAAAACTAGTTCAAGATTAGTAAAATAGTGAAAAATATGACACCATTTTAGCTCATAACTTGGCCTTTAAACTATATTAATCTGTGACCTGTTTCTCTGAACCGCTCTGCCAGCCAGAGTCCATGGTGTTCGTGTCACTATAACAATGATGATGGTTCAGTTTCAGAATATCCTCTTTCACTTCCCGAACTGGTTCGTATTGAGAATCTGGTCCTAAACACTTTGAAGCTTCCGGTTCGTTTGAATACACTGTTTCCGGTCTTCTGTCGTCCTCATCTGATAGGAGTGATTCTTCCGTATTTGGGGAGAGGGGAGACAGAGTTGGTGGAACGAAAAATTCTTTAGAATCCGAGCTTGATTGCCTAGGATGCTCTTTAGGTTTCGGACTAGTCCTAGGCATACGTAATGGACTCATATGTGAACGCATCTTCGGACTACCCTCGATCCTAAAACTAGAATTTATATCGGACATACGACGGTCTTCGAATCTGTCGTTCATTCGTTCTCGATCGATACGCGGATCGTTCCGTTCCCTATCGCGGTCTATTCTGGAATCGTTCAGCCTATCTCTATCGCTGATGCTTCTCGATTCGTTTAGACGATCTCTTGGTTCGTTCGACCTGTCTAGTCTTGAATCTCGGTCGGATTCATTAATACGCTCGCGGTCACTCATTCTGTCGACTCTCTCGTTTATTCTATCTCTGGACTCGTTCATTCG
Organism: Hestina assimilis; assembly: GCA_023373885.1. Taxonomy (NCBI): domain Eukaryota; kingdom Metazoa; phylum Arthropoda; class Insecta; order Lepidoptera; family Nymphalidae; genus Hestina; species Hestina assimilis. The sequence continues at coordinate 222,910 of CM041767.1, read as the reverse complement.
TGATTCCCGTGATTCGTTCATCCTTTCGATTCTGGAATCATTTAGACCTCTACAGTCTATCATCCTATCGCTCATTCTAACGTCAGTCATGCGCTCGCTTATTCTAGAATCGTTAATTCTCTCACTGATTCTAGAATCATTCATTCTCTCGCTGATTCTAGAATCGTTAATTCTCTCATTGATTCTAGAATCGTTCATTCTCTCGCTGATTCTAGAATCGTTCATTCTCTCGCTTATTCTTGAATCGTTCATTCTTTCCATTCTCATAGAACTGTTCAATTGTTCTATCTGCTGTTCGGTCAATCGTATCGAATTGTTGAAATCTTGTCGCATTTTTTCTTGTGTTTTTGTGTGTTTGTCCGTCTGTCGCGGTCGTCGTTTCGAGCCGACTTGTGGCTGGGGTCTCTGTTGACGTGTTAAAGTGAACGATCCGGTGTCGGACTCTGATGTCGACTCTGGATGTGTTTCTATTGTACCTACTAGAGCTGATACGTTCGGGTTTATGCAGCAATCCGCCTGGAAAATATAAAAAGCAAATCAGTATTTAACCATACCATAATTTAATATATTGATTGATTATTGTATTAATATTATGTTAAGGCACGATATTTTCTAATAAATTGTGAATATGCCATATCTTCCTGTGGTATCACCCATGGCAAGGGCGGAGGCATACAGTCTGCGCGGTAAGTAGACGTTTGCAGTACTAGAAGCAACATGTGGCAATACAAGAAAAGAAAAAAAGGAGATAGAAGAAGCTACTGCTACAAACTGTTACATTGATTTTCAGTTACATTATTTCTGCGGTCGACAAAGTATATTCTTCAAAGTTTAATGAATTACCCAATTACAAATAAGCAAGTTTAATCCAAAAATAATATAATTAGCTTATGCAAATTACGACTCAATTACTTTTGTCACTCATCATGTCAAGATAAATAGTCCAGTGAAAAGTTACATTTGGTGTTGCAAAATTTTGAGGAAGCAATTTCATTTCGTGTGGCGCTAAATCCAAATCTGTGGGATTTGGACTATTGTGAACTCAAAGTTGAAAGTTGTTATCACATAACATCTGATGATAATCGTTAAATCTTGATAAGTAAATTGCTCTTATACAATGAGTTACTGGTTCGCCCTTATTCCGAAGGTCAGATGGCAACCACTCTGGTTAAAAACTAGTAACATATGAAAACCTATGAAAAATTATTAATAAGCAGACCCTGGGCAAATCAAATACCGGGAGAAAAAACCAACCAAAAAGACAATACGGAAAAAATAAGAAATCAATTTTTGGGCACAAATTTTCTTTTAGGTTTCACGCTACCCTCATATCCAAAAAAGATTGCGTCTTGTGATTTTTGCGCGCTAAGCCCAAAAATGTAACATTCCAGACTAGAATGTAAATGAGATTAAAAGTACCTTGACACTCACGTTACAACAACTCGACACGTCGGCGAAGTACACCTCCGACTCCGCGTTCTGGGTCACCACGCGGTGGCAGTCTTGCATCGACGACCTGATTACAAGCATTATCATTTAATTATTAAATAATAATAATAATAAACGCTACACACTCAACAGCCCCCATTAGGAGAGTGATAACCTGTGTCGGGGGCACGTAAACACATACAGGGATAAGGACATATACAAACATATTATGTTCCGAGCGGGAATCAAATCCGCGACCTGTGGCATTTAAGGCAGGTTCGCTACCGCTGCACCACAACGTCGTCGAATTATTGAGCCATAAGGTAATATTTATAATATTGGAATGATTTAGTCACAAGGGCGTTAACTTTAAAACGTCCTAGGAAGAGCAACAAGCCGCAAAACAGTAGTGTCTTTGGCATTACTGTGTTTAGGTTTGAAGGGCAGGCTAGGGTCGTCTAGTGAAATTACCTGGGCAAAGGAGATTTAATAAACAATATCTCTCGTTGGCAACGCGTGAGTGGCACCTACTAATGGTGCCGCAAGCGCTCATAGGCGACCACTTACCATAAGGTGGGCCGTATGCTTATTTGACAACTTAGCCACATAAAAAAGTAAGGACTAACCCATAAAGATTGTGATTATATCAAACACTAAGTGGCGTCAAGGATTGCAGATGATTTTCAATTCTGATAATTTTTTTAATATAACTACTTTCACCATAAACGCTTTGTCGGTTATAAGCCGATTTTGATAACTTTTTGATATCAGATAAGTAGAATGTCCTTTGTACAATATTAAAAAGAAGTTTGATATATGAAAAGTAATTCTTAATTTTGTTACAAAAACTATTATTTTGTCCAAATTCTTAACTTCATCTGAAATAGATTTATATAAATGTAGAAAATTTTACCTTATAGGTGAATGTTTATCGTTCTGGAAACCCAAATTCTCTTTCCCATGCTTCTGACAAGAATCGCTGCTCTGATCTGAAACTGAGAACAAAATCATCTATATTACTTTGTAAGTAGAAAATTAAAAACCAGGGACGTATAAAAACTAGCTCACTATATTGACATTTATAATCCCACATGATGTTGATGATGACAATTATACTTGATAGATAGATAGATAGATAAATAAACTATTTATTTGTATAAACTGAAACATACATCGATCTTAGAAAATGCAAATATGACTTATAACTAAAACAAATGAAATTAAAAGTAATTACTATCACTAACATTACTGTCAGTGAGGCGGTCGTATGTCACAGTGATACAAATGGTGATACTCAAAAGAGCAAAACACTGATATTCTGATACTACCCGAGGGCAAACGGAGAATATAATTCATTCTAAACTCGTACCAGGAAATTACCAAAAGTACAACTGAATGAAAATAAAAATAAATAAATAAATAAAAATAAGAATAAAACATATATAATTATAGTCGTTATGATTTAAATGATGGAAGAAGGATGGAAGACTACTTGCTGGTTGTTGGTAACAGCATAAGCTACCTTCGCGTTTGAGTTCCTCCCTTTCCCATTCCATTTAATTTATAAATAAGTTATGTTTGGACATTAACTCAATCATACAAAAACTGCTAAATGAATTCAGTTGAAATTTCGCGCATAGATAGTTAATTACCATAATTATTTTCTTTAGAAATCGGTGTGATGAAAATATTCTGTAATAATATTCTTTATAATAAACGCTACACACTCAACGGCCCATATTAAGATGGTGATATCATGTGTCAGTATGAAAACACACCCGGACCGGAACACATGCCTGTATGGTCAATACAAACATATGAACCGAGCAGAAATCGAACTCACGACCCCTGACGTTTAAAGCAGGTTCGCTACCGCTGCGCCACAACGTCGTCATGACCTCGTCGTGTGGAAAATATCACTAATTTTTTTTGCTTTTTAGTGTTTAAGTATAAACAAAATACCTTTACTAGCGGATTTCTGATGCAAGCACTCGATAGCGATGTCGTCTCTACAGTCCCCGTGCAAGTTCCCCGCACTCGTGCCCAGCGCCCGCGGGCAGCCCCTGTACGGGACGAGGTGACCTCTCAGCGTGTTGAACCGCTCCGGGCCCATGCTGACTATGTCTTGCAAACGAGCTATTTCGTTCGGGTCGTTTGGGTATATGTGACCGAGTTCCGGATTCATCCGAGATAGTTCCGGATTTATCCGAGCTAGTTCTGGGTTTATCCGTGCTAATTCTGGATTTATCCGAGCCAGTTCGGGGTTTATCCGAGCTAATTCCGGATTTATCCGATTTATTTCCGATACGTTTTGCATGTTTTGTAAATAGCTTCTTGGGCAAGCGTGTTGCTGTATAGGTAAAGCGTGTTCGTGTATTGGTATTGAAGTTCTGTGATCGATGTGATGATGATGAAGGAGAGTCGCAGCTGCTGGGTCTTGGTGATGGAGATGATGACTGTAAGTGATAAAAAAAATTCTCCATATGAATTGTTCACTTAACAGATAAACGTTGGTTTAATAGCTTATTTACTTGTTTATTTGTAAATTACTGTCATCTTAAAATTCATTGAACCAATACCAAAAACTCTTACAGCAATTTCTAATAATAATGTTCTACATAAATACTCGTTAATAAATACTGTTTAATAAGTAGTAATAAAATATTTCACACTCGGCGAAAGCCGCGAGCAATATGGATAGTGTTTATATCAATACGATAATATTTTTTACTAATACCCAAAAACTATCTACTCAATAAACTTAATCTCGAAAATCAATGAAGTATTAGGATATGATTACTTACACAGATCGGGTTCCTCCCCTCCCGTGCGGGCTGTAAGGCGGAGGGGGACCCCAAACACCCCAGGGCAGCCGCGGTCTCGGCGAATTGCTCTGGGTAGTTAGAACCAGTAGGGAATTGCGCTTGGGTGAAGTTCGAGGGGTTCTGAGGGAAATTACTGGGGTTCTGTGAGAAATTGGCAGAACTTTGTGGGAAATTTGAGGGATTTTGTGGGAAAGTTGTGGGGTTCGGTGGGAAGTTTGTCGGGTTTGGGGAGCGCTGGAATTGGTTGAAGTCTGTAGGGTACGGTCGCTCGTCGTAGGACTGTCCCGGGTTCTGCGCCTGTTCGGTCTCGCAGAATCCGTACGCGCTGTCTCCTGATTGTGGAACGCCACCCATTCTGCATCGGGAACTGGAAATTAAAAGACATATTTTTTATTATGTCATGACGGTTGGCAAACAAGCATACGGTCCGCCTGATGGTAAGCAGTCACCGCAACCTATGGACGCGGGAGATACTTGAAGTGTCACATGCACGTTGCCAACCCAAGAGGAGATATGGGAAGGGAACAAAAGGGGTGGGAGATTGGGCCTCCGGCGCTCTTACTCATCGCATGAAACGCAACAGTAGTTATTTTTAGTGACCGACCGAAATTTCGGTTTCGGTTTCGGTTTCGGCCAGTTTCGGCCAAAAATCTAGTTTCGGCTTTAGTTTCGGTTTCGGCCAAAATATAGCCGAAACTTTCGGCCTTGCCGAAACTCTAGTGTTCGTGAGTTTTCGTGCGTTGTTCGGTAAACTTCGGAGTCTACTCGTGACCGTTCGCTGACGCGGGCAAAAAATCTCCAGATATAAGTATTAGATTGATCTTTAAAATATTGTGAACACAACGTATTACTAGTTAGTTATGTACCTAGTATATCTAACTACAAGTTTTTTTTTTAAGAGTACTCCTAATAGTAAGTCCTGTATATTCATGACAAAAATATGGTTATGACTTTAATGAATTTTTAGTTTTTATTTTATTTAACTCTATTTAACTGTCTATATTATATACAGTGGTGGTCAACTAATTAGGGACATTGGTATAATAAGAGTAACATTTATTTATATTTTCCGTGATTTCAGTTTACATGAACTCTTCATTACGTTTTTTTAACGTTGATCTGATCTTGATAATTTAATCAATGTTTTATTAATAGAATTATTAAATTTTGGAATGGATTGTAATTAAAAATAACAACAATTAAAATTCAACTTTACTTCTCCTTCGGTCTAATATAACTCTGGACAAGTAATTAGGGACACTTAAGAAAACATTAGAAATAATGAACGCAGAATGTAATGGAAGAGAAAAATGTACATTTATTATTAAATTCATCTAAAAGGAAACGTTTTCTATTAAAAATTAATATCAAATGTGATTGCCATTATTAGCTATAGCCATATGGACACCGGCGCGGCATCGACTCGATCAAATAATGACAAGTTTCGTTAGTGAAGTTCTTCCAGGCGTCTTTGGAACTACTAGAGTTGGTTTAAAATTCCAGTTTATTGTACCACAAATGTTCCAAAGAATTCATGTCTAGGCTATTGGCAGGCCAATCTAAAACTTATAGTAGTTCACCGGATAGAAATCATTTAATAAACAGTGAAGTATATTTTGGATCGTTTTCGTGTTAAAGCGCACATGTAACTTCGCCACTAAGTTCTAGTCCAAATATTTCTCTTTTAATAATTACAGAGCCCACAAGGAACTTTTTATAAAGCTATTACCAGTTTGCGATCTAAATTTCTTTCTAGGTACACAGTTTCAGTAGTTTTATATGTTTGAAAATATTGCACAGTGTTGAAAACCATACTTTTGGAGCAAATCAAATGATAAGGTATTTTAGGGTATGGCTATTTACGTTGAGATAAAATTGTTTTCACTTGGTCGTTTCATAACATAAATAAGTGACCCATGTTTAAGTAATAAATTGTGATATTAATTTTAGAAATCAAAACTATAAACTAAAGAATGACGCCAAATAAAAACACAAAGGCTTTCCGCCTTTGTATTTATGGTTTATTTTTTAAAAATCGAAAATAAAATACTAACTTTTGCAATTCAATCATCAATTTCGATCAATCGATTGCATCAATTTCGATGCGAGAGATTTCTTTTTAAACAAACCACCATAAAATATCATAGCTTCGAAAAAGTACACACCATTGAACAGTATACTTTATAACAAACATTATCTATTTATCGTTCCTAATTAGTTGACTACGTATATATGCAAATAAATGTTAAAAAAACTTAAAATTCAAATTTCAGTAAAAAAAACGTAATTTTAAATAGTTTTTAAAAAGTTTCGGTTTCGGTTTCGGTTTCGGCCGAAACTGAGAGGGAGGCCGAAAGTTCGGTTTCGGTTTCGGTTTCGGCTGAAAAACCAGTTTCGGTCGGACCCTAGTTATTTTACACCGATTTTCTGTGAGAGGATAGTACTTCCCATTTGTGACGTGACGTTGTGAAATGATATTTATTTATTAAGTAACAAGCCTAAGCCTAACAAAAACATTTAAAGTAGGTATTTTTAATATTACTCACTTTTGGCTATTCCCTCTCGGCCAGGGGAACCAGCTCCACGGCGAGGTTTTCCTTCCCGTGCCTGGGTTGGGCGAGTACAGATTACCTATTCTTCCTGGAAAAGGGTTTCGAAAACTATTATATTTATTCTTAATGTCGATTTATAAAGAATAGATACGCTTGGGAGAACTAATTCCCTCAATAGCCCAACGGTAGAAGGGCTAACTCCGCTCCATTAACGCTCAGTTGTGGGCTCGATCCTGACCCCCCTTTAGCTATTGACATACCCACTCCTAGCGCAAGCTACGAGCAAATTTGGATGGGCAATAGGAATATTAGTAATATCCTGAAAAAACCCATTGCTATATTCTTTCTGTAAAAAAATATTATAATAAAATTTCCTGCCCGGTTAACTTAGCTACCTTTCTAAGAACTACGATGTACATTAGGAACGAACATAGTCACACTTTCCCTTCATTCGGTTATGTTGCGGAATTTGTGAGACTAAATTCGTTTAATGTCGTTAGTGTTAAATTGACGAAGTCTATGGATGTTTAGTCTGTATGAAAAGACCATGAACCGGAAAGACCATGTTTGGTACATGTCTTTAAACAAAACTCACTTTTCTATCTGAGATCTCAATTATATCAATAAAAAAAAACTATATCAATAATAAAGAGGATCTTTATACCTAACATGTTACTGTCTGAAATTTTAAATAATAAAAAAATATTATGTTGCATTTCTAATGAAACAAACACACAATTTAAACTAACCTGGTGCCCAAAATCTGTGCTGAAGACTGAAGTCCCAGGCCGGCTGTGTCGTGTGACACTGTGCACAGCAACTGCAATTATTCTGAAAAAAAAAAACCAAGAATAATACTAAAATGATTGAAGAAACATAATTATAAATAAACGCTACACATTCAACTTATTATCTTTGAAAATAAAATTTTTTAACAACAGCATCAAGAAAGGACAACAGCAAATTGAAGAAATACGTTTCAATTATTTTTTAGTAACATAGTTTAAGATGTTCATTTTATTCGTAAGTCACACAATGTTACTAAAAATAGACAATAAATTCCTTTCGTCACATCCCGACACCGGGAAGTTTGCTTTAATATAAAAAAAAGTAGGAATTTTCGTAATATATACCTGTGCAGGTCTCCCAGCAGTAGTGGCCGGCTGCCCGCTCGGTGGTCGGTATAGCGACCTGCATCTTAGTTCCAGCTGTTCCCAGTACATCTTCTTACGTTCGTGACTGTAATTATAAGAATAAAATCTGAATTTCTATGACAAACATCTACTTGTAAAGTTTCCGTTACCAAAGGATGCCAAAGGAACCCTATTATATATGTATCTGAACCGTAATAGGTAAGGTTGTAAAGTTTCCGTTACCAAAGGATGCCAAAGGAACCCTATTATATATGTATCTGAACCGTAATAGGTAAGGTTGAAATTTCCACATAATGTGTATTTCCGTTGCCACTACAACAACAAATGCAAAAAAGTATATTTTAAAATTAAAGGATACCCTACTTATACTGAAAACTTCACAGTTTTGAAGTTTTTAAAATATATCCTACAGTAGTAGAACCCTGTATCTAGTTCTTAGATATTAGATAGTTATTAGAGTTCGACACGGAATTGACCTGATTTTGAGGATATCTTTCAAGGATGAACAGAGAAGGACTATCAATTTCATAGCGAACTTTAAATATTTTAATTTTTTTTTTTGCCTTGTGTCATTGTAGCTTGCCTAAATGCTAGTTATAGATAAAATTTACCAATACTGCAAGGGTTGTCTGCAGGTCATGAGGTCAATCTATTTTTAACATCAACGGCATTGACACGAATCCACTTTTAGGTATCCATGGCAACCGTATTAACTATAAATACGCCAGTAAAAATACTTCGTATAAAGCTATTATCTGTGTAATAGCGAAACTTTATTCGGTGGATCATTTTATCTGTCATTGTCATTGATACCGTCATCTTGACGAGAAAATTTTCGATATTTTACCAAAGATTTTATAATAATGTCGCACGTTCATAGAAGCAGCGTGAGTCAACATTCAAGATCGACATATCACTTCACAAACGAAATAGAAGAAATAACGGACAGCGAATTAATAAAACAAGTCAACGATTTGAAGCAACAAATAAGAATATTGACATTGGAAAATGAAATTATAGAAAACACTATTATGAAACTCGATCCAACGCTGATGCACGGAATACAACAGGCGCTGGAATACGCGATCAGAATACAGAGCAACTCATCCTTGAACATTGGGAGTTTCATAAAATCGCAAACTTCCAAATTCGGTATGGAATCAATGATAAGTCCATCTCATATGCTCACAAGTCCATCGAAAGTATCAACTAAACGTGTTGATTCATCAGCTAAAGTCAGTGGAACTGTAATATTCGGTACTGGACCAAGGATCAATGTATTGGAAAGATCCGAACTAGTTTCAGCCGAAATAGAAACTGTTATCAACTCTTTGGAAAAGTGTAGAAGCAAAGCCGCGAAGAAACACGCTCTTCTAAAAGCTCAATTAGAAGAAATTGGTTTACGAGAAGTCGCAATAAAGAAAGCTAGCGAGAATTTTGAACAGGAGGTCATCATAGACGGTTTAGATAAAATAGCACAACGTATTCCAGCAGAAATATGGATACGATTCATGAACGAATGGCTTAAAATAACCGATAGTTATATTGGGAAGTTAAGGCTTAGAACGAGCACTCTGAACACTCAACACAGCAAACTGAGCGGTCAAATTAAGATTAAAGCGGAACTGAGCGAAAGTTTAAGGGCAGTTGACTTTGATAAACTCAAAATTGAAAATCGTGAATGTTTGGAAATTATTGATTACAAGCTACAGCAACTTGCAGAATTGAAGAAAATGACAGGCGATGCGAATCTAAATCTAACGATACATAAGAAATCTATGTTGGAACAAAACAATTATTTGACAAATATACTAAATTCGATCAAAGAAAAACAGCATCAGGTTGTTGATTTGGATAAAGAGAAAGAAGTTATTCGGGTGCAAGCGGACATGCTGTCACAGAAACTGGACAATGTTAGAAAAGTACGCATGGCTTACGAAGTCCCGGACGTAATGGATTACGTAAATGTGAAATCTGAGATGACAGATTTAAAACACAGTGTCAAGTTGTTGGAAAACCGTGTACACATACAACAGATCGCTTTGACGTCGCTTAATAAGAAATTGAAATCTATTTTTGTTAAAGTTTAATTCTATCGTTTTGTAACTTTTTTCTTGATATTAAAAATATATATTTCTTATTTTTCTTTTAGATCGGATCAGATTCATTTTATTTGGAAAATTTTATTGTGGACTTTAAAATATGGTATCACAAAGATTTTATAATACTATAAACTTAAGTATGCTTTAAAATATTATAAAATTTGACCCTAATTTTACAGTTTTTCATTTTTCACGGAAGAACTCCAAGTATTTAACGTATTAAACAGTAGTCTCGGCCAGCAGTTCCTAAGCCTTAACGGCTGTGGGACACCTTTCGATTTGTGTAACCTAATACAAAATTGTAATAAATGTGTTTTTCTTTAAACAGTCTTGTGTTTGGTAGAAACAAATATACATACACAGATGGATAAACACATTACTTTCTATTGAATTCGACAAGACAAAAACTTAAAAAAATATAAATGACAATATTTATTTTATTTAACCAGGGAAGTATCACCCTCTCACAGTAAATCTGTGTAAAGTCAAGGTATCAGTAGGCACTGTTGTGTTTTATTTTACAAGTTGGCAAACAAGCATACGGTCCACCTGATGGTAAGTGGTCGCCGTAGTCTAGGAGCGCTTTCAGTACCATTAGTAGGTGCCACTCACGCGTTGCCAACCTCGAGATATTAGTTCTTAAATCTCTTGTGCCCAGTAATTTCACTAGCCTACAGTGCCCTTCAAACTGCGCAACACAGTAATGCCTAAGCACTGCTATTTGGCGACAGAGTATTCGACACTGCGATGGTACTTATCTAACCGGCCTCTTGCAACAAAAGACCTACCACCAGTGAGACTGACTGCAATGATGGAATAATATCTGCTGTGACAGAGGTTATTTCAACAGCGGGCGATGGGGTCGTCACATGCTGACGCCGGCACATGTGCTACGAGTGAGAGCACCGGAGATCCAATTTTCCACTCCGTCCGTTATCTTCCTTTTTTTCCCCACCTCATTCCTTCCCTCCTGTCACTTGGGTTGGTAACGCGCATGTGATACCTCAAGTATCGCGCGCGTTCGTAGGTTGCGGTGACTGCTTACCATCAAGCGGACCGTATGTTTGCTTGCCAACCGCCATGACAAAAAAACACATGAAAAGAGTATTTTAGAGCTCGTGTTATCAGTGCTTGGTGTTAAACAGTTAGGCGGCGCGTACCTGAGCAGCTGGTAGGCCAGCATGCAGCTGCAGATGCACACGAGCACGGCGGCCACGGACAGCGCGAACACGCCGCGCAGGCACCAGTACAGCGCGCCGTGCACCACGCCGCACTCGCGCACGCCCTCGAACACGCAGCGCACGCCTGCGCGCGCGCACACACGTTAGCGTTATAGTTGTAGCCAATAACAATTTAATATCGCCGAGCAAAACAATGTTACATTATAAACGCTACACACTAAACGGATAGTGATATCCTGTGTCGGGGGTCCGGAAACATACAGAAGGACAGGGACAAACACACCCAGACGGGAATACATGCCTGCGTGGTCGATACGAACATATGCTCCGAGTGGGAATCGAAGCACCGACCTGTGGTGCTTAAGGCTTCGCTACCGCTGCGCCACAACGTCGTCAATAATATATTTTCCTCCTTAACGTGCGTGGGAGCGGTCGCCCGTGATAGTGATGTGTCACGTAGCTAGTGATGAAACATTATAGTATCGGCCTATCATTAACTAGTACCGGTGCAAGTCCGTTGTCGTTATGTATGTTTCCGGACCCCCGACACAGGATATAACTATCCTAATGGGGGCCGTTGAGTGTGTAGCGTTTATTAAGTTGATGTCTCACCATCGTCGTCGGAGCCGCTGTGCTGTGTGTCGGGCGCCATCGAGTAACATGTACATGTTCTCGTCAATTTCGTGTACTCACAAAACTTTAGCGTCTGCAATCTGAAATAAATGGAGTTTATATTGAAACGATGATATTATTCTACCTTTTATAATGAAGCACCTAATAATAATAGATAGTGTAGCCTTCCAACAGTGAGAGAATTTTCCAAATCGGTTCAATGGTTTTAGAGTCTATCAAATTATATCAAATTCATTTATTTACCAAGTTGTAGGTACATTTTTGACATTACACTATTTAAAATTCCGCCACAACAACTATAACTTGGCATGCAAATGTCATACATATTACATGCCTCAATTTATAGTATATTAAAATTAGATTTGTATATAATGCAAACAATCAAATCTTTTCTCTTTATAATATAAACTTATTTATTTAAGGACCACCATTAGTTACAACATTGAATACAGTTACACACATTAAATTATTAGGAACTAAATTAATCGTGTGCAGCTTTTAAGGTAGCCACAACAAACTTATATGTATTATTAATAAGTATATTAATAAGTAGGTATATTAATAAGTAGCGAGTCATCAGTAATACCTAGAGGTCGAGATGGGTGTTAACAGAAATGAAATATAATTGTATACTCACTTGTTCATATGTATAACAGTGGTAGTGATGGTGACGAGCACGCACGTCAGCGCGCACACGAGACAGCACGCGCCGACCACTTTGATCTATAACAATCAAATAATATACGAATTTATTAAAACAGTCGATTCCAAGTCGATTTAAAGGCGTCGGGATGTGACGACCTCATCGCCCGCTGTTGGGATAACCTCTGTCACAACAGAGATTATTCCACCAGTGCAATCAGTCACACTGGTGGTAGGTCTTTTGTTGCAAGAGGCTGGCTAGGTAGGTACCACCGCAGTGTCCAATATTCTGCCGCCAAATAGTAGTGCTTAGGCACTACTGTGTTCAGTTTTGAAGGGCATTGTACGCTAGTGAAATTACTGGGCGAACGAGATTTAAGAACTAATATCTCGAGGTTGGCAACGCGTGAGTGGCACCTACTAATGGTGCTGCAAGCGCTCATAGGCAGCCACTTACCATCAGGTGGGCCGTATGCTTGTTTGCCAACTTCTAACATAAAAAAAAAAAAAAAAAAAATCAATAAATTATTTTTTATATCTCTAGACAAAAAGTTTGCCTTTTGTCCCTGGTACAAGGGAGAAAAGTGCCGGATTCTCTTCCAAGATGACACTAACTAACTTTGACCCCCTGTAATCTAGCAACCGTATGTTTATCCCTCGTATCAGGGACTAAAAGCGAACTTTTCATCGTAGTAAAAAAACCGTATACACACCAAAGGACCCGCGATTGTCGCGATTGTCGAATAGCGGCTGAGAATGTCCTACGTTTCTCCCGTAGTGCTTAATGTACTATTCAAAAAACATCAAAATGACGTTAAAAAAGAACAGGGACGGACTTTGTCATTGTTGTTTTACATATTTAAGAAAAAAAAAACAAATATACCGACGTTGTGTCAAATGGGTCACGGGTTCGATTCCCGCTCGGAACAGCTGTTTGTATCGACCAGACAGGCTTGTTTTACGGTCTGAGTGTGATGTCTTTCGCAATGTGTATGTTTACGGACCCCCGACACAGGATATAAATATCCTAACAGGGGCCGTTGAGTGTTTAGCGTTTATTTATATATAAGATGAAAGGCATGCCTAGTAAATGTTTTGTCGAACATACTTTTCTTACCATATAGCTGTATCTGTTCCGTCTGCGCGCCAGGCTCATGATGCAGACCCCGGTCAGCACCAGCTGGAACAACATTGTTATGAGCTGAAGTGGATACATTAACACTTACCTAATAGGCATGTGCCATTGTTAAACAATTTCAAAAAAGGAGGAGGTTCCCAAATTGTTTCCCTTTTTTATTATACTAAATTGACAAGGGCCTATTGGTAAGCGATTGTCGTAGTCTATGCTTGTAACTGACCATTGTAACTCATGGACGGATTTGGACAAGACCGGTGTCCCTCACGGGCGCGATACGATTAAAATATCACATGCACTTTTCCAACCCAGGGTTGTATCATGTATGCATGTAAGCATGCATGTGTTCTGTTTTGTATGGTTCTGCTCGTGTATGTGTCTTTCCAGACCCCCGACACAGGATGCTACTTTTATTGGGAGCGTTAGGTGTGTCGGGTGTATTTATTACAGGGTATAGAAGGGAACGGATAAGAAATGCCTTCGTATCCCTTCCTAAAGGAAGAGTAAAGAGAGGGTGTTAGATTGTACCTCTGGCGCACGAATCACAACAGTACTTGTTGCAAAGGAGATTTAAGAACCAATATTCCGAGGTTGGCAACGCGTGAGTGGCACCCACTGATGGTGTCGTGCGCGCTTATTGGCTATGGCAACCGCTTGTGTTGGCTGTGCTTGCTTGCCAACTTGTAACATAAAAATAGCCGAGTGCACCCACTGACCGCTAAACGATCGGTAGGTTAAGCAACTTTAGGAGCGGTCAGTCACTAGATGGGTGATCGCATAGTGGTATTTCAATCGAGCGTCTCCGTGCTTCGGAGGGCACGTAAAATCCCCCGGCTGTTGACAATTTGATAACAACTCAGACACTAGGTTGACCATTAAGCACTCGATAAGAAGAACATAAAAATAAATAAAAATACTACAAACACTCAACTAACCATAGCTGCAGGCACAGCCGCCGGGACGGTCTCCAGGTGGTGTGGTGACGCGGTGTAGGAGCGCAGCAGTATGTGCTGAGCTGCCAGTAGGCCTCCCAGCGCTGCCGCCAGCGCCCCGCAGCCGCAGCACCACCACGCATACTTCCGGCGTCTGCATGACGTCTCGTTGCCGTTACACCCAACTGATGCTGGAAATGAATTGAAATTAAAATTCATTTAAAATAAGGGTCTATATATTATATGGAATACATTAAATAAGAAAATTTGTATTCGAAAAGTTATAATCTATTCTTGTATTTTATTTAAAAATTCTAATAATTAATTTTAATAGTCTTCGACGACTCCGTTGACACCGAGCCGTAGTGAGGTAGGAGCAAGAGGGGGCAGCAGCCCCTCCCTGGACCTTGCTAAATACTGATAAAGGCACTAACAAAGGAATATAATGCATTTTGTACAATTAACATCGGCGTCGGGATGTGACGACCCCATCGCCCGCTGTAGGGATAACCTCTGTCACAGCAGAGATTATTCCACCAGTGCAATCAGTTACACTGGTGGTAGGTCTTTTGTTGCAAGAGGCCGGCTAGGTAGGTACCACCGCAGTGTCCAATATTCTGCCGCCAAATAGTAGTGCTTAGGCATTACTGTGTTCCGGTTTGAAGGGCACTGTACGCTAGTGAAATTACGGGCAGACGAGATTTAAGAACCAATATCTCGAGGTTGGCAACGCGTGAGTGGCATCTACTAATGGTGCTGCAAGCGCTCATAGGCTACGGCAACCACTTACCATCAGGTGGGCCGTATGCTTGTTTGCCAACTTGTAACATAAAAAAAAAAAAAAATTAAATTAAAACCATTGTTGGAAATGACTTGACTTAAACGCTTACCATGAACTATGGAGTTTATAAAGGTTAACAGCATACTCCACTGTATAGCATATGTTTACATGGATCATGTATACATGTAAGCGTGCATGTGTTCTGTTTTGGATGGTTGTGCTTGTGTATGTGTCTTTCCTGACCCCCGACACAGGATGCTACTGTTACTGGGAGCGTTAATTGTGTAGGGTTTATTTATTTACAACTATTATTTCATTCACACCCAAAGTAATCAAAATGATTAGTTTTTTATTTATATTTATAAGGATCTAGAGCATTATACATAACCTGGTAACATATTACGAAATCTTATCTTTATATTGTTATAAAATTGCTAATTTCTACATATAATAATAAACAAAGTTTAAAATTGTGAAAGTTTTATGAACATTAATTTCAAAATATATAAATTTTTATATATTTTTCGTCATTCAGCATTTAATAAAATAATATTATGTATCTGTGTTAGTAAATCTGACTTAATTTTAGCTCAAATGTTTAGCAAGAGCCAGGATTGACATAGGCACTTTAGTGTAGGTATAAATTATTCTATTTTTACAACTTACAATGTATTTTTTCAAATTATACATTATTTATACGGAATAATTTAAATGTATACAACAAAAAAGTGAAGCACATTCATTTAATAATAGAAATAAAAATAAACTTGTTATTCCTAGCTTCCTTCTGCGTAAGACAAGCGAATTTTTTATGGGGTTATAAATTCGAATTTTTAACAAAATCCCAAGATATTTACTGGAACTGTCACTTTTTTTTCTCTATTAATAAAGCAAACTAAGTAGGCGAATATTTTTCCGGTAAAACTGATAATTTAGAATTATATTATATTGTTGTCGATAAATGGACGCAAATAAGCAATACCACGTCAACCCACAAAATTGAAAAAACTGAGTTATATATGCAGAAGTGTTGGTGAAGAACATTTTTCTTTAATATTTGTAAAGTTTTAAGCTTTAAAGCCATTTTTTAATCATGCAATTTATGTATTATGTTAAACGTTGTGGGTTATATTATATATGAAATATGCAGTTTGTATACTTATTCTTTGTGGAAAAAAGGTAAAATAGCTTACATAAAGCTGAAATTGCCAAAAACTTGATCAATACATAAAAAAATTATATAAAGCAAGTTGTTCAAAATTTTCAAACGCGTTTTTCTCGAAATGACGACATTCGTGTGCGTTGACATGGTATTGCTTATTTGCGTCCAAATATGGTAAGGTTTTTTTTTATTTACCAAAGTACGGCGGCGGTGGTACGTAGTGCTGTGCCACATCCGTCGCGATTGTCGACTGCGGTGTCGACACCTGGTACTGCACTACTTGCATAACATCACAGGATTGCATATCACCACAGTACTTCGTTTATAGGTCACTTATTAACTTAAAAATAAACGCTTTATTGATGCGTAAGTTCATTGTACTACTAGAATTATAGACCTAAGTAATTTTATAATTCTTATATTATTGAAATTAAGCTTTCGAAGACGAAATTAATATGTAAAGCCCATAATATTATTTACCTATACAAATTATAATAAAAAATGTAAACGCATTAACACTTTTCGATGTAAGATTTGAAAACGCGCGCCATTTCTGTAAAATCGATATTTACAAGCAACGAGAACAATGACCTTAAACAACAACAAAATTAACGTTTATTTTCTGACAGAAAACACACACAACTACACAGCGACACACTACACAAATTACACACAACACATTTAAACACAAAACTAAATAATTATTGTTAAAATACACAAACGTTTCCCTCCTTTATCGTAAATAACTTCGAAAAGACGAATATTGCATTTATATTTGAATTAATAATTATTAAATTTATATGTACGTACGTATGTAATTATATTATATTTGTTA
The DNA here is from genome assembly GCA_023373885.1 of Hestina assimilis. Classification (NCBI taxonomy): domain Eukaryota; kingdom Metazoa; phylum Arthropoda; class Insecta; order Lepidoptera; family Nymphalidae; genus Hestina; species Hestina assimilis. The sequence goes on along the minus strand of CM041767.1, from coordinate 205,548 downwards.
AAATTAATATAAATGTAATATTTATCAACACTTTTGATGGATTACATTGAGTGCACTAGGTTATGTTAGAAGCCGTGATTCGCGCAGAAGCAGTAAGGTTCTTTGTGGACAGGTACACACTTCCCATAGAAGTATCATACGTATAGCTTTCACCTGCGACTTTGTCCGTGTTGAGAAGATAAATTACGTATAATGTACCTTAGTTATAATTGTAGTTTTAGTTTATATTGTTACTTATTAAACTAATTCGCTATATTATTTTTTGTATATTAGTATGATGTCATCTGAAATAACGGGTAAATAGGAAAAAACAACGGCCTCCCCTACTAGTTTAGGGTTGCAGCTTGAAAGTGTTAATGAAATGTGTCGTAAATTAGTGATGGTTTGTTGTTTTCATGATTGGCAAAATTCGAGCAGAGAAGTCCATGTGAAGTAGCATTATAAAAATGCCAGGGATACATACTCTCAACCCTGCCCATTTTTCCTCCGCCTATTCCTCTTCCCTCTCCTCCTTCGAGATCACGAATGTAATACCACTAACATAGCATAAAAACATCGAAAATAAACATAACTTTTGCTAAAACTTATATTTTAAACCCTATTTTTTAACGTCATTCTCAAATCTGATACAATGTCATTGAAATTTCATAGTGGCAGCCAGTATGCCTTAGGGCAGCTAAAGTTCCCCAACCCCGGCGACACATCTAATATTTAGCTTTGTCTGTCAATCAGTGTGTCACGGGAGCTCGTACACAGCAAGACGGAGTACAGAGACATAACAAGTTACTATTCTTGTAACCATACTCGAAACGAAATATTGTTATCTAAGTCCATTTCTCTGGTCATCAATACGAGTAAATATATGGGCGAAGTTTTCCCGGCGCTTACACACTTATTTTCGCGCTTCGAAAAGCCGCTCGCTAAACACAGCGTATTTATATACGGGCTAAATTCAACGCTCATACGAGTTGTGCGTCTTATAAAGGCGTCTACGTATACGCGCTTTGAAAAACGAGCTTTTACTATCCTATAAAACGCTGGTGTGTAACTAAAAATAAATAATGGCTCTAAGGAAATAAATAATAAATAAAATAAAATAAACGCTGCACACTCAATAATTCAATATCTTATAATTAACTAAAATGTCTCATCTGTCTACGTGTATTGCGTTAGTAAAACATTATTACATTTTTTCGACAATATTTACAAAATGATATGCACTAAAACATAGATTGTTACGCATTTAGTAACTATCGCTTCGTCTAAGTTTTTTCTCTTTCTACAGAATCGACCTGTACAACTTTTAGTTGTGCTTTGTATTTGTACGTCTGTCTGGTACGGTCGCCTTTTGTACGTAGATAAGATAAATTCCAACTTTCACAGCCCAGGTAACTATTGTCGAATATTAAGGATGGGATCGTCATTGTTATTTTTACCTGCGTGGGAAGTTTTCGCAACACCTGCGTATTGTATAAATGATTTTATTTTTTACTCAAGTTTTGACCGGAAAGCATAAATCAGGTACTTGGTGTATTTAAACTTGTTTCGTTTTTGATGTGTTGTTCACCTTGAACTTGCAACATTAACCTGTAGCAGGTTTGGGTATGTAGATTGAAAAAGTGTACTATTTAGCAATTTCTAAACACAATTTTTTATGCTTTTCGTATTTAAGTCTGCTGTGGAATTAATTAAAATAAATTAACAAGAGGTTTTTAAGTATATTAATAATGCCTTTTCAAGACGTCTTTTAGGTCGGGATGTGACGACCCCAACGCCCGCTGTTGGGATAGCCTCTGTCATAGCAGAGATTATTGCACCAGTGCAGTCAGTCACACTGGTGGTAGGTATTTCGTTGCAAGAGGCCGGCTAGGTAGGTACCACCGCAGTGTCAAATATTCTGCCACCAAATAGTAGTGTTTAGGCATTACTGTGTTCCGGTTTGAAGGGCACTGTAGGCTAGTGAAATTACTGGGCCAAAGGAGATTTAAGAACCAATATCTCGAATGGTGCTGCAAGCTACGGCAACCATTTACGATCAGGTGGGATGTATGCTTGTTTGCCAATTTGTAACATAAAAAAGAGGCATTACTATTCCCCCAAATAGCCCCTCCAAATAGGCTCGTAGCTTGCGCCAGGAGCGTGTAGGACAATAGCTCATGGGGATCAGTGAGTTACTGGTTCGTCTTTAAGGTTGCGGAGGTCAGATGGCAATTGCTCTGTGTAAACTAGTAACTTGCCAAATCCGGATAAGAGTAATAAGCAGACCCTAGATAAAATACCGGGATTAATCCTAGGAAGAAGTTAAAAACAGTTTATAATTCTTTTATTATTCATTAAATTTTTTTTATCATTGGCCAAAATTTTACATTGTACACACTATCGTGAGATTTCTTCGCAACACCTGAGGAGTTATTGTGTAGCGATGTGACTTTAGATTTTGAAACTATTATCTTTGGACAATGTCACTTGCAGGCTCTTTGTGGTTTCGCCGGAAAGAATAATATATACATATATCTGTGGATGGGTGACTTTGAATAGTAAATGTCTTTATAATATATTTTTGTTACCTCAAAGGTGACAAAACGCCATTTTTTTATTTCATGGAGGATATGCATTAAACCAGCATAGGTACGGTCCATCTGATGGTAAGCAGTCACCGCAACTTATGAACCCAAGGAATAAGAGGGAAGGGATGAGAAGGGGAAAAAGGAAGGAAGCGGAAGAAATGGGAGATTGGGTCTCGGGCGCTTTCACTCGTCGCACGAAACGCGACAGTACTCTGTTACTTGACGCCTATTTTCTGTGAGAGTTGACGCCTATTTGTGCTGTCAGCATGGCTCTACTACTAAATAAACTACGGTGACCACTTACCATCAAACCATATAGTAGTTTACCACTATCTTATATATATAATTCTCGTGTCGCGGTGTTTGTTACCAAACTCCTCACAACCAGCTCGACCTATTTTTATGAAATTTTGCGTGTAGGTCTGAGAATCGCTCAACATCTATTTTTCATACCCCTAAATGTTAAGGGTGGTCCACAACAACACTTGTATTTTTGGACATTTTTAGGGTTCCGTAGCCAAATGGCAAAAACGGAACCCTTATAGTTTCGTCATGTCCTATGTCCGTCCGTCCGTCTGTCCGTCTGTCCGTCTGTCCTCTGTCCGTCTGTCCGTCTGTCCGTCTGTCCGTCTGTCCCTCTGTCCGTCTGTCCGTCTGTCCGTCTGTCCGTCTGTCCGTCTGTCCGTCTGTCCGTCTGTCCGTCTGTCCGTCCGTCTGTCCGTCTGTCCGTCTGTCCGTCTGTCCGTCTGTCCGTCTGTCCGTCTGTCCGTCTGTCCGTCTGTCCGTCTGTCCGTCTGTCCGTCTGTCCGTCTGTCCGTCTGTCCGTCTGTCCGTCTGTCCGTCCATCCGTCCATCCGTCCATCCGTCCGTCCGTCCGTATGTCACAGTCATTATACTCTGAGACTTTTGGATCTATATAGACTAAATTTACTAAATAGGTATATTCTATGAACCGCACAACGATTTTGTAATGAAATCTTAAAATATATAAGAATTAAAGGAGTTTTGAAAAAAAGTTTCAACGTATGTCAACGTGTGAGATATCTTTGGATAGGTCTTTCAAAATGATAAGGAGGTTTGATTTTGACTTTTTCATTGAGTCGGTAGTTGTTGAGATATTAGCTCCTAAAGTCATAAAAATTGTCCCCTCCTCTAACTTTTGAACTATGGGAATTAAAATTCTGAAAAAATTTGAGCTGGTAGGACGATTTCAACCACATTTGGTTTGAAGAAGATAGGTCTACAAATTTTAGAGATATATCAACTGTTCTCGTATCTTTGTTTTTTTATATTACTTTTAATAATTACTATTAAATTACCAACTTATCTTTGCGGTTTTAAAGCACTTCAAATTCTTCATAACCAAGCCGCGGAACACTTTAGTTTCATCTGTGCGTGGTCCACAACGCACTTGACTGGCAATTATTTTTATTTAAAAAATTAATAATCAGTGATTAAAAAATACATACAACTCTAAATTTTCACTCGTCTACCATCAACCCATATTTTTAAATCGCGATATTAGTAATTCAATAATATTCACCGGAGTCACGCCCGCTAGTTGTTATATAAAAACAAACTTCAATATCACCCCACACAGCCATTCCCTTCTAATATATAATATAAATAACACAACAATTTTACCGTAGGGAGATCAAAAATACATTGCGTAAAATCCAGCCTTATGTACATAGTGTTAAAGTTTATATAACATTGTGTTATGTTAATTGAAGTGTGATTGAGCCCTTGAGACCGCGGTAGGGGTCTGGATAGTTCTGTCTAGACATATAGAATAACTATCATTACATATTATAGTAAATAACATAATCTTCTATAGGTATGTGTTTTACGGTAGCAGAGCCATGCTTCTCTCAGCACAAAAGGGCCGGCTGGACCGGGGAAGTACTACCCTCTCACAGAAAATCGGCGTCAAGTAACAGTATCAGTAGGTACTGTTGCGTTTCGTGCGATGAGTGAGAGCGCCGGAGGCCCAATCTCCCACTCCCTCTGATCGCTTCCTTTTTTTTCCCTTCTCATGTTTGATGATTGTTTGATCCATCCACTACCTCTTACCATCACGCGGACCGTACGCTTGTTTGCCAATCGTCATGATATTAAAAAAAAGACGAAACTGGAGGGCGACCATAAACTTTTAGTATACAAGTCTATTCACATTAGATTATTTTTATTTATTAGATACTAGCTTCAGCCAGAGGCTTCGCTCGCGTGAATAACGATTTTTTTATAAAACAAATTCTAAACAATTTACAAACTTAGAATGTCATATTTATTTATATCAAATCAACAACCTAAAAATAAGTTTCAAGCTTGTAGCTCTAAAAATGACGATACTTCCATACAACTTTTCATCCCCCCTTTCAACCCTTATTTCGCATTAAAAAGCCTGTCTTTTCTTATGCTAGACTATCTGTTAACCAATTTTCATTTAAATCGTTTCGGTAGTTTTGGCGTGAAAGTGCGAGAGACAGACAGAGAAACAGATTTACCTTCGCATTTATAATATTATTGTAAGGATTGCATGCCTTCAATTCAGTTCAGGTCATGTTCAGGTAGTAAATCCGTGACGTAACTTTCTAAAACACAACGAACGTCTGACGTCATCGTCTAACGTCACACTCTAATCTATGGGCCGCGTGAACCCGTCGCGTCTTGCGAAACAAGGGACCTCATCTTTTTGTTTCGGAATGTGTATTACTGTTGGCCCTACTGGCCTTGATAGCACCACCGAGTGGACCTAATCGTCGCCGGCGGAAACGTTGTGTGTGTGTATGTGCTGTGAAATGGAAATGCCTTGGTGTGTCTATATTTTGCTTAGCACAGACTTCTGTAGAAAATATTTATTTTTTGATTTTTATTTCTGAGCTCAGGTTTGCAGTCCTTACCATTATTCCTTCTGTTGGTAGCCGCCAGCACACTGGTCGGTGGTCGCGGTGGGAGCGCTGGTGGTGTGTCTGTCTTGGCTGGTCCTGGCGGGCCCGGTTCGTCCGCGCATGCGTACTGCGCCGATGACGGCTTACAAGTGCATGCCACTTGATACTGGAAAATATTGTTTTGTTATAATTGTTTTAAATTTGAAAATGTTATAAACCCAAAACTTAAAAAAATAACAATTAAAAAACACACGATAAGTTTATTACATTATGTTGCAAGGATATGACATTTTTTTATGTTATGACAGTTGGCAAACAAGTATACGGTCTGCATGATGGTAAGCAGTCACTACAACCTATGAAAGACTGCAATACTTGAAGTATAACAGCCGCGTTGCCAACTTAGGATAGGAGTGAAGGGATAAAAGAAAAAGGTAGGTAACAGAGCAGGTGGGAGACTGGGCCTGGGAGGAGGTTTGGCAGTGCGCATGTAATACTTCAAGTATCACTCTCGTATATAGGTTGCGGTGACTGCCTACCATCAGGCGGACCGTATGCTTGTTTGTCAACCGTCAACACTACTGGATGAAGATTGTAGAGGAGGCCAAGACCGGCAATGTGTTATATATTTCACAACAGTCATAAGGGGATCAGGACACAGCACTATTATATACATATATTCATAAGTTACATCAAAGAGAGCGGAATATATTAGAAAACGAAATATTAATAAACATTTTGTAACATTCTATCAGCACCATTGAAACTCACATGATCAAACTAATTTCGTATTCATTGATTATATTAAAAATATACAGTTTTAACCGACTTTTAAAAAAGGAGGAGGTTCTCAATTCGTCTGTATGTATTTTATGTTTGTCACCTCAGAACTTTCGACTGGGTGAACCGATTTTGAAGATTTTTTTTTATTTATTTGAAAGCTGGTGCTTCCCGTGTGGACCTATTTCAATTTGGTACAGCTCTGACAATTGCATCCATATGAAATTCATATGTCTACAATTTGCATTTAGTACCTTTGTCAAATTAGTAAATAAAAAGTATAAAATACAGTCTTAAAAACTAGAAAGCAAAAAGTAAAAATAATAATTAATTTGTACAGAATATTTTCTTCAGAAGTCGGGACCCTGAGCGCCGATATTTTAATTAGCATCAACCCCTGAAGAAAATATTATTTTTATTTTTTGCTTTATAGTTTTTAGCATTTTTGTAATATTTTAAAACGATTTTTAACATTTAACATTTTAACTGTCTACCTTAAGATGCAACTGTAGTCAGTTTTTAATACAGTCTGCTAGACAGACAGACAGATAGCGGAGGCTTAATAGTGGGAACTCTAAAATGCAGTATATTCAGTTTTTTTTATTTCATGACATTTCATGTCCGCCTGATGGTGAACCGTCACCGCAACATATGAAGGTGCACGATACTTGAAGTATCGCTTATGCTTTGCCAACCCAAGACCCAAGAGTTAAGAGATAAAAAGGAAGGGTGAGGGGTGGAGATGCTCCCACTTATACACGAAACGCTACAGTACATACTGTTACTTTACGCCGATTTTCTGTGAGAGGGTAGTACTTCCCCGATCGAGCCAGCGCATTAGTTCATGGACAAGCGTGGCGCCACTACTACTGTTGCTTACATTTACATAAATAACACACCTTGTGTAGGTCTGATGTGACGGAAGCGCCCGTGTCGCACTCGGGACAGGCGTCCGGCGCGGGCGAGCTGCGCGCGGACCTCACGTCCGCCAGCGACATCGCAACAAATACTGAAAAAGGAAATATAACTCATTTACATTATTTAAAAAGAAATATATCAAACAAAATTTAATCAAAATCGGTTCATCCACGAACAGACACTGAAACACGCGTTAAATTTATATTATTCCTACTAACTTTGTGACTCGGTGGTAAAACATATTAACATATCTCCTCTTTTTTATGTTGGTTAAAATAACAATAAGCCTTTTACATATATAAAGATTTAGCTGAGATGCATAGATAAAATGATTCATTTAATAAAGGCTAGTTGGAGAAAAAAATCACGACAAGTTTATTAATCTTTATATTATCTTTATAATAAATAATTATATCTTCTTCTATACCAATATCATACAGCTGAAGGGTTTGTTTGTTTGGTTGAATGCGCTTATCTCAAGAACTACTGGTCGGATTCGAATAATTCGTCTTGCATATGATAGTACATTTCTTGAGGGAGGCTATACGCTGTATAACATCACGATACGATACATAGAAGACGAGCAATAAGAAAGAAAGCGTAGGCGATGCGATACAGTGAGTTGGTGGAACAGTCACACAATAACAAAGCGAAAGAATTGTCCGTTTGTTTGTTCAACGAAACAACAACTATGTACACACATGTTTATAAATAAAAATACATATCGGGAAGTCATTAATAAAACATTATAAAGAAATATGAACGAGATATTTAATAACATACACAGGAACGCAATATCCTGTCCAAACGCTAAAAAACCTGTCACGAATGTTCCGCGTAGCGCTGAGACGTTAAGACCCGGCCCCATTGGCGGTACGACACGACAGAGAATTTTTATGTCTTCTTCATCCTAGCATTATTCCCTGTACTATACGAGTATTTACCCAGGGTCTGCTTATTACTCTTGTACGGGTTTAACAGGTTACTAATTTTTACACAGAGCGATTGCTATCTGACCTCTGTAACCCTAAGGGCGAACCAGTAACTCATTGGATAAGAGCAATTTACTTATCAAGAGTTAACGATTATTATCAGATGTTATATGATAACAACCGGGACCGACGGACCCGACGAATCAAACCCGCAACTGTCGAAGCTAAATGTAGACTCGCTACCCTAAAGGGAGAGGATTTTAAAGAACCGTATATTCTAAAACAAAGCCGTCAAACAAAGCGTCTGTGAAATTTTAAATCTGTAGTCATACTTTTAACTATATAATATCCTATAATTCTACACGTCACAATATTTTTTTTTTTTAATATCAGATGATGATGATGATGTTAAGCGATCACTGCTGCCCATGAACATCTGCAACACCAGAAGGCATGCAGGCGTTTTGCCGACCTTTAAGGAAAGAATAAGCTCTTCTCTTGAAGGTTCCCAAGACGTATGGGTTCGAAAACTATTAATCGGAAACTCGGACACGGTGGTAAATTCGTTTTTTTCCGTGTTTTAGGCAATGAAAACTCCGATTCGAGAATATATGACTCTTTCTAACATCTATTGGCAAGTGGTAATACTATTATTACTTTTAGTGACCCAGCCAGTAAACTCAATAGCTCAACGGTAGAAGGGCGGACTTCGCTCCGTTGACGCGAGAGTTCGTTCCTGACCCCCTTGACCTATTGTCGTACCCACTCCTAGCGCAAGCATTCGTAGCTTATTTGGAGGGGCAATAGGAATATTAGTAATGCCATTAAAAATCTCCTTCCGTGCCGTGCCTTCAATGGGCGGTGGTTCTTAGAATGTACACACAGATAGGTAGCAATTACTATAAAACAATTTTTAACCGACTTTAAAGTACTAAACTCAAACTCTTATTTTATTTTATACTTTTTATTTATCAATGATAGTACTTAAGAATTCAGACAAATTTAAGACTTATATGGTTTTCTCAACCAAGCCATTGACCAAAACTATCATTAAAATCGGTTCCCCCAGTCGAAAGTTCAGAGGTAACAAAAATAAAAAAACAGTCGAATTGAGAACCTTCTTTTATTGAAGTTGGTCAAAAACTTGTAACCCGTCAATAAAGTTATACAAATGTTAGACATTTATGTTATATAATTTATCGCTATAAAACACAGGCGACCGACCGTGAACGCATTAAAATTCAAACATTTAAATGTCTAAATAGAGCTAATGATACAAAGCGATCGCGCTTCGTCTGGATCATGCATGGTATTTATTCTGGAAAAAAAAACTTAATAGTATATGTTGGCGCAAGACGAAGTATGGAACCAATTTAATACGTTGGATTAGAAAGACAATATTTGAAAAGATGTCATTCTAACGAAGCGTCACATTGATGGTCACTTCAATAATTTAAAATATAGAAATTTTTTGTCGTACCGCATATAAAAGGACGAATCGTTGAAATCCGACGTAGTAGTTACAGTGCTGTGCAATTTATTGTGTTATCTAGTAAAAAGATTAAAAGCATCATTGCTTACAATAAGTTGTTTATAATGTTAACCAACTTAGAAGAAATTCATTAAGGCTTCAGGCTGTCCAAATCTTAGTTTGATTCAAAATGAATACTGATAAAACCACAGGCGCGATTTTTATAGTATATTTTACAAAGTAAATACAGCTTTAGTCTTAGAAATAACTATAAAAAGTTATGAATTGATTAAGACACCCGCTTCCGGTCAGCTGCGTGCAAGATGGCGACATCTGGAATCAGGATTTGATTTTGCTCGTTAACATCTGTCAGTATCGCAAGGATTTGATAAATAAAGAAAGTCTTGTTGAAACGAAATTTCTAGGTACGACGATTCGGTAGACGAGAAATGAGAGTGAAATGTCAAGGTCGCGTTGCGTTTTTTTTGTAAAGAATATTAGCAATGGTTTTTCAAGTCATTACTAATACTCCTATTGCCTCTCCAAATAATCTCTGCGCTTGTGCTAGGAGTGGGTACGACAACAGCCCAAGAGGATCAGGATCGAACCCGCAACTCTCGCTTTAACGTAGTGTAGTCCCTTTTTTAACCGTCAAGTATCCGTCAAGCTATTATGACTTCACTTTTCGTTTAGACACATTTCGTTGAATCAGATATTGTATTACTCTCACGCGTTGCCAACCTCGAAGTATTAGTTCTTAAACATCCTTTGCCCACTATTTTCACGAGCTACAGTTTCTTCAAACCGAAACACGGTATACTGCTTCGCGGTAGAATATTTGACACTGCCGTAATACTAACCTAGCCGGCCTTGCATTAAAAGGCAAACCAACAGTAAGAAGCTTCTAATCAAGAAGTCCTAACATGTGATAGGACAAAAAAATGAAATAAGTCTATTTCTCATTTGGTTAATGGACATCCTAGTGTCAGATTTGGACAGATTGCCCATATCTCTGACTAGTGCCATGACTTAACAACTATTATCTGGTCCGGTGGGCTGATGACGTTTAGAAGTTAGGTGGTATTGGCTGGATGAGAACAGCAGAGGACAGAATGTTGTGGCAGATCTTGGGAGAGACCTATGTCCAGCAGTGGACAAGGTTGAAATGATGATTATGATGATGATGATGATGATCCTAACAGCACTGTACGTTTTTTTTAAACTTCGCACGTTTGGAATTAAAACTTCACAATTAAAAAAATAACCAGCGTAAAATGACTTAAAACTAAATTATCAATGTAAAAATAGTCCAAACATAGCCATATTTAAGCGTAAATAACTGATGTACATTAATAAGAAAATCTAATATACGAAAGATTGTGTCAATATTTTAAAACTTATTTTGTTGATTCCCAAAAAACTGGTTTTTGAGTTACGTCGTTTTCATACAAAAAAAATTTTAACGGAGAATATATATATTTTTTTATTTTATTTATTAGGAAAACAAACAGTTTTGTGATACTATAAATAGAAACAGTAAAATATTACAAAAACCACTAAAGTTTCCACAGACTAAATAATGCACATACAATAGAATACAATGCAGGTAAAAACAAAATAATAAAAATAATTAGGTAGTTAGGAACCAGATAATAGTAATATCGCAATAAAATATCAAATCGAAGTAAAATATCTAAAGATTGAAACATTCCATAATTTCATTTTTAAATTTAACAAGTGTGCTAGAAAACAAATCAATACTTCTGAATTTATCGTTATAAGATTTGCAAGAACGGAAAATAAAGGTGTTTTGAGTGTATTTAGCTCTTATGAGAGGTAAATCAAAAAGGTTCTGAGATCGTGTAATTACTGTCGTGTATTGTAATATGTCGCATATTCTCCGTTAAAAAATGTACTGTCATCCTCAATACAACATTATGCACTGTATACAATAATTAAAGTTCTTAACAATAAGCATCACAAACTCCCACGGCTCCCACTTGCTGACGGACTTGCTGTCAGGGCTGGCACATCGTTCAGTCGGATGCAAATACAACTAAAATTGTGTAGCTCAAAGTTCCCCATTATGATATTAATCAAAACACAAATCTCATTGGTTTTGTCTGTAAACTTTCGTTATTTAAGTTTTCTAAATTGGATCATTTGGCCTAATACCTTGAGGAGGACACCACCTTGGGAGTGAGACCGTCGCTCCATGCTTTTCAGTGAACATAATATTTAAATTACTTTCACATAAAAAAATACATTAAAAATATATATAACCCCCTGAGTTTGTTTCGCCGGCTCTTCTCAGGTAGAGGTTTAATTTTGCATCCGGTGGTAGGATCTGACTTTTAACAAATAAGTGTTATGCTTTTTGTGTTTAATAAAAATATCATATCATCATATCACCCGCAATGAAACGTCCACTGCTGGACATGCCTCTTCCAAAGAGGGCCACAAAGACCGCTCCTGCGCCACCCGCATCCAGCGGACTCTCGCGATCTTTATCAGGTCATCAATCAACCTTGGCTCTAATATATTTTGTATATTACTAGCTGCCCCGGCAGACGTTGTCCTGCCCCGAAAAAAATCTGAAACCCGATAGCAGCGCCCTCTACCCGGTGAAAGTTTGTGATTGACTAATAAGGCTATTAAAAAGCAGGGGTTGGTGATAAAATAGTGAAAATTTAGGGTCGTATGTATTTTTCAATGCGACATAATAAAAAAATAAAAAATTAAAATTTTATCCAAAAAATAAAAAATAAAATTTTGGGGTGGACACCCCTTATCTCTGAGGGGTTTGAAAAATAGATAGTAGCCGATTCTCAGACTTACTGAATATGCATTAAAAATTCATAAGAATCGGTCAAGCCGTTTCGGAGGAGTATGGGAACGAACATTGTGACACGAGAATTTTATATATTAGATATTTTATCTATTCAAAATTCTAAATAATATTGATATAAAATAAATCGTCTACCGGCAACCCTGCGCCTTCGGATAGGGGTCAATGAACGATCACTCAATCAGTTAGCCGGATCAGGAGTACACTGTAATCATTTCATTCTCTTTGTCTCACATTCAAACTACTCTTTGAATGATACTGAAAGTATTTGCCGGCGACACTTTTGACCATTTCTTAATTGTTATTCTAATTGTTAATTAGCTCTGGTGGCGGCACCGCTCGCGTGGTGTACCGATTTTTATTTATTAGTTGTGGCGCAGCGGTAGCGAACCTGCCTTAAAACGCCACAGGTCGCGGGTTCGATTCCCGCTCGGAGCATAATATGTTTGTATTGACCATGCAAGCATATTTTCCGGTCTGGGTGTGTTTGTCCATGTCATTGTGTATGTTTCCGGACCCCGATACAGGATATCAATATCCTAATGGGGGCCGTTGAGTGTGTAGCGTTTGAGTGTGTAGCGTTTATTTTTCTCAAATCAAAATAGCTTAAGTTACTCCTGTTAAAGCTACTACTGTTAAAATCGGTCCAGACGTTTCAGAAATTAGCGGGAAAATGACAGAAGAATTAAAAAAAAATATTTGTACCGTATGTATACAGTTTCATAATTATGCTTTTAATAAAAAGATGTTAATTTGGAATTACAGACACTTTTATTTATTATTTTACCCTAAAAAACAATAATTTGTATTTTTACCCTAAAAACAATGAGAATGGCTTTTTGGTGGTTATGGTGTTCACATTAATTAGAACTGTAAATCGTAGACAATATTCTACACATGATTAATAAAGGGTTAATCATGTAATAAAGAATATAAAAAAATTGTAAATAAACGCGACACACTCTAAGACCCACATTAGGATGGCGATTCTGTGTCAGAGGTCCGGAAACTTACACATAAATACAACTTCTTCATTTGATCTGGTAAAAATAATAAATATAGTGATAATAAAAGCTCTATAATTCCAATATTCAGTATAAATAAATAAATAAACGCTAAACAGGCAACGGCAAATTAGGATAGTGATATCCTGTGTCGAGGGAACATGCACAAGAAAATTAATTACTAAAAATTCATAAAAATCGAAAACGGCAAATTTGCTGCCTAAATGCAAACGATGGCTATTCCAAACCCCCTTTCGACCACATTTAGCATACAAAGTGTAAGGCACTCCGTGTATTTGTAACATTTAGAAAGCGTCGTTTCGAAACTACAATAGGCGGTACATTGCGTAACTTAGGTCATTTTATATTTAGCACTGTTTATGTCAACAGCATTGTATGGGGATCATTTAAACTAAGTTTCTCTTCCATTTGATACGAATACATGCAAAAGCAGTTGTTTATTATATTATATCTGTTTCGGTCTGAGCTTTTGTCCTCGTGGGTCTGCCCACCGTGTCTCGGAGAGCACGTTAAGCTGACCTGGTTGTTATTTTAACACCTGACAATAATCGTTAACTCATGATAAGTTAGTTGCTCTTATCCAATAAGTTACTAGTTCACCCTTAGGGTTACAGAGGTGAGATGGCAATCGCTCCGTCTAAAAACTAGTAACCTGTCAAATCCGGATAAGAGTGATAAGCAGACCCTGGGTAAATAAAATAACGAGAATAATGCTAGGAAGAAGACCGTAATGTGTGAATCAGGAGTATTATCATGGGTAGGGGAATTATCACTTCCGAAGCTCCGTCAACCACGAGTGGCACTTTTTGGTAGAGACCCTGTAACCTGTCACACGAACTGGGACTAGTTAGGTTTCAGGATCAGAGGTTTTAGTGGGTTACCATAACCCGTTTCTCCTCGCCTGGAAGACGGGTATCTGATGGCAGATTTCCTCCCCGTCAAGAAAATAAGCGATCTCGATAACCTGTGAACGATTGTATTGTAACAGGTGATGTATGAATGAAACTTTTTTTCTGTTCAAATTCAAATTCAAATTCCTTTATTTGCTAAAATGTGGTACAACCTTGGTGTTAAACTTGAAAAGTCCATAGACACATTCTACCTAATGGCATGCAAAAATCACAGTATAATTATTATAATACTAGAATTACAAAAGAAAACATTAGAGAAGAATAAAATATACCGTCACAATACAAAATAATTATGTCAAAAATTATATATCATAGTCAAAAAAAAAAACATTATAAAACATTTCATAATAATAAAATTGCAAAAAAAAATTATACGATACAATTGTCCTGCAAGAATTCGTTAATGGTGTAGTAGCATTTGTCTAGCAATAGTTTAAACATTTTTGTCTTAAATGACTGTATATTTAGAATTTTTATGCACTCTGGTATTTTGTTATATATTTTTATTGACATACAGAAAATATTATTTTTATATAAGCTGACTTTTTGTCTTGGTACAATTAATTTATTGTTAAATCTATTTGATTTTGTTGCTTCTTCTGCCTTACTTTGAAATAAGTGTCTATTTTTGTGCACAAAGATAGAAACCTCGAGAATATAGTTGGTCCTATTGGCCTTGTCAGTGTCACCGAACAGATAGTACTAAGACTCAACCAAAAATGAATGCATGAATTATGAAAATGGGAACAGGACTGGGGCTTGGGGGTTAATTTCAACCTTATATAGGCCTTTTTTTAGGCCCTCGTGGGGAATGGAGAAAGCGCTCCAAGCGCATTCAAGTAGATGGATTATGTACTGAGCCAGTAGCACGCCGTCCCGTCTCGCACTTGGCCAGTTTTTTACCAGATCTCTATCATAAAACAACCCATTAAAATATTGCTTAACTTTGTTCAATACATTATACTTTCAAAGAAAATTTCACAGATCATAAAAAAAATGTACAAAACCATTATGCTTTCACGGTTATAAATATTAAAAAAACAATCTAAAGTACTTGTATCGAATTTTTAATAACAGCATTTATCTTAATGTAATACTCTTAACAATATAATATGAATTTATGCAATTATTATTATTTCAAACACGCATGTGGTACTTTTCACTTCAATTAAAGCACTCCAAATTATTTTTACAAAACTATGTGCTAAAATCAATTTGCACTTATTTTAAAACCTAAAAATACAGAAGAATTTTTTAAGCTGTTTCAAGAACAGTTTTTTGGTGATAATTTGGACAACTTACTTTAAAAATATCATCAAATCGCAATAGAACTGCCTATAAAAATTTTAAGAGTTACCTCTATTACTCCAATATTCCATCATCAGATACTAACCAAATTACAATGCAGCAACTTGAAAGTATACCCTTTTTCTACAGCTGAAGTCGGTGCTAAGTAAAACATCGCCATGCCATATGTAATGGTAGAAAATATTAATTTTTGCTTTTTAGTAGGTGTCTGCGAATAACTCGAACTGAAGAATTATTCGTTCCGAATCGAATATTAATATTCGATTCGAAACTCGAATCGAATAATTCGAAAAATCGAATAATTCGAAAGGTCCCGAATAATTCGAAAACTTTGAATAATTCGAAAATTTCGTCATCAAGCAGCGGAATCCTTTAGTTTCGACTGTGCGTGGTCCACAACGCACTTGACTGATAATTATTTATTCTAAAGAGAAAGAAATTACAGAAATTACATCGTTTTAAAAACAGTATTATGAAAAATGCAACATTCGAAAATTTGCTACACATTTTTGTTTAAAAATAATAATTACGATATCGAATATGGTGATAAACAATTAAAAATCCAGATATATTTCATTAATTCGCGAATTATTCGAAAATTTTCAAATTATTCGAAAATTCGAAATATTCAAAATTCGAATCGAATCGAATATTGATATTCGATTCGGTTTTTTAGTTTTGAAGTCAGTATTTTTAAATATTCTGTTTTATACTCTATAGATATGAATGATAGTATTCCAAGTTGAAGGCTTATATGATTTTCTCATGGATGCCATTGTCAGAATTGAAATGGGACCACACGTGAAGCACCGGCTTTCAAATAAAAAAAAAACATCTTAATGTAAAATTTAGACCGAGTGTTAGCCGTTTATATTTTACATTAAGTTAATTATGTCTCACAATAGTTTTAATAATTTAAAAAAATCATCATCAAAATCGGTTCACTCAGTTGAAAGTTCTGAGGTAACAAAGATTTATTCTTATGTTACTGCGTTGGCAAGCAAGCATAGGACCTACAACAAAAGATCTACCTGTATGACTGTTTGTCCTGGTGGAATAATCTCTGCTGTGACAGAGATTATCCCAACAGCGGGGCATCACGTCCCGACGCCGGTAAGAAGATAAAAAAAAATACTGTCGAATTAAGAACGTCTTCCTTTTCTTAAAGTCGGTTACAAAAAGATTTTCGGAGGAATCAATGAACATACAAAGAAAAATCTGTGAAATGCATTTGCAATAGCGTCATTAAGAGATTGGACACATCGATGGTAATAAATATAAAGTAGGCTAACGCCTATTTCATTTGTATTTACAACGGATCATAAACATGGTGGAAATATTTTAAATAATGTTGTAAATCGAATTTTACAATGCTTTCGTATCCTAGAGCAGTTTCAGACCTAAGTTTTTTTTTATTGTATACTGGCGTTTCCAGTGGCGGATTTACCGGCAGACTGAGAAGGCCTAGGGCGGCAGATTTTTGGAGTGGCAAATTGGGGACAGAACTTTTTTTTTGCTACCTCTTCTTCATCCTAGCATTATTCCCGGTATTTGTTATGTACCCAGGGTCTGCTTATTACTCTTATCCGGATTGGACAGGTTACTAGTTTTTCCACAGAGCGATTGCCATCTGACCTCCGCAACCCTAAGGGCGAACCAGTAACTCATTGGATAAGAGCAATTTTTTTTGCTACCTCATAGAAATCAAAAAGATTTCTGCATGACGGTTTTTGATGTTTTACAATGACCGTCTCTTATAAATTGTACATTCCGAGTAGCACACTTCCATATTCTACAGTAAAACAACCAGTAATGGGCCTCTGCGTCCTCTGCCCACACTTTGTATGAGTGAAATTGTAGAAAATGTATTTTATCTTCTTTTCCACTATTCCAACATCCCACTATCAATCTATACATGCTAGTTCTACCACTAGTTGGAGGCTGGGAACTTGATGGTTTATATATAATTTTGTGAATTTTTATTTGAATAAAGAAAATAGTAAATAATTTTACCGATTTCAATCTTATGTATCGACTATTATGCATTGAACATGCAAAAAATACTGCGTCGTGATGTGATACAATCGAGACTCTGTCTGTTAAATATTACAAATTATTATACATGCAGTTTCAACGAAATTGTTGGATTTAAAAAATTATGTAGGACATGACAATTGTACAACCTATACCTTGAAAATTTGTAAATCCGCCACTGCGCGTTTCCGCATACGACTTACATGCGCGCTTCACCTCGCGCTTCGAAAATAAGGATCGCGCGTAAAATTGAAAATTAGAGTCCCCCTTACATGACCGGTAAACCCCCCTCAATAAGCATAATGTTATTGACGTTAATCTTACATATTCTACGGTGGTACAGAACTCTTTATGGGCGTGTCCGCCACGCACTTGACCGGTTTTTTATTATGACAATAACACGATATATGACCATGTTATTACAGGTAAATTCAACTAAAACTTTCACTAGCACAGGAAGTGAACTATTGTGTGAAGTTCAATTGTTTTAAGTTCGAAGACGAGTTTTCTCTTCAAAACATTCTGATCACGATATTACGATTCGGATAATATATAATATTGGTCGTTACATCTGACACGACATTGGACAGCGTTGTGGCGTTGCGGGTAGCGAGTCTGCCTATAGCCGCCACGGTTGCGGGTTCGATTGCCGCTAGGGCAGATGTTTGCATTGATCTTACTAATATATGTTTCGGTCTGGGCGTTTATCCTTATGATAATAATCTTTAACTCTTGATAAGTAAATTGCTCTTATCCAATGAGTTACTGGTTCGCCCTTAGCGTTGCGGAGGTCAGATGGCAATCGCTCTGTGTAAAAACTAGTAACCTGTCATATCCGGACAAGAGTAATAAGCAGACCCTGGGTGAATACTCGTATAATACCGGGATTAATGCTAGGAAGAGAAGGCATCTGACGCGACATACGATTATATATCAATGCAAGCATCTGTCTAAGCGGGAATTGAACCCGTCAGGCAGACTCGCTACCCACAAAACGCCACAACGTACTGTGACATAATATCAATAAATAAATAATTACACTTCACATATCTGCTAAATATGTATTCAATAATAATAGGTTATATTTATTTACCAAAAGTACTCTTCAAAACCATAATGACACTATTAGATTATCAAGCAATGCACGCGGCTTTGCTTGCTTTAATGAAGTGTAGATGTTAGCAATGTGACACTGGCGAAATAAAATAATAATTGATTTTTTTTATCGTTGGGAAACGCATTTTTTTTTTTTTATGTAAGAGGGGCAAACGGGCAGGAGGCTCACCTGATGTTAAGCGATCACCGCCGCCCATGAACATCTGCAACACCAGAAGGCATGCAGGCGCATTGCCGACCTTTAAGGAAAGAATACGCTCTTCTCTTGAAGGTTCCCAAGTCGTATCGGTTCGGGAAGACCGCCGGCGGAAGTTGATTCCACAGAGTGGTTGTGCGAGGAAGAAAATGTCTTCTAAATCGCGCTGTTGTGGATTTCCAGACATCGAGGTGGTAGGGATGGAATTTCGAGTTTTGTTGCGATGTCCGATGGTGAAATTCAGCCGGCGGGATCAATCCAAACAATTCCTCTGAACATTCCCCGTGATATATGCGATAGAAGATGCATTTACGCGCATCACTACAAGAAGTGGTAGTTTGGGACTCACCGCTCACTAATCGAGATAAGTAATACCGACTAAAACACAACCCAACCACCTTGCGCCATAGTGGGACGGCGCTTGCACCAATATAGGGAGCCCTAGAGCGCCCTCCATCGAGACTAACTTTTTAATGAGGTTGTTTCCCTCTACGACGGACCTCTGTTATTTTTAGACAGGTTCAGGTTGTCTTCCTGTTCCATCGACGACGACAAGAACCTAAGGCGCTGGAAAACGTCAATACCAGGTGCCCTAAGGCACCACCGATACTAACTTTTTAATGAGATTGTTTCCTTCTACAACCGACCGTCGTAATTTTTTAAAGAGGTTGATAATTGAAAACCTTTTTCTTTTTACTTGGGAAATGCAGTTACGCACATGAGCGCCGGGACTGGTGCAATGGCGTAGTAGATGTGGGACCCAAAGCCTGAACTAAAAACTAAAACCAATAAGGTCCCATCTAGCGCCATAGTCGGATGTCGCGGGATCACTGACACATTTAATCGCGACAATAATAATTGAAACCCTAGCCTAATGTTATAACCCATTTATACCGAATTTAATAGAGACGCTCATAGCCGAGTGCACCCACTGATCGGTAAAGATCGGTACGTTAAGCAACTTTATGCGCGGTCAGTCTTCGTGCTTCGGAGGGCACGTAAAAAGTCGGTCCCGGCTGTTGACAATTTGACAACCGTCGATAAGTCAAGTCAGAGGCGAGGCGAACAACTCTGACACTAGGTTGGCCACTAACAACTCGATAAGAAAAAGACCGAATTTTAGCATAATCGGTTCAGCCGTTTAGACGTGAAAGGGTCACAAACGAACGAACTCACTTTCGAGTTTATTATAATGTATACAGATAGTGATAGTTGAACAATAGTGTCATAGTTCTGAGCTAAGTCATATGACCTTTAAAGGCGGGTCAATTAAACAAGATGGCGTCAATTGACGGAAATATGTCAGATGGTGCACAATAACACTGTTGTTAAATAAGCAAATTGAAATACTAATGAATTAGAATATTTGCAAATTATATAAGATGCTGCATCCGAGAAGGCAAAGTTTACTCAGATATTTTAAACGGTATTTGGAGGCAAATAAGCAATACCATGTCAACCCACACGAATGTCATTTCGAGAAAAACGCGCTTGAAAATTTTGAACATCTTTTTTTATATGATTTTTTTTTATGTATTGCTCAAGTTTTTGGCAATTTCAGATTTATGTAAGTTATTTTACTTATTTTCATAAAAATAAGTATACAAACTGCATATGTCGTATATAAAATAACCCAAAACGTTTTTTTTTTTTTTTATGTTAAAAGTTGGCAAACAAGCATACGGCCCACCTGATGGTAAGTGGTTGCCGTAGCCTATGAGCTCTTGCAGCACCATTAGTAGGTGTCACTTACGCGTTGCCAAACTCTAGGTATTAGTTCTTAAATCCCTTATGCCCAGTAATTTCACTAGCGTACAGTGCCCTTCAAACCGGAACACAGTAATGCCTAAGCACTACTATTTGGCGGCAGAATATTTGACACTGCGGTGGTACCTACCTAGCCGGCCTCTTGCAACAAAAGACCTACCATCAGTGTGACTGACTGCACTGGTGGAATAATCTCTGCTGTGACAGAGGTTATCCCAACAGCGGGCGATGGGGTCGTCACATCCCGACGCCGGTAAACATAATACATAAATTGCATGATTAAAAAAAGTGCTTTTTTAGAAGTTTTAAAGCTTAAAGCCCTACAAATATTAAAGAAAATGTTCTTCAGCCATTTACCAACACTTCTGCATATATAACTGAGTTTTTCAATTTTGTGGGTTGACATGGTATTGCTTAGTTGCGTCCATTTTATGTTTTCAAGGTCTACATTTGTATTATAACACTCTCAATATAAGTTGAACCATGAGTAGTAACACATTTTTGGGGCTCAACTCTCAAAAATTAAGGGGTTGCGTAACTATAGCAACGCGGCGACGCTCGACCCGTTTGGTACACTCGTTCACGGTTGTTTTAGTTCATTAAAAATATATTATTAAAAATTAAATAAAAATATAAATAATTTTTTTCAAGTATGTGAACATTTAATTTTATTTGAAGATAAGGTGTCATCCCAATAAGTGACAATGATTAAAATGTATATTATTAAGGGGTCGAAAGGGAGGATGAGAACTTGTATGGAAGTATCGTCATTTCAGAGCTAGAAGCTTGAAACTTAATCTTAGGCTGTTGATAGGATATAAATAAATATGACGTTCAAATTTTGTAAAGAGGGAGGGGCGGGGTGTTCAGAGTTTGTATTAAAATCGTATTAAAAGCCGCTGGCAGAAGTTAGTATCAAATAAATGAAAACAAAAGTTATCATTAGTATAATACCCATATGAACACTACGGCTCCCTTTGATGTGAATTGTAAGAAAAGCCGACACTGTACTCTTATTTCAAAGATGAATCAGCTCTTGCAGTTTCGATGTATACAAATAAATAAAATTACACTTAATATCTTTTGTTACATCATAATAACAGCTTTTATAAAATACATATTAAAGTATATAAAACCTTAATTTTTAATGTCTTATTCCGTCTAATCTTTGACACAGTTGTATGGATTTTAATTGAATTTTCAGTAGTATTAACTAAGTGACCACTTAATAAAATTAGGGTTTTGCATGGTAAGAATGTATTAGTAGACGCTCCTTCCAGCACACACGCACGGCGTTTTTCTGCATGAGAGTAGTACTTCCCATGTCGAGCCAACCTGGGTAGTACTTCCCAAGTCGACTCCACCTGCAGAAAATCACCGTAAAGTAATAAGTATCAGTAGGTACTGTTGGGTTTCGTGCGATGAGTGCGAGCTTCAGAAGCCGTATCTGCCAATCTCTTTCTTTGCCCTTTCAGTTTTTCTTTCTCATTTCCTCGTTTCCTATATCCCGACCAAAGGGGTCGTCAACGCGAATGTAATACTTCAAGTACACAGGTTCGGCGCGAGTTCATAGGTTGCAGTGACTGCTTACCATCAGGCGGACAGTATGCTCGCTTATCAACCGTCATGACGAAAAATAAATTTAACTAAACAATAATTCTGTAGACCACGCGACATACACACGATACACAGACCACTATGAGAGTATATCAAAATGACATACAATTATTAATTGAAAATCAACAAAATCTAATTTGCTTTTATTAACATCTTTATTGTTGATGACTTAAAACTTATGTCAATTACATTTAAAGTAAATAAGTTGCTAATTTCGTCCTCTTTTATTATCGAAACAAGCAATCGCTCATTAACTTTCAATACACGAACTTATTGACAACAATGGCGTATTTACCGAGCAATTTGTTATTGTAATCAAAATAGAAGTGATGTGGGAAAGACATCGATAAAATAGATTTTAGGCCTATATAATTATATACAACTGTATAATGTAATGAAATGATAATAATTTATTTATAGATTAAATAATTTAAATATCAAAATAATAACCAAGTCAAAATAAATATTGCCTGTTTTTATTATTTGAGTTAATAAGTTTTTGCTTTTTTTATTAATTTTTCTTCTTTCTATTTGTTTTTGCATTCATGTACAAATGAAGAAATGAAAAAGTTTATTAAAAAAACACTCTTTTTAACTAGAAATACTATTTACGGCCAACAACCACATTCATTTTGAATGAAAACTAAAAAATCGACGTTTTCAGTAGTGGTAGTAGTAGTAATATATCGACAAATTATTTTGTGATGTAACTTAAACAATAAGTACTTAAAGGAATGTAAGGATAATCGACAAAGAACGGCAATGTGTAGTGATGTGACAGTAAAAACAATCGATAATCGATAAGTTCAAGATGCATTGCGTGCCAACGACCGGGCAATTAGTTCCAACCTAACAGAGCTTTATACGATAACTGTGGGAGAATTTATAATATGATTAAGCGGACAATTTTATATTGTATCAATCATTTCGCGTGCAGGCACGTTAGCTGTGTCATGTGTGGTCTGAGTACGTTACTTACATGGGTATTGAATTTTGTTTTTTTTTTTTTAAATATTTAACGATTTTCAAGAAAATATAAGTTTTTATAATTAATGAATAATTATCATACACTTGATGATAAAGATCTTATAAAATATAAAACTAACTGGGATTACTGTATATAAATATTTTTTTTTATGATTGTTGACGTCGGCTTTTGTTTATTAATTTTTAGAGTTCCATACCTAAATGATGCCAACCGAATCTTTTACTAAGTGTCTGCTGTCTATCCGCCCGTCAGTTGGCTGGCTGTATCTCACTAACCGGTAGTGTGAGTACGTCCCACCAAACCATTACAATAAATTCTATAGGTTTGGAAGGATATACTACACCGTAATAGGAATAGAGATGAAATTTTCAAAGAAGGTGTAAATTAACAACAAATTTTATTAAGTTAATCTTTTATATTCTACGGTGATACGGAACTCTATAAGTGCCAGTCCGACACGCACTAGCACCGCACGCACCGTCCAGTTTTTATAAAAGTTATAAACATGTTATTTACATATAGGTGGTGACATTTTTATATTTCATAATAAATATTTTTATGCAACGTCACAGCGTTCTTGAGCAAATTGTTTTTATTATGATAAACATCGAGTATTCGAAATAGAAATAACAGCTCTCCAAAATGGGAGTAAAACGTGCTGATGGCTAGCCTAATTAAAATAACAGTAGACGAAACAAGAACACAGAGATTATCATCTAGTATTCACCATCATGCATTGTCTCAAAGTTCCCATCGTCAAAACATTTGGTCAAAAAAATTTAGGTCTAAAGAAGAAAATCTAACAATACAAGAACCTACTTTATTTTTAAAGACTTTAAAAAGTCTTACAATTAAAAGATTATTTCATTTATCACACCCATAGACTTATCATGTACTAAGGAAAAGCCCTTACATAATTGCAAATTACAATCCAGCAACTTAACCGAATGGAGTTAGCATGTGACAACGTCGTTTGGTGTCGTTGGTTTTGAATTTACGAAAGAGCACCAGCATAGCTTTGACATTTTGACTTTATGGAAGACCCTGTGCATAGTGCTCGTTATGTGTATGACTGCACATAATATAAAATTCTCTTGTTTTTTTATACTGAAGATGACTTTTTGTAATATGAGTAATACGTTACGCTTGCCACATGTTCCAAGATTTTTGCAAAACGGTCCGCGTTTTTTTACTAGCATGACTGTCGACTCTACTCTCGTAGACTGTGCACTTATTTACGTATTATTTTTTAGAAGATTTTTTTAAATTTCATTAACTTTTTATTTTGTGCGTAACTGAGGAACGTTATGAATCGGTATATACTTAAAGATTAATGTTTTTGAAATTATTTTTAAAGGAACAATAACTTTATGATAGTTACAATTATATGTTAGAATCTTCTGAATTTATACTTGTTGAATCTACTATAATTTTTTTTTACCCCAAAACTCTTTTTCCATATATATCTCACATTTGCTTATTATTGTTTTATCTTTGTTTGTAGACAAATTACATGTCGAGATTTTAGTATATTTAGTTACGATAGGTAATTTAGGATATTCACAGTAATAATTTCAATTTATACAGCTTGGCTGTGCGGGTCTATAAAAGCTTTTATAAATTTAAAATAACGATATTATCGTAGTACGCAGAACTTTGTAATCCTCAAAATCTAATTAAATAAAAGTTAATAAAACTGAAACGAGTAATAGTAGGTCGTTTTATTTTTCAGAAACACGTCAAGTTTAATTAGCCATTAGTAATATTCTTAATTACATGTAAACACGTAATGTATTTCCACTCCATTCGTATAAACGATGTGATATTTTGTAATCACTTTGAATATTGTTGTTATTATACATTAAACACACAGAATATAAGGCAGGTAACATAATAGGTTATATAGCATATAACGCTTATTATTTATCTCTGTCTTTAGTTTTCTTTTTTTACGAGTATTTCAGTTCTTTTGTATCATCTGTACCGACCATTTTAAAGAAAACCTAATACCACCAAACCTAATATAACCAAATTGAAAATATTTTAAAATAATTCAAATTTGTTTGCATTTTAAATATTATGTTATAATACATATAGTTTACTAGATGTGCCCGTAACCACCCACTGTAATGTAGCGTTTTGATAATTCCAAACTAACCTAACATATTATTGGATAAAAAGTTATATGTTAATCAAGGTAATAAGCTATCTCTGTGCCAAGTTTCATCAAAATCCGTTCAATAGCTTTTTCGTGAAAGAGCAACAAACATCCATCCATCCAAGCAAAGTTACATCCAGTCTCATACACTTTCACGCTAATAATATTAGTATGATATTGTATTATGTTATCTCGGCATTACAGAGATGATCCCATAAAAATTTCACGATAATAAAACCACGATCGTCAAAGACCAAAAACGGAAGTCTTTAAAGTTTTATATAATTGTGATTACTGAGAACACTTTATATACATTAATTTATTTCGAATGACCAAACTATTATATACTTTTGTTCCACGAGTCTCAAAACAGACGTAATAATCGGGTTGAAAAGGTCATTGGACGTCAGTAAAAGGTTAATTCTAGTCTTCTTGCAAAATTGGACGCCAAGACAGGCGATGTTACTAGTTGAGGTGAAGTATGTATCCATTTATAAAAATCATCATGATGTAAATCAACTTAATACTATATTAGATTAATTAAATATCATTTGGGTTGTTATAAACTTACATAACTTAAGTTAACAAGTTTAACACGAAGTCGTGATAACAATACAATTCAATAGTGAAATGCAAAGGTCATTCCAAAGCCAGACATTCCATTCACAAGCTTAAGTTTCAATTTTAAAACTTAAATTTCACCATTTAAAATAAAAGTAACAAAAAATGGACAAAAACGTTATCGATATAACGCCCATCACTATTTTTTGCCGCCCACGCTAACTTTTTTTAAAAATCCGTATTCCAGTAAAAGATAAAAAAACTCTTTGTTTCAAAACTATTATTTTATAACATGTAGAATTAAAATGAACATACCATAAAATATGTAACGAAATCCTGTTTTCGTTATGGCATCCTTTCGCACAAAACTATTTCTTACTTTAAACTATTATATCACTGAAATAACAGATTAAAAACCACACTAAACACTTACAACGCCATTTTGTTTACTAAATCACATAAATTTAATCATTTTGTTGAAGTTTTAAAAGTTTTAAAGTAACTACGTGCACGGAGATGTGTTTACCGTTCGCGTTGGGTTTTGACTGGATGCGAAGTCAAGTCCGAGATATTTTTACCTGTGAGAGAAAAAAGTTTTATTCGTAGAGCAACTTCAATTTAAATTAACTTATTTTAAACCTTGTTCGCCTCAATTAGGATTCAAACTACAATGATGATAGAAAATGCATTAGTGTAGCCATGTTGAAATATTAATTCAATGCATTATAGACCTTATTTAGTTTGAACGTTTGGTTGAAAATGAATTATTAGCCTTAATAAAAGCTTAAACCACCATTTCTGAGCTTGTACGTATATTGTGAGCAGTTGTTCTAAGTCAACGATTCTCAAACTTTAGACATTTATGGTTGGCCTATTTAAATAATTAAGAACATCTTTCGTTTTATTAATCTTTAACTAAGATTTATTGCACAGGTTGAGATTAAGCTTATGTGACATTTTAATTAAATTTCTAGTCTTTTCAAGTATTTTAGATTTGGTTTGTCTGTAAATAAACTTATGAGCTGTTTTTGTGATAAAGTGTAAAGCTAAGCCTCAATTTCTCGTCAGACAATAACTAAATTAGTTGTAATTACGATTATAACCTATCGTATAGAAATTGTTTATTGTTTTCGAGTAAATCCAGTAACAAACATAGAAAATAAATGATACGGTCGAATTTATGAAACGCTCTTTTTGAAATCTGTTCAAAATAAGTATTTTATGGATAGCAAAAAACTGTAAATTGTGACATGTGCTTTTAGTTTGAGAGCCACTGGCCAGGACCCGTAGTCCCAAACCTGTTTGTACCGAGAAATAAAATAACAGGCCCCAATTTGATATGAATTAACTCATTTCGATTGTTATCTAGCCGACGAGGTTTTGGGATGGGTCTTGTTAGTTTGGAAAAAAATTGGCGAAATGAATTTAAAAGTTAAAATAAAATTGTAAGACTAACTGCTTTGTTAGTTACAGTTGTAAAGAAATGCCTTTTATTTCTTCACTCGTAAGGAGACGTTCATAGCTGGGTGCGCTCACTGATCGGTAAACGATCGGTAGGTTAAGCAACTTTAGGCGCGATCATCTCATGGGTGATGGCATATTGGTATTACAACTAAACACAGAAATGTGCTTTACACAGCAGACAAAATTAAAATAAAAACAACACCAAATAAATAACATTATTTATTTCATTTTCTACTTAAAACTAAGCTATTATAACAAAAAAATGGTTTTTGATTAATTTTACTTTAATCTGTACTCGCGTAGCAACAAAATGTATGCAATATTCTTGTCAGTTGAAAGTAGGTTTTATGTTATTTTTTTTTATACGCTGCTCTTCGGCTTCGGTACCCAGGGCTCGACCTTGGCTCTGGTCGTGCTGTACGGGACGTACTGACCGGTCGTTCCTGACATGTTCTCCGTGAACTCCGCCATCCATTTGTAATTAGGTCTGCTCGGGTCCTAGGAAATTACATAACATTAAATGGTAAAAAAACCAGAACTATACCAACGCATGACCCCTAGACCCTTTCCACCCTAACCACCCCATGCCATTCCTTACCACCCCACCCCACGCCTGCGATGAGGTGCAGAGAGCATCCTACCTAAAACGCCAATGGTTTTGCGTTCGATTCCCACTTGACGCAGATATTTGTTTTGATCGTACAGACCTTGTGTTGTGCTTGTGTTTGTTTTCGAACACAGTATAGCACACGGTAGCGTTTGACTATTCAAAAGTACTTTTTAAAGGCTACTTGAACATAAAATAAAAACTTTAAAAAAATGTAAAAATCGTAATGGGATCGGTAAGTATACAGCTGTACACTACAATAATTACATAAAAAAATTTAATTTTGTCGACTTACTAGCTTTCAACCGCGACTGTACCCGCGTGAGTGACGATTGATTAATAATAATAATAAAAAATAATAACCGCATACTTCACCCCGTTCAAGTCTTGTTTTCGCAACCGAAATTCTTTAAGGTCCCATCTCTCTCTATACCAAAATTCATTAAAAATCGGTTCTGAGTGATAGTCTTGAAAATGTAAGAGACAGACAGAGTTACTTTCACATATTATACAATGTTAGCCTATTATTTTTATTTATTTATTTATTTATTTTTTTTATGTTAGAAGTTGGCAAACAAGCATACAGCCCACCTGATGGTAAGTGGCTGCCGCAGCCTATGAGCGCTTGCAGCACCATTAGTAGGTGTCACTCGCGCGTTGCCAACCTCGAGATATTAGTTCTTAAATCTCGTTCGCCCAGTAATTTCACTAGCGTACAATGCCCTTCAAACCGGAACACAGTAGTGCCTAAGCACTACTATTTGGCGGCAGAATATTGGACACTGCGGTGGTACCTACCTAGCCGGCCTCTTGCAATAAAAGACCTACCACCAGTGTGACTGATTGCACAGGTGGAATAATCTCTGTTGTGACAGAGGTTATCCCGGGCGACAACAACATATATATACATAGATAACAGCGGGCGATGAGGTCGCCACATTCCGACACCATTATTAATTTATTGTTTCAATTAAATTCGAAACTAGCTAGAAAATAGTTTCAAAATCTCACACAAAAATACTTGTAGGGTACCATTTTTTACAATTAATTGGGTCTAAATTAAATAACTATTAAGCTCTACCTAGCAAGTAAGTCTTGCGTTCATAGGCTATGGTGACCACCTACCATCAGGCAGGCATCAGGCAGAGCTTGTTTGCCACCATTGTGATATAAAAACAACTTTTTATGTGTTGATTCACATAAAAAGCTATCTGTGTGCCAAATTTCATCAAAATCCATACAGTAGTTTCTTCGTGAAATAGTATAAAACATACATCAATTCATTCTCAAACTTTTAAATTTTATTATAACTTATAATTAATAATTCCAACCTACCATGTGAGGTGGAAGATCAGTTTTGTAATGGAGCCATCCGAACCATTCAGCGGGAACCTGGAACAGAGATGCAATATGTTTAAAATATGTGACATAATTGGTAGTTCTGAAAAATATTATAATAGGTAGTTCTGAAGTACTTTGGTCACATGATTGCGGTGTGCAAGCCAGATGCCATAGAAAAGCTTTTAGTTGTCGGCCAGATAGAAGGAAAAAAATGCAGAAGCAGAAACAAATATACCCGATTCCATTCAAGTTCCCCAGAACAGAAAAACCTGAAAGACTCTAGTGGAAAAACTGTTCTTGGCGACCACGACCCTCATTCATGAGGACTCAAAGAAGAAATGTATCAAGAACTTAAATTTTAACTGTTAACAGTATTTACAACATTAAAAGTATTTGCCATCTACATCTTTGGTGTCTGATGAACTATATTTTTCAAAAGCAAAACACCTGCATTTGTACCTGAACTTGGACATTTTTGGTAAAAGTGTCTATGGTGACTATTTTTAAATAATTCAAAGCACCAGCTGTACTATCCTATCACTTAAACCACATAACAATCTGTATCTGTGTCAAATTTAATCCAAATGTTATTATATTTAAAATATAGTATATTTTACCTGACTGCCATCGTAATTCATATGAAAGTTATCCGAATATTCCACCCAACGGTTCCTGCTGTAAAAGTAGCGAGGGTTCTCATAGTACTTGTTGCCAAACTGGTCTTCACCAACCAATTTACCATCTTTTAATTCGTCTTGTCTGTAATGTAAAGAAATTTATACTTATGATAACATCTTATGTTATATAAAAGTAATGTTACTGCAAATATAGTAGTCAATTAGTCTAAAAAGGGATTGATAGGAACTTATCTCATCCCTTAATATTGTTTTTTCAGCAAAATAACCAACAAATTACATAATAATATAACAATTGCTTGTTTACCTGTATAGTTTATACATAGATGCACGGATGCCCCCATTTTGTTTTATAATATTGAAAAACGTAGCCACCTTATCCAGGGCCAATAGTTTGGCGATGGAATTCGACATTTTTTGTTAATATTAGTTTTCGTCCAGTCGAAATCAAAATAATAGTTTGACAATTTGGCAAATGACGTTACGTCTATTTGACATTAGTGATATAATTTTTTATTGTATTTCGACATTTGTTTATGGTAGAAACTATACAGCCTCAGATTTGTTTCTCTGATGCACCACGTTTTCATCAGAGCTCAAAGAAAGTTAATGTTAGTGGAACCAAATGAATAACGACTTATTAAATAATTATTATATTATGTATACTGTCCTTGTCCCTTCAGTTTTTGAATATGGACCCAACTTCTGTATTTTATGAATTTTAAGGGTTACAGAATTGAAGAAACCTTTATATAAACTGTAAATAAAAAACCTTCATTTATTTTCTTTTTTATTTAATTGAAAAAGAACTTGTATATTTATAATAAATTACAGTAAAAACAAGACAATATATCAAAATATTATTTATTCTTCCTTTTCTTTTTTATACCACTATGGAATTGAGTCTCTTGTATTTCAGACTTTATAGATTCTTCTAAGGCACTATGTTTATGCTTCCGTTTTTTCTTAACTTTTAAACTATTTTCTTGTTTAAATTCTTCATTATCACAATTATTATGTTCCTCTCTTTTGGATTTCTTTGATTTACTTTTAAAATCTTCATTTGTAGTTTCAATATAACTTGCTTCTAGTTCAATATTTACATTACTACTGTCATTGCTATTACAATGTCTCTTCTTTTTCCTTTTCGTTTTTATCGAATTCGTTTCGTCATTTAAATCCGTATCCTCAACAACTTGTAGGTCGGTGGGAGTGTTATTTTTTTTATTTAAGAAATTGTTGTATTTTGTCTGTTGCAGTAGGAGTTGTTCCTGTTGTTCTATCCTGGCTAGTTTCCCTAATGCCCTGAGTCCGTGGCGAGCTCCTCTGAAAAGTAGTAGAGAATATATTAAAAAATTGGCTTCAATAATAATGGAATAGCTATATTTAGTGTAATTGATTGGCGCAGTGGCAGTCAATTTGCTCTTATTTAATGAGTTACTGGTTCGCCACTAGGGTTGCAGAGGTCAGATGACAATAGGTCTGTGTAAAAACTAGTACTTTCAAATCCCAATAAGAGTAATAAGTAGACCCTGGGCAAATACTCTTATAGTAGATAGTGCTAGGAAGAAGAAGTTGAACATAGAAAAATAAAGTACATAGTTACTTTTTGTCATAACAACAAACTTGACACGGGTTGTATGAGGAGTTTATTTTATGAAGAATACTAGCAATGCTTTTTTATTTAAGGCATTACTAATACTCTTATTGCCCTTCCAAATAAGCTTATAGCTTGTGTTAGGAGTTGGTACGTTAATAGCCCGAGGGGGTCAGGATCAAACCATCAAACCTAACTTTAACTCTCCAGAGGAGTTGATTCATTAACAGTTTGGCTATTGAGACTTCACATTAGATTTGATTATAGCAATCATTTCTATTGCAATAGAGACATGATTAACAATAATGAATCAACCATGCAAATCCACTGGAAAAAGTTAGATAACATTAGTACAAAAACAATTACTTATGTGCAGTCCTGCCTTGACAGGCAGCGAAGAGCTCTTCATCAGTCATTTTCATAGCATCTTTATTACCACAGTCACTCTCATCTTCAGAATCAGAATCTTTAATATTTGTAGTCTCCGATCCCCCGCTACCTAAAACCGCTGTTCTCACAAAGAAATCTGAGTATTCTTCTGTGTTGGTGTCATTATTTTTTTTCTTCAAACGCCAAGTATTATTTGTAATTTCAAACTCTTTATCATCTTTCCTTTTCATCTTTTTGGTTTTACCATTTTTCTCTTCAACCTGAAATATGAAAAGAGTTACATTTATTCCCTTACATAATCTCAAATATCTATTTATAAATCTGTATGGAACCTATTGGATTTTATTTATATATACTTTATTGCACAAAGTGCACGATTTTCTAGAGAATGGTGGGACAGATGATATGGCAGAATATTTAAGAAGCTGACTTTAATAAATTATTTATTATTTCTTACTTATTATTTTTATTCATAAAATAAATTATTTATTTATTATATTCTTAAATACATACATACATACATTATATAAAGCACTACTTATTACTACATAAATATATCTACATAATATATACATCATATAATATATATAACAAATGAAATATATTATATTCCTGACACACAACCCGTTTTATATATACAGATTGTTTGTGAGCTGCGCAGGGTAAGGACCTTTGATCGTCGCTTCCTCAGTCCGTACTTTAATGCTGAACACGAAACCTCTGTCGCTTTGAACACAAAATGCTTGCATGCGTAGATTTAAAGATTATCGTAATTTTAAATTCTAGAATCTCTTCCTATACTTTTACACTTTATATGTGCTTGCCTTCATTTCTGTGCTCTGTACTTTCACCTTCTTTCTATCTCTTGTGCTTATAAAACTTATTGAGCTTGTGTTCTCTTACTATAAACTATAGACCATTTGTTAAATTATTATACCAATTTATATTTTTTTATGATCATTCAGATTTTAGTATGGCTAGGGATCTAAATAATATGGAGGTAACACAGAAAGCTTGTTTCTCATTCGTTAGCCAATTTGTAAATAGTATTTTATTACTGGATAAAAATATGTTTTAAAACATGATGATAACACTAAAATTTATATTAGGTAATAAATAAATATAAATAAATAAACGCTGCACACTCAACGGCCCCCAGTAGGAAAGTAATATCCTGTGTCGGGTCCGGAAACATTCACAATGACAAGGACAAATACACCCAGACCGGAAAATATGCTTGCATGGTTAATACAAACATATTATGCTCCGAGCGGGAATCGAACCCGCGACCTGTGGCGTTTAAGGCAGGTTCGCTACACGCTGCGCCACAACGTTGCCTAAGGTAGAGGTATTAGGTAGAGTACAATATAATTTAATTTGATGTACAGATCTTTTAAATCTATTTTAGACAAAAGCTATTTGGTCCTACTTATTCTTTTAATGTTTAATAAATATCTAATTACCTAATAAATATTTCATAATAATAAAACAGGGAAAATGAATGATAAAAACTTCTTTTACACAATTTCTTAATTTGGAGGACTATTTGGGAAATTTTATTATAATAATAATGAAATAATAATATAATAATTGCAGAATATCAATAATTACAAACCTGAATGTTACTAGCAGCCTTATCATACAATGTACTCCACCAGTGTTCAGTGAAGTCAGCTGCAGCATCATATCCTATACCGGCCACACTTCTCTTCAACTTAGGCTTCAAAGCTTCGGATATACCATTCTCATTTTTGCCTAATCCTTTTCCTGAAAAATAATTATCTCTTCAGTATTAACAGATCAACAATCCTAAATTATAAATAATAATTGAACCCTTTAGTGACATCTCCAAAACCTAATTAAACAAATCCGTACTCAAAACTATTTATCTTTTTACATGCATAGAATAGTAATATGCAGAAATAGAGCTTTCTAAAACTTCGTAAATAATTTTGCAAAGACGATAAGAATATTTTTATTAATTTAAAAGTAATAACCATCACTCCATCCGTATTTTTCAAGTTGTTTTCTAGCAAATTCCATATTATTTAGTTATGTAAAATTAGAGTTTAACAACTATTTACAAATTTCTTTAAAAATACCATTATTTATAACCTACAAACTGCAAAATTATACAGACGTCAACAAGGCATGTTCAAACTTCAAACTTGTCACGATGACATGATCACATGACAGACATGACACATGATAAGACCATAGCTGTAGTATGTTTTACAAAGAGTACAGTATTCCTTATTTAATTTTAATAAATAAATAATTTATTTTATTTTTTTTATTTATTTTAATATTTATTTTTAATTTTTATTAATTACATTATTATTTACTCCAAGGCTCTTGAAGCTTGCATCTTTTGGACCGCTTACACACTGTCTTTTATAGAGATACCATTTTTTCACAGGTCTCTGAGTTATACATAAAAAAGTAACTAATATTAATTGTTTACACCTGTTGATTAAGTCAAGCATTGAAAGATAGCATAATTATATTATAATATAATACCTAATGCAAAAAGGCCTGAAATCTGGAGATAAGCCCCGCATGTTGAACTATTAAACTACACAAGTATATGACATAAGAAACGATCCATTCTGATTTTTGACGATCAGTTTCTGACAATTACAATAGCTTTACTAAGTACGAAGAGTTAATGATCTTCTTATTAAAATTAGTGTTTCACAATTTTCCTTCAATTCTAAATAAAAGGACACTCTTTTTCTAAATATTTTTATATATTTGTCTAATAATAAAATAACGTACATTATAACAGTAAAATTACAAAAGAAATACAGACACTTTATTCTATACAATTGTAGTATAAAATATAATTATGTAATTAATGCTAATGGAACCAAAATGCTCATTTGTCTAATGCTTGTCTTTCTAGATATTTTAAAAGACTAACGAAGACATTATATAATCAAGTTGTGTAAAATAACAGAGATTTATATTTATTAAATATAAAAGCTTTGTGGTTTTTTTATATTCGACTAAGTTCTATGCAACTTATACGTTTTATACCAGGGGTTCCCAAAGTTTGAACTGTTCTCTATGTACTTTTCCAAAAATCGAAGACATCCAGCGAGTGTTAAATAAATTCGTTTGCTCAAAAATAAATACACCAATTCCTCTAAGCATGTATATCTGTGCCTAAGTTACATCATTCTAATAGAAAATAATCTTTTTTTCCTCTGTATGTAGGAACGATAGTGTCGTAATTCATTCAATCATTGTTCCTGCAAAAAATAATAAAATTTTAATTTTGGGTAACACTACTCTACATTTGACGACGTTGTGGCGCAGCGGTAGCGAACCTGCCTTAAACGCCACAGGTCGCGGGTTCGATTCCCGCTCGGAGCATAACATGTTTGTATTGACCATGCAAGCATATTTTCCGGTCTGGGTGTGTTTGTCCATGTCATTGTGTATGTTTCCAGACCCCCGATACAGGATATCAATATCCTAATGGGGGGCGTTGAGTGTGTAGCGTTTATTTATTTATTTATTTATTTACTACTACACGACAATATATTATACCAACAACAATTAAGTAGATGATAAACAAATAACTTTTGTTATCATATATTACCCATCAACATTTGGCAACGTTGCTCCATAAAAAGTAACTGCGGTGTGGGTGCAACAGTTAATACATTTTAGGACAATATCGTAATATGGAGAGTAAAAGTCTATTAATTTTTCATGAATAAGCGGTTAAATAAAACTATCGAAAGAATAACAGGTTCAATAGTATAAACCTTGAATATAACACTGGATATATTTAATCGTAAATAATAATAAATAAACGCTACACACTCAATGGCCCCAATTAGGATCGTGGTATCCTGTGTCGGGGCTCCGGCAACATACACAAGGACAAGGACAAATACACTGTATACTCAATATAAATATCTGTTCTAAACGGGAATCAAACCCGCGACCGCTAACTTTACTCCACCTGATAGTAAGTGCCAGTAGAGTTGAAATGCGAAGGCAATTATGTTTTCGGTTCAACGACCCAGGATATAACTATCCTAATAGGGACGTTAATGTATAATAACCAAAACACATAAGACTTGCTTAAAACTTGCATGGTATTCATAAAAATAAAATAAATTTGTTCAGATTTTGAGAATAAATATGCTTTATTAAGAAATAAAATAGTAAAATGGTGTTAAAATATATTTATAAAGTAAATATCATAAAATTAACTGCTTACCAAATTTATTCTCAAAATTTATCGTTTTTTAACTTCACTATAGTATGTATTGTTAGGATCGTTTTTCGACCTTTCCAAGTAGACGAGTCCATGGGACCCTGCGGAGGAGTAGTTTGCATATTTGGGTTTCGACAGTAACTCCGGCCGAAAGTCCTTGAGAAAATATACCCAACATTTTATTATTTCCTCCTTTTTACTGAAACAAAACAATACGAATTTAGTTTTTAATATTAATTTAAAAGTGAACGTAACAAATATGATCCGGACCAAATAATAGATTTATGAAATATGCCATGATTCTAATGATTTCGCACTTCAGAAAAAGGTGCAACTTTATGGAGTTTCACGCGCTTTTCGTTTATAATTTCGCATTTCAGAAAAACGATCAACTGTAATAATTATTTAAGGCCTCGTGACTACTCAGTATAGTAGTGGAGCACCACTATACATACCATAGATATCTACAGTCACCATAACCATTGTCCCTCTGTTTTTTATGAACATTTCTAAATTTTTATTTAAATTTCTCCTTCAAACGAGGCGTGAAGGGACATCTTGCGAGTAGGCAGGGCGAGGGAGGCTAACGCGATTGCCTTCCGCAACTGTATTAGCCGCCTTCGTGTTTGGACTTTACTGACACTTACCATCCACTTTTAAAATAAAAAAATCCTGTTTAATTTACCAAAGTAAAATTTAAATAAAGGTAATTATGTAAACCAACCCTTTCTTTAAAATAATATCATCGATCTCCCTCACGTAGTAGTTAGGATGGTTCTCAAGTTCATCTAATTTAGCCAGCATTGTGTCATCCACTTTATACACTTCACCTGAGAAAATTGAGTTAAAAAATTTTAAAACAAGATTTTACTATTATTTGTATATCATTTTTGTTCATAAAATAATAGCTCTATGATATAGGCGCGATAATATGTGACTATATAAAAATATAAAAGTTCACATTATTTTTACCTACATTTGTGTAAATAAAATTAAATATCTAAGACATGAGTAAGGAACAAACAATTTATAGCTCAAATCACTGGACAATATTTCTTACTTTTGAAGTTTTTATGCTTAATTTTTTTATGTGTAACACTACTTCTCCTTTGCAGCAATCAGTGGGAACTAGTTTAAATTGATTTCATGAAAAGACGGAAGTACAGTTCTATGAAGTCGAGGAAGCGCGCTATTTGAAAAGGCTCTTATTTGAAAGGAAAGATTGAGTTATTTAATTTCATTAATTTATTACCTTGTACATGATGTCCATTGCCGGGACTTTGTAATAAAAACGGAACATTATACCTTGTTCCTATTACAAGAGGATACTTAGTTTTCGTCGTCCCATCGCCGATAAATGTTCCTTTACCATGTTCAGGGTTCGTTAGCCAATCGTGATTCGGCTCATTACGCTTCAGTGTGCCGTACACGAATACATTGTGATGCCCCTGTAAAATAGTACTAATGTTTTACACAAGTGCAATAAGTCATTGTTCAAATAAATAATATACTTATATATGTACTTACTTTACTTAAAAAACGTTTCAAATTTACATTGATTGGAACAAATACAATATTTAAAGTTTTAAACATTTCAACGTTTTGTTTTTAAATCATTGTGTGCATTTTAATTGGAACAGCGGTCCAATTTTTCTTAACATTAAATAAATCTCGAAATGGTCATCTAGAAAACTAAGAAGCAAATAAGTCAGTAATACAATTTATAATGTAAAATGTATAAGATTATAATCGCAATTCTGTGTTTGCTGTTACAACTGAATAGTTTTCAAATTGTCATTATGCCTGTCATATTTTTGTAGCTACCTCATGCAGTAATGTGAATACAGAATTTCTAATGAACAGTAATTATAAATTTGTAAATATTTATATATAAAAACCAATAATAATAATAATTTTCATTTCATTCTTTGACATAGATTTCATTTTCATTTCATTGATATAGAAAACAATATCGATTGGAGATATTATTCAGTTATTATAGAGGTCAGCGTTAAAACATTTTTTTTCAGTCCACATTTCTTTTTGTGTAATGAAAATTCGAAGTCAAATCAATTCGAGTAATAAACATATATGTATAATAATTATATTGAACGGTTTGAGACAATTAAAACCAAATCAGTTTGTAATATTGTATTATATTTTATATATTTTATTTTCTACATTTATTTACAAAAATATACTGTACAATTTTTAGATTTAGGAAGAAGACAAGACAAAAAGACAAATTAAAAAGATTTTGTATGGATGCTCCTTTTAGCTTAAATTTTGTGTTTGAGGTACTCAGTGCCCACTTCATAAATATTTTTATTATTTTTATAAATTTATTTTGTGATATGGAATGTTTTCAGTTTGCCTCTAGCGAAAGCGAGATTACAAAATACTCTTTTACAGCCTTTTCCATTATACACACATTGAATTCGTATTTTAACCCTACATACCGTTCACCGTATGCGAACACAGTTGATTTTTTTTTTTTTTTAATTATACAAGTGATATTAATTAGTTTTATCCTTGTTGTTGTACATCAATTACGG
This sequence comes from Hestina assimilis, assembly GCA_023373885.1. Taxonomy (NCBI): domain Eukaryota; kingdom Metazoa; phylum Arthropoda; class Insecta; order Lepidoptera; family Nymphalidae; genus Hestina; species Hestina assimilis. The sequence continues at coordinate 166,637 of CM041767.1, read as the reverse complement.
AGTTTCATCATCCAAATCTTCAATCGTTGATTCATTGTTGCTGTAAAAAAACACAAATAAATGAAAAAAGTGAGTATCTGACTCGCACATAAAATGTTCGTTATGAGTTCGGTATAAAGTATATGGTATGAGCACCACCTTTAACTTCAAATTTTATTTTATTTTTAGTATTTGCTTTTATACCGGCAACAAAAATACACATTCTGTCAAAATTTAAACTCTACCCATGGGCGTAGCGATGTATGAGCAAAGTCCTAATTCCGGATACGCCCATTGACTATGTATTACGAATGACAAAACCAATATACGATTCATTTTATCTCTAAGAACTTTATTTCTATCGGACGAAGTGGCAGGCTTAAAATTACAGTAAACTAAACTAACATTATAAAGCCATTTTGAATGTTTTCAATTTTTTGTTTGAATGCTCTAATGTTAGAGACACTCAAAATATCTTGAGTGTTTATTTTAATATAATAAATAATAAAGGCACAAGGACAAGGACAAACACACCCAGACCGGAACACATGCCTCAATACAATGGAACTCGCGATTTGTAATTTGTGTTTCTTGATCACGGTTTTAAAGTGGTTTCAAAGGAATAGCAATGTAAAAAATATCTCCGTGTAAAAACTTAAGATTTTGAGAATAAATTTGACACACAATTCATAAAATTATATCGCAAATGCGAAATTAATATTACTATGTAAAAAATAAAACCAATCTACTAGCAAACTCAAATAAATAGCAAACTCGAACTACTACTAAGCTAAATCTACCATTAAACTCAATCCACTCGCAAACTGAAACTTGAACTACCAACAAACTCATTCTCAAATATTTAAAGCTTGTATCACGAAACTATTTTGGTCAAACTAACTTCCATCCAAATACCCTGACTAAACAACTTGTATTTATACAGAGAGATGTGACCAATTGACCAAAGTAGACAAGCACACAATACGGTCTTCGTCGGTAATGAAAAGGTCATCCTTAGCCTAATTCTGGCTTCGCCCTAAAGGAATAAATTTTAAGCCCCCGTAAGGACTGTCCCTTTTTCACAGCTGGGGCTCGATACTCGGCCTAGTGCCACTATCAAGGCGAGTAGGGCCAGCAGCAATACAACCAAAAAGAAATCTCTTCTCTCAATTTACCAGTCAATTATTCTACCAGTAAACTCAATCTAATATCAAAACTCAAAATACAACCAAACTATACCACAAAATTGAGCACATACCAAATTTATTCTCAGAATCTATCGTTTAACTTGGGGATAGTAGTTATCATTGGGATCACGTTTCGACCTTTCCAAGTATACGAGTCCATGCGAGCCCTTAGATGAGTAGTTCTCGTATTTGGGTTTGGAGAGCAGCTCCGGACGAAAGTCCGTAAGAAAATATATCCAACATTTTATGTCTTCTTGTGTACTTCTGAAACAATGCAATATACTTTTGTTCTTTGGACCTTTATGTGTTAAAAAGAGGCTGCACTCCACGTCATGAAGACATGATAACACTTTAGATGTTAACCATTGCGCTTCAAAACAACCTTATTAAATGGCCCAGTGAAGGCAGTCTTAGGAGACTTTATGGAACTCCACATAACCCGGTACTCCTCCCCAAGAGACCGGGTTATATCATATCAGGGTAAGCAGATTTCCTCACCGACAACAAAAAAAGAAAAAGTCTTAGGAGAATCTACTATGGCGAACACGGTCCATGGTCCATTGCGAATCCGAGCCTCTACCTTCCAACTATGGCGACGGTGGATCACTGAAACTCAGTGATCCACCGTCAGAGAACGTTAAACTGTCGGTCCTGGTTGTCATCATAACATGATAATAATCGTAAAGTCATGATAGGTAATTTGCTCTTATTCAATAAGTTACTGGTTCGCCTTTAGGGTTGCAGAGGTCAGATGGCATTCATTCTGTGTAAAAACTAGTAACCTATCAAGTTAGCGGAAGGTTATAAGCAGACCCTAATAAAAGTAACGATAATAATGCTAGGAAAATGGAAGAAGATAATAATAAGATTTACCTCTTCAATAGTACTTCAGAGTGACATACAATTATATACGTAATGCCATACAATTTTATAAGCTGCGGTGTACCAACATTGATTCCAAACATTAAATAGTATAAAGCAAATCCGCTTTCTCTGTCCCTATGTATGCTTAAATCTTTAAAACTACGCAACGGTTTTTGCTGCGGTTTTTTTAATAGATAGAGTGATTTTAAGAGGAAGGTTTATATGTTTAAAAATAGTGGAGAAAAAAAAAAATTTTTAGGTTTCTAATGTGATGTAAATAATTACATTCAACGCGTGCGGGCCACGGGCAGTAATGAATAAATCAAAACTACTGGATCGATTTTAATCAGTTTTTCAGTGAATGACATAGGCTATATATCTTATACCTGTGCGAAGCCGGATGGGGTCGCTAGTTTGAACTAAAGAAATGCAAACTTACATACCCTTTATTTAAAATGACATCGTCCTGTTCTCTAACATAGTAATTAGGATGATCTTCTAGTATATCTAGCTTGCCGAGCATTGTGTCATCCACTTCATACACTTCGCCTGAGAATTAATTGCAAATAAACTTATTATAAGCTTTTCAATATATAGCCTCAGAGAATTATCATGAAATTTAATTGTAAATTATTAACAAAATAATTCCTTGGGTAATGGTCGCCAATGATTCTTTGACATTTTGTCCATGGCAACAGTAAGTCTAGGCTTTAATCACAGTAAATAACCATCTTATTTACAACTCCAGCAACTCTTACCAATTTATTTTAAAAATAATTATCAAAGTCATCATCAAACATTTTTTATTTCGCTCTAAACCCAACAAAATCCACATAGACTAAATTGGGGGCATATAACATATTATTATGTAAATAGATACACTATTTGGTTTTACATGAAAACATTGCCAACTCACTAATTCATAGACCTTGAGACAAAGTTAGTCAATGTTTCTTTTTCACTTTTAAATGATCTAATTACCTTGTACATGATGTCCATCACCAGGGCTTTTCAATAAAAATGGAATATTATACTTTGTCCCTATTATAAGGGGATATTTGGTTTTAGTCTTCCCATCACCTATAAATTTTCCTTCACCATGATCAGGGTTTGTGAGCCAATTGTGATTGGGCTCATTGCGTTTTAATGTACCATAGACAAATACTTTGTGATACATCTGTAAAAAGTATATACATATATATTATAAATAAAGTTTTACCAACTTTTTGTTAGAGGAAGTAAAATCTAGATGCACTTACATTACTTACAAAACGACAAAAATTTAAATTGATCTTGATAAACACAATGTTTAAAGTTTTAACCATTTATATTTTTATTCAAATCTTATATAAGCTATAAAAGTAGAGGCTTGCAGGATACTGTAAGGTATAAGATAGAAAAGTATTAAGTAAATAACCATTGTAATAAATAAACTTGAAAATTTATTAAGTGAATTCATATTGTTAATGTATTTTAGATAACAATTTTTCTGTCGTAATCATAGACTTACTGTGTGCTCATAATTGTAAATGTTCCTTTACGTAATATAGTTCATATAGCAAATATAAAATGAAATAACTAAATATTAAATACTCACTTAAATGTCAGGTCTATTCAATTAAATATTTAAATAATCCAAAAAACGTCATATACAGTAAACAAACACACAAAATATAATTAATTAAACAGTAGTTATATATTTTTTATATTTTTATATTCCAAAATAGCATTATCTTGATTGTTGTCAGCTTGTGATTATTTACTTTGTGTCAGCTGTTCTGCTTGTGATGCTGTTCACTGATGTCCCTGTCAAATGTCAACCTCAACTAAATGCACTGACCTCTACAATATGGATCTACGATCCTATACATTACAATTTGCAAGTATAGGATATATTAACCACCACAACCAAATTAAGAATTAAAAAATAAGTTTAATATTGCATGTGCAAAAGTAAAAATTGGGTAAAAAAGAATTGAAATTAAAAATTGACTGTTATTGATTTATTGATTTTTTTTAGTCCATGCATACTATGATTATACATAGTTTCCAACCACTCTTTGATAAAAAAAAGTAAGAAATCGATAATAGGTGTCAACTTCTTCTTTAGCTACGTACTAACATAATAATATTTTTTATTTAAATTTTGAGAAACATTAGAACTAACAAAAAATATTTTTGAAATGTAGGTAAATAAAAATATTTCAAACTTAATAAATTGTATTTATGTTTAATTATTTATTAACAGTCTAATATACTCCCTTGGATTATAAAAAAAATATGAATACTGAATACCTATTACAATACAAATTCTGAATAAGTTTCCTATACGAACTATTTACGAAAAATACAATTTGTGTCAGAATAATTGTAACAAACGAAGTCACTAATTATTATCTAATTATTATCAAACCGAAATACGATTATACTTGTATAATTCTTTACCTTACGTTTTTTTCCTTCCTATATATGATAGTATCGATAGTAATGATACTTTTTTCCTTCGTATTTACTGTACTACAGTTTTCTTTAAAAAGATTTTAATTTATTTAATCCTAAGAAAGATTACGATTAAGATAACGGCAGCTGCTAGTCAAAATATAATCTGCGATTCCATGATATTATGTGTATATACAAATTATAATATAAATGACTAAAATTTTGAAGATTCTCCTTTTCCAGATCAATGTAAATTCTTATCGCTTTTTAAGTAATGTAAGTGCACGTACGTTTTATTTAATTTGACAAAGACCTTGTTGCGATTGTGTAATACATTAGTTATTCTTTTACAGATATATCACAAATTATTCGTATATGGTACTTTGAAGCGCAATGAACCAAACCACAATTGGCTCACAAACCCTGCTCATGGTAAACGAAAATTTATAGGCGAGGGGAAGACGAAAACTAAATATCCTCTCATAGTAGGGACGAAGAATAACATTCCATTTTTATTAAAAAGCCCTGGTAATGGCCATCACGTACAAGGTACTTATATAGCAAAAAAAAATGAAACTATGTAGAATCGAGTAAGTTTTGGTTGTTGTACGTCTCATATTATGTCAACGTAGCTTACATTTATAAACAAATGCCTACATACATAGATAACATGTATCCTAGAATCTTCCCCAACTTTAGATTTGGGTAATTTTGCTAGCAGTCACTAAAGTGAGCAATATTTAACGTTGGTGCATCGCCTTCATCATCCCCTTAAAGAGTACGGCCTTCATCTCTTCGAAAATTTCTAAGGCATTTTCTGTCCATACGCAGGCAGTTGTTACGATCTGATACAATATGTAATCTTTCAAGAAATCATCTTATACATTCTTTAAATACTGGTACCGCAGCTGCAAGCCCAGTGGTGTGAATAATTACCATAGTTGGAAGTAATCAACTTTAGATGAGCCTTCATTTTTATATAAATTAATATTTTTAAATTTTATAGGGGAAGTGTATGAAGTGGACGACAGAATGCTCGGCAAGCTAGACATACTTGAGAATCATCCAAATTTCTATGTCAGGGAGCTGGATGATATCGTTCTGGATGATAAAAAAGGGTGAAATTGCGTATTTACATTTATATAATAATTAAATTTGTTATTCATGTGTTTTAAATATGCATGTACTACAGCACCCATTTTAGCAAAATAAGAATAGTAAAATAAGAAAATAAACGCTACATAGTAATAATATCCTGTGTCGGGGGTCCTGAAACAAATACAATAAAACAAGCAAAAACACATTCAGACCGGAACTGCACTTATGTCTGTATGGTCAATGCAAGCTTATGCCTCCATCGAACTTGTGACCTGTAGCGCTTAAGGCAGGTTCGCTACCGCTGTGCCACAAAGTTGTCAAAATAATATCCTTAATTATGTTATAAGTTATAAGTACTTTTCATCCAACAAAACAGAGACCAAAATGCTGCTCTTTTATCTCTGTACGTAGACTTGCCAAGTAATTTTACTTATTAATTTGATCATAAAATGTAATATTTTGGCTTACAACTTCTACTAGAAGACGAAAACAGGTCTGGACTCAGAATGTCTTTTAAATTTGGGTGATCCTAGTGGCTCGGAGTGAAGCCTTACATGTCATCATTACATAGTAGACTTTTGGCACTACACCCAGACTGATTTCATAAAAGTCCAAAAAATAAAATTCAAGCCCGTTGTTTCAGAAAGACGCAGGAAGAACTAAAATGTTGGATATATTTCCTCAAGGAATTTCGTCGAGAGTTACTATATAAACCCAGATACCAGAAATACTCATCTAAGGGTTCACATGGTCTTGAATTCAAGCGAGGGTCGAAAACTCATTCCGACGATGACTATAAATAGTTTGAGTTTACTAGTGGAATGAGTTTGCAAGTAGATGGATTTTTCTATTGATAATTTAATATCGTAGTTTTTGCAATAGTGCGTCAAGTATAATATTTTCAGAGTCTTAAAATTACAGCAGACTTTTATTGATTTTATAGTTTTAGTTTTGTCAGAATTCTTACCTGTTAATATTCCCCGATACAAATACAGCACAAATCTCATTGGGATTCTGTAGAAACATAATATTTCAGTGGGTATTATTAATTTTTTATTATTATTATTGATATTGATTTATTTTTAAGGTTGGTATCCCCAATGGACTGTCATTCATCATTGAGCATTCGAACTTCATTAATCGATTTATTAAGCGAGTCATTTAGATTCGAGTCGAATCATTCGTATGATTGTTCCAGTAATCGTCAAACTGCCGACGTCATTCTCGAATTCTCGATTCGAGTCAAATCACAAATGTTGATGAATAATAAATAAAATAGTCAGTTGATTTTTTTGCGCGCTGATGGCGAGTACACATTCATTCAGACAACAAAGCGAAAATTTATATTTTAATGTTGAAATTATGTTACAAAATCTCCCTCATTAATATCTTGTGAAAAACTTTTGTTAAAAATATTAATACAACATTTTTAGTGTGAAGTTTGTGAAAAAAAATTAAAATGAGGTTGGCGGGCACAATTTTCTCCAATGTTACGAAAATGTTGGACTTTTATTCCCAGTTCAATCCATCTCCGCTCTCAATAAAGCAATTTATTGATTTTGGTAAGTATTTATAAAATATATATATTAAATAACATTTATTGATTATGTGATTCTGTTAAAATTTAGACTTTCTTGAAGGTCGAAAGGGTGTACATATGTTTTCAATTTATGATAAAAATATTTTTAGTAAATCTTGCGACTTACGCAATTGTTTTAAATTTAATCATTCATAAATGCTTGTTAATCTGCTATTTATCTAATGTTATGTGAGTCAAGGTCAGTGAGATTGCAAATCTCTCGAAATATAGTATTAAACTCCATAGCTTGTATTAAAAATTTATACTAAACAAATATTAAAATATTCAATAAATGTTAATCAATATATGCTAAAGGTTTATAAATAGGTCATATTTACATGGAGGGAATTTGAAAACAAATATATAATAACAAAACTATTTAATTTAAAGATTAATTACGATTATGGACAATACTTCACAAGCTGTTTATACTAATAAATATCTGAGTTAATTCTTATTAGAATTTATATATTTTATAACAAACAAAGACATAAATAAATAAACAAAAACAAATGTTATGAATATTACTAATATATAATGTCATTGCATTTTTTATCTCACCTGAAGATATACAATAATGTGCCTCAAATCCTACCTAAATTAATTAACTGTTTATGAATGTTTGACAAGGTTTATAAGTGAATTTATTATCATAACACAAGCTTGCAGGCCTGATATAATAGTAATAACTTACTATAATCTTATTTGTTTTCCTAACTTTTTCTTGGTCTTTATACAATACAAGTTTTTTTAAATTGTTAACTGTAAATTTTTAATTATTAAAAAGTTAGTTCATTAAAAATTAATATAATAGTAATATAATTTTCTTGTATGCTTAGTTTAGAAGATCGTAGAAGACTTAGTTACAGATTTATTTCTACTTCAGTCTCTTGTGTCTTTCTTTCGTAACTGTATCCCACATTTTGTATTCACCATTATATTATATGTATTTTTCGTAAGTTTTTGTAATAAATAAATAAATAAAAATAAAAGATGCAGGTGTACTTTACATTCCCAAACCAAGCACAAAGTTTTAATAGTCTTTTTGTTTAGTGGATTGAAAACATATGCTTTGTTACATGTTTATCAAGTCTTGTTGTTTTTGATAATTTATAATTTTCAGTATAGCATTTTTTATTATATTGGTTTTGCACCTAACTTGGTTCCGTATGAATGTTGTGATGATCAGTGTGACAATTTTGAATATAAATATTGAAGTCCTCAAGTATAACAATTTTAAGACAAGGGTCGGCAAAAGTTTATAACTTACAGAAAATGGGTGAAAAGTAACAGTATCACTACTCATGCATTTTGTGTGTTGGTGCTAGAGGCTCAATCTTCCAAACCACCTGTTCCCATCCCTTTTCCCTTCTCTCCTATCCCTTGAGTTGTCAACATATAAGATATACTTCTAGTTTGCTCATAGGTTGCAGTAACTGCTTATCACCAGGTGGACCGTATGCTTGTTTGCCAACCGTTATAGGTACTAAGGCTTTAATTTCTGGAGTATTTTATTCATTGTCTACAATTAGTTGTCAATGATAATGGTTTAACAGACCAATTGTGTTTTGTTGTGTCTATTTGTGTAAATTATATATTCACAGCTGGCAATATTTAATGATAATAAATATTGAATACAGTGTTTGTTTGAATTTTTTTGAGTGACTTTTATCAAGCAATTTGTCTGAATTATTTTTGTGAGTATGTTACATAATAAATACTATGTCAATGGAATGATTTTGAGGATTGTTTATTGTATGTTGGGGGTCGTTCTTAGCAGAATTTTAATCATTAAGATACTTATATTTATAATTCTGTATAATAAATTAAAAAGAAGGAACTTGTAATGTGATTATTGTGGGTTGGATCCTGACCCTCTTAGGGCATTAATCGTACCCACTCCTAGCACAAGTTATATGCTTAGTAGGGGGAGGAAATTGGAATATTAGTAATGACTCCAAAAAGCAGTGCTAATATTCTTTAAAAAAAGGGCTGTACAGGGCAAGTACTACCTTCGCACAAGATATCTTTGTGAGGAAGTTGTTTCATTCGATGATTGAGACCGTAGGAGGCCCAAGTCGCACATCTTTCTTGTATTGCCCTTCTATATCCATTTCTTCCCCTGTGTCGCTAATACGCTGATTGATGGTCTTGGTTTTACAAGTCTTGACTATGGCGACCGCATACCACTAGGCTGGCCGTAAACCACCTTCGTGTTAAAAAATAAATAAAGAACTAGTCGACTCGTTTTATAATCGTGTATTAAAATAATAGGCCAAGAGCGAGTCACAGGGGTTACGTACCTTCATCAATGGCACATTAAATATTTATTTTATTATGAGTCTTAGTAATAATAAGGTTCCATTTTACACTTTGTCTACTGAACCCCAAAAATGCATATCCGTTTGCATTATCAATGATATTATGCAGAATAACAATAACACTTGACTCACCTGTAATATAATATTGATGAGCGTAAACAGTGTCGTGTGTGTGTCTGCATGTGGGTCACGTCTATTGTTTAGCGACTATTAGTAATGCGATATGTTCTGCTTCAATTATAAATAACTAGCACTCGCCCGCGACTTCGTCCGCGGTGACCTTAGAATTTGCTCGAAAGAGAAATTAATAAGTATTATATAATTTGTAAGTACAGCGGTAGCGAACCTGGGTTACGCGCCACAGGCCGCGGGTTTGATTCCCGCTCGGAGCAGATTGACCATGCAGGCTTATGTTCTGGTCTGGGTGTGTTTGCCGTTGTCCTTGTATGTGTCCCCGACACAAGATATCAAGATCATAATGATGGCTTTTGAGTGTGTAGCGTTTATTCAATATTATTACTTTTACTAGCAGGCCTGTCCTGCACCGAAAAAATCTGGGTTCAGCAGCATAGCAGCGCCCCTAACTGAGTCTGATTGTAAACAGAAGTGACACCGGTGAAAGTTATTGAATTATTAATATCGCTATTTAAAAATAGGGGTTGAAATTTGGTAGAAGGGTGAAAATTTAGAGTTGTATTTATTTTCAATGCATTTAAGAAATAAAAAATTTGGGTGGACCACCCTTAAAATTTATATCGGTCGAACCGTTTCTGAAGAGTTTGGTAACTAAAACTGTGACATCGAGACATACATATTAGATCTATTAAATGTTATGTAGCAGTTGTAAAGTTATATTAAAAGTAAGTGCTACAAAATTAGCAAGACAATGAGTACGTCATTATGTAATATTGCCTAGTAACTGTATTGTTATTGTCTGCTCTGTTTCAATGGAAGCTGTAGTCATAAACAAAGACGTAAAATCTGCGCTAAAACATGTACAACATAACAATCGATTGGATATTTATTGGTTTGCTCTTACGGGACATAATCTTATTACGATTCATCTATTCAAAGTATTGAATCGACTTCAACAAAAGAAGATTCTCAATTCCGTTCAGAACTCAGTAATTTATAGCGTTTTTTTTTATTTGAAAGGATAAACCTTCCGATATGTTCAATAGGAAGTTCATTAAAATTAATTGATTTAATAAATAATAAATAAATAAATAAACGCTACACACACAAGGGTCATAGCTATATCCTGTGTCGAGGGTCCAGAAACATTCACAATGACAAGGACACATACACCCAGGCCGGAAAGCATGCCTGTATGATCAATACAAACATATGCTCCGAGATGAATCGAATCCGAGACCTGTTGCGCTTAAGTCAGGTTCGCCACAACGTCGTCATTGTAAGAATAAAAATTTTATATTTCACAATAGTCATAAGGTGATCGGGACATTGCTATCACCCATCTCCTTACTGACCGCGCCTAAAGATGCTTAAGCCTCCGATCGTTTTACCGATGAGTGAGCGCACTCGGTTATGAGATTTGTACCTGTTGAGGTAAGAGAAGTAACGTCTTTCCAACACAAAGAGAGGATCCTTTAATCAAGCAATTGATATTGCTCTTCGATCCAATATTTATTCATGCTTATCTGCTAAAAGAATCTTCGCAGACATCTTGTATTTCAGTACATTTAGATTTGCAGAATACAGATGTAAAATTGACCATATATTGTGCGAGGTCAGCTAGGTAGGTACCACCGCAGTGTCATTTATTGAACCGTAAAGCATTAGGTATACTGTGTTACTGGGTAAAGAAGATTTAAGAAACAATATCTCTCGATGACGACGCGTGAGTGATATACCTACAAATATATGGTGTTGCAAGCGCTCATAGGCTACGACAATCGCTTACCATCAGATGTGTCAAAAATATGACATACCATCTATAATGTTCTAGAAAATTTGGACAAATGTTGTTTTTATTCTTATAAGTAACAATCGATGTTATCATTGTAATAATAAACGAGACGCGTAAATAAGTCATAGAGGCGCGTTGTTATTATGCGCTTAGTGTGTTCTTCAAGGTGACGCAGTTAAATTATAAATGGTAATCGATGATATGAAATTGCGCGTCTGTCATTTGAATGGTTTGTATTGATCGTTGAAGGGATATTGTAGGTTTTTTATTTCATGACGGTTGGTAAATAAGCATACGGTCCGCCTGATGTTAAGCAGTCACCGCGACAAGGAACGCGCGCGATATTTAAAGTATCACATGCGCCCGGCCAATCCACAGAACAGAGGCGTCGGGATAGGCTACGGCAACCACTTACCATCCGGTGGGCCGTATGCTTGTTTGGCAACTTCTAACATAAAAGAAAAAAGAGGTGGTGCGAGTTTGGGCCTCCTGGAACAACTTTTTAAAATGTAATAAAAAGAGTATGACAAGTGTATTGAGTCGGAGTCTGATTATAAATGACTTATACAAACTTAATTTCTAACGAACATTAACATCGAAGGTGTTGTGTTGTGCATGCCGTCCTCGAGCTTCGCGTAACTTGTGCATTTTCTATTAATTCTAAGTCGATGGGATCGTTACTGCGGTGAGACTCTCAATGTTCTAAATTGGGGTCCAGCATGCATAACTACGTGGGCAATTCGGTACAATAGTAGGATGCTCGCTGTCATTGCATCCACATTGTTCGCGGAGCCGTTGTGCCTTTGGGTTTTCAAAGCAGTTCAGTATTAAATAAATTATCTCCAAACGGCCTTGTCAAAGTGATTCATCTTGATTCTAGATAATTTATTAATTCAACAGCATTGTTTACAGTTTACCAAAAAGTTTACCATAACTTTAATTAGTGTATAGTAAAAAGCATTACTCCTTCCTGTTGTTTTTATTAGATCACAGGTTCATTGCCTGCCATAAGCGCGACAGGTCACGGTTTCAATTCTCGCTCGGGGTACAAATTTGTATCGACCATACAGGCATGTGTTCCGCTCTGGGGGTTTGTCCTTGTCTCTGTGTGTATTTCCGGCTCCCCGACACAGGATATAACTATCTTATTGCGGCCGTCGAGTGTGTAGCGTTTAATATTATTTAATATGAACTTTTTTAGAAAAAAAAATGGGCCACAATACCAAAACATTTCATTAACTTACTTAAAATAAGAATTTATCAAATCGACTTTATTTTTTTTTGTTTGTTATTGCTCGAAGACAGCAGGGGGCCTAGACAAAGTCACATTTAATTCTCGATAACTCGCAATAGGCACCCTGAGGAAGGAATCAAATACCAAGTTTAAGCCCCCGTGACTGTCGTGGCTGTCCCTTTTTCACAGCCGGGTTTTCATTTACTATTTACATGTACACAGCCCCTCCGCTCAGTGACGCTGTCAAGGCCAGTAGGGCCAAAAGCAATACACATTCCGAACAAAAACACTACTGTCCGCTTAACAACAGAACATCTGGCATATTGCCTTAATCCAGTAGAAATCAGTAGGAAAAACCAGCTGTTTTCATTCGTTTTAATTTATCGCCATTCTAACGATATTTTATTTGTTGACGACTGTACGTAAGTTGTGTAGGAAAATTTTGTTCCGCCAACGCGTCATCCTGGCGCGTCGCCATGCATACTCTAGGTCAATGCCGACTCCACAAATCGAGTCTAAATAAAGAAACGATACGGGTCTTTACGGTAGTAGAGCCATGCCTCTCTCTCTCGGCTCGACCGGGGCAGTACTACCCTCTCACAGAATATCGGCGTCAAGTAACAGTATCATTAGGTACTGTTGCGTTTCGTGCGATGAGTGAGAGCGTCGGAGGCCCAATCTCCCACCGTCTCTGTTCACTTCATTTTTTCCGTTCTGTTCCCGTCCCTCCTGTTCCTTGGGTTGGCATCGCGCATGTGATACTTCTAGTGTCGCAAGCGTTCATAGGTTCATAGGTTGTTCATAGGTTTTTGAGAAAAACGTGTTTGAAAATTTTGAACAACCTGCTTTATATGATTTTTTTTATGTATTGGTCAAGTTTTTGGCGATTTCAGATTTATGTAAGTTATTTTACTTATTTTCACAAGAAAATAAGTATACAAACTGCATAATTCCGTATATAATATAACCCAAAACGTTTAACATAATACATAAATTGCATTATTAAAAAGGGATTTTTAGAAGTTTTAAAGCTTAAAACCCAATAAATATTAAAGAAAAATGTTCTTCAGCCATTTACGAACACTTCTGCATATATAACTCAGTTTTTACAATTTTGTGGGTTGACATGGTATTGTTTATTTGCGTCCATATAGCGTATAGCCTTTCTCAAGAAATGTACTATCAAATGCAAAAAGAATTTTTCAAATCCGACCTGCAGTTCCAGAGATTAGCGCGTTTAACTTTACAAACAAACTAACAAACTCAGCTTTATAATATTAGTATAAATATAGATTAAGATAAAGTTTCAAAAGTTCAAATTGAAGCTATCTCTGTATTTTCTTTTCAAATAATTCAAAGTTAAACTTTTTATTCTAATGTGGTTGCACTCCGCAATTGCGCTTTCTCAATTATATACGATATTGCACTTAATAAGAGTCTTTATCTGCTTAGCATTAATCCCGGTATTTTTGCACAGGGTCTACCTAGCAGTAACTCATTGGATATGAGCAAATTACCTATCAATAGTTAACGATTATTATCAGATATTATAAAAACAACCGAATCCGACAGCTTAAGCACAGTCCGAAACCGAGACCGATATTTATAAGATAAAAAATCCGCCCCGAGCGGGAATCGATACAGCGACCGTCCAGACCTAAGGCAGGCTCGTTACCAATACGTCACCAAGGAGTAAAGTTTTAAAGCGCTTCTTCGAGGTGCGAGTAAACAGGCTTCTTATGAGTAAGTTCGCTCCATCGTAGATCTCATCCGTAGATCTTCGCGCTCGATGGGGGTCAATAGCTTACCCATTTTTTTAAATGAAAAAATTGCAATTAATAATAAACAATAATAATAATAATAATAAACGCTGCACACTCAACGGCCCCCATTAGGATAATTATATCCTGTGTCGGGGTCCGGAAACATTCACAATAACAAGGACAAATACACCCAGACCGGGATTAATACAAACATCTGCTCCGAGTGGGTATCGAACCCGCAACCGTCGAGGGTAAAGGCAGAATCGCTACCCACAACCCCACAACGGTGTCAACTAAAAATTAAATTATTACAATTTTTTTTTTCCTTTATGAAGCATTTAATTAACTGAACACGTTTTCATAGAATTTATGCTTTTGCTTGGCTTCGTGGAAACCCCTAAATGTTTGTGAATTTCACAAACATTCGAAATATAATTTTGAGAAGCAAAGTTTTGCTTTATATCCGTCACGGGTACTTTCATGCTTCTTTCAAGTTGCCTCCGGTGTTGAATTGAAGCTTGCTCCATTGTTTGGGTCTAAATATAACGGTACGCCGATTCTCAATAGCTTGACGGTTGAATTGACTGTTAATGCGACGGCTGGTGACCTTGTCCCTATGATTTATAATTGCGAAATTGTTTGCTAAAGGGCCGTTATAATATTATTTTTTGGCCCGATACGGGTAAGGATCCTAAAAAAACATGACCTTCTTATCATAAATGATAAGGTATTCCAATTTTTTTTTAAATAAAATACTTTTACTATTGCACCTCCCAATAAGCTTGAAGCTTGCGCTAGGAGTGGGTACGACAATAGCCCGAGGGAGTCAGGATCGAACCCTCGACTCTCGAGTTATCGGAGCGAAGTCGCTCCTTCTACTTCTACTAGATAATTTTTTAAATTTTTAACTTACTTATGAACATAGATTATGTTTTTTATTATTTCAAGGAAAAAAAGGCGTGTGTGTGTCAGGTCCGATGCATGACTGAAAATTATATTTAACCGTAAGTGCGGTTGACTTTGAATATTAATAGGCTAAGAGGGTAAAAATATGTAAATATAAAACAAATAAATTAATGAAAACAAAACAGACACGCAAACATCCATGCGAACATACATACATACATAAAATTTGTAAAATAATAAATAAATAATAATAAAAAAATCTTTCGAGTTAATCTCTTTCGTAACACTTTTGATCACTAAATTTTAATCATATATTTTCATACCGGGCGCTTATATGAAAATCGATTTTTATGGAATCAAATCCAAAAAGGTTTTCATTCTAAATTTAGTCTCATTTCAATATCAGCTGAGATCTTCTAGAACGCTCTGACCGTTAATTCAATGTATACATGTTCATCCTCAATTATCATACACGTAACGAGACGGTGTGTCGGGTGACGTCACGCGTCACGATCCGCGTACATCTCGCGGTAGCGGTAGTTACCGATGTATTTATAGCTACAAGGAAATTTGAATGATTTAAATTACTTGTGTATTTTTATACGACGGACAAAGCCTTTGTTTTGAGGCGTTTGTTTAATTTTTTTTTACTCGACTGCCGAAGGAGGGACATGTTTTTCGAGCGTATGTATGTATGTCTATTCCTTTGTAACGCCCCGCCCTACAGCATAGACCCTTAGAAGGATTTTGACATTGTCATTAGACTCGTCTCAGTTGTGAGAGTGACATACATATTTTACTTCAATATAATTGAGGGTTCGATTCTGCCCCTTGGGCTAGTGTCGTATTCACTCCCAGGGGAGTTTCGAACTTATTTGGAGGGATGATAGAATATCAGTGATTTTTGCAAAAGCAAAAAATTGTAGCGAAAATGTGTTGTGAATAATTAGTAATAAGGTTAAACGTATGTATAAACATTATTACGTTTAATAATTGGTTGGGTCTAGGTTTTTAATACAGTAATCTTGTATCAAACAATATAATGTTTTTGCTTAACAAAAATTGCGTTGTTTTTTAATACGATTCTATTGTTATCGTGTAGTAACGTGGGTCGTCTGTTAGTCTCTTCCACGTCTCGGCCGACGGATTTATTTGTGTAAAATTTTGGGCAATAGCTTTTCTTCTAAAGGACATACTTTTCCCAAAAATAGAAAAATCAAGTAAGTCGCAATTCTTTATAATGAAGACGAAACCTTGAGAGAAAAAACCGAGAAAATTGTTTTAACTTCTTCTAATGTCTAAATTAGAAGACATAAATACAGAAACAACAAAGACGACGAAATACAAATACACGCAGACCGTAAGACATGCCTGCATGGTCCCGGAACCCGGGACCTGTGGCGCTTAAAGCAGGCTTACTACCGCCACGTCACAACATCGTCAGTTTAGATATTAGAAGAACTAATTAAAATGTAATCTTTAATAATTATGATGTGTACATAAAGATTACTCAAAGAAGACCAACTCACCAGTTTGACGTCTATTACGGAGCGTAAAAGATTAAATATAATCCTTTTAAAACTTTTTGTTTGTAATCGTATTAAAACTAATAAAATATATGTGCATACTTAACATTTGAACGATAAAAATCCACAACACATTTGATATCTAAATTTGTTAGTATAATGCTCTGATCAGAATGCGTTAACAGAAATAACTTGAAAGTTACCCGTGTGAAAATCGTTACATACCTACAGAACGACGTATTACAGATTTTGCTCGCAGGAGGCAACCTATGGACGAAATCAACTGAGCCTCCGCGAAGGTCCATTTTCTCGGCTGGGTCTCAGTACTATGCCACCGCCGCCCGGTGACGCTGTCAAGGCCAGTAGGGTCACCAGCAATAAACAATTTGTGGAATTAACTTCGGGCGGTCTTTCCGAACCGATATGAGCTGGGAACCTTCAAGAGAAGAGCCTATTCTTTACTGAACCCTTCTTCTTTACTTAAGGATAAGAGTAATTGCTTATTAATCTGATTCTGTGAATACGACATCGTTGTGGCGTTGTGAGTAGCGAGTCTACCTTTAGTCTCAAAGGTTACTCAAACTCAAATTTTTTTGGCAATTTCAGATTTATGTAAGGTAATATACTTATTTTCACAAAAAATAAGTATACAAACTGCATATTTCGTATTATAACCCAAAACGTAAAAAAAAACTGGCATCATTGAAAAAATGTTTTTTTAGAAGTTTTAAAGCTTAAAACCCTACAAATATTAAAGAAAAATATTCTTCAGCCATTCACCAACACTTCTGCATATATAACTCAGTTTTTTCATTCTTGTGGGTTGACATGGTATTGCTTATTTGCGTCCATTAATATCTCATTCGGTTTGGGCGTTTGTCCTTGTGGGTCTCCCCACCGTGCCACCTAGAGCACGTTAAACTGTCGGTCCCGGTTGTTATCACGTAACATCTGATAATAATCGTTAACTCTTGATAACTAATTTGCTGTTATCCAATGAGTTACCGGTTTGCCCTTAGGGTTGCGGAGGTCAGATGGCAATCGCTCTGTGTGAAAACTAGTAACCTGTCAAATCCGGATAAGAGTAATAAGCAGACCCTGGGTAAATAAAATACCGGTAATATTGCTAGGACGAAGAAGAAGATTGTAAAGATATTAGTCTCGTGAGGAAAACATGACATTATTACACGAAACACTGATGATTAATTTGTAGCTAAGCATTTTATTACTCGCACACTAAAAGAATATTTAAATGCATCATCGCAAAACAGTACGACTGCGATTGTAATTAATTCGCGCCAAACATTTTTATTGCATTGTTTCTACTTGATTATTTACAGTATTGAGAACGACAAAAAATGTGTTCACAACACATTGCAGGTTTTTTATCGTTAGTTATATATAAAATAAGTATTTATCTGTCTGTTACATTGTTAATAATGGTGTTCATAGATTTTGACCGATTGATTGGATTTTCATTTGAGGTTAGAAGTGCTTTAATAACTTATCTTTGGCGTATTTCATGAAACTTTCTCGAACCCTTGTTCCGCGCTATATAAGCGGCCCGGCGCGTCGAATGAGTTTCCCGACCGGTGACGATATCAAGGCCACTAGGGCCAATAGTAATATACACTCCGGAAAAAAAACATTCAGTTTATGAGTCATTCAGTTCTGAGTAACGAGCGAAGAAACTACATGCGATACAAGTGATCAAGTGCTAAACCTAGTGACCTCGGCTGCCTTTCTAGACTACGATTGACCTGTGATTTAGATTTGTGATTGTCATCAGGTGTTTTAATCCAAATCTTTAAACCCCAACACGAAACAATATGTTTGAAAACGAGTTTACTCGAACCTATGTAGTATTCTCGATCACAATAGTAACAGTGACAATCATTTGATAATACACTATCACATTGTATACGATAAACATTCCTCACTAAATATCATGCTGACGAACTCTTTGTACATTTATTTATCAGAATAATAACATTTGCGATTGACGCATGTATTGATACACGGATTAAAGATACAAATGTAGTAGAAAGTTCAAAGTCCGAATGGCGTATATTTCGCTGAAAGTAGCTAGAGATCACTGTGATATATTAATCTACAAAAAATATGCCAAGCGCGAGTCGGACTCGCGTACGAAGGGCTCCGTACCATCTATAACTTAGTGGACGGTTAAAGGTCTTACAGCACAAGGAAAGGAAAAATTCCAAAAAATTAAAAAGTACAGAGGGGTTGGGACATTGGTCCTCCAGCGCTTTTTTTCATCGTACGTAACTCAACAGTGCCTATTGATAGTGTAAGGTTATGCCGATTTGTGAGAGGGTAGTTCTTTCCCGGTCGAGCTGGCCTATTTATGCTGGAAAAAGCATGGCTCTACTACTGTACTACTTCTCTACTATTGATTGACAAAGTACACCCATAACATAACTGGAAATATCCACACACCGGGGCTCGCGACATGATCTCATCTTTCGGTAGTTTCCGGCCATCTGGCAACCTCACAGTCGCTTTACTCGGAGACTATTAGCACATACAAAAGTATTCATATATGTACTTTATATTTGAACGTATTTGGGAAGTGGGTTTTACCATGAATTGTAAATATAACTGGAAGACGAAACCTAAAAAAAACCTAAATTATTGGTTTTATGTTATATTTATGTTATTTAATAGATCCTTGCTATTTTGGCGTAAATGCACAGGCTTGAACGTGAAGCTAAGCTGAAGTGAAAAACCGCTGAGGGTTCTTCTTTTTTTTTTTTTTTTTTTTTTTTTATGTTAAAAGTTGGCAAACAAGCATACGGCCCACCTGATGGTAAGTGGTTGCCGTAGCCTATGAGCGCTTGCAGCACCATTAGTAGGTGCCACTCACGCGTTGCCAACCTCGAGATATTGGTTCGTATATCTCCTCTGCCCAGTAATTTCACTAGCGTACAGTGCCCTTCAAACCGGAACACAGTAATGCCTAAGCACTACTATTTGTCGGCAGAATATTTGACACTGCGGTGGTACCTACCTAGCCGGCCTCTTGCAACAAAAGACCTACCACCAGTGTGACTGATTGCACTGGTGCAATAATCTCTGCTGTGACAGAGGTTATCCCAACAGCGGGCGATGGGGTCGTCACATCCCGACGCCGGTTCAAATTTTCACCTCTTTTTCCATTCCTTTTTAGTCTCCTCCGTTTTTCTGATCCTAGGCTTGTGTACATACGCGTGACGCCAGGTGTCACGTTTCACCCGCACACCGCTTAGGTACCATGTGGCAAACCGTATAAGTACTCGTTTGCCACTTTTACAGTATTATGTATGTACGTATGATATAGTTTTAATGAAAATGTAGTCATTAGGACAGTAGTAGGATTAAATAGATAATATTAGTGAATACTTTGAGGACACACTTTAGGAATGAGACAGATACTCGACGCTTTTCAGTGCACATAATAATTACGTAAACTACTTTGAAATTACAAAAAAACATTAAAAAAGATATAGCCCACTGAGTTTGTTTCGCCGGCTCTTCTCAAGTAGAAGTTTAAATTTGGAGCCCGAGAATCTGACTTTCAACAAATAAGTGTCATGTTTTTTACGTTCAATAAAAATATTTGAATTAAATAAAACTCGTGAATAGCCGCGATTTAAATATTAATAATGTCCTCGTGACACGACGAGGATAACTCCACTTGAATGGGTACTTGTGGTCGATATGTTCCGGAACACTGAGGAGTGGTTGTCCCAGACCTTCGCGCGCTCTCCGCGATAAGGTAAACAAACATGCGAGGTCGATAGAGGCCAGTCACATGATTTCCGACAAGGATGATTGAGGATGTGAAGAGTCGAAAAGCTTTGACATTGTTGAGGCAAAAAAATGTAAAATTAAGAAATTGTGTAAAATAATAGTAATTATTATATTGAGAAATATTATTAGTCAATTGCGATGTGGACCACGCACAATTGAAACTAAAGGGAAATTTTCTTTTCAACTCTCAGTTACATGTATAGACCTCTATGGATTTATATATTTTAAGATTTCATTACAAAATGGTATTTTGGAGCCGGTGGTGGAATATAACTTTTAACAAATAAGTGTAATGCTTTTTATGTTCAAAAATATGATTTTGATTGAACGTCATACATAATAACTGCATGCGTAAATATCATGACGGTTGGCAAACTAGCATACGGTCCGCCTGATGGCAAACAATCACCACCACCTATGAACGATGTCGATACTAGAAGTAACACTTGCACGATACCAACCCGAGGAACAGGAGGGAAGGGATAAGAAGGGAAGAAAGGGGTTTTCTAACGCCGAATTCCTGTTAGAGGATAGTCCTTCCCTGGTCGAGCGTTTGTGCTGGGAGAAGCATGGTTCTATCTTAACATATGAGACGCTCGTAGTCGAGTGCACCCACTGATCGGTAAACGATCGGTAGCATAAGCAACTAAAGGCGCGGTCAGCCACTAGATGGGTGATCGCATAGTGGTATTCCAACCGAACGTCTCCGTGTTTCGGAGGGCACGTAAAAAGTCGATCCCGGCTGTTGACAATTTGGCAACAGTCGATAAGTCAAGTCAGAGGCCTGGGCGACCTGAACAACTCTGACACTAGGTTGACCACTAACCACTCAATAAGAAAAAGAAGAAGACTTTAATATATGTGTAATATTAATTATTAATTCAGATTAAAATCTAATAAATACATTGGGAATAATATTGCCCAATATAAGAATTTTTAATGTTCCACAAATGTAATCACGTAGCCTCCTGGTGCATTCCAGTTGCCTATCAGTAATTTTCGCAAGACACAGATAAAAACGTTTCATCTGTCAAGGTTCCTGATAAGACGGCTAAAGATAATAACAGTATTACATAACGATTAAACCTCCAGCGAAGCACCTTGACGATGTGTACTCCGATAACACGGAGTTCTCAAACCACGATAATAATATTATCAACACTTGAAAACCATTGTTCGATTAATGTTTTATTGATTATATTGAAATGTGAAGGTTTTATGATAAGTTTCGGTTTTATTTCAATTATAATATAAACGACCAGAGAAATATAAAAAAACGTTTTGCCTTCATCCCCTATTCCCTATTGTTATTTTACACCCTTGAGGGTATAACTTTTATAAATTTTGAATGTTATATTTATTTATATCGAATCAACAGCATAAAAACTAAGTTTCAAGATTCTAGCTCTAAAAATGAAGATAGCCAACCAAGCGGGCGTTTGATACTCTACCATCAGCATATATATGTCTTAGAATGTCTTCTACGGCATGCAGGTTGCAGTCCTCACGATGTTTTCCTTTACCGTTAAGTACGAGATGAAACACAAATTAAGAACTTGAAAACTTAGAGGTACTTGCCCACAAATTTCGGTTAAAGTCTAATGAAATATTAAATTGAAAGCTATATATAGTGATTAAGTATCCTATATCCTCCATAAATAGGCTATGAAAACGACCAGGCCTCGCAGTGGGACATTACTACAACGCATTCTGTCTTCCCGGTGACGCTGTGAAAGTCAACAGCAATAAATGTTTCATGAAAAAATAAATACGCAATCTCTTTCATCTTTGTAATATTAGAACGAATTACGTCAATTGCAAAGTAAATTTAAATTACCCGAGTGTGGAGAGCTCATTCTGTTTGAGAATATTTATGTCTGTTTTTATTTCATAAGCCTTCCAGGCGGCCTACCCTGAACTCTTATTGCGACTCAAATGATGACGTCAACTGAGCTGGATCGCTATTTCTTAACGTGATATACATATTTACAGGTCATGATCATATAAAATCTGAATCGATTTACTATCTGAATTGAATTGGATCGCAATTCAATTGTTAGTAAAACTTCATGGTAGACCCCTTGAACGTAGTAATATTGAAGACGGGTAATTTGTGTTCAGTGCAATCGATTGTTGAAATGCGAAATAATGAAACGCAATTGTAACAGCGGCCGGTTACCGGTTTTCGCCAGCTATATTAAGTTGTCGGATGCTCAAACAATAAACACGTAAACATGCCAGTAGGGCTGCTATCATTCAAAAGTGTTTAATGTCAAATACAAGGTTACGTCACCGGGTTGTTTACCGATGTGTAACAGTGTTCGTACTGTTGCGCTTCGGGCAGTAACGCTGGAGGTCCTTATCTCCACCCCAACTTATTCTTTCCTCTGTGCTCTTTAGGGAGGAACCCAACCCGAGGGATAGGAGGGAAGGGATGAAAAAAGGGGGTTGGAGACTAGATTCCGGTGCTCTAACTCATCGCTCGAATCGCAACAGTTAATTTACGCCGATTTTCTGTGAGAGGATCGATCCGTGCTGAGAGAAACATGGCTCTACTACTTTTTTTTTTTTTTTTTTTTTTTTTATGTTAGAAGTTGGCAAACAAGCATACGGCCCACCTGATGGTAAGTGGCTGCCGCAGCCTATGAGCGCTTGCAGCACCATTAGTAGGTGCCACTCACGCGTTGCCAACCTCGAGATATTAGTTCTTAAATCTCGTTCGTCCAGTAATTTCACTAGCGTACAATGCCCTTCAAACCGGAACACAGTAGTGCCTAAACACTACTATTTGGCGGCAGAATATTGGACACTGCGGTAGTACCTACCTAGCCGGCCTCTTCCAACAAAAGACCTACCACCAGTGTGACTGATTGCACTGGTGGAATAATCTCTGTTGTGACAGAGGTTATCCCAACAGCGGGCGATGGGGTCGTCACATCCCGACGCCTTTAAATCTTCTTCTTATCGTTGCCACTTTCTAGTTTCTTCAGTGACTTTGAATAAGGCAGTCATGGAACATTTATTACGGCACTGTGGTCAGATCAAGAGTTGGCACAAGGTACTGGCGTGTTGCAAGCCTACGGTAACCGAAGTAAGTGGGGGACTCCAGTAAAAGGGTACCCAACTGTCTGTCTACAGGTAATGTTTTTGATTTTTCGAGCCTTTCACACAATTTTTACCTTGCGCTTTAAATGGTTTTTGATAAATAAGGCTCTCTTGAACTCTTCTTTATTTTATTAGTGACATTAAAAAGTTAAGCAACAGCGATTACTGTTAAGGAAGTTATGTTTACTTTATAGATAAGTTTTGCACTTCCTTTTACTTTATGTATTTTTGGTTCATTAACTAGGTCTTGTGGCTAAGACCCCCGTGAGGGCTGCCCCTTTATCACGGCTGAGTCTCTGTACTCGGCCCCCGCCCGGTGACGCTGTCAAGGCCAGTAGGGCCAACAGCAATACACATTCCGAAAAAAAAAAAAAAAGTGGCTAAGACTTCTTAAGAGTAGAATAAGATCGTATTTGTAAATAACTGTAAGTTGTAACCTCAAATCGTGGACTAGTTCTGTCAATGCGCGATGCCTTTATAATCAGGCTTATTGATTTTGGTTTATACGACTTGACCTTGACTTGCTTGTTTAAGAAGCGGTATATTTCTGTTCCGTGAAAGGTATCCGTTATAAATGTCAAATTAAAGCCGAGATGGCTCAATGGATTAAAAACGTAGGCTTTAACCAAAAGTCGTGGGTTTGAGTTTTCAAGTACTTAAGTTAAGTTTCAAATTTATTTCTCTCGTTAACGATAAAGGAAAACATCGTAAGGAAACCTGCATGTTTTGGAAGAAATTCTATATTAGCAGTAGGTCTTAGGCCCGCCTGGCCTAATCTCCCACCCTCTCTTTCTTTTCTCATGTCCGTTCGTCCATTATGAAATAAAAATATTTATCAGTCAAGTGCGTTGTGGACCACGCACAGTCGAAACTAAAGTGTTCCGCAGCTTGATGATGAAGGATCTTAAGGACTTTAAAAATAATAACGAATTAAAAGTGACCTTAAAATAAGTTGGTAATTTCATAGTAATTATTAAAAGTCATATGAAAAACAAAGTTATGGGAAAAACTCATATATCTCTTAAATTTGTAGACCTGTCTTCTTCAAACCAAAAGTGGTTGAAAATTCATTTGATGTTCGACAACCTCAAATTTTTCTAGAATTTTAAAGCCCATACTTCAAAAGTTAGAGGGGAAGGGACAATTTTTTTATGACTTTAGGAGCTAATATCTTCATTAATTCTGCTATTGGTCATTCCACTTTTGCAGTGACAGCCCTCGTGTCCTCAGTAGTAATTATGCGATTCGCGAGTGACTCAAGCCGACCTACTTGTTGTCACGTGGTCAACGACGCGAGGCGTTTCGCACGTATACAACACTAGATTTCGCGAATTTAGTAATACATGTGACATTTTACGTATAAAAAAACTTAGTATCCTTCATTAGATTTAATGGGACGTAATTTTAATGGATTGAAAAGTGACATATGTTGTGGCATATGTTTATTTAGCTATATTATTTTTTTTGCGTTTAGCTTTGTTTGGGAATGAAACTTGACGATTCTTTAAGATACCATTTTCGTTGCTCATAAGTCTATTCTTTTTCTTTTTTTATTTATTTTTTTATTTTCGAAACACTTTTTCGAAAAAAAAAAGAAAGAAAGAAAGAACAAGTTTATTTAGAACACAGCTGAGTACAAAATATTTAAAACAAGAACACAAATAGTAATGTAACAAAAACAAAAATAAAAATGAACTTCTTCATCCTAGCATTATTCCCGGTATTTTTATGTACCCAGGGTCTGCTTATTACTCTTATCCGGATTTGACAGGTTACTAGTTTTACACAGAGCGGAGCAACCCTAAGGGCGAACCAGTAACTCATTGGATAAGAGCAATTTACTTATCAAGAATTAACGATAATTATCAGATGTTATGTGATAACAACCGGGACCGACAGCTTAACGTGCTCTCCGAGGCACGGTGGGGAGACCCACACGGACAAACGCCCAGACCGAGACAAAAATTTTAACAAACATCTGCCCGAGCGGGAATCGAACCCGCAACCGTCGAGACTGAAGGCAGACTCGCTACCCACAACGCCACAACGGTGTCAAAAATAAAAATAAAAATGAACATAACATAACATAAAAATAGTTTTTTTTTAAATAATAAAATGAAAAACAGTAAAACTAAAGTTAAAAAGTAAACCCAAATCAATTAAAAATAATTGTCAATTGTCGTTGCTCGATTTAATTTCAACTAGCTCCGCCCGCGGCTCTTCTCGCGTGGTGTACCGATTTTTATTTATTGCATGGAACCTTAATTCTTTTCTAAAATAAAAGTATGCGAAGTTACTCCTTATAAAATCTTCCAGTCAAAGTCCCGATAAAATAGACAGGCAAAACAGACTAACAGGCAAAAAAAAAGTTATTGTTTAAGACGACGTTGTGGCCCAGCGGCAGCGAACCTGCCTTAAACGCCACAGGTTCGATTCCCGCTCGGAGCATATGTTTGTACTGATGATACAGGTATGTTTTCCGGTCTGGTATTTGTATTTGTTTCCGGACCCCCGACACAGGGTATCACTACCCTAATGGGGGCCGTAGAGTGTGCAGCGTTTATTTATTTATTTTAATGTAAGTCCCGTATAAATATTATACTTTAATATGCATTTAGTAAAAAGCTGTTAATTTGGAATAAAAACTGAAACTGCAATAGTATTTAATTGTATAGATTGTTATTAACTATAAACGAAACAAAAGCTAATTTTAAACGTATAATTTACACAACTGAAGAGATCTTTAACGTGTATAACTGGTATTTAAATGATTAAATATATATAAAGTAAACAATGGCCGGTCACGTGCGGTCGTGTGCGGCGCGGAGTAGCGCCGTGTGACTACGAGGTGCGAGTACGCACGTATACACACATTATTGCAACATTTTAACCACACCTCTAAATTAATGTTCTTGATTGATAAGGCAAATTCTATAGTAGGTAACATCTTAACAAACTGATATAGGTACAAAAGACACATAACATTTAATATGCTATCAATTTGAGGATAGAGCGAAGTAGAGTAATAGAGTATAGGTCGACCCCACCACCATGACTGTGGGATGCGTAGTCACGAAGAGAGAAGAGAAGGAGATATTGCTTGCATGCAACTAAGATACATATTTCATTACAATTGCTACGATAACGCAATTTGATTTATAATTATACTGTCTTAGTACATAGCGTAAGTCTTCTTAAGATTTACGTATATGCGTACCTCTTTAATTTGCATTGGAAGCATCAAATGAAAAAATTCTCAAGGCAGTTATCTGCGCCGTGCACCGTCTAATGGATAATCCGGCCCTGTTTAACGTGCACCTTTTAATTTCGATGGTGACGTGTCCATTTACCACTATTGAAGCTGCAAACTCCTCTAGAGATGGTAAAGCATTAAGTTTTCTAGAGGTAACTTCAAATTGAATACTTTTCGTCATTAAACGATGGATGAGATGATTTCTTCTGTTATTGTCAGCTGCGCTAAATGAGCAGTGATAGTACCGCCAATTCGTGCGACGGAAAATTCAGTTTTCTTATAATATTAGTCCAAGCTATTTAAAAATAACTGATCAGTCTATTCGTCTAATCACGAACTATTTTTATTATCTAACGCGCAGTGGTGAATAGTTTAGAATTTAAAATTTAAAAGTTAATGAAGTCGAGGAGAAAATTGTAGAGCCCAACCATTTCTTCAATTATTACAATGTAAAATACAACACCGCTTACAACAATCCCGCTATCAACAGGGCATGTTGACGTCGGTGCCTTAGCAATAAATGCTATGCGTAGTAGAGCCATGCTTCTCCCAGCACAAATGTGCCGACTCGACTGGGAAGTACTACCCTCTCAGAGAAAATTGTCGTCAAGTAACAGTATCATTAAGTTCTGTTGCGTTTCGTGCTATGAGTGAGAGCGCCGGATACTTAATATCCAACACTATGTTCCCATCTTTTTTTTCCTCCTCATGCCTTTCCTCCTATCCCTTGACTTGGCAACGCGCATGTCATACTTCATGTATCGCAAGTTCATAGGTTGCGGTGACTGTGTAGACATCAGGCGGACTGTATGCTTGTTTGCCAACCGCAATGAAATAAAAATAATTATCAGTCAAGTGCGTTGTGGACCACGCACAGTCGAAACTAAAGGGCTCCGCATCTTTATAATGAAGGATCTTAAAGACTAAAATAACAAATTAAGTCTCCGAGTAAAATTACTGTGACGGACATGATGAAAGGTTCCGTTTTTGCCTTTGATATTCTCATTCGCAAAATATTTGTTCTTGAATCTCCTTTGTCCAGTTCTTCTTCGACTGACGTGACTTTTCGACTGTTGTCAAATTGATAACAGCCGGGACCTACTTTGTACATGCCCTCCGAAGCACGGAGACGCTCAGTTGAAATACCACGTATACATCGTTTAGCGATATATGTGGTACCACACATACCGATCGTTTACCGATCAGTGGGTGCACTCCGCTATGAGCGTCTCATCAAGCTAAATAAAGTATTTCAACATATTTTATTGTTCTCGTAAGATAATAACTACCCGATATATAGTAGAATTACCCGAATTAACTTACAATACTTTATTATAAAGTACGGGTGAAAACCCTTTTTTTTTTTTTTTGACGGGGAGGAAATCTGCTATCAGATACCCGGCCTTCTGAGGAAGAGAACCGGGTTATGTGGGGTTCCGTGTACTACGGCGTCCCACTAAAACCTCCTCGGTGGCCTAACTCAGTGCGTGCGAGAACTCCTGTGGAACGCACTCCGGAGCCTCTCAAGCACATCGCTCAACTGAGCCCATCCCGGGGAGAGCTGATGACGTTGCCCTCACCCTGGGAGAACCGTTGTATAGTCTCCTCCTGCCACCTCGCGCTGATGAGCAGCACGGCAGTCGGTGCCACCTCCGACCGGCTTTTTCCTCAAGGCCTTGTGATGGGCAAACAGGTGGCCCCACCCTGTGCCCCCATGACCTAAGGGTACGGCTTTTCTCTCCACCCGCGTAGGCGAGAAGGCAAAGGGCGATGTGACAAATCACCCTCAGCACCTAGGCCCGGGTGAGGGCTCTCCGACTCCGACGTCTCCTTCTCCGAGCGGGATCTAGCCTCTCTCGATCTCGCTCACTACGGGTGACAACCCCAGTCATCATATTTAACAAAGACACTTAGGCACAGTTTTTCTCACTGAAATCATCTGATATTTGTATGTTTTCCAATAATAAAAATCGAGTGCTAAAGTACTTATCGTAAGTATACACTTGGGTATGATTGAGATAATCTGCGATAAACCGTGAGCAATGAAATGAGCTTATCGTTATCTAGCGAACTGAACCTCCTTCAAACGTTATAAATTATACGAGTCAAGTAGTCGGTCGCGGGTTGAATTTGACGACGTTGTGGCGCAGTGTAGCGAACCTGCCTTAAACGCCACAGGTCTCGGCTTCGATTCCCGCTCGGAGTATAATATGTCTGTATTGACCATGCAAGTATGTTTTCCGGTCTGGGTGTATTTGTCCTTGTCGTTGTATGTGTTTCTGGACCCCGGACACAGTAGATCACTATCCCAATGGGGGCCGTTGTGCAGCGTTTAAAAATCATGCATTGCTTCATCTCGACGACTACCAGTTTTTAGGGTTCCGTATCCAAAGGGTAAAACGGGACTCTATTAGTAAAAATCCGCCGCCGTGACCGTGGTAGTTATACAGTTGAAATTTTCACAGATGATGTATTTCTGTTGCCGCTATAATAAAAATAATAAAAAACAGAATAAAATAAATATTTAATTGAGCTCCGCAATATTTTTTGCTCGTTTTCACTCGATATTGATAACGGCAACAGGTGGACGCTTGAAATATTTAGTTTTAAATTCAATTTAAAAATAAATAATTAAATGAAACAAATATTTAAGGGTGGCTCCCATAATCGATGACTATTTTGCCGTTTCTATAGATACGGAACCCTTCCTGCGCGAGTCCGTTTCGCGCTTGGCTGGTATTTAGTTTATTCTCTGACTAAACTGGTCTAGGGTGGTTGTTGAATGCAACTTGTTTTTTGACACTTGTAACCTCATTGAAAGGAGGAAAAGTTATCGAAAATATATAAACGATTCTTCAATTGGTTGAAAGGCAAAAAATTGTAAGTTGTAATATTTGTTGCAAAAAAAAAACTTTCTAACTTGCCTAAGCATTGTCATGTTGGTAAATTAAATAGCTCTCTTGTAGTCAGCTTTTATAGTGATCCAAGCACGTCACTTGTTTTTAAAACCAAAAAAAATTGTGCGATCCCAGTTAGGAACGAAGTTCCTTACGTTTCTTCATCTACGAATGTAATTCGACATGAAAGTTGTATTTTTCAATTGGGTTTATGACAAAAAGAGACTAGGACAGAGAGAGAGAGAGAGTTGGGCACTCACTTGCTCGTGTGCTTGTATTGTAAGCTCGATATACCCACGAACACGTACATAGCATACGGCATTTTATTACGTGACGATTTATACTAGAAAAATAACAAAGTATATAAGAAAGTAAAAATCATTAAAAAATACATTTGAATAGTCAAGTGCCATTACTTCAAAACGATTTATATCAAACAAAATAATATTCGTATTATTTAAATTTATTAAACTCGAATATACATATGTATTACTCACCTCATATAATCTCGAATAAGGAAAAATATATTGTAAATGATAATACTTTTTACGTATTACAAAACTTGTTATTTTGTCATCTGTGTATATAACACTAGAAGACCTGACTGAATTATAAACACCCAACCCTTGGACGTAGAAAGCTAAATTTTTTCTCAAGTGGTGTTTTTAAAATTATCAGTAAGAAAGGATTTTTGGAAGAACTTAAGTGATTTGTTTGAAACTAGAAGCATGAAACCCTGTTTTATGGGGAAAAGTTTAACATAAAAAAACACGTGTTTTAACATTTTCTACAATTCCACCCTTGAAGAGAAATGGGGATTGAAAGTTTGTATTAAAATCGTTACTCCCACGGTAGAAGCCGTGCGTTGAGTGATATCGCTGGAGGCCTAATCTCCCAGCCCTTTATTCTCTACTTATCCTTTTCCCCCTATCCCGTAGTATCGCGCGCGTTCATAGGTTGCGGGGACTGCTTACCATCAGGCGGACCGTATGCTTGTTTGACAACCAAAATCAAAATCAAATATTTTTATTCAACATAAAAAGCATTACACTTATTTGTTGAAAGTCAGATTCTACCACCGGCTCCAAAATTAAACCTCTACCTGAGAAGAACCGGCGAAACAAACTCAGGGGTTTCTCAACTCAGGGGGTAATCTTTTTTGTATTTTTGAAGTGATATTGGGTTACATATTATAATCTCTGAAAAGCCTGGAGTGACTGTCTCATTCTCAAGGCGTGGTGTCTTCAAGGTATTCACCAATTTTATAATAACCTTTACCACACAAACGTTCTTTGACCTTTTTTTAAATTTATTTATAGAAAGTTTCTGAACGCTTTCTGGGATCCTATTGTAAAACCGTATACAGTTACCTTTAAAAGAGTTACTAATTTTATGCAGTCTAGTAACTGGCATTGTTAATTTATGTTTGTTCCTAGTGTTGATGTTATGATTATCACTACATTTAGTAAATTCATTAATGTTCTTATATACATACATAACATTTTCAAAAATGTATTGAGAAGCAACAGTCAATATATTAATTTCTTTAAATTTCTCTTTTAACGAATCTTTATTTATCTTAAGGAATCTTTACAACCGTCATGAAAAAAAAAGGATTTTGAATTCGGCTGACTTATACCTGAGATAAAAGATTTGTGTACGAATAAGTGCGTAATGTTTTTTAAAAGTTAAACCTTGAAAGCGTTAGATATGTTGTATCTATATAGGCCATTTAAGTTATCGTGGAATACGAATGCTCTGCGTTGTTTTGATTTACACATTGTTATCTGCCTTTTTATTATCGTCTCGTTTACGAGCGCTCGCTAAATATTTCGGTGTTTTTATTTATGTATTAGATTTTTGTTAACGGTAATTTATAGATGACATTATAATGGTTTAAAGTAACAGTAGTAGGTACTGTTGCGTTTCGTGCGATCAGTGAGAACGCTTGAGGCCCAATCAGAGAGGCTCAACCCTTCTGTAACCTTCTTTTTCTCTTCTCTTTCCTCCCTCCTATCCCTTAGGTTGGCAACGCGCATATGATACTTCAAGTGTTGCAAGCGTTTATAGGTTTCGGTGACTTAATCCTGCTTCTAAAAACACAGTAATACAAGCTTCTATAGCTTAACGGTAGAAGGGTCAATATTGTCGTACCCATAAAAACATACACTCTCATTTGAGGGAAATAGTCTTGAAAAGTAAGTAAGCTCACCACTCATAGGCTTTCGAATTAGGCTAAAGTTTTACGCCTAATTAATTACTAGTAGCGTTAGTGTTGGATTTTACGAACCAGAACCAGCGTGTCTTCTTCGTCCTAGCATTAATCCCGGTATTTTACACAGGGTCTGCTTATTACTCTTTCCCGAATTTGACATGTTACCATATTTTATACAGAGCGATTGCCATCTGACCTCCGCAACCCTAAGGGTGAACCAGTAACTCATTGGGTACTAAACAATCTGAGAGCAAATTCCCTATCAAGAGTTGATGATTATTATAGGATGTGATGATAACAACCGGGACTGACAGCCTAACGTGCTCTCCGAGGCAGGGTGGGGAGACACACAAGGACAAACGCCCAAACCGAGACAGATATTTATAACATTAATACAAATCGATGAAATCATATATTTTTGTTAATTGTTCCTACAACCTATTCTCCAAGGTTATTCGTCATTAGCTGTCGATAAAAAATAGGATGAGATAAAAATGGATACTTATATTATATCTTTGACATCGCTATCTTCCACAATGCCAATTTATTTGCTGAGCACTTACAATAATATTATTTTCCTTTCGGCATTGTTTTATATTTTATCTTCAAGGTTATTGGTTTACTGATCCGCGTGCGTGTTTGTTGACATTGTTGCTAGCTTTGATAATGACAATTGATTATATGCGATAGGGCTAAGACGATATAGATAGGTTTTTTATCAATTTTCCTTGAAGATTTAAATGAAATTCTTTGTTTTTATGAAAGAGGGGGCAAACGGGTAGAAGGCTTACCTGATGTTTAGCGATCAACGCCGCCCATGAAAATCTGCAACACGAGATCTCTAAGGAAAGAATAGGCTCGTGTCGCTGCGGTAAGACTGGGGGCGGAAGTTGGTTCCACAGAGTGGTTGTACGAGGAAGGAAATCGCCCTGTTGTGGATTTCCAGACATCAAGGTGTTAAGGGTGGAATATCGAATTTTGTCGCTTCACGCCATTCTTGACAGTTAATCATATAGTCTGTTAAATGTAACTTGAACCCTGCGCAGTAACACGTTTTTAGGTCTCAACCGTATGCGGTATGAGGGTGGCCGGGATTAGTACACTCGCTCACGGTTGTTTTAGTTCTTTAATAATAAATTATTAAAAATAAATTAAAATATAAATTAGTTTTGTCAAGTGTGTTAACATTTATTTCAAGATAATGCCTCGACCACAATCAACTTTAAGGAGACGGGAGAGAAGGATGGTATTTGACGTTTATAGTTATTTTTAAAAGAAAATAATATAACTAATTATCTGAATAATACTGCGGAAGATACGAAGAAGTCTGTCTCACTATTAATAATGTACATTAAATTTTTTTTAATATAGATACCTTTTTTCTATTCTATTTATTTGTTTTATTCGATTTAAGTAATTAATAATGATAATAAATAAATAATTAATTGAATTTAGAAGAAATAATAACTATATTATATACTTCATTCCGTTTTCCTACTTTATAAAGAATCGATTTAAATAAGACGAAACCAATATTTTTGTCTAACATTTTTGTCCATTATTGTACCTGCGCAGAAGCGGCCATTTTGGTTCAAGTTACATTTAAGGAACTATACTTATACACTCTTCACAGTCATTTATAAAGACTGCCGCCACAGGAGCGGGACACGCACGCGCTCGTCTACGTTCAGTTCTGTACAAACTAAATATGAACCTAATTAACGACTACAAATAATGTCATATATTTTTGTGCTATAGACAATATATTTAAAACAAAAATTTGGCTTGGAATCCAATAATTACTACGAGGCCTTCTCTTAGAGGTTTTGGAGTTCTGCCACTTCCGCTTCTGCGTATGTAAACCGTATGTATACACAGAGTCTTAATTTTTGAAAATAAAATCGCAGGGTTCATAGTCCAGTCTCGTATGTAAGATGCGTCATCGGAACAGTGTTGATGTAAACAAAAACGCTGTTAGGTGAGTGGAATAGCGAACAGCCGTCATCGACAGCGCTGTTAGAACGCAATACACGAATAACAACAGAAATATAAAATTTTCCTTAATTGCACTAATTGTTTTCCAAGTTATATTTTTCATATAATGCCACATCTCCAGTGCGTCAACCTTTATTGTCTTTATTGAATTTGCCGTACACGAAATTTTCCTAAAGTTTTGTCATGTTAATCTTCTTCTTCCTAGAATTATTCCCGGTATTTTACAAATATTTTCCCGATTTGAGAGGTTAGTATTTTTTACACAGAATGATTGCCATTGCGATATATAAAAACAAGTTAACGATTATTATCAGATGTTATGTAATAACAACCGGGACAGCTTATCGTGCTCTCCGAGGCACGGTGGGGGAACAAAGACAGACGCTCAGACCGGAACAGTCATTTTGTAATGTCATATAAAATATATTGGGCATTTCTAAGAAAATACTTACTCCGCCGATGAACTTCTTCCATAAGGTCCTTTTTTTATGTGAGAGGGGGCAAACGGGCACGAGGCTCACCTGATGAAAAAAGAATTGTTGCTTATGAATAGACTCGTACTTAAGAAATAATTTACCATGCAGAAATTGATCCACTACGGGAAAATCATTTCCATACAATAAGTAATTAAAATATTAACAATGTAAATAGCATTTTTATTGTTTTGTATACTTCGATCTTTGTCCAATATTTATTTTATTTTGTGCAAGAGACTGTTTTTGACTAATAGCTTATTAATTTAGTTTAATTATAGCATTATAAGATGTTGCTAATCGGAAATGAATCCCTTATTCCCCGGAAATATTTGGAATACCCTCCCTCCCTCCGTCTTCCCAATCACCTACAGTGTGGTCTACAAATTAAGAGTCCATAGGCAACTTCTAGGCAAGCGCGGGCCACCTTAGGCTGTATCATCACTTGCATTATTATATTCTTGCCAGCATCATGATAGGCGACAAATCTGCTGTACGGAGTTGCCTTTTTCTTGGCAAATACATCCTTTAAGCTGTCTAGGAATAAATCTTAATTCGCTTTGTAGTTTCAACAGAGCAAGAAAATATGCCATTTTTTTTATGTTACAAGTTGGCAAACAAGCATACGGCCCACCTGATGTTAAGTGGTTGTGATAACCTATGAGCGCATGCAGCACCATTAGTATGTGGTACTCACGCGTTGCCGACCTCGAGATGTTAGTTCTTAATTCTCGTCTGCGCAGTAATTTCACTAGCCTACAGTGCCCTTCAAACCGGAAGACAGTAATGCCTAAGCACTACTATTTGGCGACAGAATATTTGACACTGCGGTGGTACTCGATTCCCGTACCGTATTAGAGTTTTTGGATGAACCTGACCGACTGATTTATAATAGACGAGATCGCTACGTAGCGCTAAGACTGGCTACCTGTACATACATTGATACTTATAATAAGTAATTCTAACTCATACTGTTTTTTATTTTTAATTTTTTTTTAAAGAATGTTAGCAATGCCTTTAACGAGATATTACTAATATTCCTATTGCCCCTCCAAATAAGCTCGAAGCTTGCGCTAGGAGTAGGTACGACAATAGCCCAATGGGGTCCGGATCGAATACGCAACTCTCGCGTTGAGCTATTGAGGCTTAGTTTATTCTATTATATTGTAATGGACGTCACTGGACCTTAGTAAACATAAATAATTTCCAACATGGCCTCATAATATGGTGACTCAATATTTATATAATGTGCAATTGTCGGGATGAGGACGTCCTGTACTCGTTATGCTAATTTCCGTCTTATAAATGTTTTACTTTATTTGCAAATATTGTTTTAGAAGCTTTAATTACCATAAATTATTATTATTATTTATTATATGTAACTACTACTTTGTAAGTCTTACGCGAGTGTAGACGCGGGAACGACTAGTATAGATAATAACAGAAAAAGAACAGTCCTTCGCGAGCCCCGTCACGGTTCGTGTACGTGTCAATAGTTTTTATAAATTGTCAAAATTATTCTTATTTAGATATTACGTGCTAATAAAAATGTACCGATCAGTTTCGTGTTTAGATCGTGATGAGACGTAACAGTCACGCCCAATGACGTCGCGATCACTATAACTGATCAAACACGACTCGTAAACAAACATTGAAATCATTAGAAACTTGTTATTGAGTGTTCTCGGAGCGTCGTCTCCATTCCCGATGACGACGATAGCCGTGGTTCGGCCACGCAGGAGGCAACCTGTAAGACTTTTGGACTATGAAACGTTTGGACTGATCCCGCTGGTAGAATTTCATCATCGGACATTGCGTCCAAATGCCAAATTCTGCATTCATCACCTCGATACCTGGAAATCCGCTACAGCACGATCGATTATTATCCTCGTACAATCTCTCGGTGGAAACAGCTTCCGCCGGCGTCAATTCTGAACCTTTGAGAGAGGAGTCTTTTCCTTTCTCAAAGGTCGACAACGCACCTGCATCCCTCTGGTAAACATCAGTTGTGCCTCCTGTCCGTTTGCTCCTCTGATATAAAACAAAAACTGAGCGTCCGCGAAGGCTATCCCTTTCTCGGCTATCCCCGCCTGGTAACGCTGACAAGACTATTATGGCCAACAGCATTACACAATCGGGAAAAAAATGTTATTAGTGAATCGACGTCTTCAACCGTCCCGAGACGGTCACGTGCGAAACTGTAATAAAACCTTTTCTTATTGTGACTTTTAGAATACTCTAGGATTTTTTATAATGGTTTGCTGCTCTAATATACGACTTATAAATAGATTCGACCAAATTAGGACAGCATTTCAAAGCTTTAGCTACACCTTAGCATTTATATGAGTCAATGCATACAGTAATAAAATAACTTTTAAAGTGATGCAAACAACGTAATAAAATACGTAAAATAAAGAAACTGAAGGATTTTATATTTTTCATAGCTAACTTAAACTAGAATTGTTAAAAAAAGCTGATTTTATATTTCCTTTGTAGAATTATAATGATCTTTGATATTGATCGCTTACTAATAAAACTGATGCGATTATCAATATCACTAAGGTCAATTGACAGAAATTGTAATTGACGCAAAAATTTAAGAAGAACTGTGTCACTAATATAATCAAAAAACGCAAATGAAACCGCATGGCAAGGCTAGTGTTATACAAATATAAAACACATATACAATTCGAACAAGGTTCAAGTGTTATTGACGAAATTCTTTTAAATTAAAATATATTTGTAGCGACGACACCTTGGCTCGGTGTCAACGACAGATTAAATAATAGTGTTTATCAAAATCTTAGTATTTTTAAAATAATTTCGTGCGACAATGTTAAATGGTAACGCCAGGTCTTTATATAATAAGAAATGTATTTGTTTATTCGTTCTCTTCCTGTCCGAATATAATATTTACACGTGTACATGGTTCATAGGATTCTACTCGCTCGGTTTTAGCAAAATAACAGCGCTGCTTGCTTGTTAGCTTGCAGCAGTAATGCTGAGCTGAGACCTTTTCGTTATGACGACACACTTAGATTTTATGTTAACGATTTTAGATTCAATTTTTGTTATTTTAGCTTATTTAATAAGTTCTGCATACTTGTTATTTTTTTATTTTTTTATTATTAATATTATTTTACGTTTTACGTTTTAACTTTTTCATTTTAATTTATTTTGTAAGTTTTTGCATGTTAATACCACTTTTGTTTTATTTTATTTTATATTTTTTAGTTTCTACTATTTCTTTTGTTTCCTTGTGTGTTATAGCAAATAAATTTATTATTCATTCATTCATTCATACATCTGAGATGAAGGGAACGGAAGGGGATGGGAATTTGGGCCACCCATGCTCCCACTTATCGATCGAAAAAGAAAAAGAAAAAATAAGAATATAGAAATTGAGTCATGTAGTAATCAGACACAAAAATAATGAAAATAAAGTGATCAGTGGGCGGGCCTACATATTCTCAAGAAAAAATCAGGTGAATTAATAATTTGATTATTTTTCAAGTCGGTTAAGCGGTCTACATAGGTAGAGACAGACTGTGATGTGTTAGTAATAATGAGGCAAATGGCGGAAGAAATTTATCGTTTTAGGTAAATACTGAAATTCATTTCCCATGTGAATATATTAGATTAAACGTACGGAAGGAATTATAAATAAATGTATAGATATTTAATTAAATGGGTCGCAACGACATTGTAAAGTCCGCGAAATTATAATTTCAATGTTGAAATATTGTAATTGTGTTGATATTTAAAACAATTTAACTAAAATCGTATTCATACAATATACTAGTAAAATTATAACTCTCTTCACTAGCAGAACAGTGAACTTATAATCACGCAAATTTTACATTTTCGCTTCGATACAATACATATCGACGTCAGAAAGCAAACCTATCTCAAAAATTGGTTTAAGTGACTTGTTACTTTGTAATTGTATTAGAAATAAAATCTTGTCGAATTTTCTGTGTTTCGTCTTACTAAAATAAAAAAATATATCATGATAAAGCATTGACATTTTTCTATTTATTTTTTTGAAATTTGCGAGTTATGAAATCAAAAAGTTTTTGTCGTAAAATTGTTATTTCGAAAAACGGTATTTCTGTTTTTTGCCATCGTATTATGTATAAATTATACATTCCGTGTACAAAGTACACTCTTCCCGTCTCGCGGTTCATTCACAACGGTGTGCATGAATATGGTAAAAATAGATTTATTACTACAAACGTCACTGAGGCCATATGAGCTAATAGTTATGAAATATTGGAATTTAACTGCTTATATAGCTTGGACTTTTGATGAGCGTTGTGGAGTGCTGGTAGTGAGCCTGCTTTGAGCCTCGACGGTCGTGCGTGTTGTTGTAAATATCTGTTTTGGTCTGGGCGTTTGTCCTTGTGGGTCTCCGTACCTCGAAGAGCACCTTAAGCTGTCGGTTTCGGTTGTTATCATAACATCTAACAATAACTCTTGATACTATGATAATTGAGATAAATGGTCATGCTCAGTGCAGTTCCATAGGAATTTTCTTTTATCCATCTCCTGATGTAAATTTTCAACGCTCTCACTCATTGCACGAAACGGTAGTAGGCATATAGTTCCCCGGTCCCCGGCCGGCCCATTTAAATATTCAAATTTTAGCTTAGCGTTTCATCCATTTCTCAGGGTCAGCTTAGTATTTTACTGTATAGCAAGCGATCTATTTCGAAAACCGAAAACTACCACCCTTCTATCAATAAATGCAATCAGTGCTACTTAACTTTCAACCCCAACTCCCACGAATAAAACTAATCTAACGACACCTCATATGCAAAAACTCGTTTATTACACAGTTTGCACAACAACAAACGTCAATAATTACGTGAAAACTAATAATTGGGATAAAGAACATAAATGTATCATATTATATTATGACGAATTTTAAAATTAATTTAAAGTAAAAAAATCGGATACGGTGACGTCACGACCGCGAACGCATTTCAACAAGTCAAGGTCGAAGTTGTTTATAAATATGAGTTCGAAGTCCGCTCGCCGCTGCTCTATTAAAATAAATAGACAACTCTCAATAACTGTTTCGTCTAGTCGTCCGTTGGCTAGGTCAGCTCTTTGTGCTGATCGACGCTTTAATTATTTTTTTAACCGACTTCGAAGAAAGGAGGAAATGCTCAATTTCTCTGTATATATATTTTTTTATTTTAATGTTTGTTACCTCATAACTTTCGCCTGGGTGAACTGATTTTGATGATTCTGTTTTTGGTTTGAAAGTTGGTGTTTCCCGTGCTCCAGTTCTGACAATGGCATCCATGAGAAAACCATATAACTTTTAAATTTTGCATTAAGATTAAATACTATCATTCGTAACTAAAAAGTATAAAATAAAATAAGGTTAAACTATCGACTTCAAAACTAAAAATATAAATTTTTTCTACAACAGAAGTCTGTACATACATATAAGGCGATGTTTTACTGCGCACCAACTAGATAGGTGATCGCATAGTGCTATTTCAACTGAGCGTCTCCGTGCTTCGGAGGGCACGTAATAAGTCGGTCCCGGCTGTTACCTATAGGTATATAGGTGACCTGAACAATTCCGATATTAGGTTAGATGAAATAATAATAAATACATAACGCGAGCGAAGCCGCAGTCACAGCTAGTACCTATTTAATATGTCATAGTACGGAATAGCGATGTAGCTCAGTTTAGGTCGTCCTTTGAGTCGCAATAAGAGTTCATGGTAGCCCCCAGTTGTGTTTTTGTTCACTAACTATTAATAAAACTATATATTTTTACAAGTGCGTCAATACATTTGTCACACGTCAAATGAGATAGCGAGCTATTTTCATCTTTATTTGAAGTCGTTTATTTGCTTAACTGTGTGTATTTTTTTATTCCGATGACTGTTGTGTTGCGCAGCGGTGTCGGATGCCTTGTGGAGCATATTTTTGTATTGATCATAGAGGTTATTGTTCCGCTCTTGGTAGTTATGTTTGATTTTGTGTATGTTCCCGAACCCCTGACAGAAGATATAACTTTTCTAATGAGGACTATTGGGATAGGTGTCCGTAGCTTAAAGCCGCTGTCCCACTGCGGCTAACGAAGTGCACGGCCACGCGAC
The DNA here is from genome assembly GCA_023373885.1 of Hestina assimilis. Classification (NCBI taxonomy): domain Eukaryota; kingdom Metazoa; phylum Arthropoda; class Insecta; order Lepidoptera; family Nymphalidae; genus Hestina; species Hestina assimilis. The sequence goes on along the minus strand of CM041767.1, from coordinate 125,941 downwards.
GCATTTTAGGGACATTTTTCATTTGTTTGGCAACCTGGGCCTAAGTTTCAGTTGTAATACACACTGTACATATATATTAGCCCACGACTATGAACAAATAGAACAGTTCCGTAGAGGCCCATCGCACTTCCCGCACTGATGTTAGGCGCGCTTTCGTGGACAGCTGGACATCAAGCTGCAAGCTACACATCAAGCGTTACATTATTAATATCGTCTTCCTGCGTGGCGTGATCGAGGGTTGCAGTAAACGTTACCACATATATTTTTTTGCAAAATGAAGCTAGGCACATGACCGTAGCCTCTCCGTGCGCAGCGGTGGGGCTGCGCCCTAAAAGTTATCAAATTACAAAATAATCAGGGCTACAGACAGTGTCTCATTGGACTGAAGGGCGATGAAAATTTTCAATTTAGCTGTTATCTTATAGAACATTACTTACATTTTCCGAACCGTCGACTCGGAAAACTATCTTGACAGCCTTTCAATAAAGCGAAATTACACTGTGTGGGTGTGTGTGTCGGGCCGTGTTAAACGTTTATCTTAATAGAAATCGTCTATTGTTAGATGGGATTTACTTTAGGCTATTTATAAATTTGATTTAAAAAAATTAGCCTGGTCTAAGCGTTATGCGAATAGACAGAAACGACATAAGAGAAGTAGGGACGGAGAAGGGAAGTAAAAGGAAAGGGTAATGTGTGGGAGTTTGGGTCTCCAGCGCTCCACTCATCGAACGAAATGGCTGCATTTCAGTAAGGATACTGTTACTTCGCGTCGATGTTGTGGGAGAGGAGTAATTCCTCTAACAGTGCCCATTTATGCACAGCAATACTACACTAGTACTATTGAATCTACATATTCTTCTTCCCAGCATTTTTCCTGGGTTTAAAAACAGGTTCAGCGTAAAGTGACAAAGTACTAGTTTTGACATAGTGTGGTAGCCCCTGACCTCCGCAACCCTAAAGAGGAGCAGTAACTCATTGAGTCTAGGCAAAATATTTATCTAGATTTAACGATTATTATAATAGTGTGGCGAAACAGATATAGTCACCGTCGTGGCGTTGTGGGTAGCGAGTCTGCCTTTAACCTCGACGGTTGCGGGTTCGATTCCCGCTCGGAGCAGATGTTTGTATTAATCGTACAGGCATGTTTTCCGGTCTGGGTATGTTTGTCCTTGTCATTGTGAATGTTTCCGGACCCCGACACAGGATACAATTATCCTAATGGGGCCGTTGAGTGTGTAGCGTTTATTATTTATTTATTATTTATAGTATGTATGATCAATACATACGTCTGCCCCAACTGGGATTCGAACCCGCGACCGTCGAAGCCAAGCCAACGCGACACAACGCTATACTACTGTGGGATATAATTTTAAATTGAATTGTACACGTGGTTCAGCGTAAAGCTTTGTCATAGTACGCTTGTATTTTCAATGAGAGCGGTCTTTGTGCATGCTCCGGGCTCCCTCATCAGCATATATATTGCGTTTCACTTTAAACTAATTTTATTCATCGCATGCCGTATCTGTACCACAGCTGCGGTTATCAGCACTCGATTGTCTTAAAATTTCGTTTGTTAAATTTATATCGAATACTATAGAGTGATACAAAATATAAATAATTAAATTCATAGTCCAATTTGTATGCAAAAATAGCCTTTTACAGGCGTCGGGACGTGATGACCCTATCGCCAGATTACTCCAGCAGTCCAATCAGTCACAATGGTGGTAGGTCTTTTGTTGCAAGAGGCTAACTAAGTAGGTAACACCGCAGTCTCAAATATTTTAGCGCAAAGCAGTAGTGTCTTAGGCTTTACTGTGTGTCTCTTTGAAGGGCACTGTAGGCTGAAAATGACTGGGCAAAGGAGATTTAAGAAGTAATATCTCTAGATTGGCAAGGCTATGGCATAGGCTATACAACCGGTTACCATCAGGTGAGCCGTATGCTTGCTTGCCAACTTAAACATTAAACAAAACATATAATCGCCCAGAATAATGACTACCAGCGAGTTGGTTTGGTTTAAAACTCCACCAGCCATGTGTGAATTTTGTGCTTCTATCTAACTCGACTATTATCAAACTGATAACAGCTGAGACACTATCCCCACATATTGTGTATATTAATTCATTTTGAGTAGTACTGGAGCCATGTTTATACCGGTACAAATGCAGCAGCGGCTCGAGCAGTGACGTACTACCCTCCCACAATCGGTGTAAAGTAAGAGAGGACTGTTGTGTTTAGTGCGATGAGTGAGAGCGCCGGAGGCCCAATCTGTCACCCCCTCTGTACTCTTCCTTTTGGTATCCTCATCGTTTCAACACAATTTTATATAAGGTCATACAGTACTACACATGTATGTAGGGTAGGTTGACTTATTCGTAGTATTGTGACGGCGTGAAATACGATCCTGCACTATCAAGTTCTAATCGGTCATCCGAGTGACCGCGCTGTCATGTTACCGTCTACCGGCTGTGTCGGGTTACCCTCGTCCTTGGTGTGTCTTGACGGATTGACCTTGCGCTGTACAAGAAGGACGTGAGACCTTCTTAGTAGCATTAGTTATTAAGTAAACGTAAGTATTCTAGTAGTGAAATTATAATGACTTGTATTTACATGGTTATATTTTAAAAAAGGAGAAATATTGGCTGACGTCGTGGAGTAAACATCTTAATACAAAGTGGTCTTTATTATTTTGTTTAATTTGCTTTTGCAAATCATTGAGGAATGGCAGCCTACATTCAAAGCCTTAAGCTCTCGAATTCCACCTCAGAGGGCAGGGGTCAAGCTAAAAAGCTTTCTTCCTTTCAAAAAAATATCCGAAAAATATTATTAAAATAATGAAAAGCTTTTAAATTTAAAATGTTTTGTATATTAATACGAATCCACATGTAAAGAAACGATATCTTGCTATAGCCAGTTTTAAACATTTTGCATGTTTGTCGTAATTACACTAAAATAAAATGTTCTTATGCAAAACTTAAAATAACTTTAAAATAATCTGAATAACTCAATAAAAATAAAACTTCTAAATGTAATGTAAATGCAAGCTTATTATCGAGCTTACATTTTCTTGATATAACTAAACAAGTTTTATAACGATCAATGCTTCGGAAGTTATTACCAATGAAGCGCATATATTTATACATGAATATTAACATTCGACAAACATGACTATTTAAAAATTGCTGCATTCCTTGACCTTAAAGTATTCATAATATTAGTTTGTAAAGGGTTGTAGGGTCACAAACAGGAAGACAACTTGTCAAAAAAATCATGTCGGTCGGCCGTAGACGGAAACCACCTCATTAAAAAGTTAGTCTCAGTGGAGGGGGCTCTAGGGCTTCCTGTATTGATGATCGGTTCGTTGTGTATTTGTGGGTATTACTTAGCGAGCGGTGAGTCCCACACTATCACTACGCTTGTAGTGACTGTCCCTTCAACAATTGGGTCTAATTTCCATTTTACGCTTAGGCACAGGTGCTAATCTCTGTCCAATGACTTTTTTCGTTGTGAACGTTTTTAACATGTATCCTCTTTTACTTTCAGGGTTGAACGCTTGCGAGAGGAAGTCTTTCCTGTTTCTGAGGAAGGAGTTGCCAGTGAGGTTCGTTTATAGTATATTACTTTTTAATTTGGTAACATAGTGAACTAATGATCCGTGGTAATGATATGTATATGTATGTGTAATGATGATTGCTTTATTGAGACGCAGCCGGAATGATCGGTGGGTTAAGCAACTTTAGGCGCGGTCAGTCACAAGATGGGTGATTGCATAGTGGTATTTCAACTGAGTGTCTCCGTGATTCGGAGAGCACGTAAAAAGTGGGTCTCGGCTGTTATCAATTTGACAATAGCCCAAAAGTAACCACTCTATAAGAAGAAGAATATTGCTTTTACACTTTTGCAAGGCGAAGTTTCACATTTGTTTAAAATATATTTAAAATATTTTCATTTAAATATGATTTCATTTTTCTAAAAAAATATTTTGTGCTACAAGGACCGTCGTGAAATACTTTTATTGTAATTAAAATATGACGCTCCGTCGATATTGTTCTAGAGAGTTTTACCAATTGTTGTTTTCGTTCATATAACGCACATATGACCTTATCACATAGAACATTCGCTCAAGATAACTGAGTCTGTGAGATTTCTTCAGAGCTCGCTTTAACTCTATTATGACATTACATAAACAATATTTTTTATGTGTTGTTTATATAACAAAATCTCTTTTGTTTGTATTTCTTTACTGTATTTAAAATACCATTATTATGTTTAATTTTTGCTATCTTTTGATCTTTATTTGAATAGGATTTCACCGAAAATATATTATGCTATTGAAGGTTGCGTACAAGCGTAACAAACTTGGTGGTAAGTGATCATCTTAGGCTATAGAAGCTTATAATATCAGTAGTATTACAAGCGTGTCGAAAAACTAAAATAAGTAGTGAGCAGGGAAGGGAATTAAAGGGATAGGATAAAAAAGGACGGTTAAGACTTTGGATCTCCGGTGTTCCAGCACCTCTTGTAAAAAAAGTCCGCGACAGAATATCATCATCAGCATCTTTTAAGGTTAACTCGCTATAATCTTTTATATGATAATCAAATTTGTTCTATAACATCACGATACGACAAGTAACCGGGTGAAACTGCGGGCACAGCTAGTTACGAATAAAATATGGAACAATAGTAACATGCGTGGAAAACTGTACATAGCTATCAGATAACAGATGCTCAGAGTGACTTAGTTTTGCGGTCGTTTACCCTTTTCGTATTATGATTTGATTGTGTGATATGTGAATGGAAATTTGTGATATGTACATAGGCCTAAGCCAGCTGATTTAAAAATCTACACAATTTATAGAATAATTATAGATCATATATCTTAAACCACGTATATGCTTAGGGTGATTTGAGACGAGTGTTTTTTTGGACCAGCGTTTTTTAATGTTACTAAGTTGGCAAGCAAGTCCTATGTCGTACTCTATGAGTGCGCGCAACACCATTATTAGGTGCCACTCACGCGTTGCCAACCTAGAGATAGTCGTTCTCTAATCTCCTTTGCCCAGTAATTTCACTAGTCTACAGTTCCCTTCAAACCAGTACATGTAATGCCAAAGACACCTAGCCGGCCTCTGGCAACAAAAGACCTACCACCAGGGTGACTGATTGCATTTGTGCAATAATCTCTGCTGTGACGGAGATTATCCCAACAGCGGGCGATGGGGTCGTCACGTCCCGACGCCGGTAAAGTATACGGACTTTTAGATATACGTGCTTACGTTCGTACTCAAAGCGTTAATAGCGAGTGTTAGTCAGCGAAGGGATTTCAAGATTAAAAAAGTAATTAGAAAAAGCAGTATAAATGTAACTTTAATACTTTGAGTTTTTTTTTAAGAATATTAGCGATGATTTTCAAGGAACTAATAATATTCTTACTGTCCCCCCAAGTAAGCTCGAAGTTTGCGCTAGGAGTGAGTACGACAATAGCCCAAGGGGGTCAGGATCAAACCCGCGACTTTCGCGTTAACGGAGCGAAGTCGGCCCTTAGTTGGAGTTTGAGTTATATTAGAATATTCTTGATCAGATCACATTATATGGAACAATCTCTGAAGTATATTATCCCATGCGACTTAAAAAATCCATTACGTTTTAAGAAAATTTGAACTGGTTGAGTGACTCTTGACTGTGATCGTGTAAAGACAAAGGGAGTCAATATATAATTATATTTAGGAATAAGGACGATGGCCTTATCATATTTTAAACATACGGATAAACAAAGTTATAGTGTCAGTTTGTTGTCATAACATGCAGTAGGTAGTCAATTTTCGAGAGCTTAAATTAACTTTTGTAAAAATAATTTATTTTGTTTTAATTTAAAGCTATTCCTCTTATCGAGTGTTTGGTGGCCAACCTAGTGCCAGAGTTGTTCAGGTCGTCCGTAGGCCTCTGGCTTGACTCATCGATTATTATCAAATTGATAACAACCAGGGCCGACTTTTTACGTGCCCTCCGAAGCACGGAGACGCTCAGTTAAAATAACACTATGCGATCACATATCTAGTGACTGTCCGCGCCTAATGTAGCTTAACCCACCGATTGTTTCGTCTTCTGCAACCATATTAGCCACCTTCGCGTGTCGACTCCACTTGCCATGTCACTTACCATCAGGTGGAGTAGAGCCATTTTCCCCAGGAGATATAAAAAAAGACTAGGAGATATCTGGTTGTATAAGGAGTAACTTAGCTTAAGCTACTTTAATTTTATTAAATAATTGGGTTCCGCGCAATAAAATTCTGTACAAAGCGCGAGCAGAGCCGGGAACACAGCTAGTATAAAAAATAAAACAAAGAGTATTTTTTAATAAACTGGCAGCGCTAACAACACGCGGCCGAGGGTAATGACACGGGGCAGCATAAAAACGTTCTAGACACAGACGTGTTTAAAGCAAATATTTATATTCATTTTCACTTGCGGTCGCTGTGACGCTGTCACAGAGAACGCACCTTCAACTGTGGTCAGGGACCTTCGGCAACCCTCACGGTCTAGGTCACACGCATAGATATAGAATGAGGTAGATTGCGGATCTAGATAAAGTGACGCCGTCTAATAGGTGGGAACTAAATAATACCATCGTACGTATGCGCTACCAAAACCTTTTATGTCATTGGCCAATATCCCAGCCCTATTCTTGCTCGTACTACGAAAACGTTGTGGCGCAGTGTTAGCAAACCCGCCTTAAGCGCCACAGGTCGCTGGTTCGATTGTCGCTCGGAGCAGGTGTTTGTATTGACCATCAGGCATATTTTTCCGGTCTGGGTGTATGTGTCATCGTGTATGTTTCTGGACCCCGACACAGTATAACACTATCCAAATGAGGCCGTTGAGTGTGTAGCGTTTATTTATTTATTATTTATTACTTTCGCACAAGCGCAATGTTTTTTAGTTTGAAGCACTAAATTGGTTACGCTAATTCCCTTCTATTGTTACCAAATTGAATATATAGGAAACACTATCAATCACTTCGAAGCTGCCGAATTGTGATGAAATTTGGGTTATAGTCTCTTTAAAACAATAGTTGTATAAAAAAATTACAGCTGTAGTAATATATTTATATTGATAAGAATTTAATTAAAAACAACATTGAATACAAAAACATCGATGTAGCTTTGTTGTCGTATATGTCGATGGTTTGATAAGCGATTCAGCTTTAAAAAAAAAGTATGTTTTTAGTAAGTTTAAGTAGAGTTTTTGTTTCGGAGCTTACACTGGATAACTGATGCTTTAACAAGCCATTATATTTTAGTAATAAATTGATGATGAGTTATTCAATTTATAGTTTATTTTTTTTTTGGAGCGGATAAATAAAAGCTAGTTTTTAATAAATGTTTTTTTGTTTAAAGGATATTAGCAATGTTTTTCTACTTCTTTTTCTACTACTACAAGTCATTACTAATACTTCCATGGTTCCCCTTATTAAGCTCGTAGCTAAGAGTGGGTATAATAATAGCACAAGAGGGTTAAGATCGAACTCGCAACTCTCGCGTTAATGGAGCGGAGTCGCTGAATCAACAGTGACGCTTTCAATACCATAAGACACTACGAAAAAAAAGGAGTCGACTTTTAACCGTTAGTTGACGATTAATTGAAGCTTCAAAATTCGCTATATATACAATTGAATTCTGTATATACGCGGGTAAAAACTAGACTTATAATTGGAATGGTGTTCCAGGTTAGCGAACATAATGAAGGAGATAGCGTTGCTGCCGGAGAACCTGCTGGAGATGCCGTCTGTGGGGCTCGTCAACCAGTGGTACGAGCGCTCCTTCGAGGAGATCATCGACTTCGAGAAGAGGGAACCGGAGCCGCCCGTACTGTCGCAGTGAGTACCAGCGTTATGTGTGTGTTTGTCACATGATACAGCTGAGGATAGAAAACATGGACTTTAAACTAAGTTCGCGGTATCAAATCCTTGAAAACCTTTGAGCTTTCGAGGATGTGCTTAATATCGGGTGCTAAGCGGTGAACAAGGAGGAAGGAAGGAGGAACAACGGAGACAAGTATGTCCGCCAATCTTTGTGGTGTCCCTTGCTGGTGGTATAAAATGCCCGCTTGGTTGATATAATTATAGAAAACTAAATTGCTTACAAAAATTGTTTATAATTTTTCTGTTCTTCTCAAAAGAATACTAAAAGAAACAGCTTCAATTTATTTGACGACCGATGTGGCGCAGTGAAACGCAATTAGTTGGAACTTCAAGAGAAGTTTGTGTTAATCATACGGGCATGTGCTCCAGTCCAATCTAGACCCCCAACACATTTTACTATTCCAATGGTAGTAGTAAAACCATTCCCCTCCGACCACAGATGGGCCTCTCAGTGTGCAGCGTAAAGTAACAGTATCAGCAGTGTTGCGTTTCTTGCGATCAGTGAGAGCGCCGGATCCCCTGTCTCCCACCCCCTCCATTCCCTTCTCATCCCTTCCCTTTCCGGTGGACCGTAAGCTCGTTTGCCAACCGTCATGACATAACACTTCGTTGGTAGGTTTTGCGAGCGCCTCGTTCACATCAGGAACCGCCACGCGGACGTCGTGCAGACGATGGCGCAGGGCGTGCTCGAGCTGAAGGAGTCGCACGAGGTGGAGCCCGGCACGGAGAACTCGATACAGTACTTCCTCGACAGGTTCTACATGAGCAGGATATCCATCAGGATGCTGATCAACCAGCACAGTACGTATACATGTGTACCCTCGCACTGGGAACTGACTTGTGCCCGCGGCTTTGTTCATCGATCATTGGTGATTGTGCCTAGTTTACTGTAGCCTATGTCAGATGGCAACCTAGTGTCAGAGTTGTTCACGTCGCCCGTATAGGCCTCTGACTGACTTATCGACTATTATCAAATTGATAACAGCCGAGAGCGACTTCTTACGTGCCCTCCAAAGCACTGAGACGCTATGCGATCATCCATCTAGTGACTGACCGTGTCTAAAGTTGCTTAACCAACCGATCGTTTACCGATCAGTGAGCGGACTCGGCTATAAACGTGTTTACTTCACTTGTGATAAGTCGTCTAAACTGCCCAGTAGGACTATTTCATTTCTCTCCAGACCCTATTCTAAGGTGACCACGGACGAAGTCGCGGCCAGATGCTAGTATCGATTATAAAAACATAATATTATCATTTCGTTTACGAAACAGAACAGTTATCACATCGTGGTGTGTCCACACGTGTATTTATCACTAAGTCACGTTTTCGTTCATTTGAGATAATTCTATAATAATTATTATTCTGTTATAGATTACAAAATACATATACTAGCTTCTGCTCCCGGTTTTATGGATAGAATTAAGAAGTCATTATTACCATGGTGATAATGACTTGGCAACGCGCTTGTGATACTTCAAGCATCGCCCGCGTTCATAGTTTGCGGTGTCTGCTCACCATGAGGCGGACCGTACGCTTGTTTACCAAACGTCATAATACAAAATAAATATAACACCTGCAATTTGTCATATTATTTTACCTTTATGACTTTATTTTAAATTATAATCTAAACCAGAAATTTTTATTAAAGTAATTTTTTTAAAATTACTTTTGAATAGTCAAACGTTACCGACGGTTCGCTAGATCTTTACTCTCTATAAGGTTCTACCGAGAAGAATCGACAAGAAACTCGATAGTTACTCTTTTGAAATGAAGAAAGTTTACAAATTGCATTATTATTGTTATCAAAATTGGTTCCTGAAAGAGGTCCAGCAATATTAAGAGTTCCATGCATTTTTATCGGAAAAATATTCTTCGAAAGAACAATATAAGATTATTTTGGCATACTTGAAGTATCACTGGCGCATTGCCAACCCAAGGGATAAGAGGGAAGGGACGAAAGGGTAACAGTAAAGGGGGTGGGAGACTGGACCTCCGAAATCCTCACTGTGACAATACAGATACTATTATTGACTCCGATTTTTTTGGTAGGGTTGTATTTCTTTAGTCGATCCGCATCATTTATGCAGGGAGGGGCATGGCTCTATTAGTACGGAAATTTCTTCTTTTTGTATGGAATTAATTTATGCACATTTGCACTGTGAACGGTATATTAGTTTATAGCAAAGTATGCGAAGGGAACATCACAATTTACCCCAACCCGTAAACAGAAATACTTTACAAGGGTAAGCTATTACTGTCGCCTTGATTGACGTAGACTTGTAAAGAGGTAATGCCAGAACAGACACAAGGCATAATTATCTGCATTCAATTGTACCGCAAGGGCTGATAGCCTTAGCGGTTATTGAGACCGCCATGTACCACCAACTAACCGCATCTTATCACCCGCCCGCACTTTCTTTCAAATTGCTCAGCTTCTATGTATCGTATCGTGATGTTATATAGCCTATAGCCTTCCTCGAGAAATGTGCTATCAAATGCAAACATAATTTTTCAAATCCGTTCAACCGAACAAACAAACTCTGGAGCTTTATAATATTGGTAAACATATATATTGTATAAGTATGTAACTTCAGGACTTTGAATAAATGCTCAAAAAGGTTTAAAACATTAAACGTACACGCAAATAGAAACATAAACGTCTCGTCACGGTTATTAATTACACAAACAGACATTACATTAATTATAATTATATTATCTAACAAGTGAAGGGTCAAAGAAGTAATAGTCAGTTTTTTTTTTGTCTGGAGATAAGTTATTTGGTCTAGTTATTGTTTACATTTTGATTGCGTTAAGAAGCCCAACTTATTAGCAAAATATTTTTTATTAATTAAAAAAAATTCGTGGAAGAGTGTGAGCTCGTTTTACATAAAACAAAAGTTTAATTACAAAGTACTAAATGACCTTAACATTTAACAACTTCCCATGGTTGTTGCCATGTGTGCCATGTTGTGGTTAGCTAAGGGTGACAGCCCATTTCGCTCCCTGGGACTGAGCTCTGCTTAGCACAGTCCTCGAGATGCCCCGGTATTGGATTCTGCAAGAGATTCCGGAGCCTCTCATTTTTTTTATGTAAGAGGGGGCAAACGAGCAGGAGGCTCACCTGATGTTAAGTGATCACCGCCGCCCATGAACATCTGCAACACCAGAAGGCATGCAGGCGCGTTGCCGACCTTTAAGGAAAGAATAGGCTCTTCTCTTGAAGGTTCCCAAGTCGTATCGGTTCGGAAAGACCGCCGGCGGAAGTTGATTCCACAGAGTGGTTGTGCGAGGAAGAAAATGTCTTCTAAATCGCGCTGTTGTGGATTTCCAGACATCGAGGTGGTATGGATGGAACTTAGAGTTTTGTCGCGATGTCCGATGGTGAAATTCTACCGGCGGGATCAATCCAAACAATTCCTCAGAACACTCTCCGTGATATATGCGATAGAAGATGCAGAGTGATCCGACATCTCTACGCAATGCCAAAGGATCAAGCCGATCGGAAAGAGCTTGATCGTCGACAATTCGAGCCGCTCTACGTTGGATGCGGTCAATTGGAAGTAGCTGGTACTGGGGAGCTCCCGCCCAGAGGTGAAAGCAGTACTCCACGTGCGGTCGAATTTGTGCCTTGTAGAGCTTTAGGCGATGAGCCGACGTGAAGTAGTGCCTCGCCTTGCTGAGCACACCAAGCTTTTAGAGGCCAATTTGACCTTTCCTTCCAATTGACCGCGAAACTGAACGACGCTCGAAATGTCGACACCAAGTATTCCGATACTAGCTGTGGCAGCCAGGGGAGTGTTCTCAAAACCAGGAGATACGACAAATGGTGATTTTTAGCGGTTAACGCGCAAACTTGTGTCTTCTTGGGGTTGAATTGGACTAAATTTAGTCGACCCCAGTCCGAGACTTTGGTCAATGTAGTCTCGACTTCAGACACAAGTTTGTTCCGGCACTCAATGACGTTTTCCGAGAAATATTAAGCGCGGCCGGTGTATAAAGCGTCTACAGTGCTGTCGTCCGCATAGCAATGAATGTTGGAAATTTCCAACATGTCATTGATATGCAGAAGAAACAAAGTAGAGGACAGTACGCAGCCTTGCGGGACACCAGCATTAATGGGTTTTAAGTCAGAGCATGCACCGTCGACAACGACCTTTATGCTCCGATCTGCCAAAAAGCTGGTGACCCACTCGCATAATTTCTCAGGAAGCCCATAGAAGAAAGCTTTGAAAGAAGCGCCTTGTGCCATACCCGATCGAAGGCCTTCGCTATGTCCAGACTGGCCGCTAATGCCTCCCCTTTGGACTCAACTGCTTCCGCCCATCTATGTGTCAGGTAAACTAAAAGATCACCAGCCGAACGACCACGACGAAAACCGTACTGGCGGTCGCTAATCAGCTGGTGCTCCTCTAGATGCCGCAGGAGCTGGCAGTTGATAATGGACTCCATTATCTTTGAGAACAAGGAGGTAATGGCAATTGGCCTATAATTGGACGGATCCGAGCGGTTGCCTTTTTAGGGATCGGGTGCACTAAAGCCGTCTTCCATGAGTTCGGGACGATGCCTAATGAGTAGGAGTACCGGAAAAGACGCGTTAAAACCGGCGCCAACTCAGGAGCACATGTCCGCAACACGATCGGGGGGATTCCATCAGGCCCACTCGACTTATGAATGTCCAAGGAAAGAAGTGCTCTGCGAACTACACTTTGCCGGAATTTAACCTCCGGCATCGTGGTATCACACCGCTGGATTGCCGGTGGTGACTTTCCTTGGTCATCCACAGTCGAGTTGGACGCGAAGAGAAAGCACAGAAGATCAGCTTTTTCTTTCGCGGCATGGGCCACCGAATCATCGTCCCTATGCAGAGGTGGAAATGATGGCTTACAGAAATTCCCTAAGACAGACTTGGCGAGGGACCAGAATGCACGTGTACCCGAAGAAAGACGCACTAGTCTCTCGCCAATTCTGCCGATGTGCTCCGACTTTGCTTTGGCAATAACTTTTTTGAAGGACCTGGAGGCAGAGTTGTACTCCTTTCTAAGTGCGCTGGTATTTACATCACGAGACGTCGACGCCTTAGCCCAGGCTTGGTAGCATTCCCATTTTCGGGGAAACGCCGTCTTTTCAATGAGGTCAGCCACCGAGGCGGTTTTGGTGGGTCTCTATGACCAATTACCTGTCATGGAAACCAACATGACCAACATAACCTGGAGGGAGACCCCCAGGAGACCACGAGCAGACTCCGTTCCCGAAAAAAGCCCTTCTTTTATTGGTTAAATCAAGTAGCGCGCGCTTTCTCAGCTTCTTGTTACAAACTTTCGTCTCTTTTCACGATATCACTCCAACTGATTGCTGGAAAGTGAGAAGAAAGACGTTACACGTCAGTAAATTACAATAAAATGTGCTTACAGCTGATAGTCCTGTACAAAGTACTGTACGGAGTGCTACTACATTGTTACTTGGTTAGTTATGACAACGTTGTGCCGCAGCGGTAGCGAACCTGCCTTCTGCAGCTTTTATAAGTAGCAATCCCCCCCCAGCGCTGCTGTTCGGGGAGCAGCTGGGCGCGCGGCAGGCGTCCGTGAACGGCATGGGCAACGGCGGGCGGCACATCGGCTCCATCGACCCCGCGTGCGACGTGGTGGCCGTGGTGCGCGACGCGTACGAGAACGCGCGCTTCCTCTGCGACCGCTACTACCTCGCCTCGCCCGAGCTCGAGCTGCTGCAGGACGGCCGTGAGTAGCGCAGCGACACGACGCCGATGCAATAATGTCTAACAGTTGTCATTTCAATTTCATTTGTGGACGATAAACATTGATGTTTTAGAAAGAGTTTTTTTACGGATTGGACTTGTGGAGAGAGCAGACAAAAGCGTTGCCAAAACCATTACCTCTTGTTTTTTTGGGTTAGAGTGGCGGGGGCTAACAGGGGGAAAGGTTAGGGTTTGTTCCCTTTACTTAATACTAATAAGTGCTACAAAGTTTCTTTTAAAATATTTTAGCTTTCCCAAGAAGTTACATATTGATTGTAGTCTGTAATTAAACGCGAAACGGAGGGAAGTATCAGCTACAGTGTGAGTGGTCCCCAGGGCCGAGCGAGCGGCCGATGCCGATCGTGTACGTGCCGTCGCACCTGTACCACATGCTGTTCGAGCTGTTCAAGAACGCCATGCGCGCCGTCATGGAGAGCCACGAGGGCTGCCCGCCGCCCGTGCAGGTCAACCTCGTGCGCGGCCGCGAGGACGTCTCCGTCAAGGTAGGCCATCGTCTACGGACGAAACTTTTACACCATTACTATTCACATCAAAATTAGAAAGCCATTAACATAGGTTAAAAACAAAAAAGGACCCAGAATTAAACCTTGAGGGGCACCAATCTGATTTGGAAGACTTGTCCCATTCATTGTTATATACTTTTCTGATAAAATGCGCCATAGCTTTCTATCACAAATGTATTATAATAAGTGAGCTTCATCAATAACATGGTAATAGCTGGATTTATTTCTGATTGATTGATGATGATTTCGTGAATGACACAATCGAAAGCTTTAGGTAAATCACAAAAACACTAACAGCATTTTGTGACTTTTTCTAAATACCGCTAAACAACCGCCAAATCATGTAGTTCCTTATGTAAGAAAAGCCATGTAAATTGATTGATGGGGTTCGATTTAATCTAAGAGATCAAGTCCGTACGTAGTAAATGTTATGAGACAGAGAGGTCGACCAGATGTGGGTTGGACCTCTCGAGCTCTATTCTTTACCTTTTATTGTTTCTCTTCTCCCTTTCTTTCCTTGTCACACACATTAACAGTAAAGTATCTCTTCCTCAGATGTCGGACAAGGGCGGCGGCATCCCCCGCAGCGTGTCGGACCTGCTGTTCAAGTACATGTACAGCACGGCGCCGCAGCCGTCCAAGTCCGACTCGCACACCGTGCCGTTGGCTGGTGAGCTCACTCGCATCGTCTATCTCTCTCCCTCTCTCATGTTAGACAAGAACGGTGTTATACCCCGCAATGTGTCAATTGTAAAGCCCTATTTAGCTACAAATATTTTAAATGCGAAAGTAACTATGCCTGTCTGTTGTCTATCACATCACGGAATCGACTTCGAAATTAGATAAAGAAATCCCCTAGACCTTGGAAAAGATAGAAAACTATCTTTTAAAATTTTTGAAACAAAGCCTTGAAGGTGGTCAAATAGGGATGAAACATTGTATGAGAACCCATTATTTCTATATAACATTAAAAGGCCTAATTAAAAATCGTTAGTCACGTCGGTGAAGTCGAGGGCAGAAGCTAATAGAGACTAATTTCAAATACGTTAACAATATTACAGGCTATGGATACGGTCTACCGATATCGAGACTGTACGCGAGATATTTCCACGGCGACCTCGTGCTCATGTCGTGTGAGGGTTTCGGCACCGATGCTGTCATATATTTAAAGGTAAGTCATTAGGAGACTACTAGTGATATCCGGCTCGAAGGACAATGCCTATAATCTATACATATATATCATTTGACGACGTTGTGGCGCAGCGGTAGCGAACCTGCCTTAAACGCCACAGGTCGCGGGTTCGATTCCCGCTCGGAGCATAATATGTTTGTATTGACCATGCAAGCATATTTTCCGGTCTGGGTGTATTTGTCCTTGTCATTGTGAATGTTTCCGGACCCCCGACACAGGATATTACTATCCTAATGGGGGCCGTTGAGTGTGTAGCGTTTATTTATTTATTTATTTATTTATATCAATAAATAATACTGAAGCGTCTGTTTTTATCCAAAATTGATAGATTTTCACTAAATAAAAAAAAAACATTTTTAAAATTCTCTCATTTACCTGTTTGTTCCGGCTAGTGACTGAAACGGCCTGACCTATTTTAACGGGACTTTTATTGACAATCACTAACGGTTCAGCTAGATTATGATATTATAACTACTTATAATAATGTACTGTAAATCCGTTTAAAAGTGATTTACGATGTTCAATGCCTATACATATTCCTTATTAATATAATAAATGAAAACTAAATGGCAGGCACTATCGAACGAGGCGAACGAGCTGCTGCCGATATTCAACCGGACGTCGTCCAAGTTCTACCGCACCGCGCCCGCGCCCGCCGACTGGTCCGCGCCGCTGCCCGCGCACTCGTGCCGCCGCGACAAGCCCTCCCTCTCGCACAAGGCCTAGGCGCGCGCGCGGGAGCGAGACGGAAACGGCGCGCTCGCTGCCGAGACTGCACGAGCCGTAGTGACGTGTGCCTCTCGCACGACTCGCGCACGCCTGTGCGTGAGAGAGATAGCATGGAGCGTCGGTTTCTCATTCGCATACCCGATCTATAAACATGGAGACTCTCTTATGAAATAGATACTTCAACTGAGTCGCTAAACAAGTTATGTATCAAAGAATATATAATTGCTGGAACCATCACTTTCCTAGAGGAGGCGATGGGCGTAGCGAGTTATTGGCAAGGGTGCGGCTTCCCAAAGACCGCCTCCGCCCCCTCTGGACATCGCTAAATACTGAGAGATACACGAATTTAACACATTTT
Organism: Hestina assimilis; assembly: GCA_023373885.1. Classification (NCBI taxonomy): domain Eukaryota; kingdom Metazoa; phylum Arthropoda; class Insecta; order Lepidoptera; family Nymphalidae; genus Hestina; species Hestina assimilis. Next base: position 109,464 of record CM041767.1, on the reverse strand, counting down.
GAATTATTTAACTAATAACTGTTCATCTGTCTATCATCAACATCGTCATCTGAATATAGTAATTTTTCTTAGGTTTTTGCTCTCCCCTGCGCCAAATACTAACTTCGCCCGTAAAGATGTAATTATAAGGAAGATAGGCTATAACAGCATAACATTTAAAAATCACGCCTTCTCTCTTTCACATCTCCAAATACTAATTAACATGTAATACCATCTCTTTCACACGAGGTGGAGTACCTAATTCATAAGGGAGATAAATCTTCGTGTCAAAAGCTATCATTCAATCTGCGTCTTTTACGTACTCGTGTGTGTTACTATAGTAGAGCAATGCTATCTCTTTCTTTCTCATAAGTGTAGATACCAACGTGCGAGCGGGACAAACTATGTGACTGATTAGTGTAGTGTTTATCGGTGTATGAAGGTCACTGAGGATGTGTCGTTTTCTCTGTCTAGTTTTATTTATATAAGTGTGAGCGAGACAGCTATAGTGTGTATGGAATTTGCATCACGTGTTTATAAAAATACTCGTATTTTTTATAGATGTCTTATTTTTTAAAGTGAAATTAAATTATGCCATTGAAAAAATAATTATATTTAATATGTTATTACACAGTGCAATTTTTTTATAAAATAAGATTATCTCAATGCAATGATCAGGTGTAAATATTAATTCATTTATATTCACTACATCAAAGAATACACAACAAATATAAAATTTCCAATAGAAACAATACAAATAAATACTGTTTAAAAATAATTTAATTTTCATACTTTACCTACTTTTATAGAAAAATGGTCAAATGTTTCTTTTCCATGGACATTTTAAAGACACAACCAGCACAACGTTCATAGAAATGAATGATAAAATTATGATGGAATCAACAAAAGACGAAAATGAGTGAGTGAATGAATGAGTTCTTATATTTTAACAAAATTGTAATTTATTTACTTACATGGACTTTCGTAGGCATCAATCAATGAGACAAATCATTTTGATGATCAGCAAATTGAAAATAATATCTTTGTTATCAAAACTTTTGGGTCGTGGAATGGGGCATTTCGTACAATGAGTCTTTCTTACAATACCGATTACTATATTTTTTCATCTTTACTTTTTTTTAGTTTATTATATTTATGCATCTACAAGATCAGAAAATACTTTTTTAGTTATATTTTTATTGTTTAATTTAGTAACAGAGTAATTGAGTTTGAGTTTTGAGTTTGAGTTGAGTTTGAGTATTGTAGAGCAATAGTGTCACTATGTGACTATTTTATGCTATTGGGCGAGTGAGATGGCGATATATTTGTGTGTGACCGAAAGAGATAAATATAACATTGTACAGAATTCCTCATACTCTACATTGTTAATACTTAATTTCAAAATTGAATTAGGCAGCTGTGTCTACCTGCTTGGTCGACCTGCGTGAGTCCATGCAACATTGTCACAACTATCCAAGTGTCGTAATTTCTATGTGGAAATGTAGAAAAAAATCACAAAATATGATTCAAGCCATGTTTATAGAAGTTACAAAAACCTTGTCTTTTATGAAAACGTTTTATAAGGCTGTCTATACCACTAGAAACTATGTTTATTATAATTACTAGGAGTCGACAAAAGTTATAAATGGGAACACAGATAGGCATTCTATTTATTGATAATTATTATTTATTTATTCTTTATTGCTCCACACGGTGGACAAGGCATACATGTTGATAATACGACTCGTGGATAGAAAATTATTTAAAATTTATTAAAATACCGCATTATGTTAATAATGTGGACTTTTATTGTAATGTAAATAGAAAAATAATTATATTTTATTTGTATATTTTTTAACTCATGTGATACTCGGTGTAGGATTATTATCTTGGTTTGTGAGACTGAATATGGGCTTTGTAACACCGTTGCTTTGTTGACAGGGCTGAGTAACCCAGTTCTCTAAGGATACATGTCAAAATGTATGGACAACCTTATAAGATAGTGTGGCCACGGGTTGCTCACCTCTGGAAATATTTATTTAATCCAAACAAAATTGGTTTATTGTCTAATATTTATTTTATTAAAGCTGGCCTTTTGTATTCTCTTTTAATACAAAATAAGAGTCATTATTTATAGACAGTACGAAAAATAATTACAATTTTATTGTAAAAGTACAATAAAGGTCTTTAACCTGTTTAAAATAAGGTTCACGACGACAACGCTGGTGTTACGAAATAATTTGATAGTGTGGTTGTTTAAGAAATGTAAATATAACTCTAGTAATTAAATACTAAGTTTAGTATTAGAACAAAATATATCATAGATATAAGATGTCTTTGGATTTTTTTTTCTTTATAAATATGCAAGCATCAAAATTGTGCAGCCCAAAACGCCATAACAATATTTATTATTATAATTGATTAATAAATAATCGTATCCTTGCAATGCAATTGTAACCTTGAAAAATTATGTCAATTATTTAAATATCAATATAATTATTTTTAAAAATTATTTCAGTATAATTCAATTTTGTATTTTAAAAACTAGTGTCAAAGTAAAGTAAGCATGTAATCTTCTATGCAATGACGCTGCACTTGTAGTCCTCGTAAATAGTTATGGACTTACTATATACTATGGATCTTTTACATAACGTTACGGAAGTTAGTCACACGCTAACTTCATGCGGTTATGTTGCGAGAGTTTGACATTTTGTCTGTACAGAAAGGCCTGTCTATGGTATGGTATATAGTACGTCTATGTGTAGTGATTTTTTTTGCATAGACGTCGATTTCTTAGTAATCATAAAATGATTCGCTGCTGTAAAATGAATAAGTGTCATGATGTAGAAGAAATATAAGATTATATTTTTGGTAATATAAACATAATTGTAACTTTAAATTAATAATAAAATTTTAATGTCGATGGAATGTTTCAAACTTAATCGAGAAAAAAAACGTGTGTATTTGTGAAAAGAATAATATTTATATTATTTTTAATTTCAAGTATATATATGAATTGATTTTCATAGCTGATTTTGGATTTTGATATAAAATACTTTTATGTGAAGCAGGACATTTTGTATAATAATCATTTTTATTATCGTTGTCTATGATTTATAAGTTTTCTATTGATGATTCATGATCTTTCTTCTATATATCAAACTAATAATTTTATTATTGTAATATTATAAGAATCAAAGTACAATTTAACTTTTTAAAACCGGCACAAATTCTCATTTCATTTTTGAAATTAAAAAAAAACACTCTTGATATACTCTGTGGTATGTTTTAATTTTTTTATTAATTGCATTTTCTTTTTATTCTTTAGTTTTAAGCGTTATTCCAAAATTAATATTTATGTAATTTAATAATTAAGAGTAGTGATGACTTAGAAAAAAAAAGTTTAATTTTTATGAATTAAATTTTATGAAATACAATTAATTGGTCTACATTTAATTTTATCCTTTATTATAAATTACGAAAGAACTAAAGAATGATGTATAACAGCAATCGATCGGTTGGGGTTCTGCTGCTTGTATTGTCCTTACCAGTGGCGGATTTAGACATTTTCAAAGTATAGGCTGGTATGGCTTTTACCGCCCTTGAATCTGGATGATGAGTGGAAAGAGGAAAATACATTTCACTCAAACAAAGTGTGGGCAGAGGGCGCAGAGGCCAATTACTGGTTGGGGGCGGCAAATTAGCTGTTTAACTGTAGAATATGGAAGTTTGCTACTCGGAATGTACAATGACAAGTGAGAGGGGAAGTCAACAAATGATATTACAAATTTAATCGCTGACTAATGGTGAGTAGCGTATCGTGACTTAGCCAATTGGATTAAATATGAAAATATACAAAATTTATAGTGAAACTAAAGATTTTTCGGCAGGAATAAATTAGTGATTGTGTTCTGTTGTACGAGAAGTTACATTTTTCTTTCGATTTGTCAACATTTCATTAATTTCTAATTCAAGAGCCCACAATATTTCTTTTTAATAAGTCACTAAATCGAATAGCTAATTCTCGATTAACATATCTCGACATCATATTCTAAAAAGTTTAAGTTTGTGTGATCAATAATGTCAAAACAACGTTCATTTTATGTTACCAACGAATCAAATATGATTGATGAGGTGAGCACCATTCAACATATAGCAAAGATAATCGCAAAAGCTAAAGAATATAATCTAATCATTACCGCGTTGCATTAAGATGATCAACAAAAAAGTAACTACGGTGTGGCTATTTTAGCCATTTAGTCAATAATATGGTAATTTAATGTAAAAATCTAAACGGCTCACACTCACGTATAATCGGTGTAAGTACCGACTAGTTTCGGACTCATCGGAGGTCCTTCTTCAGGGTGAGTGGGTAACGTTTGCGGTCGCGACCCGTCTCGCACTAGTCGGTACTTACACCGATTATACGTGAGTGTGAGCCGTTTAGATTTTTACATTAAGTTTATAATGTCTCACGATAGTTTTAATAATACAATGTGGTAACTATTAGCCATATATTTTAAAGTACAGTGTCCAAGTGAAACGTTGTTCAAGACAACACTGAACGCTTGTAGCTTATGTTTCAGGCTGTCAACTTGTCAAGTGTTCATGTGTATGTGCCTGTGTGTCAGCCGTCTTCTGTCAGACGAGCTCCAATAGGAATCGCATTATAGGTTATGTTTTGCGAAAGTTAGCCTTTTGTATATTATAAAAATAATTAAATTAGGCGAAAATGAAGATTTATACGAATGAAAACAACACTGCTACGCTAAAGCTGTTGATAGCGGCGAATTTGGCTGGGAAAAAGATAGAACTACATAAAGCGACGTTCGAAGGTAGTATTTAAATTATTATTTTTCTCCCAGTTTTCTGCGCTAAAAAATATATTTTTAATGATTTTTTCGTTGGTTTTGATGGTATGTATAATGGTTTTGAAATTGTAAGTGTAGTCAATATTACATCAGAAAACTTGATTATTCATCAAAACTTTTCCTCATGTCGGGTTTCTCCAAATTTTCGGCTTATGATATTTATTATAAACTTAATAAAAACATTTTTGATAAAAATATATAACTATTATCCATATCTATAATTTTAAATTAAATTTAAGATGTTTTTCATTGAATATTATAATTATAATTAATTATACAGGCTGCATTATACCTTATTCTATTACAAAGGGACATTTTAAATTTAGTATTGTTAAGCGTTAAGCAATAATTAAAATTGTCCCCACAATTTTTAGTACTTCAAATTACAATTTTGAGTAAATTACAATTTGAAATAAATACACCCACATTTTTTATCAAGTACAATATAACTGACAATCTTAAAAAGGTTGAAAAATTTTCTTGAGACACAGCTAAGACTCGATTGATCAAGTAACCTTTCAAAGAAAGATAGACTAAATCAAATAAATAGACAGACACTCAAATACACAGATATACAGGTTAAATTTATAATCTGTTTATTATTGTGGATTAAAAATGAATATTTATTAAGCACATGCACAGTTGGTACTGAGAAGCTGTCTGCACGGCAGACGTGTCCACAGGGCCGAGGGTACTGCCACTCCTGGAGGTGGACGACCAGCTGAGCTTCTTCAGCAGCAATGCTGCTGCACAGTATTTATTCCCTGTCTTGGATCTCTCTCAGAATGGACAATGGTCAGTAAAATTTTTAAACTCTTGATTTTAAAAGAAATTCAGCATATGACAAAAAATTAAAAATATAATTTATTTAGTTATGTTTTATGATACAATAAATCTTTTTTTGTGTTATGGCAAACAATCATACATTAAAGGTTGTTTTGGATTCTTCTTTAGGCCTCAATAACTATTTTATTAAATAATGAGTGTTGAATAACGTTGAATAACGTTGAGTGTGTAGCGTTTATTATTTATTTATTTAATTACTAAGCTGATGCTTTCTGTCTGTCTCTTCTTACATCTGTCTATATGTCACAGTTATTTATTATTATTATTTCTTTATTTCAAGTCAACAAATGCAAGAATGGGAGGCGACACGTCTCCAACCCACAGTGGCTGCAGTATTAACCAGCAAGTCCGTCCCGTCTGATCTCAAGCAGGCCCTGCACTCCTCACTTCTGATGCTTGAGGGGTTGTTAGCCAAGAATAAATATGTACTTGGGGTAAGTGCTAGCTTTTGTTTTTTGAACTTTGGATTAGCAAATTTTTTGCATTTTGGTCTCTGAATTAAAGTTAAGTCTCCATGTATCATGGCACGATGAAATGATTTGGATATTGTCAATTTAATAAAAGTCGAAGCAATATGGGTGACCCGTATAACTCTGACAGACAAAATGATGGTGATTGTGGTGTGCTGGTAGCGAGCCGTTTTTTTTTTTTTTTTGGGGAAATGCATTTACGCACCCCGCGCCGGGACAGATGGTAAAAGTGGCGCGGGAGTGTGGGACTCGAGGCCATGTGCAATGTCTTTATAGAACCTGGCCCCCATACCCACTAAAACCCCAAGGTCCCATCTAGCGCCATAGTGGGACGTCGCGGGATCACCGTAGCATTCCACCGCGACGCCCCGACGTTTGCCCCGAGAGGCGCTCCTGGGGCGGCAACATAGTGCCGCCATAGATACTTATAATTACATACAAATACATATATACCAATATATATACCGCCGCGCGCGAACGCGCCAGGCCTTTCGGCCTCCGCCTTGGGCGTCAACATAGTGCCGCCATAAATACATAACATACATACTAATACATATATAAAGATAGAGATATACCCACCCTGGCGCGTACGCGCCTAGGCCTTACGGCCTCCGCCTGGGCCGGCTTCGGAAAGTTTATTTTTCAATAAACTCACGAAGCCGGCGATACCCCAAATATATACATATATACACCAATAACCCCTCTAGCGCTTTCGCGCTTAGGCCTTGCGGCCTCCGCCTGTGCCGACTTCCCGAGGAAACCCAGGAAGACGGCAAAACCCCAATATATACAAACATATACATATATACAACTGCGGGGCCTTACGGCCCCCACCAACCGACTTCCAGGGCAAGCCCAAGAAGTCGGCAAACCTCCACTATATACATATATACACGCCGGCGTAAACGCGGGTGGGCCTTGCGGCCCCCACCGACCGACTCCCGAGTCTGGTCCGAAGACTCGGGAAGCCGGCAACCCTGTTCGCTTCACCGGGTAGCCGAAGGTGCCTCCTGCACAATCGACTATTACTCCCGGCTACTGAGCCCCCGCGGCACGACAAGCCCAGGGTACCGCAGAGTTTTACCTCTGCCTGCTTTGAGTCTCCATGTCCCTGCTATCGGTTCCCAAATTTTCTTTATTTTTGGAGCAGGACAAGATCAGCAGGTCTCACTAGTACATAGTAATATTATTACATTCCAGGATAAATTATCAGCGGCCGATATATCAATATGGAGCACCCTGTACCCTCTATGCCACAGCAAGGAGCTCCGGCAGCAGCACTTGTCGGAGCTCCCTCACATAGTGAGATGGAGCGATGAGTTGGCAGCGGCTAAGGCTGTTCTGGTGAGTTTGTTTGTTTGAATTATTTTATGAGTTACAATTAAATTCTTTATTATTTTGGAGTTATATGAAGATGAAGTAGGAAACGATCACTACGTTAATATATGCAAAGTAATAATAGATAAAAATATATGAAATGATTATATTTGGTTTGTATTAATTTTTTGTCTATATTAGAAAACAAAATAGTTATCTAAAAATTAGAGCAAATTATCTTTAATTCATGTATTTTGTGAAAATATTCATTTCACAGATGATGATGATGATGACGATGATGACAGACACGAAACTTTTAAAGTGTTAGTGTTAAGAATGTGAGAGATACACTGTGACCAATGTAATTATGTAATTTATTATCTTCCACAGGAAGCCTTGAGCCAGTGGCCGGGATCATCGCAGGGCCCCATCGCGCCCACGTCGGCTCTGGGCATACCGCAGTTCACCAACTTGGCCTCTCCTGTTGGGTGAGTTTCAATACAATCAACCATAAAATTATAACTTTTCACTGTCTGTTTCACCACTTATAAATAGCTAGTTTTTTTTAAATTGCAATTTCAATTTATTTATCTTTCCAGAACACCAGAATCTCAAGAAGCCAGTGTGACCGCCGAGGAATTAGAAAGAGCGAAAGAAAACTGGATTAATGGGTTTAATAATCTCCAGGAACCTCTCAAGCGGGAGAAAGTTATGTAAGTCGGAGAAGCATAACACATTGACATCATTAGGGGCTTACGGGCTAGTGGGTGTCACTACTGTCACTATATTTTAATCCAATTAATACAATAGTTTGCACTTCACAATAACAATAAAAAAATTGAGCCAAGACCGCAGCGGGTAGCAGCGGGTTCAGGGTACCGATTTTGCTCTACCAAAGGAATATCCTCAACGATGCAACTCGATTGGTTGTCAGCACTCAAATTTGCGGCCAAAACTGTCGAGAGTACACTCGAGAGTCTGCTTTACTCTGATTGTTTTTATTAAAGTAGTATGATTTATAAGTTAAATAAATAATAGTAAATTTAAATTAAATTTCATTGTAAATTGCATTCACATGGGCGTAGCTACGGGTAAAAGCTAGTTATAGTTTTACTATAAAGCTAGTTTTATTAGCAGTAATGCTCCCAGGACAAATGGGTCATTTTTATTTTATTTTATGATATATAAGCATACGGTCCGCCTGAATGTAAGCGGTCACCACGACCTGTGCACGCATGCGATACTTTAATTATCACATGCGCGTTGCCAATTCAAGGAACAAGAAGGAAGGGATGAGAAAAGAAAAAGGGAATACAGGGATGGGAGATTGGGTCTCCGGCGCTCTCACAGCACGAAACACAACAGTATAGTTACTTTACGCCGATTTTCTGTGAGAGGGTAGTGCTTCGGACCAATTGTGCTAGGAGAAATATGGCCATGATACTGTTACCATCTCCCACGGTCTCGGTTAACACGCCGACCCGTTGCAGCCTTCCGGTGAAGGGGAGGAGGAATGTGCTGATAACGTCGGCGCTGCCGTACGTCAACAACGCGCCGCACCTCGGGAACATCATCGGCTGCGTGCTCTCCGCCGACATCTTCGCCAGGTGCACTCTCTGCTCACTGTTACATGTAACTTGGCGGAGGATTAGTGGTATTACTGCCAATTATATTCTTTGTCGCGTCTCAAAAATATGGAATTCCTTCCTCCCTACGACCTGGGGTCCTTCAAAGGCGTGAAAAAGTATCTTGCGGATAAGCACAGCGAGGCTGGCTAGTGCGGTTCGCCTTCTGCAACCATATTAGCCACTTTCGCACGTGGACTCCACTTCCACGTTCCATCAGATGGAGTAGAGTCATTTGTCCCCCTCGGGGTGGTAAAAATAGATGAAAACCAACACCAAACAGCTTAAACGACTGTGCGACGAGTTCTACGTGCCGCCCCACGCTAGTAACGCTGTCGAAGTCCTTAATGCCAGTAGTAGTAGATATTCCGAAAAAATTTTTACATTTTGTGTGTAAACCTCGTGCTCAGTGGAGGTAGTCTCGATTTAATGTAATGAAGTGACTTTGTTTTAAATTTTCAGTTCAGTCATTAAATCTTTCTCCATCTTCATATTAACCAATTTAAGGTTTTGTTGTGCAAAGCGTACGATGGTATTATTTAGTTCCCAACCACTTGTCAGATGGCGCTTTCATTTTCTCGGTAACAATACTTATATAAAGATAATATCTCCCAACTGTAGACAAGAGGCCACGTGTTCTGTCTGTGCATAGTGAGTACGGCGTGTTGCAGGTACTGCCGCCTGTGCGACTACAACACGCTGTTCGTGTGCGGCACGGACGAGTACGGGACGGCCACGGAGACTAAGGTAATGTGGTGCTACTTATCGTATGTTCCTATTAGAAAGTTCCTTTTAACTGTTTTATCTTCCATGTATTTATTAAGTGACTTAAGAGCTAGCAGTCCATCCGACTGACCACCCTTTTCCCACAAATCTTGATTTTTTTTAAATAATAGTTTATTGCAATTCAGAATATACCATTTTGATAGACTGCTTTCGGTTCTTAAGTTTTGAGAATTGTAATTTTTTGGTTTTAATATTATCACATTTACGTGTACTTTAGCATAAAAGAAATTGCAAATTAGGATACTAATTCAAACCTGCTCCCATCAGCTTTAAACTTTCACGTAGTACTTTTTTAATAGTTTCAAACAAATAGCATATTCTGGTGGCTAGCGTGGTACTAGTCCCGCGCATTTAAACTCCACCACTCTACCCCCTTACGATCGTAAGTACGTGCAGTAGAGTCATACAATATAGAGGAGTGGTGTGTGTATGTGTGTGTGTGTCAGGCGCTGGAGGAGGGCGTGTCGCCGCGCGAGATCTGCGACAAGTACTTCGCGCTGCACAGCGCCGTGTACCGCTGGTTCGACATCGCCTTCGACCACTTCGGCCGCACCAGCACGCCCGAGCAGACCAGGTCGGACTGTAGCACTGTAGGAGCCTAATTGCACTCCGTAGGAGGATGGCTTTCTTAACTATACGTTTGGTTGTAACACAGAATAGCTCAGAAAATGTTCCTGAAGCTGATGGACAACGGCTTCGTGAGCCGCCAGTCGGTGGAGCAGCTGTTCTGTGAGAAGTGCGAGCGGTTCCTGGCCGACAGGTATGTATGTAGGTTTAGTTCAATTTCTGGACATCTGGTCTTTTCATTGTGTATGTTTCTTTTATTTGCGTTGAGTATGTAGCTTTTATTTATTTGGACGTCACGTCCCAAAACTCGTCAAAAGATGCGTAGATTAGATGATGGAAATTTGTATTGCAGCTGAACTTGAATGAAAGAATGAATGAATATAAAAAGTACATTTTGCCGTGTTCTATTTATTAAAATAATATGATTTATAAAACAGACTTAGATATTAATAGATAAAACCAAACTAACATTTCCATTATTAATGAAACCAGATAAAAGTTTCGTAAAGTTGTAAGTTGGCTCCCAAGGCTCATACTTTTTCCAACCAACAACACATGAGAGTTTTGTCTGGACCACTTTGGAAATCATTGATTGATCAATGATAGTTTAACTGAGTAGGTTCCTGTGATAGTAGAGTGCGGGAGCAAAGAAGAAATAAAATAGAAAACCACTAATGTATATTCAAAACAATAAAAGCTATGAAAGAGCAAATTATTAATGTATACTAAAAATAGAAAAGGACTTAGAATTGAACCCTGTGGAACGCCCATTTATAGTACATATCCAGAAGACTTTATCCTATTGATTGATACCCGTTGTAATCTTCTATCATATAAGTATGAAGCAATGATTTTAAGAGGTTTATCTGTGCTATAATAGGTAAATTTATTTTAAAGCGTCTCTTGTACAACACGATCAAAAGCTTTAGATAAATCACAAAACCCACCACAGCACAAATTGCATTCTCCCAAGCGTCATAAACATTATTAAGGAGCGTCACTCCAGCATCTAATGTAGAGCGACATTTACATAAGCCATATAGTACATAAAATTGTTGAAATTGTAAAATCGTTGGCGACGCGTGAGTGACACTTACAAACGGTGTTGCAAGCGCTCGTATGTTACGACAACCGTTTGCTATGAGGAGGACCGTAAGATTACTTGTTACCTAGTCGTTTAAAAAAAGTAGTGCATGGTATTACGTGTCAGGTTCGTGGAGGGCACGTGCCCGCACCCGGGCTGCGCGTACGACGGCGCGCGCGGCGACCAGTGCGACAAGTGCGGCAAGCTCGTCAACGCGACGGAGCTGCTGGAGCCGCGCTGCAAGCTGTGCGCGCACAGGCCCACCGTCAGGCCCAGCGAGCAGCTGTTCATCGAGCTGGGACAGGTAGCCACATGCGCCAATAGAACCCCTAGTCAAGGTCGTAGTGCTATATCGTGTAAACCCCGTGTGTGCGTCAGCTGGAGCCGTCGCTGCGCACGTGGATCGCGGCGGCGGAGCGCGGCTGGTCGGCGCCGGCGCGTGCGGTGACGCGCGCGTGGCTGCGCGAGGAGCTGCGCGCGCGCGCCGTGACGCGCGACCTGCGCTGGGGCGTGCCCGTGCCGCTGCCCGCCTGCGAGAACAAGGTTGGTGACCGGGGCGACGTCGGCGAGCTGAGGGGACACGGGGGCAGGGCCTTGTGGAGCTACCGGGGCGAGGTCGGCGAGCTGAGGGGACACGGGGGCAGGGCCTTGTGGAGCTACCGGGGCGAGGTCGGCGAGCTGAGGGGACACGGGGGCAGGGCCTTGTGGAGCTACCGGGGCGAGGTCGGCGAGCTGAGGGGACACGGGGGCAGGGCCTTGTGGAGCTACCGGGGCGAGGTCGGCGAGCTGAGGGGACACGGGGGCAGGGCCTTGTGGGGCTACCGGGGCGAGGTCGGTGAGCTGGGGTGATACGGGGCTATTTGATGAACAGGACATTTTATGTCGTAGTCAATGGCTACCAATCTACTTCTTGTAATATAGCCTCGGGTGTTCCACAAGGTTCACATTTGGGACCAATTCTATTTCATTATTTCATGAGATAGATTAGCTATTTATTTGTATAAACTGAAACATACATGGATCTTAGGATAATATAAATATGACTTATAGCTAAAACAAATAAAATTAAAAGTAGATCAGGATCATATTGTACTTTTTTTTTCATTTTAATATGCATGTGGTGTGTACCTATAAGTAATTGTTGCACTAAGCCAATATATTGATCCGCTGTAATTAGAGTGATTATGTTTGAACAATTGTTTGTAAACCTTAATAAATACTGTAGCGACATCTACACGCAACACGACGTAACGCGATTTAGGATCGTGACGTTCATTGGTCGTCCATTGCGTGTAGATGTCGCTACAATACATTAATATTAAAGGCAACCCTCGAAGCCACCAAATCTAATCAAAATTACTTTACCCATTTCATGACGACCAAATTTAATCAGAAAACAAAATTTTTCAACCAAACCAAACCATTAATTAAAGAATACAATATTTAAAATACGTTTACTCTGTGTTTACAATTTCTATTACTTAGTAGGAAAAGTATATTCTTTTCTTATATTATTTTTACTAAAAAAACTGTTAAACAGGTATTCTACGTGTGGTTCGACGCGCCCATCGGCTACCTCAGTATAACTGAGAGCATCACTAAAGACTATGAGAAGTGGTGGAAGAAGGATAAGGATTATGATGTGAGTACATTTTGAAGTGATTTTCTCAAAACAGTGTGAAGAGAGGACGCCCGAAAATGACGATGAAATGGACGGATAAAATGCGTGGAAGAGGATACACGTGAAAAAGAGTGAGTGCAGGGGTGATGGATGATAGAGCAGAATAGAAGGAGAACACGTGCCTACCCCACTTAGCGTGGGAAAGGGGTAGGAAGAACAAATCGAAGAAGAAGACTGGGTAGCAATATTCATAATGTTGCGTTTCTTATACTCAACATTCATGCTGAGCTGTATTTTCTTCTTCTTTCTTCTGACTGGTTTTCTTTTCGTTTTCGTCACTGTAAAGCATGAGATGAATTTGAAACACAAATTATTGTTATTAAATTAAGCACTTGAACATCTAGAGGTACATACCCGGATTTAACGACCTTCGTTTAAAGTCTACGTTTTCTTTTTTTCTATCGGGCCATTTCTTGAGCCATCTCATTCCAGAATTAATCTAATATGTTTTTATGAAGTCCCCGCCACATTAATTAAACCTAATACGTTTATATTATAACACCTCACTCATCTTAATATGATCCCCTACTTCTGTCACCAGCTTTGGTTATAACATTAACTTAAATATATGTCTTGTGTTGTCTCGTCTCAAAATTAAATCCAGTTTTTATAATAAAACCCCCTCCTCCCTTTAACTTCTCCCCTTCTTTAACCGCTAATTTCGCAAAAACTCCAACGTCAAGAACATGTCTCCTCTCTGGCAGGTGAAGCTGTACCAGTTCATGGCGAAGGACAACGTGCCGTTCCACGTGATCATGTTCCCCGCCACCATCATCGGCGTCAACGAGGGCCACCTGCTCGTCGACCACATCTTCGCCACCGGTGAGACCCACTTCATGTACCGTCGTCGTGCCATCTCCATCACACTTCACTTTTATCTGGGCCATGAATAGAGACGGAATAAAAGAAATTGGATTTGCAGTTTACACCCGTCAGAAGTGAAACTTCGCTTCACCACTAGTTAGTTGGTAAAATAAGAAGATGACTTGATGAAATACTAAATACAGTTAAATAAAATAAATTAACTTGAAAAAGTAAGTAATTGTCAGTGTATACTTTCCAGAGTACTTGAACTACGAGGAGGGCAAGTTCTCGAAGTCCCGCGGCGTGGGCGTGTTCGGGACCGACGCCCAGGTACGCTCGCGATGACGTGCTCAGTCGTGGCCACCGCAAGCACGGACGCTCTGTACTCAGCCAGCCAGCAAGGCCAGCAGCAATATACAATCAGAAAAAAGTGGGGTCTAGTTTTCGGCTACGGGTCCTTAAGGGGCTAAAGCTTCTAGTTTCAAAAATGAGAGATTTCCATACAAAGCACAAAAGGTTGGGCGTTTATATGTCAATCAGGTAGTAGACTAGTGGATCATGTCATGCGTTGCGGCGAGAATTCGGCTCGACTTTACCGACATTTTCCGACACAGGATAATGGAGGCCTTTGATTGTACAGTTATTATTATTATCAATAGCTAGTGGTATAGAAAAAGATTAATACACCAGTTTGAATTGTTTATCTGTTGCCAGGACACCGGTATCCCGGCGGACGTGTGGCGCTTCTACCTCGCCAGCATCCGCCCGGAGACCTCCGACTCCAGCTTCAGCTGGGCCGAGCTGGGCACCAGGTGCGGACATTTGTATCTGCTCAGTGGGTGGCGTGGGGTGTGGTGGGAATGGGGGGCTGGTGGTGGTACCGCCACATTTCGGTTAGCCGAGGGATGCGTTAGTCGGGTGACCCTTTGAGATAGCCGCATGTAAGGAGGTAACGGGTGGCATGGGTGGGGTGGCAAAAGGGGGCATGGGGAATTAAATGAAGGCGCGCGTGTCGCAGCACGTTGACATTACTTTCATTCCTTTTACCACACGCATTTGAATAATAAGAATAATTTCTAAAATTCTCTATATATAATCTTTCAGAAATAATTCTGAGTTGCTGAACAACCTGGGCAACTTCTGCCACCGCTCGCTGAGCTTCTGCTTCAACTCGTTCAAGGGCGTCGTCCCGGAGACCAAGCTCACGCAAGACGACTACGAGTTCATCGCGCTTGTCAATAGAGAGGTTGTTAGTGAGTACAGTACCTACCTTTCTACTGATATTGTCAAGGTCTCAATAGCTCAACGTTAGAATGTCCGACTCTGTTAATACGAACCTTATTACCAGGGTATGGGATTCGAAATCGCGTTCACTCTGGGTTTCTTTCCTTTGAAATGCGTACGTTGTTGAAAGTTTAATTCTCGAAAAATACTTTAAAACATGCCGTGAATAGAACTTTCTCGAACCCCTCGTTCTGCCCTACATAAATGGTCGGGCGAGTCGACTGAACCATTCGGCTCTGATCGATATTACAAACGACACAAGTGATTAAGTGCGAAATCTAGTGACCTCGGTTTTCATTTTGGACTACGATTGACCTGCGATTTAGAAATTCTGTTCTGAAATGTAGAAAATGTCATGAAACCTAGAAGGTGTCACTTTTAGCCAGTGGTAATGTATAGCTGGGTGCTCTCGCAGGCTACGTGCAGCACATGGAGCGCGGGCGCCTGCGCGAAGCCCTGCGCCACGTGCTGGCCGTGTCGCGCGCCGGCAACCTGCGCATGCAGAGCCAGCAGCCCTGGGTGCTGCTCAAGGGCTCCGAAGAGGACAGGTTCGTAGTCCGGGGAGAGTCATGCATGTACTTATAGAGGTATTAAGCGTAGCTGTGTTGCAATTAAACAATTTCATTGTGACCTGCAAACCTTTTTCAGCTTTGGTTTTAACATCTTCCCAGGTTCTACTGTAAAAAAACAAGGTCTGTGTCATCAGCAAAAGTAAATATTTTGTAATTGTTAAGAGTTAGGTTGCATAGATCGTTTATGTAGATAAGGAACAGGCTAGGACCAAGAACGCTGCCTTGCGGTACGCCAAATGTCACGGAACAGTTATGGCTAAGTAAGTCACCTATTTTTACCTTCTTGTTTTGTCGGATAAATAGCTATCAAATAAACGTGGAGTATTTCCACGCAAACCAATAATTTCCATCTTTATCAGAAGGAAAGGAAAAGAGACCGTGTCAAACGCTTTAGCTAAGTCTAGAAAAATACTCAGAAATACTTAAACGATTTAGGATTGTGACAATCTTTGTTCGTCAATATTGTTGCGTAATATGCCATGTAGGTGTCGCTGTAGCTTGTCGCGAGATTGTGACAATCTTGTCTTTCTATCGCGTTACGTCGTATTGCATGTAGACGTCTCTTCAATACCTATTTTTTTAAAATAATTCATCAATATAATGCTCCTGATCTACTTTAATTACATTTGAATCTCTGTAAATTATAATTTTTATACCTAAATACTAGACCTAAATTCTTTATATAAAATGTTTGACTCAAAATTTTTATTAAAGATTGCATCTCTAAGTTGTTATTTGAAAAAATTATTAAATCATCAACATAAACCTCAACTATAGCTTTGTTATTCTAGCTATGATTTTAATAACTACAAAAGGCTGTAAAATACTTCCTCGACTACTTGGTAAGCTAATGAAGATAGTTTTATACTATAAACAGCCATTTTAACTTTAGAACTTTGTTTCAATCTTTGTCTTTTAAAGCAAATCCTTCATGTAATTGCATAACAATATTTTCTTTTAAATTACCATTTAGAAAAGCTGTTGTGTAAAGCCTTTGGCCAATCGAGCACCAAAACGAATTTTGTCATCACAATTAACTTTATTTTTTTTTCCAAGATCAATATTTCTTCCCATATTGCGTGCAATCACTGCTGCATCTTAGCAACAAATATAAGCTGTGGAGCAATCGCTACATAAGCCTCTTTATATGTTAATTCATCTCCAACGGAGTTTATACACATATTAAGATACCCATATCTTTCTGGCATCTTTCTTTTTCACTTCACCTTTTCTTCAGTGAAATCTTCGGTTGTTTCTGGCGTTAGAACGCTATCCGCTGACTCCGAGCTATTATTTTGAGTTTCTAACTTTTAACTTTCATTATCGATATCAACATAGTCTGATTCACTAGAACTCAATTAAAATTAAAATTCTAATTTCTCTTCAGGTTTTGCTTCTCCTTGTCCTACTGAATCCGTGCTATTCAGAATAACATTACTGTTGTCAAGTTCCTTGCTTTTTTCAAATATCACAATATCTCTGCTAGTTGTGACTAGGTTATTTATAGGACCATAGATTCCATTACCTTTAACATTATCACAGAATTCTACTTTGACTTCTTATATCACTTTGTTCTTTTTTCTTTCGGCATATGAACCATTACTGGACTTCCTAAAATGCGTATGCGATTCAAATGGGGTGTTTTGCTAGTCTACATTGCACATGAAATATTCTGAAGTAACAGATCTATTCTTTAAATAGACAGCCTTATCTGTTTCCGCCTGAAACTTCTTCTTTAAGTTTGCTTCAAAAGTACACATCTCGCTCTCTCTACTATGGTTCGATTTGATCTTTCACTAAGACCATTCTGTTCTGGCGTATAACTATTAGACTTTTGGTGTATTATGCCTTTTTGATTTAAATAGTTTTCAAAATCATTACGGCAGTACTCGCGACCACTATCCGTTCTCAAGATCTTCTTGTTCTGCTGATTTTCTAACATGACGTAAACATCTTGAAATAGCTTAATGTTTCACTCTTAGCTTTTAAAAAGTATATGAAAGTTATTCTGCTGAAGTCATCAAAAAAGAGTATAATATATCATGCGCCACTAATTCATTTAACTTCCATTAGGCTTCAAATATCAGAGTGGCTACAAGTATCAAAAGAATCAGCAGAAACCATTCCTTCGACTAAACCACATTTCATTTTATTCATGTCATTACTATTTGTATGTCCAAGCTTGCTGTGTCATGTCTCTCTGTCATCTATTTAAAACTTTCTGTCTGATCAATTCTGTTTTTGTAGTATTAATTTGTAAACGAAATTAAATAGTTCGGGCTGAGTAACCAATTTACCGGTTTTATTGTGTATAAGGCTTTTTTCATTTATAAGGCTCAAATATATATTTTCTCGGCGTCGGAATGTGACGACCTCATCGCCCGCTCTTGGGATAATCTCTGTCACAGCAAAGATTATTTCACCAGTGCAGTCAGTCATACTGGTAGTAGGTCTTCTGTTGCAAGAGGCCGGCTAGGTAGGTACCACCGCAGTGTCAAATATTCTGCCGCCAAACAGTAGTGCTTCGGCATTGCTTGCTTGAACAGCTTTTTTTTAGGTACTTATCTACGCCTTGAAGTATCAGCAAACTCTCCATCGCATATGTCCAATCTTCGTAATTTTCATGGCTTTTGAGCTTCGGCACATTCGTAACACAATGGGAACTCATCTATGGAAATAAAATGGCCTTGGCCTGTAATGCCCGTAACATTATAGATGACGCTACTTTCCTTATTTTTTGATATTAAATAGAGCATTAACGTTTTTCCGCGATATAGATAGAGTACAGTAACACATAGGGTGTGTCAATCCAGGCTATAAACTGTCTGTGTTCCAAATTTCATCTAAATGAGTCGTTTTAGCGTGCAAGAGTAGATGTAACAGTTGTATGCAGGGCGCGCGGCGCGACGGCCGTGGCGCTGTGCTGCCAGCTGGCGGCGCTGCTGTGCGCGCTTCTGGCGCCCTTCGTGCCCGCCGCCGCGCGGCGCCTGCGCGCGCAGCTCGACCTGAGCGAGGACAGGCTGCGCGTCGACCCCGGGTGAGCGCGGCGCACAGCACAGACACGCACAGCACAGACACGCACAGCACAGACACGCACAGCACTCCGGCGGCGAGGACGCTGCGCACGTCGCGGGCGAGTCCGGCGATTGGAAAGTACTCGTCGTAGTTGCGGCTCGGCCTCGCAGGACCATCCTGTGGATAAAATCAACTTTGAACTCCCGAAAAGGCTCCTTTTTCGCGGCTGAATCTCAGTATTAGATGATCCCCGCCTTATTAAAACTTTTATGTGGTATTGCCACAAATTTGAATTAAAGTTTATAAAAAATTTTCTACCGCGAACCTTCCGGTCGTGGAGTGAGCCTTTGCCCAACACGCTCCAGTATGAGGCTCTTAAAGCGAAAGTCGGCAACACGCATGCGCTTCGCCTACCAACAAGCGTGCTAAACGCTTGTTTGCCACCCTCTCGGCATAGAGCTACAACTTGGTAGTAATACAAGTGTCACCGTTCCCCGGCAGCAACCCGTCCCTGATCCAGTACCTGCCGCCCGGACACGTGATAGGCAAGCCGGAGACGCTGTTCGGCAAGCTGGAGCCGGAGCGCCTGGAGCAGCTGCGCGCGCGCTACGCCGGCACGCAGGCCCAGCGGGCCTCCCGGGTGAGCAACGCACACTGGGGGAGCTCCTCCTTACATGAGGATCGACAGCGAATTTAGGGGTCACCAATACGTTACGTCACACGAATTTCACGTTTTTACTCGTTTTCTCTCTCACGTAATTTCTCCATTTTTCTCACAGCTGGTCATATTTATAAAAATCAACAATATGCGCAAACATTCTTGTTCTACGACAGAAATTACCGACATTAGGACCAAAATACTCAGTGCGGTTGCTGTGACGTCACAAGGAATAAAGCTCTTAAATAAATTCTGGCAAACAAGCGTACAGTCTGCCTGTTGGTGGGCAGTCACCGGAACCTGTGAACGCGCGCGATATCTGAAGTGGTCATCATATACGCGTTGCTAAACCATGGAATTAGTGGGAGGGGATGAGAAGGGAAAAAGGAAAGGAACAAAAGGGGGAATTTGGGCCTCCGGTTCTCGCACTTACCGCACGTAACGTTACATTATTAATATTTATTACTTTACGCCGATTTTAGTTTCGTAATTTGTTTCAACATTTGTGTTTAGGAAAACGGCGAAGTGAAGCAACCGAGCAGCGTGGCGGAAATAGAAGCTGCCATCGCCGCGCAGGTACTGCACACACTGCACACTGCACACTGCACGTTACACACTACACACTGCACACTACACACTACATAGTCCATCTGCTAGGATTAGTAATATACTTGTAGCTGACTTTCATAAATCATTTATTATTTTTTACTTATTATTTTTATTTATAAAATAAAATATTTATTTATTATATTTTTATATACATACATAAATACATTACATAAAGCACTACTTATTACTACATAAATATATCTACATATATACATCATATAATATACATAACAAATTAAATATATTATAATCCTGACACACGACCCGTTTTATATATACGGATTAGAAACCTGTTTGTGAGCTGCGCTCGCGCAGGATCGTTGATCGTCGATTCCTCAGTCCGTATCCTAACGCTGGACGCGAAACCTGTGTCACTTTAATTGCAAAACGCTTGCGTGCGTAGATTTAAAGATTATCGTAATTTTATATTCTAAAATCTCTTCCTATAGTTTTACACTTTCTTTATATGTGCTTGCCTTCGTTTCTGTGCTCTGTACTTTCACCTTCTTTCTATCTCTTGTGCTTATAAAACTTATTGTGCTTGTGCTAACAAAAACTATTGTAAGTGGACTTTTTATTTCTATTTCTCTTACTATAAACTATAACTGGTGACCCGTTTTGAACACAATAATGAGCAGTGACGAAGGAGATTCTAAATATAGTGCCGCGAGAGACCGCGACCCATCGGGTGAATTATATCGCGTTGGCGTAAAAGTACCGCCATTTTTGGGCGGAGAGACCGAAAATTTGGTTCGCACAGATTGAAGCTCAATTTAATTTAGCGAGAATCACGGATGACAATACGAAGTTTTATTACGTATTAGCTCATTTAGAAGCTCAATACTCGGCTACTGTAGAAGATATTATCGAAAATCCTCCTCCTTCTGGAAAGTTCGAGAAATTAAAATCTGAGCTGATTAAGCGATTATCTTTATCTAGACAGGCAAAAGTTAAACAACTGCTGCAGTCTGAGGAATTAGGTGATCGTAAACCCTCCCAGTTTTTGCGTCACTTACAGCAATTAGCCGGACCGAATATGCCTGACGAATTTATAACGGATGTTTGGACCAGTCGTTTGCCAAATAATTTACAAACGATCATAGCTTCGCAACCGAATATGACTTTGCCGGACTTAGCAGATTTAGCTGACAGAGTGCATGATATTGCACCACCAACGCCACAGACGGCAGTAGCTTCTGTTTCAAGGCTGGAGTCAGCTATAGATATGATGGCACGACATATAACGGAACTGACCAAACAGGTTAGCGAACTTACTACTGGACAACATCATCATTCACGTTCCAGAGGAAGGCAGAGAATGCGACAAAGAAGTCGTTCAGCTTCTAGAAGATCACATTCGAATTATAAAAAGTTTCCGCTCTGCTGGTACCATCATAGATTTGGGAATCGTGCGAGTAAGTGCATAAAACCATGCGATTATGACTCGGGAAAAGCCACAGGCAGTCGGTAATGGCGACTTCCGATTGCCCTTCCACTACTGGTCGCCTGTTTGTTACGGACCGCAGTTCGAGGAATTCAATTTTAATTGACACCGGAAGCGATTTAAGTGTTTTCCCTCGTTCTGCGCTTCATCAAAGGCGTGCGAAGACGGACTATCAGCTGTGTGCGGCGAATGGTACTACAATCAACACATATGGTTATGTACATCTTAAACTTAATTTAGGCCTTCGTAGAGACTTTGAGTGGCGCTTTGTTGTAGCAGATGTATCTAAAGCAATCATTGGTGTAGATTTTTTGTCATATTTCAATTTAGCCGTAGATATTTGCAATAAACGCTTAATAGATAGTAAGACTAGTTTGTTTACTGTAGCCACGATTAATGTAGCAGATAGTTTGGTGTCTAGCGTTAAGGTTATGACTGATGATAGTAAATATAGTAAATTACTTTCAGAATTTTCGGATATAACACGATCAGCTGGCCCAGTACGTATTATTAAACATAACACAGTTCACCATATTCGCACCACTCCAGGCCCCCCAGTATCTTGTTCCCCCCGACGACTTGCCCCAGACAAACTACAAATTGCTAAGTGTGAGTTTAATGAAATGCTTACAAATGGCACTGCTCGACCATCAGAGAGCTCCTGGTCGTCGCCCTTGCACCTAGCCCCCAAAAAGGACAATGGCTGGCGTCCGTGCGGCGACTACAGGTTGCTTAATGCTCGAACAGTCCCAGATAGATACCCGATCAGACACATACAAGACTTTTCACATAATTTGTCTGGTTGTAAAATATTTTCGACGGTAGATCTGATTAAAGCATATAATCAGTTGCCAGTTTTTGAAAGCGATATACCAAAGACCGCAATTATCACACCATTCGGACTCTTCGAGTTTCCGTTTATGACTTTTGGCTTAAGGAACGCAGCTCAAACCTTCCAAAGGTTTATTGACGAGGTGACACGTGGGTTAGATTTTTGTTACCCTTACCTCGACGACATTTTAGTATTCTCTAAAAACGAGAAAGAGCACGAGGAACATCTTCGTCAACTCTTCGAAAGATTAAAAGACTACGGAATACTAATAAATGTCTCTAAATGTTTATTTGGGGTAACAGATGTCACTTTTCTAGGCTATCACATTTCTCTTACTATAAACTATATACTTAAATGTTATTTTAAGCTGCTACCTCCAATAAATACATAAGTTAAAATTTCTTCTACAACATGTAATCTGCATTTATATATACATACGAAATTAAATTATTAATATAAACAACAATGACTGTGATTAACAGTTATGAAATCATCAACAATTACTGTTTTCCAGTAGTTTTTGCCTGCAAAAATAACAAACCATCTATCTATACATCCATTTAAATTTTTCCATTTATCACATTAGTTTCATTAAATTGGCATTTCTAAGGTAGGCATTGCCTCTTTGCATATATACAATGTACGCCACTACTAGCCAGGCCACTACCAGCAAAGAACCACCACCATTTCTTCTACGACACGACGGTTTCCTTCACCGTTAACCCTCATAAGGCAAATCTAAAACACTTAAGACCAAAATGATTGTGTTTGCGTGTTTTTACACGTTAGAATAATTGTTACACACAGTTTTAGTTAGTCGAAGTGTACAATGTGTGGGCAGGGTGAGAAAGTCCGGCAGCTGAAGTCGTCGACGAAGGACAAGTCGCTGTGGCAGCCGGAAGTGGCCGCGCTGCTCGCGCTGAAGCAGCGGCTAAGCGAGGCTCAAGTGACGGCGCCTTCCGCTGTCGCCGCGCTGGAGAAGGCTGTGGCGGAACAGGTGATAGCTTGCGATATATTTTAGAGTTCCGTACCCGAATAGTCCCAACGTAATCCTATTACTTAGGCTCTACTTACCGTCTGAATCTCACGAATTGAAACAGGTAGAAAATTGAAATTTTAACAGGATGTATATTTGAGTCGACGTAACTACAATCACAAAAAAGGCAAAGAAAATTCATAAAGTTGCCGCCCCACCTTATTAAATACTCTGAAATGAAATAAATACTCTGAATATGAAAGATCACAGTACATTTTGAACTATTTAACCGGTAATCTGCTGGTCCATGAGCCAAACGCCTGAAACCCTACTATGATATAAAATTCAGAACAGTACATATAATACGTGAGATCAATATAGCCTATGTAATAATAAATAAACGCTACACACACCCTGCGACCCTCGCTGCTATAGTTATATCTTATATTGAGACCTACTAATCATCTACAGCCAATGCACTAATTAATTATTAATTTGTTCCACAGGGCGAGAAGGTGCGCAAGTTGAAAGCGTCGACGAAGGACAAGTCGGTCTGGCAGCCGGAAGTCGACAAGTTGCTCGCGCTCAAGAAGCAGCTGTCGGACGCGCAGGCGCAGGTGAAGGTGCAGGAGCAGGTGAAGGTGCAGGAGCAGGTGCAGACGCAGGCGCAGTCGCGGGGCGCGCCCAGCGTCGCCGACTTAGAGAGAGCTATCGCTGAGCAGGTTACTCAATCACTAATAACATTATAAATATAAATAGTTAAAGTTTATGAGTTACGTAATCTTGCTAAAACGGCTAAACAAATTTGGATGAAATTTAGCACGCCTGTAGCTTATTAATCAAAATAATGAACTATAAAAACTATATTTTGGAAAAATATTCGGTTTCTGTGGGATTATAAAAATGTAGAATGAAGTAAAGAACATTATTTACTTACGAATGTAACATTTCTGTTTAGAGCTAAATATAAAGTCACAATGTTATCTGTACGATATTGTACACAATTGAGTGGCCTTGCTTCTATATAAGATCTTAATATGAGAGTTTTGTATATATTAGTTTGTTCATTACAAGATGTTATTAATATTTGACAAAAGTTTTTCTTTCTAACATTAATCTCAATTTCGAGACCGAAACAGATATTTGTAAAAATTCAGTACAAACATCTGCTCCGAGCGAGAAACGTACCCGCGACCAGGACACTTAGGACAGGCTCGCGACCAACACGCCACAATGATCGGTTGACTAATACAACTGTTTATATCTTAAAAGTGTAACTATCGAGTTTCTTGACAATATTTTTTATGTTCTGAACCGGTCTTACTTAAACGGACGCAACAGACTTTAAATTAGTTAAAAATACTTAATTTATTTGAAGAAAGTGTTAATACGTATATTTTACAAAACAAAGTTGTTGTCCGTGGCTATGGTATAAGTAGATTCTATTATCTATGTACTATGGCCTCTTAATAACAAGTTGCCGTGTTTTGTAAATGTAAAAAAAACGCCTAAATTAAAATAAAAAACCAGTTCTAATAAAAGGTGTTTATTTCACTTCTATTCACATTCCTATACCCTTTAGACAGACTATTGAGCTTTGAGTAAAACTTCTTTGACAGATTTTAATTAAATTTTCTCCTTATAGTTTTATAACCATATTGTAATGCTGCAGGGCGACAAGCTGAGGAAGCTGAAGGCGTCGACGACGGACAAGGCGGTCTGGCAGCCGGAAGTGGCCGCGCTGCTCCACCTCAAGCAGCAGCTGACGGCGGCGCAGAGCTGTAATAAATAAATTATCTAAAAAGTCTATATTTCATTCAAATAATACATTATATTCATTATCGGCTAAGCGCGAGGCGGACTCGCAGATAAAGGCACGTAAAATAAAAATATCAAGTTTATTGTATAAGGACTGCCTTTATTTTTAAATTTTAGCATTTTAAATAAAGTATTCGTTGCTATAGCGACACCGAAATATACACATTTTTTGAAAATTTCAATTACAAACACTTCTTACAATTACTGGGAACAAAACTTAAAGGTACACAAAAACAGTTATCTCGAGTAGACCTCTTATACGATGAACAGCTTTCCCGACAACGCAATGCTTAGCGGAGACGCTGTCAAGGCCAGTAGGACGGAAGCCAGGCCAGTAAGGGAAAACACACTTACAGCATCCAAAGACTAATAGAAAAACTACAAAAATCTTACGGATTTACTCTTCAAATTTAATATCCCCCTATTATTAAGTCGGTTAGAAGTTACATAATTAGATCGCTAGATAATATTGAAGTCGTTCAGAATTTAATTTGAATGTTTATTTAGTATACAACGAGGTAACGGTATGGGCAACTGCCTCAGAACTCAGTATTAATTAACGAGGGGATAAACGCTACGATAACTTTTAAATGATACTGCTTTTTGCTGAACTTTTTTAAATAAATTCTCAATAACAATATTGTTGCCTTGATTTTTATATATTATAAAATAATAATAAACGCTACACACTCAACGGCCCTCATTAGGCCATAATTATATCCTGTGTTCCGGAAACATACACAACGACAAGGACAAACACACCCAGACCGGAACACATGCCTGTATGGTCAATACAAACATTGCTCCTAGTGGGTATCGAACCCGCGACCTGTCGCCCTCAGGCAGCTTCGCTACCGCCGGCCCGCAGCGTCATCATTATATCACCATACTACATTTCGGAGTTCATGTCCTATCAGCATAATAAAAAGTTAAAAACATCAAATTCGTACAAAAAATATTTAGAGTTCAGGTAGATCAAGAGGGGCCCCGAGACCTGCATTGCCCTGGGGGCCTCAAGATAGTTAACCCGGCCCTGTGTACAGTTGTAATTCGTTTCAAATTATTAATGCACAGATGAAACATTAATGACAGAGCACTAAGTGTTACCAGTACGAGATATTGTGTTCATTACAATTTATTGTATTTTGTAATTAAACGATTCATAATAAATTATTATATATATTCGTCTTTTATTTCATATATTTTAGTGAAATTAATTATAATATTTAACAAAGTTTGCCATGAGGTGGCATGGGGTGAGAAATGAAATGAAAGAATATCTTTCTTCCCGCGCGCCTCGGAACAAGTTTTAATTATAAATGTGAGAGTTTGTTATGTCTGGATGTCTGTTACACAATCATAAAAAGCCGCTCAACGTATTTTGACGAAAAATTTACGTTGGGAAATGCATTTATGCACACTTGGTAGTAGTAGTGTGGTGTATGTATCCCTCCCACCAACAATTGTATAATGAAACAGTCGTAATAACGACGTCAAAGAAACGACTCGTCTCCTTTATTGCGCGCGTCTTCACAGTAGCGTTTGACTCACCGTTAGTCACTGCATCCAAAGAACCGCCTACGCTATAGTAGGACGCCTTGATAGTCGAAGTAGAGAGACCTAAGGCCCCCTTCACGGAGGCTCATTTTTTAAAGAGGCTGTTTACCTCCACGACCAACCGCCTGATTTTTCTAAACAGTTTTTCTTTCTTTACCACATTCCGGTATCATAGGGCCGGGAAATAAGCCCAGGGCGCAACAGGTTCCTAAGGCCCCCTCCGCCGAAGTATAATTTTTTAATAAGGTTGTCTTCCTCTTCCATATGACCGAGGCCAAAGGCAAAAATATGTATGGAAATATTTCATATTTAAATTTGATTGTCATAAAAATTTTTAATTATCTGTAGCTTTTCTAATATTTCGGGTATCGACTCGATTTTTATCATATACCTCGTGAAAAGCGGCCGTCTGAGAGTTGAAGCAAACTTAACTCGACGTGGGCGTAACCAAGCTTCCGTTGCTATTCTTTTGTGTTAGTAAATAATTCCTCTTCGAAGAAAGAATCCATGGTCACCGTTCGTCTTAACAACGCCCGGCGTCCGGAAGAGCGTGCCAGCAGCCCATATCATATCGTCTCTGTTCTTTTCAGCATTTGTAGTAATCGTAAAGACTCTCCGATTGAGTTTATGATTTAAATGTCGGAGAATCAATTGTTTTTTACAAACGATAAAAATTGTACTACAATCCACTCACTACTAACGTTTTAGTATAAGATTGAACCGAAAAAAGTAATATTCAGTTTCGGGTGATTCGGCTGTCTGTAGTTTTTTTGGGTGCTGCTACTAATGAAATTTACTAGCTGAATTTTGTTATATGAGAAAAATAAACGCCAAGGGCTGTAGGTACCTACTGTACGACCGAAGCCTAATCATCCAGATAATATTTAAGTGCGGTTCTTAGTCAAAAGGAGAGAATAGGTATTTTTGAGTATTACTGGAGCCTTTAAACATGGAAATAAAAAAACAGTTCTATAAAAAACACAGTTATTTGAAGACATAGTAAATTCTTTATGTGAAGTAGCAAAAGATGATTCTGATTTATTTTTAAAACAGCAAAGGGTTGATTACTGTTACCAAATAAAGACAATAATTTAATTCGAGCAAGAGTTTTTTATTCATAGCTAAGTGCCTGGGTTGAGTTGTTAAAGAAAAATATACTCAGCTCTTGTATAGCTAAAAAGAAAACTATCTATCAAGAGAAATCAGATTCAGTGAAAGAATTTAATACCAAAATTTCAGAGTCATTATTGTAGACTTGTTGAGCAAGTACATCGAGGAAGTATGTAGAAGACAGCTTTAAGAAAATTTAAGAAAATGCACAAGCGCTATGATCTCCTGCAGTGCTGGTTTTAACGATGGATGTTCAGAGTGTATTACTATTATTAAAACTACATGTTTCTGTTTAATATTATAAAAAAACTGTAAATACACAATTATACTTTATATTGCAGCAACAATAAAGAAATGTATTTAAATTTGTGCCAAGAAAACGAAAGCGGGGCTACTGCGAATGAATTGAGTTCCCGCCTTTTAGATTGTTTACATTCGAAGCTTGAACAATGATTTAGTAAATTAGTTTTGATATTTAGGAAAGTAGATTGATGTTGTTATCAAAACCGAAGTAAAGTTCTTTCTTCTGCCCTAATGAATCTTACAAAAGAGAAAAGTGTAGAAATAGAGCAGATAGTTCTTGAGAAAGGACATACAATAATGCGAGTGGAATGTAGATTATATTCGCTCTAACTTGGAAACTTTATTTAAACCACTTACCTACACCGCCAGTGATTACGTTAATGTAATGAGCCAGGCCCTGTCTAATAACCCCTACATCATTAAGATTACGCTTTTTAATACGAACGAAATACGAACGCATAATATGTCAACTTGCCTTTATCAGGAAAAAATCTGGAGTTTCTTTATAAATCTTTAAATTTAAACATTAAAGTAGTCTTGTAATCGCATCATTAGTCAAGTTCAATTAATTGTAAAATTTAAATAAAATTTATTTTTGAAAAGTATTCTTTTGGTCAAAAAACACAAAAGTTAAAATATAGAGCTTTTGGGACGCGCAACTACCTACTATATCATAATATATATACTCGTATACATATACATATGTCTATATATAGGTGACATTAAACTTATAATTATCTTTAATTCGTGTTCTTAATTCTCGACGTAACAGTACAAATAGTTCTTAATAAATTAGAGCTTGGCTAAAATTATTCTGCTCATTAATTTCTAAGAGTATCTAATTATTATTATGGATCGTAGCCCTACAAACTCATCGTACATTCGAAGCCGCCCACCTGGGACTAGATGAACTACACGAGAAATTACATCTGAATGATGATGTCGTCACCGTCTCTTTATACATCAGTCACATCTTTACAAGTAAATAAAATTGAAGTTTTGGCCGTAATTATTAAAGTGAATAAACGATTTAATCAGAAACAGAAAATGTTTGAGTAAAAATTGTCCGTTTGATTTAAAATGTTAAATTTAAGATATTAATGTACTCTAATTTTATTGTGGCTCTTGTTTCCTTACATCGAGCAAGCTTTACTTTTAATTTTAAGTTTATCTAATTTCTAAAGAATTAAACGGATTATAAGTAATTTTGTATTTTTATTGCCGTCATACGTTATACAATTCACGCATTAATGCTAAACTACGAAGCTTTAACTAAAAAGTCAGCAAGAAAGTATAATAAGCCATATTCTCGAATAACCTACCTCCCATAGAAACGCGCAAAACCGTCAGCATTGGCATCCTTATGTGGTTGACATTAAATCCACTCGCACGAAGCGATTTTGTTCAACGTGTCCGAAACGAACCACCGCAGAGTTATGGAACGCTCTCCCGACTTCTAGGTTCCTTACCAGGAATAGGCATCTTCTAGGTAAGCGTGGTCCAACTTAGACAACATCACTGCTTTCCGGGGCCGTTGAGTGTGTAAAAAGAACATTAGGGTTCCGTAGCCAGATGGTAGTCATTTAACTCGGAGTGTTGTTTCTATCTTTACAAAATTTAGTAAACAGATGTATTCTATAAACCGCACCACGATCATGTAATGAAATCCTAAAATATATAAACATTAGGGTTCCATACACGTAATCGAGGTTTCAATAAAAATTTTCAGCGTATGGCAGCGTGTGAGATATCTTTGGATAGTTCTTTCAAAATGATAATGAGGTTTGATTTTGCCTTTTCATTCATTCATTAAATCAGTAGGTTTTGAAATATAAGCTCCTAAAGTTATAAAAACTGTGTCCCCACCAACTTTTGAACTATAGGATTTAAAATTCTAGAAAAATTTGAGGTAATAGAACCTCAAATGAACTTTCATTTATTATTTTTAAAATTATTAAATTCTTCCTCATCAAGCTACGGAACCCTTTAGTTTCGACTGTGTGTGGTCCACAACGCACATGCCTGATAATTTTATGACTTTGGTTGTTATATGAACATATATATTTGTTAACGTCTAAAGAACAATATATATTAAAATCACAATGCTGAAACCTTTTTTAAAAAAGCTAAAATTTTTCAATAAAGACACCTTTTGACCTATATTTGTAGATTTTTATGTGGAGGAAACGTAATAACTTTTATGTACCGTTAAATAAGTGTCCTGTATTTTACTTAAATTAAATTATTTACTTCTAAGGAATCTTGTTCCGATATCACTTAATTTACATTTTTCTATAAAGTATCAATTTAGCTTACGTTCATAGTTGATATTTTGAAGAGAACTCGTCGGTATCAAACTGCGTAACTTTTGTGGCTTCGTATTCCTGCATTCGCCTGTAATTCATTAGGAATAACTAAATGGGTAACTTACTGTTACGTATTTAAAATGTCCGCGGATAAAGAAATATTTCCAACTTCCAAGAATCATATTATTTCTATTACATTTCAAAAGACTTACTTTTAAAATAGTAATAAGGTCATTCGGTTCTTTAAATATATCTTAGATGACTTTTTTCTTCATGAACGGACTGGAAACTGATAATATAAATGCGAAATTAAGTTTGTTTGTTTACAACGCTTTCATCTCTAAACCGCTGAACCGATTATCATGAATTTTGCTATAATTTTAGATGACACCATGGAAAGGGTTATAGCATATCTTTTTTCGCAAAAACAAAGCTTGAAGGCTCATCCTTTTTCAAAAGGAATGATGAAGGAATAATATGAAAGTTTGTATGAGAAACCAATTATTTACATACCATTGAAGGTGGCCTTATTAAACATCGTTAATCACGCAGGCATGGCCGCGGTCAAAAGCTAGTAATGTTTAAATACAACAAATAAAGTTAAACAAAATCACGATTTATGCTTACATTCATGAAAAACTCATGTCTGTCATTATTTTTTTATGCTAGAGGAGGCAAACAGGCAGAAGGCTCATCTAATGTTTATTTATTTATTTTATTTATTTTTATGTTAAGCGATTACCGTCGCCCATAAACATTTCAAACACCAAAGGTCATGCAGTTGAGTTGTCGACCTTCAAAGAAGACATAGACTCTTGTGTTGAAGGTTCCCAAGTCGTATCAGAAAAACCGCCAATGAAAGCAGGTTCTAAAGAGTACACGAAGAAGAAAATTCTTTCTGAATCGCGCTGTTATTCGCGATTGATTGATTGATGCGTCGACTTGGCCATTCAACTCATTTTATAATCCAATTTAATAAATCAATAGTAGGCCAAGGGGAACAATTATTGTTATATTTGATAGATTCTAAAAATACATACATATAACAATAGTGTAATATAAACTTATTTATGTACCTTTTTATCCTTATAATATGTACTTAATCGTCACAATAATAGGCACTATTTAATTTGCTCTTAAAAACAAATCTCTGTGTTGATGTCCCGTCTCCGGGCTGTTTGCGCGCCCTCGGGCCCTCGATCCGCCCTCACACCGTCGACTAGCAATAAATTATACTAATATTATAACTTATCAATAATAGCGTTACTGTTTTCGCTCCGAAAGTACACATATAGGTATATCTTCCACAAAGCAAGTTTCGTTACGATTAGGTCAATGATTCGGTTGTAATTTTTGAATCAACACACAAACATATTTTTATACTAGAGCTTTGTTCTTTTTAGAATATGGACTAGAAACGTATGGCGCTTCTAAGATCAGCAAACGCGGTTGAGAACTTCTTGTAATCTAAGTATCTCACCCCGGCTCTGGGCAGATGTTTGATGATGATGAGATGGGCCTTTTGTATCACCCCACCCATACATCGGAGAGCACATTAAGCTGGTTGTTATCTCGTAATATCTGATAATCATCGTTCAATCTTCATAGATAACTTGCTCTTATCCAATGAGTCACTGATTCACGCTTTGGGTAGCGGGGTACAGGTAGCAATCGTTCTATGTAAAAGCTAGTGAACTGTTCAATTAGAGGATCAACATTCGCGTCGGTGTGACAGGAGGATCGACATTGTCACTTAGAACAATAATAGATCAACAATCAGCGCGGCCTTCGCTAACGAAATATTTATATGCCCTTAACGTTGTTGTCTTATGATCTTTAAGATTATTAGGTGATTTATTTTTATCTTATACTTAATATATTAGTACAGGTTTTTAAGTCTTGCTCCTCGCGGCAGGAATAGGTCGTTGTGGATCCATTCTTATATATTGTAACCCTATTTCTCTAAACCATTCACTTCTTTTATTCTGTCCTCTTGAACGTAAACGAGTACAAGGAAACAATGTTTCGGAATTCAACCCATAGGTAATCAAATAGGTGAAAAGGATTTTGTAGACGCATGAAACTCTGTTTTTTGGCGAACGATTAAGACGTGTTTTAACATTTTCTGAAACTCCACAACTGAAGAGGTGAAATCGTTTTTCATGCGGGCGAAGCCGCTGGTAGAAGCTCGTTTTTAATATAGGGCATAAATCATAGAAAATAAATTGAAATTAATATGTTTTCTCAATGATATCTTCTCCCATGTTCCGTCCACGCAGAAGGCATCTAAAGGAAGAATAAAACTTTGAGCCTCCGTGAGGGTTGTGCCATTTTCAAGGCCGAGTATCAGAACTCAACCCCCGCGGTCCGCAGTCAAAGCCAGTAAAGCCTTTTGGAAAAAAATATGAAATGGAATGATTAATAAATGATTAATAGCTAAGGCGGTTAAATCAAAACAAATCCCAGTACTCAAGTAATTAATTAACAATGTAAGCCCGTCGAGATAGTGACGTTATGCGCTTCGCTGGGTGTGATATGCTTCCGATATATTGATAAGTCTTGATTGCGTTTCGAATGATAAAACTACATATTCCAAGTAATGTTTTTTAAAGAGAAATAACATTCAAGCTCAATAGCTCAACGATAGAAGGGCCGACTCCGCTCCGTTAACGCAAGAGTCGCGGGTTTGATCCTGACCTCCTTAGACTTTTGTCGTACCCACTCCCAGCGCAAGCTTCAAGGCTACTTGGCGGGGCAATAGGAATATTATGAATGCCTTGAAAAAATATTACTAATATTGTTAAAAAAAATAACTACTAAATGAAGCACGGCAGTGCCCCCGCCAAGTCGGGCACAGTTGTAATCGAAGCACAGCCGTAACATTTAACTATCCCTATAACCTTGGGGATAAAGCAAAACATTTACAGCAATATTTTTTTGTAATCCAGAAAACTCACTAGCTCTAGTTACTTTGGCCAAATACCAAATAATTATACCTTATACTTTACGAATGATCGCTAGTCAAAATTCTCTAATTTTGTCACTTACTCATAGATCATCAAAATTCTAAAGTACCTCGACTTCAAATTTTGATTTCAGTTAGCTTTTGACCTACTAAGGAAGGAAAATATTTAAAAAGAAGATAACCTAAAAAAACATATGAGATCCCGTCAAAACATCTAATGTATAAAGTTTGAAGTTTCGGAACACAGTTCTTCTACTACAAAAAGTGGTGAGATCTGGCAATTGTACGACAACATATTCTAATTCTAGTTAATTAGTTAATAGTAATTCTACTAATTAAAATACCTTAGTGTATATGCTATGTGACCATTTAGAAACAGTGGTTATTGCGTTTAAGCATTGGTGATCGCGGTTTCAATTTCCGCTCATGCAGATATTTGTGTTAATACAGAATAATTTTGTGTATTTTTGTATGATATAAATTTAAAAAGAAATAAACTGGATACAGTATTGAAATATTTTAAAATATTGATTTTCAAAATCACAATCAATTGTTTTTCTAATATATTTTAAGGTGTTTTATAGAAAAAAAAGACCAAAATGACTCATATAAATTTTATTAAGTTCATATCGCAGTATAATACATATACAATGTTGTAAATAGTCAACGATTTATAAATAAATAAACCTAAAGTGGCAGACTTGGCACAGCTTTCATACTTTTACTTATTTATTCATCTATATACGAGTATATGTAAAAGGCGAAGTCTTGACTGACTTATCGACGCCCAGCATTAACCATTTGATTAGTACATAAACGCTCACTAAGAAAAGATTTTAAGAAATTAAGGCGGTGAAAAAGGAATAGAAAGAACCTAGAAGCATGCAATTTTGTTATTCGGTGCACAATTATAGATAAAGAAACACGTGTTTTAACTTTTTCTAAAATTCCACCCTTTGTAAGTTTGTATCAAAATTGTTATTCACGCGGGCGAAGCCGCTGACAGAAGCTAGTTTAGAGTAAAAGCAATTTAATTTAAATAAGTAATCCCAAGTCCGCCATGTCCGTGTCAAGTTCCCAGCCAAAACTTAACTCGGACTAAAAAAATTACAAACATTTTTTAATTATATCCACATATATAATTTCGCGTTATCTTATGACTAATTGGGAAACAGGACAGATATATAATATAATAAGAAGAATAGGGAGAAATAATTAGTTCGTATCTTAGGAATAAATAATATAATAATTTATTAAACAAAATTTGTTTAGATGGTTAATTCTCTTCGAGTCCGTAGTCCAAGGTCTCTGGTGTCCTGTTCAAAAATAATTATCCTCTTAATATTATAAAATATGAAAGTTTTTGAAGTAGAACTTCTTTCCGCATGCTTGACTTGCTTACTCCCCATGAGTAAGCTGGTGAATACGTGACGAGAGCGTTACGAAAAATGTGATCGGGTGAGGCGAACGGAAGTTGAGCGGGAGATATCAATTAGTGAATTACGTTTCGTATATTACTATAGGAGCTAAAGAAATTTTACTAGTCGTTTGGTCTATAGCGCACTCGTTTTTTTTGTTTTTATGTTAAATTTTTGCTACCCAATTACGCAAAAACGACCGAACGGATTTTGACGAAATTTGGCACATAGATAGATTGTTAACAAGATTAATTCATACAACTTTTAACTAACGATAGACTTGAATTTCGTTATGTGTAATATGGAATCCAGACTTATTAATACTTCGCAGATTATTATTATAATTGGGAAACTCTTTTTATCTGTGATCTTATCACACTATAGACCAAACGAGTAGGAAATAGGGGGATGAAAGTATATACCTTTTGTAATGGTGTTTCATGGCGAGCTCTCTGACGTAGGGCGTGCAGTCACACCTAGGGCGCCATTTTCTTAATACATCTCCGTCCTCTTCCCTCCCCCTATCTCTTACTCTTTTTCTCTCGTTGCTCATATTTTCAGTGATTGCAAGAATTTTGTCCTCGGGTTCCAATCTTTTCCCATATCTACCGGTCATGAAGAACCTGCACATACATTTTAAGTTTAAATTTTCTAAAAGTTATTAATAATAATGATAATTCGGTTATTTTGGATCATTATATTCAAAGTTTGTAATGGATCTTTTTTGACCTAAAGTTAAGCTGAAATATATTTATTTAAAACAAAATTAATTAATAATTAATTCAACAGCTTGATCATGAAGAATCCTAAGGACTGTAAAAATAATAACGAATTCAAATCGATCGCAAAAATATCATCATTGTTAAAAGTAACATAAAAAACAAAGTTATGGGAACTACTTCTATATCTCTACCCATCTTCTTCAAAACTAATGTGGTTAAAAGTTCATTTCATGTTCTACAACCTCTATTTTTTCCACAATTTTAATTTTCATAGTTCAAAAGTTAGAGGACAGAATATTTATGACTTTAGAAGCTCACAACAACTACTGACTTAATGAAAAAAGTCAAAATAAAATCTCTTTATAATTTTGAAAGGTATCTCACAGGATGCAATACATTAAGTTTTTTTAACCCTCAGTTACATGTATGCAACCTTTAATTATTATACTCGTATAGTATATTAAATCGTGTAGTGGTGCATAGATTACACCTATATACCAAATTACGTACAGATAGGGCCAATAATACCTAAGTAAAATGACTGTGACATACGAATGAACAGACGGACTGACAAAAACCCCTAAATAGCGATATTGTATTCTGTTATCCACCCACACTTTTCGCCCATGTCGGGCGGTTGGTTTGCTTTAGCGTTTAAAAATAAATCAACGTTCATTTAGCGGTAATAGAATAAAGACTTTATTCGAAACGAAAGACGATTTTGTGTGACGTTAAACATTAATTGTTATTACCCGAAACGACAGAACGATTCACTTTAACTGACAATTTTATAAGTGTATTAAATATAAATTATTTTATTACTTTCATACGAGCGCTCGTCTGTGATACATTATTACTAGAAAATACAGGCATGTGTGTTCTGGGAGTTTTTAGAGTTTCGTACTGTGGGAGTAGCGGAGGCCCAAACTGTTCTACCTTCTTTTATTTTCTTTTTATTCTTCTCTGTCCTCTTCTTTCATGCAATTGACAACGCGCTTGCGAGTAACGCTACGTGCAGCTAGGTAGGTACCATCGCAGAGTCAAATATTCTACCGCCAAACAGTAGTGCTTAAGCATTACTGTGTTCCGGTTTGAAGGGCACTGTAGGCTCGTGAAATTACTGGGCAGAGGAGATTTAAGAACCAATATCTCGAGGTTGGCAACACGTAAGTGGCACCTGCTAATTGTGCTGCAAGCGCTCATAGGCTACGGCTACCACTTACCATCAGCTGGGCCGTATGCTTGTTTGCCAACTTGTAACATAAAACCTTCTGGCTGGCAGGCAGGCGCCTGGTTTGGTCACAAGGTTGTCAAAATGAAAGAAAATGATAATTAGAGATAGAATAGTGACCTGTCCGCCCGCGACGATATCATTCTGGGCTGTGACCGGCCGTAGCGTGTTGTGAAAACGAACGGAGTCTCTGACACTGCGGAAAAAACAAGTTATTCCTCGTGTTCCAAGCAAGAAAGCTCAGATGGTCTTATAAATACGAAGATTTTAAGCAAAATGTCGCGGGTCAAATCCAACACTTCTGAGGTTTAAAGTGCTTAAATAAATTAAGGAAACATGCATGTCGTAGAAGAAATTCTAAGACATGTATATCTGCCAATACTTGAAACCGTTGTGGCGAGTCTGCCTTTAGTCTCGACGGTTGCAGATTCGATTCCCAATCGGACAGATGTTTGCATTGATCTTACAAATATCTGCTTCGGTGTGGGCGTTTGTCTTTGTGTGTCCAACCCTTGCCACGGAGAGCGCATTAAGCTGTCGGTCCCGGTTGTTATCACATCAGATCGTTAACTCTTGATTAGTAAATTGCTCTTATCCAATGGCAATCACTCTGTGTAAAAACTAGTAACCGTTCAAATCCGGACAAGCATAATAAGCAGAGGCTGGGTAAAATACTCGTATAGTAACGGTGGTGGTGGTACTCCAAAGGTGCTAGTGGTAGGCTTTAAAATACCTGGTCAGCTACCACCGTACTCGTGAAATGACTGCTCGTGAGACGCGTTTCTCGGTCAGCCACGTAAAAATAGGATTTTGCGTGGGCTTGCGCTTACGAAGGCGCTTGTTTACCATCGCATAATTTTATCCATATTTTGACTTGAGGTCTTGTAATTTGTTACACCGAATGTATGCTGGTTGTCCTACTAGCCTTGTCAGCGTCACCTTGGAGTAAGTGACCCATGGCCTGTGAGAGATGAGCTTAACTTAATATGCTTCGTATATTTACTTTCTGCTCTTTTGTTAGGGTGTGCGTCGGCGAGCGCGGCGCAGAGCAGCGCAATGGCGCACACGTAACGCCACATCGCTTCTCTCGCTCACACCTATCGGATAAGTCCGCTATCTCTTTTGCGCGCAATATCTGCGGGTACAAAAAAAAGTCTTTTATGTTATATACATTATTACGCCGTTCTTATTTATCCTGTCTGAAATAAGTCGGCTAAATTATGTTTATTACTTGTGAAATTATAATTTAACGAAGTTTACATGCATAGTAAAACCGCCCGCGTTATTTTTTTAATAATCCTACGTAAATAATATATCTATATTCAATCAAATCAAACCTCCATCAAAGCGTCGAGGCCTCGATAGGTCAACGGTAGAGGGGCCGATCTGACCCCCTTGGGCTGTTGTCGTACCCACTCCTAGCACAAGCGTAGAGCTTATTTGGAGGGGCAATAGGAATATTAGTAATGCATTAAAAAAGCATTGCTAATATTTTTTACGATGAAAAATCAGTAGAAAAATTTACAAATTCACGTTTAAAATGCATCTTTTTTCAGCTATTAGCATACTAATAAAGTATAATAATTCCAATCCGTGAACAAACATGCGGGTATTTATAACTTTTATATTTTTCTACGGCCCAGAGCCGCCTCAAAGTTGTCGGCTCATTAACATAGCGGTCAGATTCTGACTTTTATTATCATAAACAAATTAGCGAAGTTTCAAAATAAACAACCTCACGTAATTAATAATGACGTAGACCGCGTTATATATAACGCACTAACTGTGCCCGCGGCTACGTTTAAGTACGACATATTTATTTAATGACCCCACGCGTACCTAAAATTTTTGCGGGATGAATACTATCCTATTTGTTAATCTAGGTAATAAGCGATGTGTGTACTAAATTTCATCCAAATCTGTCAAGTAAATTTTGCGTGAAAGAGTAACAAACATTCTTCCATCCATCCATTTATTCATACAAACTTTCACGTTTATAATATTACTTAGATTAGATTCACGCAGAAGGCACATATAATAAAGAATTTCGAGTATATTAAACTCATAAAATTCCTGAATATTAATAAAAATAACAAATTATTACATATCTGCTTGCAATTTAATATTGCTTAAAATAATGAAATTGTCAATCAATTTTATGTGGTACCATGATGTACATGGCATGATACAAAATAGTACGATGTGTTTATACATCGTACTATTATATAGATAGTATAGTTTCGGCCGTAATTAGAATTCATGGAAGGCCCCCCGGTTTAACATTTCAAGCGAACTATAATAATTGGACGCAAATAAGCAATACCATGTAAACCCACAAAATTGAAAAAACTGAGTTATATATGCAGAAGTGTTGGTAAACGTTTTGGGTTATATTGTATGCTTATTTTATATGAAAATAAGTAAAATAACTTACATACATCTTGAAATTGCCAAAAACTTAATAAAATAACCAATATATAAAAAAAAATCATATAAAGCAAGTTTTCCAAAATTTTCAAACGCGTTTTTCTCGAAATGACATTCGTGTGGGTTGACATGGTATTGCTTATTTGCGTCCAATTATGTACAAGTTTTTATATTATTTTAACAATATTAAAGTTCGTTTATTGTTACGAACTCTATAGAACTGAAATTCTATAAATATAAACTGTAAGTGTTTTTGTTACCTTCCAATTATGAACTATAAAAGGATGAACATTATTCGACCGGAAACGCGGGTTAGCTGTCACAACAACAAAGTTTAATAAATATAAATATATATATATTTTTTTATGTAGCGATCACCGCCGCCCATGAACATCTGCAACACCAGAAGGCATGCAGGCGCGTTGACGACCTTTAAGGAAAGAATACGCTCTTCTCTTGAAGGTTCCCAGGTCCTATCGGTTCGGAAAGATCCCCGGTGGAAGTTGGTTCCACAAAGTAGTTGTGCGAGGACGCTACAGACGTAGTCCAATCGGCCAAGATCAACGGGGCCCGTTTTTAGGATCGGGCATCGGGAAACATACACAATGACAAGGACAAAAACACCCAGACACATGCCTGTATGGTCAATACAAACATCTGCTCCAAGTGGAAATCGGACCCGCTACCTATGGTGCTTAAAGCAGGTTCGCTACCATTGCGAGGATTCATTTCATTTCAGGCAATGAAAGCCCCGGTTTAAGTCCAGTGCGATTATTTTTTCCCTATTTTTTTAAAGATCTCACAGATAAGGGCTGTTATCACATCACTACATAGTAGAAAACAAAGTCGCTTTCTCTGTCCCTTTGTATGCTTAAATCTTTGAAACTACACAACAGATTTTGATGCGATTTTTTCAACAGACATAGTGTTTGAAGAGCAAGGTTTATGTATAAAAATAGAGGAGAAAAAACATTTGAGGTTTCTAATGTGATGTCGTAAATAATTACATTTAACGCGTGCGGGCCACCGGCAGTAATGAATAAATCAAAACTACTGGATCGATTTTAATCATTTTTTCAGTGAATGACATAGGCTATATATTTTATACCCGTGCGAAGCCGGAGCGGGCCGCTAGTATATAAATAAAGCTACAAAAATACACTCGGGGAATGAGTTGTTATCACTTCAGGTTTTTTATCGACTCAGTAAACAATTGGAAAAAAATACATTATTTGAAAATCTTCATAGGCTAATTTCGCTGGTTCTTCTAAAACAGATGTTACATTTTGAAGTCGACAACTACACCATTATTAATACTTTATAAGTATTTTATGTCAAAATTATTTATTTTAAATAATTTGTTGTACATACATTTACATTAATTTCTATAAATAAACGAAACCTAAATAACTTTTTTAAATCTATATTCCATCTTAAGATCTCGTTACCAACATTTTATTTAATTGAAATACCTTGGAAAAACTATTTAAAGGCACGGTCTGTATCTCTTACAATTTCTTACAGAGACTTGTGAGGTTTCCTTTAAAAGACTTCAACGAGATCATTCTATACCTTCCGTTTATTTTGTTTTAAGTTATTTTTTTAATTCGGGAGTTTTTAAAATTAGTAGTAAATAGTAGGTTATGTTTTTCCTAGCACTACGGGCCGGCTCGACTGAGGAAGAATCCAACATAAAATCCGGGTAAAGTACTGTTGAGTTTCGTGCGAGCAGTACGATACTCGTTCACAAAACATAGTTTTTGTTAACAATATCGAAGAATGTCGTTCTTAGAACATTGGATTTATATTGATTTTTTTATTACCGAAGAAAAATCAAACAAGGCGTTTAGATGGTTTGTTATAAAAACAAATATACTCTCACTTGGGCAGTCAGTATTAATGGCTTACAATGTTTTCTATTATTGTTACTTTATCATATTTGTGACCGATTGTCTTCCTAAAATAAAAAAAAACATCTTAATTACCACAAAATATACAGCCATCTTTGTCCAGTTATATTGTATTATCATTATAGTGATAAATTCGAAGCTAAGAGGTACAATATTTTTATATAGAAAGTTATTAAAAGCTATCTCTTAATAAGACATATTCAATTTAATGGGTTTTTGTATTTTCTTTTTAATCACACGGCAAGTTTAAATGTATACTAATATTAAAAATGTAAAGATTTATATGGACGGATGGATGAATGTTTGTTATTCTTTCACTCAAAAATTACTGCACGGATTTAGATTAACACATAGGAAGCACATACCTTATATGGCGGAAATATGTTAGGTTTCCGTGGGATTATGAAAGAACTATTTACAAGATCTCGATATCGTACTCGGAAACTGAAGATCTGCTGTGTTCCTATTCCTAAATGTCGGTCTCAAAGATATATAAATTTACACCACACACACACACACATTCACACGAGCTGATTTACATTTTTTATTTGCTTACAACACAAAATTTAAAACTTTTAAGTTAGTTACGCTGAAACGATAGATTATAACCAGTCTCTATGAAAAACGATTGAAAACTTATTATAACTTATTACTTTTCCTTTGTGTAACAAAATAAATAAAATATTTTTATTATTACTATATTAACGCGAGCGGAGTCGCGGGCACTGCTAGTTAAATAATAATTGGGAATTGGGAAGTGATAACATACCAGCAATATTTTATCAAAAATGTTCCGAAAGTTTAACAAAGCCTCTTACCATAATATTCAATAAATCCATCAATGAATATCATAGTTTCCCTAAGAAATGGAAAGAAGCGTTAATAGTTCCCATACATAAAAATGGTGCGAGGAACAAGATTGAGAATTATAGACCAATATCGATCCTTAACACTGTCAGTAAAATATTCGAAAAGATCGTCTACGTAAACATCGAAAGTGTCATAAGGAAGTCATTACCAATAGAACAGCACGGTTTTATGAAAAAACGATCAACAATTACAAACCTATCTGTTTTTACAAATTATATACTAAGCGCTGCAGATAGACGACTGCAGGTTGATGTGATCTACACTGACTTCGAGAAAGCCTTCGATCGTGTGGATCACATCATACTGTTGCGTAAACTGCAAGCACTTGGGATACGAGGAGACTTGTTGAGATGGTTTTCATCCTACATTACAAAAAGAAGACAAGCTGTGGTACTAGGTGGAGCGCGTAGTGATTTCATTGATATTACTTCTGGTGTACCACAAGGATCCCTATTGGGGCCATTGCTGTACAACGCTTATTTGTATGATATCCACATTTGCCTCAAACACTCACGGTTTCTAATGTTTGCCGATGATAAAAAAGTATTTCGTATAGTAAAATCGACTGACGACTGCTTATTACTCCAGAATGATTTACAAAACCTCACATCATATTACAAGAAAAACAAGATTATTGTGAACACAAAAAAGTGTCTGCAAATCACTTTTACTAGGAAAAGAAATATTATAGATCATCAGTATAAAATAGGCAATTGTAATATTGAAAAAACTAATTGCATCAGAGATCTTGGAGTCAGTCTTGATGCCAAGTTGCTTATGGTTGAACACGTCGAGGTGATTGTGCAAAAAGCATTCAAGCAACTTGGTTTTATAAGAAGAGTATGTGACGATTTCAATAACGTCGAATGTATTAAAATACTCTACGTATGTGCGTAGCATTTTGGAATATGCTTGCAGTATATGGTCACCGAAATTTGCTGTGCACATACAAAGGCTAGAAGTTGTTCAAAAAAAGTTTCTTAAATTTCTAAGCTTCAAAAATTTTACACCATTTAATTCATACGAAAATGCATGTTATCATTATCACATTCCCAAACTTGAGATGAGAAGGAAGCAGTACGATATGATGTTTTTACACAACTTATGGTCTGGTAATATTGACTGTGCAGAGCTCCTCAGTGCCATGTCTCTAAAAGTTCCCTTGAGGCGCACACGGCATACACCATTGTTTCACATTCCTAACACAAGCACAATATACGCACAAAATTCAGTTTTATGTCGCATAGCATCGACCTATAATAAATTTTACTCTGATCTAGATATTTTCCATATGTCAGAAAATAGTTTTAAGAAAGGAATCAGAAACAAAAATGAAACGT
The DNA here is from genome assembly GCA_023373885.1 of Hestina assimilis. Taxonomy (NCBI): domain Eukaryota; kingdom Metazoa; phylum Arthropoda; class Insecta; order Lepidoptera; family Nymphalidae; genus Hestina; species Hestina assimilis. The sequence continues at coordinate 66,067 of CM041767.1, read as the reverse complement.
CGAAAAAGTAAGTGCAAGCTTTACAAACGTGTAACCACGTGTAAAACACTTCAAAACCAATACTAACACACATCCACATACACAAACACACACACAAACACACACACAAACACGCACGCACATAAATACACCGAGAACAAGTCCCCTTGTTTAGAGTATACTTTTTTTATTATTCCTTAAATATTTTATTATTCCTTATAAATTTTTATTATTCCTTCTTACAGTAATAGTTTTGTTTAGCCATAACCACTGTTTTCTTTTATTATTCATATTAACATTTAGAGTAATCCTATTTTGGTCCTATGTAAAACACAGTTATCTTATGTTTTATGATATATTGTAATGCACTGTTGGATTACCGAATAAATAAATAAATAAATAAATAAATAAATTAAAAAAACATTGAATGGATTTTTTTTTGATATTATGTAATGACATTTATAACTTGTTAATATAAACTTTATATACTTTTTAATAAAAAGGATAACCGACATAACCGCATTACAATTCTGATAATTACTAGTGATGAGTTTCATTAATTTATCTTTAAGTCCGTGATATTATGATCTTAAATTTTTTTACAAAAATTGAATAAATAAATTTAAAAACTGTTCATTCATGGCTAAAATATCGCGCGTACAAAATTATCGCAATCGAATCACTTATAATTAATTCCGAAAGATTATGGAATGACACATAAAAATAATATAGATTATTGTAACTTACCGACTCCAATGCGACGACACTTTTCACGAAGTCAAGGAAAAGCCTATATAATTTGCAGCCACTAGTTCGCGCGGCGGTCCGAACCCTTCTGCCGTGCGTGATATTTTCTCTTTTAGTTTTGATGCGTCCGTCGTCGGCTTCATTGGCCATTTCTGTAGAAGAGGACGGAAATAAAATTTAAAAAAAAACATTAAAAATCATGATATTTTTTTATTTGTGCAATTTCAGTTCTGTTATTTTTAACATTAACAAACTAAACTAAATTTTTAACATTTCCTATCACCACTTTTTGTAGTAGAAGAAGTGCTTTGCGAGACTTGAGAAATTTTTTACATTTTATGTTTTTAATGGGATATTATATACGTACATTGTGTATGTACGTATGTTAAGAGCAAATCTTGCAAGCCTAATTACACCTAAATAAATTATATAAATTCAGGCTTTTAGTTTTAGCAACAACGAAGTTATAAGAGGTTGAATATTATATAAGTACGTATCTGACGCTTTTTTGCTCGACTTGGCGCCTGGGCCCTGCTGTGCCCCCAGATATATTGCAAGGTAAATAAAAGCTTTTTAAAAGCTCAAGCTCGATACGCGTTTTTAGCAGAAGACAAGAAATCCTAGAAGATAACAGCAAACGGTTATTTTAATTTTACAGAACTGCCTTCCAACTCAGAGCTTTTCAAATACTGGCGTTTTATTTGGATATATACGTCGTCACTACCAATTAGTAGAAAATTATATTTTGCCTGAAAATATAACTGAAAAAGGTGGCAATGAAATTGCTTCCGTATTTTCACTGTGGTGCGAATAACACCTTACAGATACCAACATCACTCAAATTAGGATGGACAACTGTGTGGGACAAAACCGTAGCATTGTGGTAGTACGAGTAGCATGCCGTGTGACGACCGTTGTGGCGTGCTGGTAGTGAGCCTTGTGAGTCTCCCCACCGTGCCCCGGACAGCATCTCAAGCTGTCGATCCCGGTTGTTATCATAAAATCAATAAATAATAATCATTAACTCTTGATATGTAATTTTCTCTTATCCAATTAGTTACTTGTTCGCCGCTTGGGTTGCGGAGGTCAGATCGCAGATCAGGAAATCGCTCTGTTTAAAAACTAGTTATCTGACTCCAGATAAATACCGGGAATAATGCTAGGAAGAAGGAGGAGCATGCCGTGTCTAGGAGTACTTTGTGCATAAAACCACAGAAGCTAGCACAATAATAAAATAAACTTTTCAAAACTTTTTTAATGAATAACAATAGCGCTAAAAACTTTGCGACTTTCGCCTGAGGAATTCTTTAGTCTTTAATCGAAATGACAGCCCCATTTACATTGCTATTCCATAAACAAGAAATTGTAATAAATATTTAAATTCATTATAATTAATCTGTAACTTATTCTCATTTTACATTGAAAAATCTTTATAATAATGTTATTGCCAATATTCTGCAGAGATAGCGTAGTGGATAGAAAACGTAGACTTTAATTGAATCAGGTTCAAATCTAGAAGAAGCATCTCTAGAGCTTTCAAGTGTGTAGCGACATCTACACGAAGCACGACGCAACGAGACAGAAGGACAAGAGGGTCACAATCCCACCTCAAGGTATAGATAGTTACTGCGACATCTAAATGGCTATGGCTATATTGATGAACATCGTCACAATCCTGAATCGCCCTATCAAAGCTTCATTTGTGTTTTCCAAGCCTCCAAGCCAGCGGTTTTAACGGCGCAACTATGCTTTATAGTGAAAATTGAAGTAAGTGGAACTATAAATCGGCGCTTCTAAAGCAAGATGTACCATTAGTATGTGCCACTCACGTGTTGCCAATCTCTCAAGATATCGGTTCTTAAATCTCCTCTGCCCAGTAATTTCACTAGCGTACAGCGCCCTTCAAACCGGAACACAGTAATGACTGCTTAGTCATTACTATTTGCCGGCAGAATATTTGACACTGCGGTGGTACCTACCTAGCCGGCCTCTTGCAACAAAAGACCTACCACCAGTGTGACTGATTGCACTGGTGGAATAATCTCTGCTATGACAGAGGTTATCCCAACAGCGGGCGATGGGGTCGTCACATCCCGACGCCGGTAAAGTTTTGGGAAAAACTTATATAAGATTGAACGTGATATAAATGCTTTCATATAAATTAAAATGAAACAAAAACAATGTGAAAACTACATTTACTATTAAATAAATATTCATATGATTTTATAAATAAATAATAACATCACTTTTGGGTGCGCTACAAAAACCTTGACTATGAGTTGTCAATATACCAGTCCTACTTTTACTCTTACTCTTACTTGCGTCTTTTTATACTAGTATATATCCTTAAATTTTTTTACCTAATTTCAGGTGTAGATTATCTATTGTCTATTATATCTATGGAATGACTCCAGTACATTTGTACAAACTATAATCTATGGTATGACAGTAACAGTACGACTCTTTGTCTTTGACGACTGTCGAATAGTTTGTTAGTTGACAGTTCATCAGTTGTGTTATTTTCTTATTCCATAAAAATAAAATCAAATTCAACTGGAAGCCATTAATGTAGGAATTAAAATTAATTCTGTTTTTGGGTCTTTGAAATAAATCAAGTTATTTAAGAATTTAATAAATAAGTTTAACAAATTATGAAATCCAAAACGTCCAACGTTTTTAGTTGTCATATATTTTTCATCTAATTTCTTATGAAATAAAACATCTAGTGAGTGTTTTGAGCGGTAATTTCAATGTTTCCAGTGATAAGGTTTCAATATTTTATATTCGATGGAATGGTTTTTGAAAAGTTTTTTCTAATTTTCTTCTGAGTAGAAACCAACAATATATTGAGCAATAAATGCTCTCTTATAGTTTGATTTCGTGCTCTTCTGCAGTGCTCTTCTGGGAATTTAAAGCTAATTCGTAAATGTTTTGATTATGTATTGAATCTTCTGGAAAATAGTTGTTTCTTGGTTTTCATAATATAAGAAATATTGATGGAATAAAATGTGTGTGTACGAGTAAAATTACATAAATATTCAACTCAAAAACTCAAATTCAAAATATTCTTTATTCAAATAGGCTTTTAAGCGCTTTTGAATCGTCAAATATACAGTCTGTTATGTCCGCCTAAGTGAAGCTAAGTGAATTCATTATACTAATGAAATATTTACCATGACAATAAAAGACAATGATAATGAATACAAAATGGAAAAGGAATGTATAAAATATTATTCATTACTTTTCCATTTTTGTGAATATATATTTTAAAAAACAAATTGCTATGGCATTTTTACTTTAAAACTTAAAAGGTCTATGAGAAAAATAACATAAAATAATACATCAAATACTACCAAACCTAAAATGTAAAAGAAAAGACTGAAATGTGAGTTGCAAATAGACACACAACTCAGCTGTTGCAGAGTAGTTCCTTAGTTCTGGTCTTCAGTGGCAAGCGATCACTGAGCATCTAGTTGATGGTTCACAGATCTATTCAAAAAAATTTAAAATGTTTACTTTAAAATGAAAACATTATATTATATGAATGTATATTAAGGAAGGTGAGCTCGTCGAAGGCTGGCATACTTTATTAAAAATCACTTTAGTGCACTAAATTAGGCATTTCTAACATACTTAAGACAATTATCTTTATTTGGGGTGATACAATGTTTAGTTGAGTATTAAATACAACTGCCAGATTTTCATATAACTCACCGGTTTACAAATAAAAGCCACTTTTTCAAAAACTTCGAAATAGACGAATCTTACCCCTGTCGCGTAAGACTTTCCACTGAGAAAAATAACTAAAAATAGGGGTTTTAACGAAATACATAATAAAATTTTATATAAGTGGCCCCAATCGTCTTATGTCTTGTTTAGTAATGAATTTCGGGTAAGTTCGGTATACTTTGGTATTCAGGGGATAAAAACATTTTCATTACTTTAAAAATGTTTTATTTTTATAGCACCGAGAAAAATTACCTAGTGTAGAAAGATATCAAATGGAGAATTCATTTGGATCATTAGGAATGTAATTAAATCTAGAAACAGTAGATTTCCAAAGTAGTTTTGTCATTAAAAGTACAACATTGAAAGTAAAAATAAAAAAACAGATTTATATTTGTAATAGGGGGAAAACAGGGGATAGGCCATTTAACGTCAGAAGCTTTACCCTAAAGAAGGACTGCAGTATGATATTATTATATATTTTAATTAGTTTGTTCTTCGATCAACAGTTGTATTGTTGATCAAAGTCTTTGTTAAAGGATTATTACATATCAAATGAATGTCCGTTCATCCTACTGATAGGCAGACAGACAGACTCTTGAGTGAATCTATATAATTATAATCATTGTTAACATTGTTTTTTTAATTTAAACTATTTATAAAATTTCCTTACTGGGGACTAAAATATGAAAATCAATTCTCAAGGAGTAAACTCCAAAAAAAAAAATATTTTTTTATACTTTATTTAAAGAGATTATTCGCTTAGCGAATATGTCTCTCTATAAGGTTACAAAAAACTTAATTACTAAATTCTAACTACACTTATTCTATACTTATTGTAACAATCATATTAAATTAATTTAAAAGTAAAAGAAAAATCAACAAAAACAAATGCTATTGAGATAGAGTAGTAAATTATTTTTCTCTTTTCTCGAGTCCTACACTAACTAGTCGTAACCATTGTTTAGCCTTGACTGAGAGCGGATAAGCTAGAATACCATTGACGTAACCGACAGAATTCGATTGGGCACCACTAGTATTTAATAAGTATTTTCTTTGGTCTTCGTTTCGAGCACATTCCATTAGGATATGAATGACATCTTCCGGTAAATTACAGACACTACAATTTGGGGAATTAACTTTTTTCATTAAATATGCAAATTTGTTCAATGGAATATGCCCGGAACGAAGGCGCATCATGAGAGTAATATCCAATCTATTTAAAGAACTATTGTCAATCCACGGCAGTGAGGGTGGTTGTGGTTGGATCGTTTTATACCATATACCCCTCTCTTCAGATCTCTTATCGAAATACTCTTTCCAAAGATCGTGACTAGCTTTCTTAATTCGATACATGCAATCGGAGTAAAACGGATTTAGAGACACATTAATACCATCGCTACACGCTTCCTTCGCCAGTTTATCGACTATCTCGTTACCGGGGATGCCTACATGTGATGGAATCCATTGTAACACTATAGTGATAGATCTAGAGTTCAGCTGCATTGTCGCGGTACAGCGAGCCACATGTTGTATCGAACTTTTTGAATCTGTAAAGATAACGATCATATTGTTATTTAGATTTTTAACGTAAGACAACGCTTCGGCTATAGCAAAAAGTTCTAAATACATTATAGATACGTTAGCGTTTATTTTAAATTTCAATCCGCATCTTAATTGTTCATCGAAAACAGCAGCTCCCATATTATTCATATCCCTAGATCCGTCTGTATATATTTTGTAGTAAGTCTCAGTCTTTGAATATGTCTGTACAGATTGCTTGTAGTTCTACCACATCATATTGTCTCTTAGGTTTAGATATTGAATTTATAAATTTAATGTTATTAGAAAGGTCTATATTTGAAATCCACGTCTCGAAAGCGAACATTTCTAATTGGAGTATTGAATGTACATGCGTGTCTTTTAAGTCGGAGTGAAGTAAAGCTAGTAAGGGTTTTTCTTCTGTCTCCAAAATTGGCTATGAGAGTGGGTCATATTAAATTCTTCCAAAAGTGTCATAATTCTGCTATTCTGAAATGATTTCATTTTTAATAAATATTTTCCAGCTAAATAATATCTACGGATGTGCAATGGTTGAAGGCAAAGTTCAGATTCCATCACATGTATAGGAGTCGACTTGATAAATCCACCTATTACTCTCATTGCCTGGTTTTGAAGTTTGTCGAGTGTATATAAATGAGATTTGCAGCTGTTGTCATAAAGGATACTACCATAATCTAGTCTATTCCTGATTATCGATAAATATAAACGTCTTAGAAGTTTGGGGTGTACGCCCCATCCAGGGCCTGCTAAAACTTTAAAGACATTAAGGATTTTTAGGACTTTTTTATTAATTTCTTTAATGTGCTTCCCCCATCGTAATGATCGATCCAACCACAATCCAAGATATTTGACAATGTCTACAATTTGAAGGTTAGTATGATTAATTTCAAGGTTTACATTGTTGGGAGGGTTTCGAATTCTAGTAAATAAGCATATCTTGCTCTTGGCCGGAGATATATCGAGGCCTAAATTTCCCAATAGCTTTGCGAGAGTGTTAAGAGATCTTTGCATTTCGGATATGGCTTTGCTAGTGTCCTTACAAGTTATGGTTAGAGCAAAATCGTCTGCGTATTGGGAAATAAAGATGTGGTTGCTAAAGCTCTTACAAATGTTTACCGTCGCTACGTTGAAAAGTAACGGAGATAGAGGATCTCCCTGAGCTAAACCTCGTCCCGTATTGCGACTTATTGTTGAGTTATCTGTCATTATATGAAGGTGCCTATCTTTTAAAAAATTCCATAAATATGTACAAATTTTTGAACCTATTCAAAAAAAAAAAAAAATGAAAAACTTACAAACATACAAACGATGAAATATATAAAAATAAATAATTATCAGTCAAGTGCGTTGTGGACCTCGCACAGTCGAAACTAAAGGCAGCTTGATGATGAAGAAACTTTTTGTTGATTATTCATCTTTGTTTCGTTGCATCCTACTTGGAAACTTATTTTCTTTTTCAGATGTAGACCTGTAATATTGTTGACGTCTAGTATTTAATACTTTTTCTTCATCTTCTTCGGTATTGGCATGTTTGATCACTAAATTAGATAGTATTTTTATTTTAAGAGACTCAGGTTTTTGACTTTGTAAAAACGATGGTAAAGTAGTTATATCTTGTGCTGAAAATGACAATCATTTTTTAAAATATTTCTTAAGTAAACAACGTCTTCACTGATTTTGGAGGAACTTGATGATTTTAGAACTTTAAGTTTTGTCTTTGATAAGTTAGTTTTAGCATTTTTACTTTGGTCTCTTTTCTGTTTTTCCAAAACATCGTTGTGAGTTATTACCTCTGCACCTTGAACTACCTTTTGACGCCGTGATTTTAGTGAAATGTCAGTATGTTTGACTTTTTGTAAAAGTAGTTCTTCAAATGTTATATTTTGAACTATTATACGATTTTCCAGTTTTTTGCAATTGCAAGTTTTTTCTAAAACTTCAATATTTTTCCGAAAGTGAATTTTATTAACGTAATTTAGTACTAATGACAGTAAACTTTTTGGGTTCATCTTTGTGGGTTTGTCGTTTTCCATAAAATTTAGTGTGCCTTCGTTTTCTTCCAATGTCTTAATTTTAAGCTGTCAAATTGGTTTTCCTTGATTTCTTTGGGATTAAGAGGGCATATTCCAGCTTTCCTAAAGCTTTTACGTAGTACCTGAGGATCTATTTCCTATTTTCGGTGGTACCTACCTAGCCGGCCTCTTGTAACAAAAGACCTACCACCAGAACTCAATATAGGAATACATTTTTGGTAAATGTCCTTGAATTGAACGACATTAGGGTTGTTATTGTAGCCTCCATGATTTTGGATGACGCCAAATAGGATTTCAATTTGATGTTGACTTAATCTATATGATGAAATATATCCCAGTTTTTACTGAATTTTAACAAGTGAAGAATACACATACTAACGCTCTCAATTCAAACAAGAAATCTCAAGTAGTCAGTTTTGCATTTACATTCAAGTACACGGTTTTAGGTGACTAAGTGTGATTCAAGGTTAAACCACCCTCCTCGTTTTATTTTATATTTTTATTTTTTCTAAGAATCCTAAGGTTTGTTGAAGAATGTCGTTTCGGCATCGTTTGTTAGGCATATGGTTTTTTTTTAAATTCAAAATTATCACATGATCTTGAGTTCAAAATATCGAATATTTCATTCAAATATTTAATTAACTCAACTGCTTGTGCTGTGTCCTCCGAAAGCTTATATTAAGCTAAGATGACGCTCCGAAAGCTTATTCCCGAAACTTAGCCCTTCATTTGATTGGAGCTTGTGAATATTAATTAACAAGTGCGATTGTTATATATCGGGCCTTCCGATATATTATGTAATAAAAGTAAAACGCCTCGTAAATTACTTTATTTATTTTGATTAAATTACAATGTGTGGTGTTCGTCACAGAGTTGAGAGATCGAGAGAGAGATCGGTAATCTGTCAAAATTTGACAGACCCAAAAACTTACATTGACATATGTTTAATACATTACATATACTCCCCCTATAAGTTGAGTCTTTCAGGGGCTCTTCTAACTCTTTGAGAGCGTCTACATATGTTTTCAGAAACTTTACAGCCATCTTTAACAATTTCAATAGGTTGAGAAGAATCAGGCATTATAATCTTAGACTTAACTGGACTTACATTTTCAAAACTTTTGTTATCGCTTTCATTAATAGGAATATCTAAAGTTACATTTTCACTATTATTATTGTTAGCACAAATCTTTTCTAATTGAGATTTTACATGTTCAGAACTATCCGGGTATACAACATTATCATTTAAACTTTTGCAATTATTAATTACTTGTTCAATTTGAGGCGCAGAACTTATTATTTGATCCAAATGTCTTTTCCAAATTATATCTTCATTTATTAATCTGCATAAATAAGTTATCTGTCCCAAAACTTCATCAATTAAACATTTTATAAACTGTTTCTTATTTGGATTTCTATAATCCCTACAATACACAATATCTCCTTCCTTAAATATTTCCTGCCTATTTCCCTTAACCTTCCTTTCTACTTGTTCTTTCTTTACAGATAATAAATCAAATCTACTTCTAAGTTTCCTTTTAAACATTAATTCAGATGGACTAGTTCCTGTTGCACAATGCACTGAGTTTCTATAATGAAATAAATATCTATTCATAAGTGTTGCAAATGAATTATTACAATTATTTTTATCTTTAATAGACTTTAATATTCCAGATTTAAAACTTTTAACAGAATTTTCAGCAAAGCCGTTGCTTGTTGGATGAAATGGAGGTGATGTTTCATGTTTTACCCCATTTTTGCTGAGAAATTCGGAGAATTCTTTTGAAATAAAAGTAGAAGCGTTATCAGTAACAACTATCTTTGGTAAACCATATCTAGCAAAACATTCTCTAAATTTTTCAACAGTAGATTTAGTGTCTACACTTCCCATTATAAATGCCTCAGGCCACTTAGAATAAGTATCAACAATAAGTAAAATATTTTTGCCCTGAATTGGACCTGAAAAATCCGCATGTACTCTTTCATAATGTACACTAGTCTTTGGCCATGAAATAATATTAGCTTTAGGTGGTTCTGGACGCATTGACATACAAATATTACAACTCTTTACATATTTTTCAATAGTTGAGTCTAAATTAGGCCACCAAAAATAAGATCTAGCATTCATTTTCATTTTAACAATGCCTTGATGAGTCGCATGTAACTCCTTTAATAAACTATTTTGTAATTTTGTAGGTATGACTACTCTATAACCCCACATTATTACTCAATTTTGAATATACAATTCACTTTTTCTTTGAAAATATGGCTTAAGTTTATCATTACATATTTTATTTGGAAAACCGTACCTTATCATGTTAAAAATAGAACTTAAAATAGTATCTCGTCTGGTCTCAGATCTAACCATATTTAAATCAATAACATTTTGATCTTCTAAAAAGTTAATATAATCATATTCTTTACATTTGGTGTTTTCTGCAGTAGTAGCTAATGGCAATCTAGACATACAATCTGCATTTACATTTTCTGTACCTTTAATATGTTTAAATGTATAATCAAACCCTGCTAAAAATAATGACCATCTTTGAAGTCTACCTGCTGCCATTTGTGGCAAACTTTTATTTTCTCCAAACAATGCTTGCAAAAGTCTATGATCAGACATTAATTCAAATTTTGTACCAACTAAATATTGATATAACTTACTGACTGCCCAGTAAATTTCTAAAGCTTCTTTATGAATCATAGAGTATCCCTTTTCTGCTTTAGTGTACACTCTAGAAATGAAAGTAATTGGTCTCGCCGTACTGTCAGGCATAATGTGACTTAAAACAGCACCTATTCCATTGTTAGATGCATCACAACATAATCTTAAAGGTTTATTTCTGTCATAATGAACTAAAATCTTATCAAAAATTATTTCCTTCTTTATTGACTCAAAGATTTTCTGACATTCAACTGACCAAATAAACTTAGAACCTTTATGTAATAAACTATAAATAGGCTTTAGTTTAACTGACAAATTTGGGATAAATTTTGCATAATAATTGACCATACCTAACCAAGATCGAAGTTCAGAAATATTAGTAGGTTGAGGCGTTTTAGTTATTCTATCTAAACGAGAATGATCTTTCCTTAAACCCTCTTTCGAAATAATATGTCCCAAATATTTAATCTCTTCTTTAAAAAAGTACACTTGTCTTTATTTAATCGAATACCAACTTCTTTAAATCGCTTTAAAACTTCCCTTAAGTTTTGTAAATGTTCCACATCATTGGCCCCTGTGACTACTACGTCATCAATAAAATTAACTACCCCCTTGGCACCTAATAAAATCTTTTCAAGTTTGGCCTGAAATATGGAACTTGCTGGTTTAGTACCATAAGGCAATCTATTCAATTTATAAATACCTTTTTGTGTTGACCACGCTAATAACTTTCCTGTCTCTTCATCAACAATTAGATGATTAAAAGCATTTCTTAAGTCAAGCTGAGTAAAATTTTGACCACCCTGTAATGCTGTAAAAATATCTTCAATTTTAGGTAATGGATAATTAAAATCTTTTAAATATTTATTAACAGTAATTTTATAATTAGCACAATCTCAATTGACCATTTTCCTTAATAACTGGAACTAATAGTGTGCCCCACTCAGAACTCCTTCTTTTTCCAATTTAGTTAACTCATGGTCTACTTTGTCTTTAAATGAATGTGGAATGGGCTTGGCTTAATAAAAATTGGCTTGTAATTTGCTTGTAACTCTAAATTAATTTTCTCACCTTGTATTACACCTAATTCGCTTTTAAATATTTCAGAATACTCTTGTAAAATATTTTGTAAATTAAGAATATCCACTGAATTCAAGTTGATAATATTTTCAATATTAGTATTAAAAAGTTTCATTAAATCTCCACCAAACAAACTTCTACATCCATTTTTAACCACTAATAAAGAACATTTATTTTCTTTACCATTAAATTGCAATAACACTGAAATACTTCCTACTGGTTTAATTAACTGACCATTATATGTTTTTAATTGTAAATCTGTGTGTTTTAATACAATATTTTTGAATTTTTCATTATAAACTTTTTCTGGTATACAAGAAATTGCAGCACCTGTATCAAGCTCCATGTTGATAGGTATAGAATTTACAAAACATTGTATAGTAAATGGTGATACATAATTAAGTTGTTGTGACTGAGGAACAACAGTAAAAATATCAATTAAATTATTATCTAATGAAAAATCACTATCTTTTTGCACTTCAACACTGTTAGTACTTTTACTTTTACAAACCGAAGCTAAATGTCCTATTTTACAACAAATTTTACACTTATAGGTTTTATACTTACATTTTGAAAAGTTATGGTTACCTTTACCGCAGTGTATGCACTTTAAGTTATTATTATTATCTTTATAAACTTTACTCTTATCCTTGACAATTTGTTTCTTAAATTTTGCAATCTTGTTGACTTCTAAATCAATTCTATTCTCTCTATCTCTTCTATCTCTTCTATTTCAAGAAGCTCTTTAATATCCTTTGAGACGGGCTCTTCACATAATCTATCCTGTATTGGTCCTGTACACAATCCAGCGATAAATTTATCCTTGACGATACTGTCAATAATGTGTCCAAAGTGGCAATCAGTGGCTGCTTCCTTTATTCTGGAAAACCATTTCGAAATCCGCTCGCCTTCTGTTTGCTTCATATTATAAAAAGCAATTCTTTTCCTGAAGTGTGAGATTCTAGGTTGAAACCTTAACCTTAATACCTCCTCAATTTCTTTATATTTCTTGTCTTTTGGAAGTACGGGATGCATATACATCTTGATGTAACGATATTCATAGTGTTGGCAATTGTCTCTCTTCGGGAATCTGATTTGCTAAAAAGTGTTGCTCGATCCTCTCTAGAAAACAGTTGATATCCTCACCCTCCTGGTAGGGTTTGAAGATCACGTTCGACGCCATGTCGTAACTCGTGTCTCATTGAAATGAATATCAAAAATCTCGAACGTTCGCCGCTTTCTTTTTTGAAATAATCCTCGTCGCCAAATGTTATATATCGGGCCTTCCGATATATTATGTAATAAAAGTAAAACGCCTTGTAAATTACTTTATTTATTTTGATTCAATTACAATGTGTGGTGTTCGTCACAGAGTTGAGAGATCCAGAGAGAGATCGGTAATCTGTCAAAATTTGACAGACCCAAAAACTTACATTGACATGTTTAATACATTACAGCGATTCAATTGTCTAGTGTTCATGAAGAAAAAAGTCTGGTTGTACTGATTAATTAATCTTGTTTTCGTCTACTTTTCAGTCTGTTCTGGTCTAGATTACTTATTTTGTATTTTATATTTCAAATACCTTACTTAAAAGTATTTTATATTTCAATTAAAGCAAAGCATGTATTTTGCCCAGCCCTCGTGCTCTACCACGTGCTTTGTGCCTTCGACAACAAGGCGATCAACACACATGTTTCCTCGCCGTGAACCATGCCTGAAGAAAGTGAGAATGAAATATAGGCTCATTATGAAAGAGCTGGGAAGAAGAGATAAATTCTTCGACTATATAGCTATCCAGTACATCATAGATAGTATGAATCGTCGATTATGAATCAAATAAAACTATGTTGTATGGTGTAACTACATATCCGGTTTTAAAAGAAATATTGCCTATTTATGAAAATATGAAGAAAATGATGGCTAAGAAACGTAATGAACCGGCACCTCCAAAAGAGAAAAAAATAGATTCATTAAGATTGGCCGGTAATTGTTATAAGTGCGGTGAGAAAGCACATATAGCAAGTGCGTGTAAGAATAGTGTAAAATGGTGTAAAACCCTTAATATGTTATATTATATTATTATTTTTAGGATTAAGTTTTTAATTATGTTTTTATTACTTACTACTATATTGTTTTGTTTTTTTTGCACTATAATACCTTTTTAATGTTTAAGTTTAGTTTCTTTCTGTTATGTGTCCCAATAAATTAATTCTTTATATATGGTAGATTCTATATTCTATAACAAGATTTACGGGGCACGAAATAATCTACTCATTCGCGAAGTGGACGCAATATCTAGAAGATAATGTAAAAATTTAGTTTGACTCATTAACAAAAGCTGATTAAAGCGCGACGTTGCTTAGCTGGCACAGCGGAGCTTTGGCTTAACACTGAAAAAGCTTTTAAAAAACTATGAGCAGCTCAAGATAGCCCTAATGAAGGAATGTCCTGAAACAATTAATGCCACGTAGATGTATGGAATGATGGGCAAGCGCAAACGTTAGTAATTGTACCAAGTAGTCATAAAAAACATTATTGTTTGAATTAGGTTTTCTAAATGTAATTATTTTATAAAAGGTTTTTATAAAGACTTAATATATAAGTTAATATAATATGTAACTAGAAATAGCTTCAGTCTGCGCCCAGACTGATGTGTAGATTGGCCGATACAGGTACTAAATTTTGTAGCTTTCTATTTTAAGTAACATTTTAAACAATTGTATTAAATGTGTTTTAATGGAATTTTACTAATTTTATTTTTTTATTTTAATGTAATTTGAAAACTCATGCCTCCACCAAAAACATAAAATCAAATATTTTTAGTAACCACAAAAACCACTACACTTATTTGTTGAAAGTTATTTAGATTCTACCACCGGCTCCAAAATTAAACCTCTACTTGCGAAGAGCCGGCGAAACAAACTCAGGGGCTAAAATTATTTTTTTAATGTATTTTTAAACTGATATTGGTTTACATTTTATAATCAATGAAAGGCCTGGAGTGACTGTCTCATTCCCAAGGCGTGGTGTCCTCAAGATATTCACTAATTTTATAATAGCTTTTACCACACAAACATCTATGTATCAAATCTGGATCTGGTGGAAAAACGCAAGCACTACCACTTAAGACAAATTTAAGCTCTGGAGACGAAAAAGTTTTAATTTTTTATGTAAAGCCGACGCTGACGATAAGAGTGATCAAAATCAAAATCAAAATCAAAATTATTTTTATTCAAGTAGACTTTTAAAAGTACTTTTGAATAGTCAAACGCTACCGACGGTTCGGAAGGTTGATTCTATCGAGAAGAACCGACAAGAAACTCGACAGTTACTATTTTCAAATATATGTTTTTACAATTGTATTCTTTCATATAAAATTTGGTTCTTGAATGAGATCCAGCAATATTAAGAGTCCCAAGCATTTTTATCGGAAAAATATTCCTCTAACGAATAATAGGCTTTATTGATAAGTTTATTTTTTATATACATTTGGAACTTGCTTGTTGGCAGTTCTAATAAGCAATCTGGAATTTTGTTGAAAATGCGAATACCTAGCCCCTTAAAAGAATTACTGACTTTACGCAGACGAAAGCTAGGATTACAAAGTTTATTTTTGTTTCTAGTGTTAATTGAATGTACATCGCTATTTTTGCTAAAAGACTTTAAATTATTCCTAATATATAAGAGGTTAGAATAAATAAATTGTGACACCACAGTCATTATGCCTATATCCTTAAAAACATCTCTTAGAGAGGCCCGCGCTCTTAAATTATAAATTGCCCGAATTACCCTTTTTGAAGAATAAAAATAGTATTAATGTCAGCCGCCTTTCCCCAAAGAAGGATACCGTATGACATAATACTATGAAAATAACTGAAATATACGATTCTCGCTGTTTCTACGTCAGTTAGTTGTCTGACTTTCCTTATAGCATATGCAGCGGAGCTGAGCCTACTCGCTAGAGATGACAAATGAGCGTTCCACTGTAGCTTGGAATCCAAAGTTATGCCTAGAAATTTAGTTGTGTCAACTAGACTTAAGCTTTCACTATTCATTTTCAAATTTGGACTAATTTGTTTAACATTAGGCATCGAAAAGTTCACACATTTAGTCTTCTTTGCGTTAAGAACTAAATTATTCATGGTAAACATGATAATAATAAAACATCTGATCCTTATCAGAGCCTAAATAGCTCTAGCTCTAGTCCTTAGCGAAGAGAAAGGTCAAAGTCTAAGAGAGAAATATTCACAAACGGCCACCAAAACTGAAGAGCCCATCTGTAAAGACGAAATTGCTAAACCGAACTACTGTCACGATAGTCGAAGGTCTAGTGCTAGATCGCATAAAAGTTACCAATTTATATGCAAATCCAACGCCGACGACAGAAGTGATAATAATAAGACATCTGATCTTTATCAGAGCCTAAATAGCTCTAGCTCAAGTCCTAGCGAAGACAGAGGTCAAAGTCTAAGAGAGAAATATTGACAAACGGCCACCAAAACTGAAGAGCCCATCTCTAAAGACGAAATTGCTAAACCGAACTACTATCACGACAGTCGAAGGTCTAGTGCTAGATCGAAGCAAAGTTACCAATTTATATGCAAATCCAACGC
The DNA here is from genome assembly GCA_023373885.1 of Hestina assimilis. Classification (NCBI taxonomy): domain Eukaryota; kingdom Metazoa; phylum Arthropoda; class Insecta; order Lepidoptera; family Nymphalidae; genus Hestina; species Hestina assimilis. The sequence goes on along the minus strand of CM041767.1, from coordinate 49,660 downwards.
CGACGACAGAAGTGATAATAATAAGACATCTGATCTTTATCAGAGCCTAAATAGCTCTAGCTCAAGTCCTAGCGAAGACAGAGGTCAAAGTCTAAGAGAGAAATATTCACAAACGGCCACCAAAACTGAAGAGCCCATCTCTAAAGACGAAATTGCTAAACCGAACTACTGTCACGATAGTCGAAGGTCTAGTGCTAGATCGAAGCAAAGTTATCAAGGATCTGTCGCCCATTTGTAATATATCGGCCGTTTTGAATATGAAGACGAAAAATGTTAATGAATTTCGTGACGAAGACGATGATTTAAAACCAATCCCAATGGGACTACAACTGATGCCAATAATTTCGTGTCTTCCCTGCTATGCTAAATTAGCCTTTACCTACCTGTACTATGCTAAATAAGTTATCCCATAAAAAAACATAAAATGTAAAAAAACTGCCAGTCTCGCAAAGAAGTTCTTCTACTACAAAAAGTGGTGAGATCTCATGTATAACTACGCCTGAAACTTGCCAGTTGTACGGCAACTTATTCTACTCATACAAATACTTTTAGATTCGTAAAACTGCCAAATATATATATATAGGCCGCGCTAATATTTCTCGGGAAAACGTCATTGAGTGCCGGAACAAACTTGTTTCTGAAGTCGAGACTACATTGACCAAAGTCTCGGACTGGGGCCGACTAAATTTAGTCCAATTCAACCCCAAGAAGACACAAGTTTGCGCGTTAACCGCTAAAAACCACCATTTGTCGTATCTCCTCGTTTTGGGAACACTCCCTGGCTGCCACAGCTAGTATCGGAATACTTGGTGTCGACATTTCGAGCGTTGTTCAGTTCCGCGGTCAGTTGGAAGGAAAGGTCAAATTGGCCTCTAAAAAGCTTGGTGTGCTCAGCAAGGCGGGGCACTACTTCACGTCGGCTCATCGCCTAAAACTCTACAAGGCACAAATTCGACCACACGTGGAGTACTGCTCTCACCTCTGGGCGGAAGCTCCCCAGTACCAGCTACTTCCAATTGACCGCATCCAACGTAGAGCGGCTCGAATTGTCGACGATCAAGGTCTTTCCGATCGGCTTGATCCTTTGGCATTGCGTAGAGATGTCGGATCACTCTGCATCTTCTATCGCATATATCACGGAGAGTGTTCTGAGGAATTGTTTGGATTGATCCCGCCGGTAGAATTCCACCATCGGACATCGCGACAAAACTCTAAATTCCATCCCTACCACCTCGATGTCTGGAAATCCACAACAGCGCGATTTAGAAGACATTTTCTTCCTCGCACAACCACTCTGTGGAATCAACTTCCGCCGGCGGTCTTCCCGAACCGATACGACTTGGGAACCTTCAAGAGAAGAGCGTATTCTTTCCTTAAAGGTCGGCAACGCGCCTGCATGCCTTCTGGTGTTGCAGATGTTCATGGGCGGCGGTGATCACTTAACATCAGGTGAGCCTCCTGCCCGTTTGCCCCCTCTTACATAAAAAAAAACGTAAAACATAACATTGCTTTTTGTACATTGTGTAATTACTTTTAAAATTCTTAATTTTAATTTGATTTGTTACCTTTTTTTTAGAATGTTAAATCTTAATAACTATTAAAAGTCATGATTTGATTGTAATAATACGTAACGACCAATCAGAGCAGAGCACGTGCCTCGAGTGGGGTCGAGGCACCATCTTAGTTTTTAGTGGGCTCGGTTAACGGGCAGTGTTACTCGAGACTTTGGAGTGAGAGCTAGCGATCGAGTTGGATCGTTTTAAGTGATTAAAATAAGAAGTAAGATCGGTGCCCCGAATCCGCTGCTCGGTCTTAACCGTTAATAAATTATTGTTAATAAACTGCTGTGAACTTGTGATCGTTGTGTTTTGTGCTCGTATTTTACCCTGATGACGCCCACAAAGCCCGCAACCACTAATAATGATGTCGGCGGGAATGTTTCTCCGACAACAGAAGTGGGATGGGTGCAGGCACAAAACGTGAGCGAACCAACAGCGGCAAATGAAGGATGGCGTGCGTTATTCGAAGCGCAGCAAACCAGCATGAGGTTACTCGTGGAGGCGCTAACCAACCCACCGAAAATCGAGGATAAGAGCATCACGCTGCCTGAATTTCAACCGGAAGATGGTGACAGTGATGCCCGGGCCTGGCTAGCAACAGCGGATATCTGCTTGTCGGATCGCAATATACAGGGAAGTAAATTAATTCTCATACTTAGTAAGGCTATGAAGGGTTCGGCTGCAACATGGTTTTCTCAAATAGCTTTTCCCAATATGAAGTGGGTAGAATTTAAGAAAATTTTCCTTTCTCGCTTTGATACATTGCTGCGACGATGTTAAAAATGGTTACTGGCAAACCACGAGAAGGAGAATCTCTTGCTGCTTATGCAAGCCGTTTATTCACTTTACTGATGTCACGATGGGGTAGTCTGGGCATGGAAGAAATGGCGGTATCTTTAATACTCGCACACATGGGGCAAATCGAGCCACGGTTGCAACGCAATATTTTTTCTGAAGAAATAACTACCCGCAGTAAAATGCAACGTGAACTAATGGCGTTTTCTTATCGCAAGCGCAGTTATCAAGAGATTTCAAAGGCCGTCGCAAGTACTACACAAGACAATAAACGTCCTAGCCGATCGCATGACAAGCAGCAACCAACTCTGACTTCTGAGCGCTCCGACACGGCCTTCACTACGCGGCCCGTTGTGACTTGCTACAAGTGTGGTGCTGAGGGTCACGTGGCATCGCGGTGCTCAAAAACTTGGCCAGTTGCAAGCGGCAGCGCACAGCCCGCCGCCACTGCACCCAGCGTTGTGAAGCGAGTGGACGTATGCGGCCTGAGACCTGTCACTGGAACCATTACGCAATTCGGTGAGCAGTTCCCATTTTGTTTCGATTCCGGTGCTGATTGTTCCTTAATTAAAGAGAGCGTCTCTCGTAGGCTTGTTGGTACATTGCAGCGCACAATTGTTACTTTGACTGGGGTAGGAAAATCTAGTGTACTATGCGACTCGCAAATTTTATCTAGGGTCTTTCTTAGTGGTCATGATGTAGAAATTTTATTTCACATTATACCTGATGATTACTTAAATAACGACATTCTGATTGGAAGCGATTTGTTGGCCCTAGGGTTGTCAGTATACATATCAAGTGATCAGCTTACTATAGTCGAGAAGCCCTCTACAGTTAATATTTGCTATGTTGATAACGGGATAGCTGACTTTCAAGACGCGAATACCGATATACCCGATGACCTTAAACCACAACTGGTAGAGCTTCTTAGCAGTTTTAAGAACTCATTCGTTGAAGGCACACCTACTAGGAGAGTAAAGACAGGTGAATTGGAGATTAATTTAGTAGATCCTAGCAAAACCGTACAACGGCGACCGTATCACTTGAGCCCTGAAGAGCGGTAAACGGTACGGAATAAGTGTAGCGAACTCTTGTCTGCTGGGGTTATTAGACCTAGCAAATCGCCCTTCTCCAGCCCAATACTTTTAGTAAAGAAGCGCGATGGCACTGACCGAATGTGCATAGATTACCGAAAATTAAATTCTAATGCAGTTCCTGACCGGTACCCCTTGCCTCTAATCGGCGACCAAGTTCAGAGGTTATCAGGTGCGCGATTTTACACGTGTCTTTTATTTTATTTATTTTTTTATTTATTTATTAAGGTCTACCAACAATTGTTTACACATAATCACTCTCATTACAACTCTCATTACATCAATAAATTAGCTTAGTGCAACAATTACTTAAAAGTAAACACCACATGCATATTAAAATGAAAAAAGTACAATATTCTTTGTGATTTTGCTGCCTACTACATATAAAAAAAATAAAAGAATTTAATAACTATATATAAAAAAGAAGTTATAAAAACAAACAAAAAATAATTTAAAAAAAGTTACAAATGAATAAAACCAAGGAAAAAAGATAGAATTGCCTTAGTTTACAGAAACACATATTGTTACACTTTTACAAAATGACATATTCATGACTTGACATGGCTAGTGGATTTTATCAAGTTCCTATAAATGTAGAGTCAAATTCGATAGAGAAAACCGCTTTTGTTACTCCGGACGCTCATTATGAGTTTACTGCCATGCCGTTTGGCCTACGAAATGCGCCCTCCGTATATCAGAGCTATTAACACGGCTCTAGGTGACTTAGCGCACTCTTATGCGATTGTCTACATGGATGATCTCGTCATACCTGCGAGTACTATAGAACAAGGGCTGGAACGGTTAGGCGTTGTACTTAAAACTCTTAGCGACGCCGGGTTTTCGTTCAATATGAAAAAATGTGCCTTTCTGAAGAAGCAAGTCCAGTTTTTGGGGTATGAAATATCAGAGGGTGAAATCAGACCTAACCCCCGTAAAATAACCGCATTAACTAGTTCTCAGCCACCACAGACCGTCACTCAGCTCAGACAATTTTTGGGGTTAGCATCCTACTTTAGGCAATTTATCAATAACTTCTCGCTTAAAATGGCACCACTCTACCATCTGTTAGATAACAATAATTCTAAAATAACTTGGACCGCTGAACATGAAGCAATTAGACAAGACATAATATCGCTATTGACGTCGTCTCCGGTTTTGATGCTTTTCGAACCAGAATTACCTATAGAGTTACATATGGACGCCAGTAGCGAAGGTTACGGCGCAATTCTTTTCCAAAGAGCTGGTTCAAAATTACATCCAGTAGAGTACTACAGCAAACGCACTACACCCGCGGAGTCTCGATACCACTCTTATGAGTTGGAGACACTAGCAGTTGTTAATTCAGTTAAGCATTTTCGCCATTATTTGTATGGTAGAACTTTCACAGTCATTACTGACTGCAATTCGTTAAAAGCCTCTAGAACTAAAGTTGACCTGACACCTAGAGTGCACCGGTGGTGGGCTTTCCTCCAGGCCTTTGATTTTGATATCCAGTACAGGGAGGGTAAGAAAATGGCCCATGTTGATTCTCGAGAAACCATTTGTCCGAAGGGAACACCGCCGTTAGCGATACCCATAGCTTAGGTAGAGAAAATTACGTGGCAGAAAAACGCGTCAATATAGCTGAGTTATCTTCGAATTGGTTACAAGCGGAACAACGACGAGATCCCGAATTAAATGAAATTATTACTAAACTTGAAACCGATGATCTAGACTTAGAGAGTTGTAGAATCTATGAATTGCGATCTAATGTGCTCTACAGAAAAATTCAAAGAAACAATCGCAACATTTGGCTACCAATTGTACCGAGAGCTTTTCGTTGGTCAGTTATAAATCATATTCACGAAGCAATTCTCCATTTGGGATGGGATAAAACTTTAGAAAAAGCATATCAACATTATTGGTTTCCTAATATGTCAAAATACGTTAGAAAATTCGTTGAAAATTGCATAACGTGTAGAGTAGCTAAGTCGCGAAGTGGTAAACAACAGATAGAGTTACACCCCATACCGAAAACAAATATTCCTTGGCATACAATCCACATCGACGCTACCAGCAAGCTCAGTGGCAAAAATGATCAAAAGGAATACGTGTTCGTGCTCGTAGACGCTTTTACGAAGTATGTGTTACTAAGGCATTTCACAAGAATTAACACTGACAGTGCTATAAATGCCCTCAAAGCAACTATATCTCTTTTCGGTACACCAGTGCGTCTTATTGCAGATCAGGGTAGATGTTTTGCGAACAAAGATTTTAAAGATTTTTGTTCCAATCACAATATCGAGTTACATTTAATAGCGACTGGTTCTTGTCGCGCTAATGGCCAAGTAGAGCGCATAATGAGTACACTCAAAAACATGTTAACTGTCGTAGAAACAAGCCCTAATAGGTCCTGGCAAGATGCGTTAGATGATATCCAACTCTGCATAAATAGTACAATCCATAGAGTTACTAAAGTCAGCCCCCTAGAGTTGGTGGTTAATAGGTAGAGTAGCTAGACCGTTAAATCTATTATCCATTGATGATCACGAGGTTGAGGTAAATGTAGAAGAAATTAGAGAACAGGCTGATAGATTAATGAAAAGTAATGCATGCCTTGATAAAGCACGGTTTGATAAGGGTAAGGCAAAAGTCGCTTCGTTTTCTGTAGGAGATTACATTTTGATCGAAAATCACGAAAGGAATCAAACAAAATTGGATCCTAAATATAAAGGACCGTTCGAGGTCATTGAAGTATTGGACGGTGACAGCTATCATCTCAAGAGTTTGACTTGTAATCGTGCATACAAGTATGCGAGAGACCGCTTACGTCCACTCCCTCAATCCTATGTCCCAGCTGAGCTCGATCCGTGCCTGTCAGATAAGAGTGATGGTATGATCTTTGCGCAGTATTTATTTTGTTTAAAGTCTTTAGTTATCTGACTGTGTGTGGCGAATTTAAGTGGCGCAAGGCGTGGTGGCTGTTTAGGTGTAGCGTTTGTGTAAGGCGTGGAGGCCATTTAATTAGATATTGTTAACAGCAAAACGTGTAATGCTAAAAACCAACTACAGACGTTTCCTTAATCAGGAGTGGCCGAACTTTACAAGAATTTCTTTCTTTTCTGCAGATGATGCGCGGCCTTCAACATCACACGAGGACGTGTAATACGTCAGGACGGCCGTGTCGGAGGAAGCTATGAGTGAAGTTGATTGTTGTTTGCATACGTAAAACATAACATTGCTTTTTGTACATTGTGTAATTACTTTTAAAATTCTTAATTTAATTTGATTTGTTACCTTTTTTTTATAATGTAATTTATTTATTATTTATTTATTATTTATCCGCTGCTCGGTCTTAACCGTTAATAAATTATTGTTAATAAACTGCTGTGAACTTGTGATCGTTGTGTTTTGTGCTCGCATTTTACCCTGATGACGCCCACGAAGCCCGCAACCACTAATAACGATGTCGGCGGGAATGTTTCTCCGACATATATATATATATATATATAATCTGGATCTCGAAAACGGTTCTAATGATTTTCATGAAATTTAGTACGCAGTGGGTTTCAGGGAAGATAAATCGATCGTTTTTTCGGCGGGTAGGAGTAAATAAGTGCACACGTATTTTTTGCTGCTCATTTTTTATTTTAAAATAAGTCCTAATATTTAACATTTACATGAAGAATAGTACTACATAACTAACAATACCTACCAGCAAGTAATTTCCTTCAAAATTCACTTCATTTAGAACGAAAACTATTGCCACATCACTTTCACCATGGAATCTATTAAAGAGTCTTTATCAGCAATGTCAGAAATGTTCCATATGAAGATGAACGAATTCCAACAAGACCTACAAAAATCATCTCCGGTTACTACTACCTCTTTAGCATATGACTTCAAAGTATTTAAAACCTTTATCGCATCCACATTAAGCACACTACAGCGACAAGTGGAGTTTCTTGCTCTAGAGATGGACCGTCAAGAGATGAGAAGAAGACGGAAGATGCTACTGCTTCATGGTGTTCCTGAAGAAAAGTCTGAAGACGTCATAGCTCACATCACTAGTCTGGTTGCAGAACATCTGTTGCTCTCTAACTTTTCAAGCTCTAGTATTAAGTGCTCCTATCGTTTAGGACGGCCAACAGCCACGAAATCAAGACCCATCGTGGTTAAATTCTGCGACAGTGCTATGCGCGACAGAGTCTGGTTCGCGAAGTCTAAGTTCAAGGGGACTGGTGTCACACAGTCTGAATTCTTGACAAAAAGGCGACATGATGTATTTCTTGAAGCAAGATCACGTTTTGGCGTCTCCAAGTGTTGGACACGGGATGGCTGCATTTTTGTTTTGGCACCCGACGGTTCCCGACATAAAGTTGAGTGCTTGTCAGAACTCAACAGCATTGCAGACTCGGCGAGTATTAAATCTCCGGAACAAGAAAAACAAGTTGAGCAAAAAGGTACAGACAAAGTAACTATTTCACGTACTAAACGGGTTATCAAGAAATAATAATTTAGTTAGTACTTTGTTTACTTTTTATATAACATAACATTGTCACTTTGATATGTTTAATTGTTAATATTAGAACTGTCACTTGTCTCTTGAGTCTTCTCAAAATTGTTTTGACAAATGTCAACTGTTGACTTCGTGCTATAGACACCTTTTTTTTAGCTAACTTTTTTTATTTTTTTATTTTGTTAATGGCAACACGGTAATTTAAATTATATTAAAATTAATTAAACTATATAGATATTATGTATTTCGTGGTACTTTTTTCATTACTATGTTTTTGTTGTTATTGATTTAGTTTTTCTTCTTATAATTTAATTTTATTGTCTTTTAATGTTTTAAGTTCATGAGTTATTTACTGCTGGCGGGTATGTGGACATGTGTGTGGACTTTTATTGATTGTGGTTGCTTATATAATTTATATTTTTATATATATACACATATATATTTTTTATTTTATAAACATTATATTTTATTTATTTTTTAATATTTTATAGTACAAATATTATAATTCGGTATATTTTATATTTATTCGTATTTTATTATGGCGTTTAACGACAGTACAGATAACGAGTCTTTTGTTTCTATTTCCTCGGATGGCTTGAGCAGTAACAGTAGCTTTTACTCTATTCCTCCCCTTAGTGATAATATTAATTCACACTTTTCCGATTTTGTGAATAATTTTAATGTTATTCACATCAATGCCCAGAGTATTCCAGCACATTATCCTGATATGATATCTTCTTTTCAATCCAAAAATCTACATGCTATTCTAGTTTCTGAAACATGGCTTAAACCTTGCTTACCCTCAATCTCTTACTCGCTTCCTGGATTCAATCTGATTCGTAATGATCGTACAGGAAGAACGGGGGGAGGCGTTGCTATTTATCTTAAATCTCATATTCCCTATTCTATTGTAAGTTCTTCTCAGTCTCACAGTGGTGGTGAGCCTGAACATCTCTTTATTGATGTCTCCTTTTCCCATACTAATTTACTTTTAGGCGTATACTACAATCCATCAATGAATATTGATTACTTTTTAAGTTTCGAGAATTTATTAGAGTCATTCACTCCATTGTATGCTCATACGATTATTATGGGTGACTTTAATACTTGCCTGCTTAAAAATGATTCCAGAGCAAGTCGCCTCAAGTCTATTGTTGATGGGACGAACTTAAGCCTTCTACCCCTTTCTGCAACTCACTGCTTTCCTAATTGCATTCCTTCTTTGCTGGACCTAATTATTGTTTCGTCCATTGAGCATGTTGCAAAACATGGTCAATGTGACGCCTATGCCTTTTCACACCACGATCTTATTTTCCTTTCATACAAAATAAAACCGCCAAAAGCAAAATCAAGAATTCTTCTGCAACGTAATTTTGGTGCAATGAGTCTTGAAAAATTACGAAACGATGCTGCCAAAATCGACTGGTTGGAAGCTATGAAAGGCAACACAGTCGATGAAAAAATCGAAATTTTTAATTCCTTGCTGATCCAACTTTACGACACCCACGCTCCAATTAGACGAGTGCGCATCAAGCATCATCCAGCGCCTTGGATCACTCCAGAGATTAAAATCTTGCAAGCTAAAAAAAACGCCGCTAAGGCAAAATATAAGGCAAATCCTACACTTCAAAATAAAGAACATTATAGGAAAGTAAGAAATCTTTGTAACAAGCTTTGTAGAGATACACATAGACGGCATATTCATAAATCTGTACTCGAAGATGGTGATACATCTAGAGTGTGGAAGTTTCTTAAATCCTTAGGAGTTGGCAAAGCTAAATTAAATTTAAATCCTAATAATCTAGATCTTAATCAGCTTAACACGCACTTTTCAACACCAGTTACCATTGATGGTATAGTTAAATTAAATACTATTAATCAAATTTCTGCTTTATCCACTCCAAATTCTTCGTTATTTTATCTTAGTCAGTTTACTGAATGTGATATTAAGAAGAATGTGTTAGCTATACATTCTGATGCCGTTGGTTCCGACTGTATTAGCCGTAAAATGATTGTTCCTATTATTGACTTCCTAGCTCCTACAATCACGCATATCCTTAATAATTCAATTTCTACAAGTACTTTTCCAGACTCCTGGAAGGATGGTCAAGTTATTCCACTGCCCAAGAAAACTAATCCATCGTCCTTTAGTGATTATCGTCCCATCTCAATTCTTCCATTTCTATCCAAAGTCCTCGAGCGCCTTGTTTATCAACAAATGAATCCTTTCCTAACCAACAATAACCTTTTAAATCCATATCAATCTGGCTTTCGATCTGGGCACAGTACGGCTACTGCATTAGTTAACATTACTGACGATATTAGACTGGCTATGGATAACCAGGAAGTCACAGTTTTAGTATTGCTGGATTTCAGCAATGCGTTCAATACTGTTGATTTTGATTTATTACTGGCTATCTTACGTTCTCTTAATGTATCTCCATCAGTGATCGACTGGTTTCACAGCTATCTGCATGGCCGCAGACAGCGTGTAAGACTACAGGATTCTTATTCTGACTGGTCTATTATAAATGCCGGTGTACCCCAAGGTGGTGTATTATCACCTCTTCTCTTTTCGATTTTTATTAATTCCATAACTGACCATGTTTCTTCTCTCTACCACTTGTATGCCGACGATTTCCAGATTTACTCTCACTCCAAATTAGCTGATCTACCACAAACGATTCTTACTTTAAATTCTGACCTAAATCAAATTCTAAATTGGAGTAACTCGTTTGGATTGAGAGTAAACCCTTTAAAATGCCAAGCTATTGTTATGGGGAGTCCGAAGCTAATTTCTCGGATAGATTTTTCACTTCTACCTTCTATAATATTTAATAAAATTGTAATTCCTTATAGTGACAAATTGAAAAATTTAGGTATAACTTTTGATCGAACACTTTCTTGGACGCCTCAGATTAATGAGGTGAGCAAGAGAATGTTTGCCGCAACTGGATGTATTCGAAGACTTCGTAATCTTTTACCAATTCCCACCAAAATTGCGTTAGCACATAGCATCCTTTTACCAATTCTTGATTATGCTGACATTAGTTATCTTGATCTCAGAGAAGATCAATTTAACAAGCTTGAGCGCATTCAAAATCTTTGCATAAGGTACATATTTGGCCTTCGCAAATATGATCACGTCTCTGAGTTTCGCAATAAGCTCAAGTGGCTCCCGATTCGCCTTCGCAGGAATACTCACATTCTTTCTCTTCTCTACTGTATACTGTTCAATGCTAATACTCCTTGCTATCTAAAACGACGTTTCGAATTTTTAACAGACACACATGACCGTAAATTGCGGTCAAATGAAACACTCTTGCTTAAAATTCCTTCTCACACCTCTTCTTTCTACACAGAATCATTCACGGTTCAAGCTGCTCGGCTGTGGAATTCCTTGCCGTTGAATATAAGACGTGCTCAATCTCTTTTTACTTTTAAAAAACTTTTGAAAGACTATTACTTATCCTTGTAACTTCTTGTATTTTCTTGCCTTTATTGTTTTGTCTGTCGTTTTGTATTATTTATGTACTAGTTTATATAGGTATATATATATATATATATATATATATATATATATATATATATATATATATATATATATATATATATATATATATATATATATATATTTATATTTATTTATTTATATATGTATGTATGTTAAATCTATTTATTTTATATTTATTTATCTTATCAATATATAAATGTATTTATTTATTTTATCATATATAATTATTATATATTATATTATAATTAATTTTAAGCCTTCTCACTGTACACCTCCTCCACCGCTTCTCATGTTCATCTCCTCCATCTAAAGGTTGCCTGGAAGAGATCGCTGACTTAGCGATAAGGCCGCCTTTTGTACATTTTAGAAATTTGTAATTTACTTTTTGTTTATCTTTGTGGTGTGCAAATAAAGTATATTTATTATTATTATTATTATTATCGATGTCGTAAAAAATAATTTTTAGGAAATATCGTTTTATCCGTGTTTTTACATTACTTGACTTGGACGCAGCAAAACTGCTTATAATTAAAAAAGTTCAACAAAATATATTTATTTAGATCGGAAATTAAATGTTTACGCAAGGAACAAAGGTTAAATGTTGAATTTGGCATCTTACTTATCGACGGCAGGCTCAACAATGCAGCAAATAAAACTTAGAAATGAAACATCCTAATATCATAATATTACCGATTCAACCAGCACAACTTGAACCGAAACAAAAAGGAGAAATAAATAAAACGACTGGAAAGGAAACAAAGGAGCTGTACCTCTTGAAAATTATACTTACTTGTAATGGCATTAACATTTTTTATAATTATTATTTCAATACGGAGCAAGCAAAAACTCAATCATATATCATAAGCAACTAATAAGATGTCAATTAACGTTGGTATCATACTATATGTCAGCGTACTGGAAAGGAATGGCTGCCTTTAAAAAAACTCTTACAGTACTGAGAACAGTCATGTAATAGCATGACTAAAACAAATACATTTAACCTAATTCTGCCACAAGGCTCGAGTACACGGAATTGAAATATTATGATCAATTCTTACTCACACAGCATTTCACCGAACAATCAAGGCTACGACGCTATCTTATTAACGGCGTGGGATACCGAGCTTATTAGACGAGCATTTCGCAGAACAGTACGTACGAGATATTGACCTCAGAAAACAAAACGAAGCACACTTCAAAAATTTATGGAATAATCAGACATACAGATGTCTCATGACATACAGATGGAATAGGAATTCAAGGTCACCATTAAGCTTTTGAACAGTATGGACAAGGCATTAAACACTGTGCAACGGGAAGTAAACGAGATTTACAAGGAACAAGAATTTATCATAACAGCAATGACAGTAAATGCTTCAAAACTTAAAAAGCATACAAAGTATGATGTTAGATACTCTGATGTTTGCAAGGGCTAAGTAAACTTGCATTAACTAACACCAAATAAACTGCGAGATTAATTAAATATAATTTCTGGCCCATTGACAAGCGACTAGTCCTACCCCTAGCGGTTAAAAATATGAACACCTATTTTAGATAAATACATGATCTCATAAAGATAAAATAGAAAAAAAAATTATATCCGAAATTAAAGATGTCCTAAGATAATCTAGAAATCTATGACCTACATCGCCTCATTACAATATCGAAGTCGTTTTAAAAAAACATAACAATAACAATCACACCAGTGCTAGATTACGCCACTATCAACTTAAAAATGGATACCTATTTACCAAAAAGTTCAGAAAGCTTAGAGAAACGCTACGGAGGAAGTTCGACATACAGTTGTGAAGTCAAATAAAGATTTATGTGTTGACGCCGAAAGTGGCACTCCCAAAGTAAATATACATTTATCATCTATGTGACAAGTGCTCACTGCACGTTGCCTAAGCCTTGTTAAGCATTGTCTAAGCCTTTTTTATTTTCAACCAGTAGTCTTTTTACTAATCAGCGTCCAAACATATTTTTACATAATAAAATTAAATTCTATGTTAAGCTGCAATGTCTCATTATTAAACATAGTTGGCGACCGCGACAGGACGACGAATCGTCTTGAAAAACAAACAAAATGTGCCGCCCTTAGCCGATCATCACAGCTTCACTACATACGAAATACGAATTATGTCTTTTCAATCAACGAACGAGTTAAAAGGAGCATCAGTACTTATATCGCCGGTCATTATTATGTCACAAGTATCAGGCAAACCGCAGCGTAGCTGATATTTGCAGCTACGTGCCGGTGACTATATTTAAATTTATTTAAGTGGAACTTTTATTATGTAGTCCCAAATTTTTCATTTATCTTTAACATGTTGGATTACAGCCGACCTCAGAGGCTTCATTTATTTTAATTTTATTTTTTTACTATTTTTGTTTGTGCTTATTTGAATGTTGATATTTGTATGTTGTTGTTGTCTGTTTTGTTTCCATTTATTTAATTTTTTTTATATTTATTTATTAATATATTTTTAATTGAAACTTTTATTACATCACCTCAAATTTTTCTTTTATCTTTAGCTAGTCAACAAACACTTCTGAAATTTAAAAGATACAAAAATGAGGGTGAATTGTTTGCTTAGGGAAAGTGAAGCTAATGAAAAAGAAGTTAAATATAACAACACATCATCAATGTTTTGATGGTGTGTTGCTATTTTTAACTCAGCATTCAGCAAATTCGCATTCAAGCTTCTGCAAAATGACAAAAAGGTTGTTATCTACTAAATCATACATTAGCGATGTTGCTCATTGTTATCTTGCAAAAGTACCGCTACCATTTCGTTTTTCTGAAATTGATAAAAATAAAATAAAATGTTTTGTGTAGTGTATGCATGTCTCCCACCAACAATTGTATAATAAAACAGTCATAACTTTTTTATTATGTGACTATGAAAATAAGGAAAGCAAAGGGAAAAAAATGAAGCTTAAGGTTACAATTGAGATTGTTAAAGAAGAAACATTAAAAGAAAAATTAGCGAAGAAATATTAAAATAGGTTTGTAATATTAGTAGGGTCCGACCGAAACTGGTTTTTCAGCCGAAACCGAAACCGAAACCGAACTTTCGGCCTCCCTCTCAGTTTCGGCCGAAACCGAAACCGAAACTTTTTAAAAATATTTAAAATTACGTTTTTTTAATGAAATTTGAATTTCAAGTTTTTTTAACATTTATTTGCATGTATACATTCGTATTCAACTAATTAGGAACAGAAAAAATTTGGTTAAATATTTTAAAAGTTTAATTTTATGAGATACTGTTTGTTATAAAGTATTGAACAGTCAGTGCTGTGTACTTTTTCGAAGCTAAGAATATTTTAAGGTAACGTGCCTTTTAAAAAGAAATCTCTTGCATTGAAATTGCTCATTTACTGGCTTTTAATTAGGGACAGCAAGAGTTAGTGTTTTATTTTCGATTTTTAAAAATAAACCTGAAATACAAAGGCGGAAAGCCTTTCTATTTTCATTTGGCGACATTCGTTTATAGTTTTGATTTCTAAAATTAATATCACAATTTATTATTTAAACATGGGTTACTTATTTAACCAAGCGAAAACAATTTTATCTCAACGTAAATGGCCATACCGTAAAATAGCTTATTTGATTTGCTCCAAAAGTATGGTTTTCAACGCTGTGCAATATTTTCAAACCTATAAAACTACTGAAACTGTGTACCTAGAAAGAAGTTTAGCTAATTTTATAGCTTTATAAAAAGTTCCCTTTGTGGACTCTGTAATTATTAAAAGAGAAATATTTGGACTAGATGTTAGTGGCGAAGTTACATGGGCGCTTTAACACGAAAATGATCCAAAATATACTTCACTGTTTATCAAATGATTTCTAGCCGGTGAACTATTATCAGTTTTAGATTGGCCTTCCAATAGCCTAGACATGAATTCTTTGGAACATTTGTGGTACAACAAACTGTAAATTTAAACCAACTCTATAGTAATTCTAAAGACGCCTGGAAGAACTTCACTGACGAAACTTGTCATTATTTGATCAAGTCGATGCCGCGCCGATGTCGATATGGCTATAGCTAATAATGGCAATAACATTTAATGTTAATTTCTAATAGAAACCGTTGCTTTATCGTTGAATTTAACAGTAAATGCACATTTTTCACTTCCATTACATTCTGCGTTCATTATTTCTAATGTTTTCTTAAGTGTCCCTAATTACTTGTCCAGAGTTATATAAGCACGAAGGAGAAGTAAAGTTGAATTTTAATTGTTGTTATTTTTAATTATAATCCATTCCAAAATTTATTAATTCTATTAAGAAAACATTGGTTAAATGATCAAGATCAGATCGACATTAAAAAAACGTAATGAAGACTTCATGTAAACTGAAATTACGGAAAATTTAAATAAATGTTACTCTTATTATACCCATGTCCCTAATTAGTTGACAACCACTGTATATAATATAGACAGTTAAATAGAGTTAAATAAAATTTAAATTAAAAATTCATTAAAGTCATAACCATTTTTTTTGTCACGAATATATAGGACTTAATATTAGGAGTAAACTTAAAAAAAAAAACTTGTACATAACTAACTAGTAATACGTTGTGTTCACAATATTTTAAAGATCAATCTAATACTTATTTCTGGAGATTTTTGGCCGCGTCAGCGAGCGGTGACGAGTTGGCTGCGAAGTTTACCGAACAAAGCACGAAAACTCACGAACACTCGAGTTTCGGCGAGGCCGAAAGTTTCGGCTATATTTTGGCCGAAACCGAAACTAAAGCCGAAACTAAATTTTTTGGCCGAAACTGGCCGAAACCGAAATTTCGGTCGGCCACTAAATATTAGTTTCAAGTTTGTAGTGCACAATAGTGTTAAAATAAATAAATAATCATGTTTCTTATTAGTAGACATAGCCACATGGAATGTGACTCAGATCATGCCCTAATTAAAGAGCGAAAAAGAAAACGCAGCTTAAATTAAACCATCGTAACGAATGGATACATCTGATAAGATCTTGCAAGAGTAATAATGCATGTGCCATTGTACCCACGAACTAAACAATTTTCTTAATTCTTCAGAATTAAGTTTGAATAAAAAGGTACATTTACAATTAAAAAAAAAAGAACAAAAAACAAATACCTGTGGTGAACAATTCTTCTGCAAGCCCGTGAAATGGTTGCAATATAAGAAGCCCATCGGAGAAATATGTTTTAAGACAAATTTGTTTAGTAGTTAGAAGCTCATTATTCGTTAGGCGACTAACGATCCCTATCGTCAAACGGCGGGACTAGCGGAGCAGCAAAGTTCGCGCGGGTTCGGCCATGCAGCGACCGTTCAACTCACGGACTAACGGAGGAGCGAAGTTTCCGGTCAACAAAACGAAATCGTTTAAGTTTAGAATAAACGTTTTTTTTTTAATTTGCACAATAAAGAAGTAATTATTGTGTTATACATATCAATATTCGACCACCGCCCAAACACTCATTTTTTAGCATTTTCATTTATATTTCAGGTATGTAAAAAGACATTTTGCCACTTTTGGTATAGTCAACGCTGTGTAAAGCTATAAGCCTGAATTTTCAGTAACCGAGCAGGCATTGTATAGACACGGTATATTTCAAATTTCATTCAATTTGAACCAGTAGTTTTAGAATTATAACTAGTCAAATTTCTTAATTTTGTCACTCACTGACTGACCGATCATCAAAACTCTAAGGCACTTCTAGCAGACATGGAAGCTTCAAGTTTAGAATATAATTAGTGTTTAGTGTATAAGTAAAGGAAAAATTAAAATATTTTGTAATTTTGGTCCAGTTTACTAGATACACCAACTGCATAAATAACTTTGTAATCGCCTATAAATGTATAGGATTACAAAGTTAGATTTGCAGTCAGATACGTACTTATATAATTTTCAACCTCCTATAACTTCGTTGTGGCTAAAACTAAAAGCCTGAATTTTCAGCAACCAAACAGGCATTGTATAAACACGATATATTTCAAATTTCATGCAATTTGAAAGTGTAGTTTAAGAATTATAACTAGTTAAAAATTTCTTAATTTTATTATTTATTGGCTGACCGTCATCAAAACTCTAAGGCACTTCTAGAAGACATGGAAGCTTCAAATTTAGAATATAGTTAGTGTTTAGTGTATAAGTAAAGGAAAAATTAAAATATTTTGTAATTTTGGTCCAGTTTACTAGATACACCAACTGCATAAATAACTTTGTAATCCCATATAAATGTATAGGATTACAAAGTTACGTTAGCAGTTACATTTGCAGTTAGATAGGTATTTATATAATTTGCGACCCTCTATAACTTCGTTGTGGATAAAACTGAAAGCCTAAATTTTCAGTAACTAAACAGGCATTGTATAAACACGGATATTTCAAATTCCATTCAATTCGAATAAGCAGTTTAAGAATTATAACTAGTCAAAATTTCATAATTTTGTTACTCCACTGGCTGACCGTCATCAAAACTCTAAGGCACTTCTAGCAGACATGGAAGCTTCAAATTTAAAATTTAATTAGTCTTTAGTTTATAAAAAAAGGAAAAATTAAAATATTTTGTAATTTCGCTCCAATTTTCTAGATACACCAACTGCATAAATAACTTTGTAATCTCATATAAATGTATAAAATTATAAAGTTACATTTACAGTTAATCAATCAGTATACCTGTATAGTAAACACATAATATAATGGAATAATAGGTGTAGGTGGGTACCTAGATAATATACGATTACATTCAAGAAATGGGTAGAAAAAAGTAGGACTTTCTACAAAAAGACATGAGATCCCATTAAAGTTTTACGAATCTAAAAGTATTTGTATGAGTAGAATAAGTTGCCGTACAACTGGCAAGTTTCAGGCGTAGTTATACATGAGATCTCACCACTTTTTGTAGTAGAAAAAGTGCTTTGCAAGGCTTGGGAAATTTTTTACATTTTATGTTTTTAATGGGATTCTTTTTTTTTATAAGGGCTATAAGTATATCTATTAGTTTTGATATAATTTCATAAGAACCTAGGAGCAAATTTCTTGTGGTGATTATTTTCTCTCATAAATCTCGTTCTCTCACACACATGTGATATAATTATTTATATCAACTGTATAACATATAACATAAATTTATAACAACTTTAGACATATCACTAGATGATTGATCGCTTGGTGGTAATTTTACTGAAAGTCTCCGTGCTTCAACATATGCAACATGTAAAACATGTAAAAAGTTGGCCCCAGCCGATATAAATTTGATAATAGTTGGAAAGTCAAGTCAGAGGTCTATATGGGCGACCTGAACCACTCTGACACTAGGTTGGTTTGTAACCACTCAATAAGATTATTCTTCACTAATAAATAAAAACATTTTTCTATAAATACATATCTTCCTCTTTTAACATTAAATCAACCAAAACAAGTTTTGAATATCGTAGTATATTATACATGTATACTTTTTATAAAAATAAAACTTATGATACATTAAATTCAGAGTATCAAAGAGACTTTTATTATGATTTCAGGAAGGTTTCCTGAGGTTTTGTAACAAAATAATTATATTATTTAAATTTCTTTAGCTTGCCCAGTATGAATTACTTTGGGACTGTTAAAAGGTATGTTCTTTCAAGTACAAAGAACTTTTATGAGAAAATTACTCTTTGAAAGTTCTAAGATAATAATATATCAAATTAACCATATAATATACATATGAATTGAAACTTCTCTTAATTTTGTACTTTTAATATGACTTGACTTGACAATGACAGCGTTTAATAAATATTTATTTATAGGCATGAACTACTTACCGAAACTAAGTTTGAAATAGGGACTGTTAATAGAATTATCTTTACCAACATTGTGGCAGCTTATTGAAGTGTTTCTTGAAGACATCAGCTTGACGGAATGCAAGAAATTCTTTGAACGCATTTTGTACTGCCTCGTGTATTGAGTTTTTTCCTGCAAAACTTGTCAAAATTCTAAAAGGCGCAAGATACTGACTGTAGCATAGATAGCCCACTTCTCCATCATCGTTGTTGTTAATTTATTTTTGTTTAAGGCAGAATTAAACATGATTCATAATAGACACAGCTGAATAGTTTCTAGCGAATAGTGAGCAGTTGAGCAGTTTGGTAAGAGAAAACAAAAAAAAACTCTATGGAAAAAATGTATTATTCCAATATTCACATATTACTTAATAATAGAATAATGAAAATGGCACAATTTGAAGGACGAATTAAAGCTCAAGCCTCAACAAATGTGTTAATGTGCCTTTTTATTGTGCCAGAAACTAAAAAACAGACAAACAGTGTTACCAACTCCGGAAATTTTTATTTACCCCTAAACTACTGTCAAAAACCTCTAAAATCGCCTCAACTTCTTGGAAATCGCCTTTTAAAAAAATAACAATAATTACATTACATTTATCTCCATCGATTTGAATTTTCTTTTTAGAAAATAGCTTTTTTTACAAAGATGAGTAAGCATCTATTCTTATTTCACCATTTTTCAGATTTCACATATATGAAAGCTGCTGAAAGCATAGACAAGCATGCGAAACTTTCCTTTAATATGCGATACCTATAAGTGTGTCCAAAACCATCAAAAAGGGTATTAATCAATGCTGATAAATATACTTCAAACCATAAGATTTTATAATAATATTTACTTATAAGACATTAAATATAATTTTATTTTAATTATAATATAGTCTTTAAAATCATTATTCTTCTAGATTAAATATCCTTAAAAATACAAAACCCCTAAAAATCCCAACTCACTTAAGTTACTCTAACAATAAGCATGCGCGAGAATATGAATGGGCAGTATACATATTATTTTATATTATAGAAAAACCGAAAACCGACTACTGGGCATTATTAACACATAAAAATCGTTTATTTTACTATCTATTGGGATTTAAAATATACCTTATTTTAAAATTAATATAAAATTGAAATAAATAAAAAAATTACATGTAATTTTTTAAATTTATTAGGTGCTTTAATTAAAGAAAATTAAAGATATGATAAGAATTAGGGTAAAACCTGCAGTAACTGGCCACTAAAGCACACTGGCTTTTTTAAATTGTTACAGTTCTAATTTCCATGTTTAGTGGATAAAACAGTCATAATTGAAAAGGGAATGATAACTAAAAGTATAGTTATTATAGTTTTATAGTATGTTTAGTCAAAACTATCCATTTCGACCAGAAACTGGCCATCAAAATCAGAAACTGTCATGTTGATCTTTTGGTAACTAGCCACAGTCTAACGTGGTTAAAACAACAAAATAAAAGAAATGAAAAGAAAAGTAATCAACGTGAATATAGATTTTATAATTACCTGCAATATTAAAAAAAATAATCTTCACATTAATTATTTTATATAACAATATTACTTTTTATAGGTAACTAGCCACCTATACTAGTTACTTAAAGAACCCCAAAAAGCTTAGTATCATAATCCAGATAAACTAAGTCCTCTAAACTTTCAACTTATGTAGCTATTTTTCAAAAAAAAAAAAAAAGCAAAAGGTTAGTTTTGTTCTTAAATTTCCCACACAGAGTAGTAACTAAAAATGTACTACTTTTAATTTCAGTTACTAGCCACCCTATTAAAAGGTGTTCAATAGAATAAAATAAATAATATTGGTTTGTAATACCAATTTTTAATTAATATCCTTCAGTTTTAATAATTTATTGCAAAGCGAGAACGTTAAGAAAAGTTTTAATTAATATTTTAATGAATCATCAACCTTTATCGTTTTGTTAGTATAATCAGACGAATACACACTTTTTCCCGACTGTCGATACAGAAACGATAATGTTTGGTGAGAAGGGTTGGTTAATTATAGAAAAGCAATTGTGAACTATAATGAAAACCTATAGTATAAATAATATTACAAAATGTAAACAGGCACATTCTCACTAGCCGAATTCTCATTTTTGAGAGTTTTAAGGAGATCTGGTCAGTTTTTGAAGGTCACCAGTTATACCTCGATTTACCTCTAAAGATTTTTTTAGAGCATTACAAAGATTTGGTTGTGTTCAGTGATATATATATATATTTAATTATAAAAAAATCACTCAGCTCCATATTATCAATGTATTATCAATGTGGTGGGGTTTGTTAGTACGCTGAACCTATATAGGGGCAGGCAGGCAGGCAGGCAGGCAGGCAGGCAGGCAGGCAGGCAGGCAGGCAGGCAGGCAGGTAGGCAGGCAGGCAGGCAGGCAGGCAGGCAGGCAGGCAGGCAGGCAGGCAGGCAGGCAGGCAGGCAGGCAGGCAGGCAGGCAGGCAGGCAGGCAGGCAGGCAGGCAGGCAGGCAGGCAGGCAGGCAGGCAGGCAGGCAGGCAGGCAGGCAGGCAGGCAGGCAGGCAGGCAGGCAGGCAGGCAGGCAGGCAGGCAGGCAGGCAGGCAGGTGGGTGGCAGGGGCAGGCAGGCAGGTGGTGGGCAGGCAGGCAGGCAGGCAGGCAGGCAGGCGGTGGGTGGGTGGGTGGGTGGGTGGGTGGGTGGGTGGCAGTGGGTGGGTGGCGTGGGTGGCGTGGGTGGGTGGCAGTGGGCAGGTGGGTGGCGTGGGTGGGTGGGTGGCAGTGGGTGGGTGGGCGCAGTGGGTGGCAGGGGTGGCGTGGGTGGGTGGGTGGGTGGGTGGGTGGGTGGCGTGGGTGGGTGGGTGGCGTGGGTGGCAGTGGGTGGCGTGGGTGGCGTGGGTGGGTGGCGTGGGTGGGTGGGTGGCGTGGGTGGCGTGGCAGGGTGGCGTGGGTGGCGTGGCGTGGCAGTGGGTGGCAGGCAGGTGGGTGGGTGGGCAGGCGTGGGTGGGTGGGTGGCAGGCAGGCTGGGTGGGTGGGTGGGCGCGGTGGGTGGGCGTGGGTGGGTGGGTGGCGTGGGTGGGGGCAGGCAGGTGGCGTGGGTGGCGTGGTGGGTGGGTGGCGTGGGTGGGTGGGTGGGTGGGTGGGCAGGCATGGCAGGCAGTGGGTGGGTGGGTGGGCAGGCAGGCAGGCAGGTGGGTGGCGTGGGTGGCAGTGGGTGGGTGGGTGGGTGGCAGGCAGGTGGCGTGGGTGGGTGGGTGGGTGGGTGGGTGGGTGGGCAGGCAGGTGGGTGGGTGGGTGGGCAGGCAGGCAGGCAGGCAGGTGGGTGGGTGCAGGCAGTGGGTGGGTGGGCAGGCAGGTGGGTGGGTGGGTGGGTGGGTGGGTGGGTGGGTGGGTGGGTGGGTGGGTGGGTGGGTGGGTGGGTGGGTGGGTGGGTGGGTGGGTGGGTGGCAGGCAGGCAGTGGGTGGGTGGGTGGGTGGGTGCAGGGTGGGTGGGTGGGTGGGTGGGTGGTGGGTGGGTGGGTGGGTGGAGTGGGTGGTGGTGGGTGTGTGGGTGAGTGGGGCAGGCAGGCAGGCAGGTTAGGTTAGGTTAGGTTAGGCCAGGTTAGGTTAGGTTAGGTTAGGTTAGGTTAGGTTAGGTTAGGTTAGGTTAGGTTAGGTTAGGTTGGGTTAGGTTAGGTTAGGTTAGGTTAGGTTAGGTTAGGTTAGGTTAGGTTAGGTTAGGTTAGGTTAGGTTAGGTTAGGTTAGGTTAGGTTAGGTTATTATTTAGTGCGAGTGTAAAGGCTCGCGCAACTTCTCCCCTGACGGATCAGGGCCCTTTTTACGTGTCTTCTTTTCTTATCTGTCTTTAAATTAAGTGCGTTTTTACATATGTTAAGTTTATTCATTTACCTATTAATTTAAATTTCTTTAATTACATACATTTTACATTCCATTTATCATATTATATTTTATTTACTCTTCATTTATTTATTTCTTTTATTTACTTGTGTTCCAACTTTATTTATATATTTTATTAAGTGTGTTCTTTTCTTTTTGTCCTGTATAATTTCGCTCACATTTTCTTCTAATATTCTTGTGCCAATGGTTTCTTCTATTTCCCTTCTTAGGTTGCTGTGAATTGGGCAGTCGAACAAAATGTGCGGAACGTTTTCGACGGCATCGGGATCGCAGAGGCAGGAGGGGCTTTGCTTGCACTTAAAACGATGTAAGTAATGAGCAAACCCTCCATGCCCTGTCAAGACTTGAGTGAGGACCCCAGTCGGCTTCAGCAGTCTCACCAAACGGTATGCTATCCTTGCGTCCGGCAGAAATAATCGCGTGACGGAGGCGGTCTCACCAGTCCGGTATCTTCGGTCCCATTCATCAATCGATTCTTCACGAATTTGACGCCTGACGAATGAGACCGGACACCGGTCGTAGTCAGGCCGTCTCCGGCTCGTCAATGCCGCCTCCTTCGCCAGGTGGTCTGCGCGCTCATTGCCCGCCAGTCCCGCGTGTGCCTTGATCCAGAACAAAGACACATCTTTACTCTGGGTCAAGGCTGCGTGAAGGTTTCTTCGGGCCTCTACTGCGAGCGGATGCAATGCGCTGTGGTTCGTTATGGTTTGTAACGCCGCTCTGGAATCACAGTATATTCCGAACCGACTTTCCTTGCGTTTCAGGATTTCGCCCGTTGCTCTGCACATGGCCAGGAGCTCAGCCTGGTAAACGGTACAGTAGCTGGGAAGGCATAACTTGAGGGCCCTGATCTCAGCTTCTTCGTCCCATATAGACAGTGCTGCTCCGACTTTGCCCTCAAGTTTGCTGCCATCCGTGAAAATTCTAATTTCATAGGCACTGTTACCGTCCACCCGGGTCTGGTCTTCAAGACATGTGAACCCCAGGCTCATGTGCAAAGCCGGATGTGGAGTCTCTGCGAATCCTACCACTCGCTCAACCTCTCGGTCTCCCAGCACGAGCCGGGATGACCCTCTCCGAGCCTCATATAGAGCAGCTACTTCCTGCACTCTGAGGTCGAGAGGCAGTATCCCGGCCAGTAGCAGAGCCGAATTTAGGGATACCGTGCGGTAAGCCTTGCAGAGTTTCTGTGCGAAACTCCTCTGCACTAGGTTTAATTGTTTCTTGACCCCCAATTTCTTAGTAGCCGGTGCCCAGGCACACGCAGCATAGGTGATGATGGGCTCTATCACAGCATTATAGATACTGCGTATCACATCAGGGTTTAGGCCCCAGCTAATTTTGGCGGCTCTCGACAGCTGCTTGTACACGTTAATCGCCTTACGGCACGTGTTAGCGACATGCTTGTTAAAGGTTAGGTTAGGTTAGGTTAGGTTAGGTTAGGTTAGGTTAGGTTAGGTTAGGTTAGGTTAGGTTAGGTTAGGTTAGGTTAGGTTAGGTTAGGTTAGGTTAGGTTAGGTTAGGTTAGGTTAGGTTAGGTTAGGTTAGGTTAGGTTAGGTTAGGTTGGGTTAGGTTAGGTTAGGTTAGGTTAGGTTAGGTTAGGTTAGGTTAGGTTGGGTTAGGTTAGGTTAGGTTAGGTTAGGTTAGGTTAGGTTAGGTTAGGTTAGGTTAGGTTAGGTTAGGTTAGGTTAGGTTAGGTTAGGTTTTTTTTTTTTTTTTTTTTTTATAATGTTACAGTTGTTGTCCTCTAACATGATTAGAGACTTTATGAGGCTATGTTGTACAATTTCAGACTATTATATATTTATCATTCCGAGTACCGGTTAGGTTAGGTTAGGTTAGGTTAGGTTAGGTTAGGTTAGGTTAGGTTAGGTTAGGTTGGGTTAGGTTAGGTTGGGTTAGGTTAGGTTAGGTTAGGTTAGGTTAGGTTAGGTTAGGTTAGGTTAGGTTAGGTTAGGTTGTTAGGTTAGGTTAGGTTAGGTTAGGTTAGGTTAGGTTAGGTTAGGTTAGGTTAGGTTAGGTTAGGTTAGGTTAGGTTAGGAAGAAGGTTAGGTTAGGTTAGGTTAGGTTAGGTTAGGTTAGGTTAGGTTAGGTTGGTTAGGTTAGGTTAGGTTAGAAGTTAGAAGAAGAAGTAGGTTAGGTTAGGTTAGGTTAGGTTAGGTTAGGTTAGGTTAGGTTAGGTTAGGTTAGGTTAGGTTAGGTTAGGTTAGGTTAGGTTAGGTTAGGTTAGGTTAGGTTAGGTTAGTTGTTAGGTTAGGTTAGGTTAGGTTAGGTTGATTAGGTTGTGTTGAATTAGGTTAGGTTAGGTTAGGTTGTGTTAGGTTAGGTTAGGTTAGGTTGTGTTAGGTTGTGTTAGGTTAGGTTAGGTTAGGTTAGGTTGAAGAAGTTAGGTTGTGTTAGGTTGTGTTGAAGAAGAAGTTAGGTTAGGTTAGGTTAGGTTAGGTTAGGTTAGGTTAGGTTAGGTTAGGTTAGGTTAGGTTAGGTTAGGTTAGGTTAGGTTAGGTTAGGTTAGGTTGAAGAATTAGGTTAGGTTAGGTTAGGTTAGGTTAGGTTAGGTTAAGAAGAAGAAGAAGTTAGGTTAGGTTAGGTTAGGTTAGGTTAGGTTAGGTTAGGTTGTGTTGTGTTAGGAAGAAGTTAGGTTAGGTTAGGTTGTGTTGTTAGTTGTGTTAGGTTAGGTTAGGTTAGGTTAGGTTAGGTTGTTAGGTTAGGTTAGGTTGTGCTAGGTTAGGTTAGGTTAGAAGTTGTGTTGTGTTAGGTTAGGTTGAAGAAGAAGTTAGTTGTGTTAGGTTAGGTTAGGTTGTAGGTTAGGTTAGGTTAGGTTGTTAGGTTAGGTTAGGTTAGAAGAAGTTAGGTTAGGAAGAAGTTAGAAGAAGAAGAAGAAGTTAGGTTAGGTTAGAAGTTAGGTTAGGTTAGGTTAGGTTAGGTTAGGTTAGGTTAGGTTAGGTTAGGTTAGGTTAGGTTAATAGGTTAGGTTAGGTTAGGTTAGGTTAGGTTAGGTTAGGTTGTGTTAGGTTAGGTTAGGTTAGGTTAGGTTAGGTTAGGTTAGGTTAGGTTAGTGTTAGGTTAGGTTGAAGTTAGGTTGTGTTAGGTTAGGTTGTGTTAGGTTAGGTTAGGTTGTTAGGTTGTGCTAGGTTAGGTTAGGAAGAAGAAGAAGTTAGGTTAGGTTAGGTTAGGTTGTGTTAGGTTAGGTTGTGTTAGGTTAGGTTAGGTTAGGTTAGGTTAAAGAAGTTAGGTTAGGTTAGGTTAGGTTGTGTTGGGTTAGGTTAGGTTAGGTTAGGTTAGGTTAGGTTAGGTTAGTTAGGTTAGGTTAGGTTAGGTTAGGTTGAAGAAGAAGAAGTTAGGTTAGGTTAGGTTAGGTTAGGTTAGGTTAGGTTAGGTTAGGTTAGGTTAGGTTAGGTTAGGTTAGGTTGGGTTGAAGAAGAAGTTAGGTTAGGTTAGGTTGGAAGTTGTGTTAGGTTAGGCCAGGTTGTGTTGTGTTGTGTTAGGTTGTGTTAGGTTAGGTTAGGTTAGGTTAGGTTGTGTTAGGTTAGGTTGTAGGTTAGGTTGTGTTGTGCTAGGTTAGGTTAGGTTAGGTTAGGTTAGGTTAGGTTAGGTTGGAGTTAGGTTAGGTTAGGTTAGGTTAGGTTAGGTTAGGTTAGGTTGGGATTAGGTTAGGTTAGGTTAGGTTAGGTTAGGTTAGGTTAGGTTAGGTTAGGTTAGGTTAGAAGAAGTTAGGTTAGGTTAGGAAGTTAGGTTAGGTTGGGTTAGGTTAGGTTAGGTTAGGAAGAAGAAGTTAGGTTAGGTTAGGTTAGGTTAGGTTAGTTGAAGTTAGGTTAGGTTAGGTTAGGTTAGGTTAGTTGTTAAAGAAGGGTTAGGTTGTGTTAGGTTAGGTTGAAGAGGTTGTGTTAGGTTAGGTTAGGTTAGGTTAGGTTAGGTTAGGTTAGGTTAGGTTAGGTTAGGTTGTGTTAGGTTAGGTTAGGTTAGGTTAGGTTAGGTTAGGTTAGGTTAGGTTAGGTTAGGTTGAAGAAGAAGTTAGGTTAGGTTAGGTTAGGTTAGGTTAGGTTAGGTTAGTGTTGTGTTAGGTTAGGTTAGGTTAGGTTAGGTTAGGTTAGGTTAGGTTAGGTTAGGTTAGGTTAGGTTAGGTTAGGTTAGGTTAGGTTAGGTTAGGTTAGAAGAAGAAGGTTAGGTTAGGTTAGGTTAGGTTAGGTTAGGTTAGGTTAGGTTAGGTTAGGTTAGGTTAGGTTAGGTTAGGTTAGGTTAGGTTGTTAGGTTAGGTTAGGTTAGGTTAGGTTGTGTTAGTGTTAGGTTAGGTTAGGTTGTGTTAGGTTGTGTTGTGTTGTGTTAGGTTAGGTTAGTTAGGTTAGGTTAGGTTAGGTTAGGTTAGGTTGTTAGGTTAGGTTAGGTTAGGTTAGGTTAGGTTAGGTTAGGTTAGGTTAGGTTAGGTTAGGTTAGGTTGAAGAAGAAGAAGTTAGGTTAGGTTAGGTTAGGTTAGAAGTTAGGTTAGGAAGTTAGGTTAGGTTAGGTTAGGTTAGGTTAGGTTAGGTTAGGTTAGGTTAGGTTAGGTTAGGTTAGGTTAGGTTAGGTTAGGTTAGGTTAGGTTAGGTTAGGTTAGGTTAGGTTAGGTTAGGTTAAAGAAGTTAGGTTAGGTTAGAAGTTAGGTTACAGGTTGTGTTAGGTTGTGTTGAAGTTAGGTTAGGTTAGGTTGAAGTTGTGTTGTGCTAGGTTAGGTTAGGTTAGGTTAGGTTAGGTTAGGTTGTGTTAGGTTAGGTTAGGTTAGGTTAGGTTAGGTTAGGTTAGAAGAAGTTAGAAGTTAGGTTAGGTTAGGTTAGGTTAGGTTGAAGAAGTTAGGTTAGGTTAGGTTAGGAAGGTTAGGTTAGGTTGTGTTAGGTTAGGTTAGGTTAGGTTAGGTTAGGTTGTTGAAGAAGAAGTTAGGTTAGGTTAGGTTAGGTTAGGTTAGGTTAGGTTAGGTTAGGAAGAAGAAGTTAGGTTAGGTTAGGTTAGGTTAGGTTAGGTTAGGTTAGGTTAGGTTAGGTTAGGTTAGGTTAGGTTAGGTTAGGTTAGGTTAGGTTAGGTTAGGTTAGGTTAGGTTAGGTTAGGTTAGGTTAGAAGAAGAAGAAGTTAGTTGTGTTAGGTTGTGTTAGGTTAGGTTAGGTTAGGTTAGGTTGTGTTGTGTTGTAGGTTGTGTTAGGTTGTGTTAGGTTAGGTTAGGTTAGGTTGTGTTGGGATTGGGTTAGGTTAGGTTGAAGTTAGGTTGGGTTAGGTTAGGTTAGGTTAGGTTGAGTTAGGTTGGTTGTTAGGTTAGGTTGGTTAGGTTAGGTTAGGTTAGGTTAGGTTGGGTTAGGTTAGGTTAGGTTAGGTTAGGTTAGGTTAGGTTAGGTTAGGTTAGGTTAGGTTAGGTTAGGTTAGGTTAGGTTAGGTTAGGTTAGGTTAGGTTAGGTTAGGTTAGGTTAGGTTAGGTTAGGTTAGGTTAGGTTAGTTAGGTTAGGTTAGGTTAGGTTAGGTTAGGTTAGGTTAGGTTAGGTTAGAAGAAGTTAGGTTAGGTTAGGTTGGGTTAGGTTAGGTTAGGTTAGGTTAGGTTAGGTTAGGTTAGGTTAGGTTAGGAAGAAGTTAGGTTAGTTGTGTTGTGTTAGGTTAGGTTGAAGGTTGAAGAAGTTGTGTTGTGTTAGGTTAGGTTAGGTTAGGTTAGGTTAGGTTAGGTTAGGTTAGGTTAGGTTAGGTTGTGTTAGGTTAGGTTAGGTTAGGTTAGGTTAGGTTAGTTAGGTTAGGTTGAAGAAGAAGTTGTGTTAGGTTAGGTTAGGTTAGGTTAGGTTAGGTTAGGTTAGGTTAGGTTAGGTTAGGTTAGGTTAGGTTAGGTTAGGTTAGGTTAGGTTAGGTTAGGTTAGGTTAGGTTAGGTTAGGTTAGGTTAGGTTAGGTTAGGTTAGGTTAGGTTAGGTTGAAGAAGTTAGGTTAGGTTAGGTTAGGTTAGGTTAGGTTGTGTTGAAGTTAGTTGTGTTGGGTTGGGTTAGGTTAGGTTAGGTTAGGTTGTGCTAGGTTGAAGAAGAAGTTAGGTTAGGGTTGTGTTGTTAGGTTGTGCTAGGTTAGGTTAGGTTAGGTTGTGTTGAAGGTTAGGTTAGAAGTTAGGTTAGGTTAGGTTAGGTTAGGTTAGGTTAGGTTAGGTTAGGTTAGGTTAGGTTAGGTTAGGTTGAAGAAGAAGAAGAAGAAGTTAGGTTAGGTTAGGTTAGGTTAGGTAGAAGAAGAGTTAGGTTAGGTTAGGTTAGGTTAGGTTAGGTTGGGTTAGGTTAGGTTAGGTTAGGTTAGTTTAGGTTAGGTTAGGTTAGGAGGTTAGGTTAGGTTAGGTTAGGTTAGGTTAGGTTAGGTTAGGTTAGGTTAGGTTGTGAGGTTAGGTTAGGTTGTGTTAGGTTAGGTTAGGTGTTAGGTTAGGTTAGAAGTTGGTTGTGTTAGGTTAGGTTAGGTTAGGTTAGGTTGAAGAAGAAGTTAGGTTAGGTTAGAAGGTTAGGTTGTGTTAGAAGAAGGTTAGGTTAGGTTAGGTTAGGTTAGGTTAGGTTAGGTTAGGTTAGGTTAGGTTAGGTTAGGTTAGGTTAGGTTAGGTTAGGTTGTTAGGTTAGGTTAGGTTAGGTTAGGTTAGGTTAGGTTAGGTTAAAGAAGAAGAAGAAGTTAGGTTAGGTTAGGTTAGGTTAGGTTAGGTTAGGTTAGGTTAGGTTAGGTTAGGTTAGGTTAGGTTAGGTTAGGTTAGGTTAGGTTGGGTTAGGTTAGGTTAGGTTAGGTTAGGTTAGGTTAGTTGTGCTAGGTTGTGTTAGGTTAGGTTAGGTTAGGTTAGGTTAGGTTAGAAGTTAGGTTAGGTTGAAGAAGGTTAGGTTAGGTTAGGTTAGGTTGAAGAAGAAGTTAGGTTAGGTTAGGTTAGGTTAGGTTAGGTTAGGTTGTGTTAGGTTAGGTTAGGTTAGGTTAGGTTAGGTTAGGTTAGGTTAGGTTGTGTTAGGTTGAAGAAGAAGAAGTTAGGTTAGGTTAGGTTGTGCTAGGTTAGGTTGTGTTAGGTTAGTTAGGTTAGAAGAAGTTAGGTTAGGTTGTGTTAGGTTAGGTTAGGTTAGGTTAGGTTAGAAGAAGAAGTTAGGTTAGGTTAGGTTAGGTTAGGTTAGGTTAGGTTAGGTTAGTGTTAGGTTGTTAGGTTGTTAGGTTAGGTTAGGTTAGGTTAGGTTGTGTTAGTGTTAGGTTAGGTTAGGTTAGTTAGGTTAGGTTAGGTTAGGTTGAAGAAGAAGTTAGGTTAGGTTAGGTTAGGTTAGGTTAGGTTAGGTTAGAAGAAGAAGAAGTTAGGTTAGGTTAGGTTAGGTTAGGCTAGTTAGGTTAGGTTAGGTTAGGTTAGGTTGTGTTGTTAAGTTGTGTTAGGTTAGGTTGTTAGTTGTAGTTGAGAAGTTGTGTTGTAAGGTTAGGTTAGGTTAGGCTAGGTTAGGTTGTGTTAGGTTAGGTTAGTTAGGTTAGGTTAGGTTAGGTTAGGTTAGGTTAGGTTAGGTTAGGTTAGGTTAGGTTACTAGGTTAGGTTAGTTGTGTTAGGTTAGGTTAGGTTAGGTTAGGTTAGGTTAGGTTAGGTTAGGTTAGGTTAGGTTAGGTTAGGTTAGGTTAGGTTAGGTTAGGTTAGGTTAGGTTAGGTTAGGTTAGGTTAGGTTAGGTTGAAGAAGGTTGAAGAAGAAGGTTAGGTTAGGTTAGGTTAGGTTAGGTTAGGTTGTGCTGTTAGGTTAGGTTAGGTTGTGCTAGGTTAGGTTAGGTTATTGTGCTTAGGTTAGGTTAGGTTAGGTTAGGTTGTGTTAGGTTAAGAAGAAGAAGAAGTTAGGTTGAAGTTGTAGGTTAGGTTAGGTTAGGTTAGGTTAGGTTAGGTTAGGTTAGGTTAGGTTAGGTTGTGTTAGGTTAGGTTAGGTTAGGTTAGGTTAGGTTAGGTTGAAGAAGAAGTTAGGTTAGGTTAGGTTAGGTTAGAAGAAGAAGAAGAAGTTAGGTTAGGTTAGGTTAGGTTAGGTTAGGTTGAAGAAGAAGAAGTTAGGTTAGGTTAGGTTAGGTTAGGTTAGGTTAGGTTAGGTTAGGTTAGGTTAGGTTAGAAGTAGGTTAGGTTAGGTTAGGTTAGGTTGTGTTGTGTTGTGTTAGTGTTGTGCTAGGTTAGGTTTAGTGTTAGGTTAGGTTAGGTTAGGTTAGGTTGTGGTTAGGTTGTAGTTAGGCTAGGTTAGGTTAGGTTGTGTTGTGTTAGGTTAGGTTAGGTTAGGTTGAAGAAGAAGAAGAAGGTTAGGTTAGGTTAGGTTAGGTTAGGTTAGGTTAGGTTAGGTTAGGTTAGGTTAGGTTAGGTTGAAGAAGAAGAAGAAGAAGTTAGGTTAGGTTAGGTTAAGAAGAAGTTAGGTTAGGTTAGGTTAGGTTAGGTTAGGTTAGGTTAGGTTAGGTTAGAAGGTTAGGTTAGGTTAGGTTAGGTTAGGTTAGGTTAGGTTAGAAGAAGAAGTTAGGTTAGGTTAGGTTAGGTTAGGTTGTGTTGTGTTGAAGAAGTTAGGTTAGGTTGTGTTGTGTTGTGTTGTGTTGAAGCTAGGCTAGGTTGTGTTGTGTTGTGTTGAAGTTAGGTTAGGTTAGGTTGTAGGTTAGGTTAGTGTTGAAGTTAGGTTGCTAGGTTGAAGAAGAAGAAGAAGAAGTTAGGTTAGTTGTTAGGTTAGGTTAGGTTAGGTTAGGTTAGGTTAGGTTAGGTTAGGTTAGGTTGTTAAGAAGAAGTTAGGTTAGGTTAAGTTAGGTTAGGTTAGGTTAGGTTAGAAGAAGAAGAAGTTAGGTTAGGTTAGGTTAGGTTAGGTTAGGTTAGGTTAGGTTAGGTTAGGTTAGGTTGTTAGGTTAGGTTAGGTTAGGTTAGGTTAGGTTAGGTTAGGTTAGGTTGTGTTGTGTTAGGTTGTGTTAGGTTGAAGAAGGTTGTTAGGTTGTGTTGTGCCAGGTTGTGTTAGGTTAGGTTGTGTTAGGTTAGGTTAGGTTGTGTTGTGGTTAGGCCAGGTTGTGTTAGGTTGTGTTAGAAGAAGGTTAGGTTAGGTTGTGTTGTGTTAGGTTAGGAAGTTAGAAGAAGAAGAAGTTAGGTTAGTGAAGAAGTTAGGTTAGGTTAGGTTAGGTTAGGTTAGGTTAGGTTAGGTTAGGTTAGGTTAGGTTAGGTTAGGTTAGGTTAGGTTAGGTTAGGTTAGGTTAGGTTAGGTTAGGTTAGGTTAGGTTGAAGTTAGGTTGAAGTTAGGTTAGGTTAGGTTGAAGAAGAAGTTAGGTTAGGTTAGGTTAGGTTAGGTTAGGTTAGGTTAGGTTGTGTTGTTGTTGGGTTGTGTTAGGTAGGTTGTGCTAGGTTAGGTTAGGTTAGGTTGTGTTAGGTTAGGTTGTGTTAGGTTAGGTTAGGTTAGGTTAGGTTAGGTTGTGTTGTTAGGTTAGGTTAGGTTGAAGAAGAAGAAGAAGGTTAGGTTGAAGAAGTTAGGTTAGGTTGGGTTAGGTTAGGTTAGTTAGGTTAGAAGAAGAAGTTAGGTTAGGTTAGGTTGAAGAAGGTTAGGTTAGGTTAGGTTAGGTTAGGTTAGTTAGGTTAGGTTAGGTTAGGTTAGGTTAGGTTAGGTTAGGTTAGGTTAGGTTAGGTTAGAAGAAGAAGGTTAGGTTAGGTTAGGTTAGGTTAGGTTAGGTTAGGTTAGGTTAGGTTAGGTTGAAGAAGAAGGTTGTGTTAGGTTAGGTTAGGTTAGGTTAGGTTAGGTTGTGGGTTAGGTTGTGTTAGGTTAGGTTGTGTTAGGTTGTGTTAGTGTTGTGTTAGGTTGTGGTTAGGTTAGGTTAGGTTAGGTTGTGTTAGGTTAGGTTAGTGTTAGAAGAAGAAGAAGTTAGGTTAGGTTAGGTTGTGTTAGTTAGGTTGAAGAAGAAGAAGGTTAGGTTAGGTTAGGTTAGGTTAGGTTAGTTGTGTTAGGTTAGGTTAGGTTAGGTTAGGTTAGGTTAGGTTAGGTTAGGTTAGGTTAGGTTAGGTTAGGTTAGGTTAGGTTAAAGAAGAAGTTAGGTTAGGTTAGGTTAGGTTAGGTTAGGTTAGGTTAGGTTAGGTTAGGTTAGGTTAGGTTGAAGAAGAAGAAGTTAGGTTAGGTTAGGTTAGGTTAGGTTGTGGTTAGGTTAGGTTAGGTTAGGTTAGGTTGAAGAAGTTAGGTTGTGTTGTGTTGTGGTTAGGTTAGGTTAGGTTGTGCTGTGCTGTAGAAGTTAGGTTGTGTTAGGTTGAAGTTAGGTTGTGTTGTGGTTAGGTTAGTGTTAGGTTGAAGAAGAAGAAGGTTAGGTTAGGTTAGGTTAGGTTAAGAAGTTAGGTTGAAGAAGTTAGAAGTTAAGAAGTTAGGTTAGGTTAGGTTAGGTTAGGTTAGGTTAGGTTAGGTTGAAGAAGAAGTTAGGTTAGGTTAGAAGAAGAAGAAGTTAGGTTAGGTTAGGTTAGGTTAGGTTAGAAGGTTAGGTTAGGTTAGGTTAGGTTAGGTTGTTAGGTTAGGTTAGGTTGAAGTTAGGTTGTGCTGTTAGGTTAGGCCAGGTTGAAGAAGTTGTGCTTGTTACAGTTGTGTTAGGTTAGGTTGTGTTGTGTTGTGTTAGGTTGTGTTAGGTTAGGTTGTGTTGTAGGTTAGGTTAGGTTAGGTTAGAAGTTAGAAGAAGTTAGGTTAGGTTAGGTTAGGTTAGAAGAAGAAGAAGAAGAAGTTAGGTTAGGTTAGGAAGAAGAAGGTTAGGTTAGGTTAGGTTAGGTTAGGTTAGGTTAGGTTAGGTTAAAGAAGAAGAAGAAGAAGAAGAAGTTAGGTTAGGTTAGGTTAGGTTAGGTTAGGTTAGGTTAGGTTAGAAGAGGTTAGGTTAGTTAGGTTGTGTTAGGTTAGGTTAGGTTGTTAGTTAGGTTGTGTTGTGTTAGGTTGAAGTAGGTTGTGGTTAGTTGTGTTAGGTTGAAGAAGGTTAGGCTAGGTTAGGTTAGTGTTAGGTTAGGTTGGGGTTGTTAGCTTGGGTTGTGTTGTGTAGGTTAGGTTAGGTTGAAGTTAGGTTGAAGAAGTTAGAAGTTAGGTTAGAAGAAGGTTGAAGAAGTTAGGTTAGGTTAGAAGAAGAAGAAGAAGAAGAAGAAGTTAGGTTAGGTTAGTTAGGTTAGGTTAGGTTAGGTTAGGTTAGGTTAGGTTAGGTTAGGTTAGGTTAGGTTAGGTTAGGTTAGGTTAGGTTAGGTTAGGTTAGGTTAGTTGAGTTTAGGTTAGGTTAGGTTAGGTTAGGTTAGGTTAGGTTAGGTTGTGTTAGAAGTTGTGTTAGGTTGTGTTGTGTTAGGTTAGGTTAGGAGGTTGTTAGGTTAGGTTAGGTTAGGTTAGGTTAGGTTAGGTTGAAGTTAGAAGTTGTTAGGTTAGGTTAGTTGTTAGGTTAGGTTAGGTTAGGTTAGGTTGTGTTAGGTTAGGTTAGGTTAGGTTAAGAAGTTAGGTTGAAGAAGTTAGGTTAGGTTAGGTTAGGTTAGGTTAGGTTAGGTTAGGTTAGGTTAGTTAGGTTAGGTTAGGTTAGGTTAGGTTAGGTTAGTTAGGTTAGGTTAGGTTAGGTTAGGTTAGGTTAGGTTAGGTTAGGTTAGGTTAGGTTAAGAAGAAGTTAGGTTAGGTTAGGTTAGAAGTTAGGTTAGGTTGTTAGGTTGTTAGGGGTTGTGTTAGTTAGGTTAGGTTAGGTTAGGTTAGGTTAGGTTAGAAGTTAGGTTAGGCTAGGTTAGGTTAGGTTAGGTTAGGTTAGGTTAGGTTAGGTTGAAGAAGTTAAAGAAGAAGTTAGGTTAGGTTAGGTTATGTTAGGTTAGGTTAGGTTAGGTTAGGTTAGGTTAGGTTAGGTTAGATTAGGTTAGGTTAGGTTGAAGAAGAAGAAGTTAGGTTAGGTTAGGTTAGGTTAGGTTGTTAGGTTAGGTTAGGTTAGGTTAGGTTAGAAGAAGTTAGGTTAGGTTAGGTTAGGTTAGGTAGGTTAGGTTAGGTTAGGTTAGGTTAGGTTAGGTTAGGTTAAAGAAGAAGTTAGGTTAGGTTAGGTTAGGTTAGGTTAGGTTAGGTTGAAGAAGAAGAAGAAGAAGAAGAAGAAGTTGTGCTGTTAGGTTGTGCTGAAGAAGTTGTGTTGTAGAGGTTGTGTAGGTTAGGTTAGGTTGAAGAAGTTGTGCTAGGTTAGGTTAGGTTAGGTTAGTTGTGTTGTGTTAGGTTAGGTTGTGTTAGTTAGAAGAAGAAGTTAGGTTAGGTTAGGTTAGGTTAGGTTAGGTTGTGTTAGGTTAGGTTAGGTTAGGTTAGGTTAGGTTAGGTTAGGTTAGTTAGGTTAGTTAGAAGTTAGGTTAGGTTAGGTTAGGTTAGGTTAGGTTAGGTTAGGTTAGGTTGAAGAAGAAGAAGAAGAAGTTAGGTTAGGTTAGGTTAGGTTAGGTTAGGTTAGGTTAGGTTAGGTTAGGTTAGGTTAGGTTAGGTTAGGTTAGGTTAGGTTAGGTTAGGTTAGGTTAGGTTAGTTGTTAGGTTAGGTTAGGTTAGGTTAGGTTGTGTTAGGTTAGGTTAGGTTAGGTTAGGTTAGGTTAGGTTAGGTTAGGTTATGTTAGGTTAGGTTAGTTAAGGTTAGGTTAGGTTAGGTTAGGTTAGGTTAGGTTAGGTTAGGTTAGGTTAGGTTAGGTTAAGAAGAAGTTAGGTTAGGTTAGGTTAGAAGTTAGGTTAGGTTAGGTTAGGTTAGGTTAGGTTAGGTTAGGTTAGGTTAGGTTAGGTTAGGTTAGGTTAGTTAGGTTAGGTTAGGTTAGGTTAGGTTAGGTTAGGTTAGGTTAGGTTAGGTTAGGTTAGGTTAGGTTAGGTTAGGTTAGGTTAGGTTAGGTTAGGTTAGGTTAGGTTAGGTTAGGTTAGGTTAGGTTAGGTTGTGTTAGGTTGTGTTAGGTTAGGTTAGGTTGTGTTGTGGTTAGGTTAGGTTGTGTTGTGTTAGGTTAGGTTAAAGAAGTTAGGTTGTGTTAGGTTGTGTTAGTTGTGTTAGGTTAGGTTAGGTTAGGTTAGAAGTTAGGTTAGGTTAGGTTAGGTTAGGTTAGGTTAGGTTAGGTTAGGAAGAAGAAGTTAGGTTAGGTTAGGTTAGGTTAGGTTAGGTTAGTTAGGTTAGGTTAGGTTAGGTTAGGTTAGGTAGGTTAGGTTAGGTTAGGTTAGGTTAGGTTAGGTTAGGTTAGGTTAGGTTAGGTTAGGTTAGGTTAGTTAGGTTAGGTTAAGAAGAAGTTAGGTTAGGTTAGGTTAGAAGTTAGGTTAGGTTAGGTTAGGTTAGGTTAGGTTAGGTTAGGTTAGGTTAGGTTAGGTTAGGTTAGGTTAGGTTAGGTTGTGTTGTGTTAGGTTAGGCTAGGTTAGGTTAGGTTAGGTTAGAAGGTTAGGCTAGGTTAGGTTGAAGAAGAAGAAGTTAGGTTAGGTTAGGTTAGTTAGGTTGTACAGGTTAGGTTAGGAAGTTAGGTTAGGTTGTGTTAGGTTAGGTTAGGTTGAAGAAGAAGTTAGGTTAGGTTAGGTTAGGTTAGGTTAGGTTAGGTTAGGTTAGGTTAGGTTAGGTTAGGTTAGGTTAGGTTAGGTTAGGTTAGGTTAGGTTAGGCTAGGTTAGGTTAGGTTAGGTTAGGTTAGGTTAGGTTAGGCCAGGTTGTGTGTTAGGTTGAAGTTAGGTTAGGTTAGGTTAGGTTGTGTTGAAGTTAGGTTAGGTTAGGTTAGGTTAGGTTAGGTTAGGTTAGGTTAGGTTAGGTTAGGTTAAAGAAGAAGAAGTTAGGTTAAGAAGTTAGGTTAGGTTAGGTTAGGTTAGGCAAGAAGAAGAAGAAGTTAGGTTAGGTTAGGTTAGGTTAGGTTAGGTTAGGTTAGGTTAGGTTAGGTTAGTTAAAGAAGAAGTTAGGCTAGGTTAGGTTAGGCGAAGAAGAAGAAGTGCTAGTTGTTAGAAGTTAGGTTAGGTTAGTGTTGTGTTAGGTTAGGTTAGGTTAGGTTAGGTTAGGTTAGGTTAGGTTGTGTTAGGTTAGGTTAGGTTAGGTTAGGTTAGGTTAGGTTAGGCTAGGTTAGGTTAGGTTAGGTTAGGTTAGGTTAGGTTAGGTTGTGTTGTGTTGTGTTAGGTTAGGTTAGGTTAGGTTGAAGAAGTTAGGTTGTAAGGTTAGGTTAGGTTAGGTTAGGTTAGGTTAGGTTAGGTTAGGTTAGGTTAGGTTAGGTTAGGTTAGGTTAGGTTAGGTTAGGTTAGGTTAGGTTAGGTTAGGTTAGGTTAGGTTAGGTTAGGTTAGGTTGTGTTAGGTTAGGTTAGGTTAGTTAGGTTAGGTTAGGTTAGGTTAGGTTAGGTTAGGTTAGGTTAGGTTAGGTTAGGTTAGGTTAGGTTAGGTTAGGTTAGGTTAGGTTAGGTTAGGTTAGGTTAGGTTAGGTTGAAGAAGAAGTTGTGTTAGGTTGTGTTAGGTTAGGTTAGGTTGTGTTGTGTTAGGTTGTGTTAGGTTAGGTTAGGTTGTGTTAGAAGTTAGGTTGTGTTAGTGTTGTGTTAGGTTAGGTTGAAGGTTAGAAGAAGAAGTTAGGTTAGGTTAGGTTGTTAGTTGTGTTAGGTTAGGTTAGGTTAGGTTAGGTTAGGTTAGGTTAGGTTAGGTTAGTTAGGTTAGGTTAGGTTAGGTTAGGTTAGGTTAGGTTAGGTTAGGTTAGGTTAGGTTAGGTTAGGTTAGGTTAGGTTAGGTTGAAGAAGAAGAAGAAGAAGTTAGGTTAGGTTAGGTTAGGTTAGGTTAGGTTAGGTTAGGTTAGTTAGGTTAGGTTAGGTTAGGTTAGGTTAGGTTAGGTTAGGTTAGGTTAGTTGTTAGGTTAGGTTAGGTTAGGTTAGAAGGTTGTGTTAGGTTAGGTTAGGTTAGTGTTAGGTTAGGTTAGGTTAGTTAGGTTGAAGCTAGGTTAGGTTAGGTTAGGTTGAAGTTAGGTTAGGTTGAAGAAGTTGTGTTAGGTTAGGTTAGGTTAGGTTAGGTTAGGTTAGGTTGTGTTGTGTTGAAGAAGTTAGGTTAGAAGAAGTTAGGTTAGGTTGTGTTAGGTTAGGTTAGGTTAGGTTAGGTTAGGTTAGGTTAGGTTAGGTTAGGTTAGGTTAGGTTAGGTTAGGTTAGGTTAGGTTAGGTTAGGTTAGGTTAGGTTAGGTTAGAAGAAGAAGAGGTTAGGTTAGGTTAGGTTGTGTTAAAGGTTAGGTTAGGTTAGGGAAGGTTAGGTTAGGTTAGGTTAGGTTAGGTTAGGTTAAAGGTGTGTTAGGTTAGGTTAGGTTGAAGAAGTTAGTTGTTAGGTTAGGTTAGGTTGTGTTAGGTTGAAGTTAGGTTAGGTTGTGTTAGGTTGTGCTTGCTAAAGAAGTTAGGTTAGGTTGTTGTAGTTGTGTTGTGTTGTGGAAGAAGTTAGGTTAAAGAAGTTAGGTTAGGTTGAAGAAGTTGTGTTAGGTTAGAAGAAGAAGAAGAAGAAGTTAGGTTAGGTTAGGTTGAAGTTAGGTTAGGTTAGGTTAGGTTAGGTTAGGTTAGGTTAGGTTAGGTTAGGTTAGAAGAAGAAGTTAGGTTAGGTTAGGTTAGGTTAGGTTAGGTTAGAAGAAGAAGAAGAAGAAGAAGAAGAAGTTAGGTTAGGTTAGGTTAGGTTAGGTTAGGTTAGGTTAGGTTAGGTTAGGAAGAAGTTAGGTTAGGTTAGGTTAGGTTAGGTTAGGTTAGGTTAGGTTAGGTTAGGTTAGGTTAGGTTAGGTTAGGTTAGGTTAGGTTGTGCAGGTTAGGTTAGTTGTGTTAGGTTAAGTTGTGTTGTGTTAGGTTAGGTTAGTTGTGTTAGGTTAGGTTAGTTAGGTTAGGTTAGTTAGGTTAGGTTAGGTTAGGTTAGGTTAGGTTAGGTTAGAAGAAGAAGAAGAAGTTAGGTTAGGTTAGGTTAGGTTAGGTTAGGTTAGGTTAGGTTAGTTAGGTTAGGTTAGGTTAGGTTAGAAGAAGAAGTTAGGTTAGGTTAGGTTAGGTTAGGTTAGGTTAGGTTAGGTTAGGTTAGGTTAGGTTAGGTTAGGTTGTGTTAGGTTAGGTTAGGTTAGGTTAGGTTAGGTTAGGTTAGGTTAGGTTAAGAAGAAGAAGTTAGGTTAGGTTAGGTTAGGTTAGGTTAGGTTAGGTTAGGTTAGGTTAGGTTAGGTTAGGTTAGGTTAGGGTTAGGTTAGGTTGAAGTTAGGTTAGGTTAGGTTAGGTTAGGTTAGGTTAGAAGGTTAGGTTAGGTTAGTTGGTTAGGTTAGGTTAAGAAGAAGTTAGGTTAGGTTGTAGGTTGTGTTGTGTTAGGTTAGGTTAGGTTAGAAGTTAGGTTGAAGAAGTTAGGTTAGGTTAGGTTAGGTTAGGTTAGGTTAGGTTAGGTTGTAAGTTAGGTTAGGTTGTGTTAGGGTTAGAAGTTAGTTAGGTTAGGTTAGGTTAGGTTAGGTTAGGTTAGGTTAGGTTAGGTTAGGTTAGGTTAGGTTAGGTTAGGTTAGGTTAGGTTAGGTTAGGTTAGGTTAGGTTAGGTTAGGTTAGGTTAGGTTGAAGAAGAAGAAGAAGAAGAAGAAGAAGTTAGGTTAGGTTGTGTTAGTTAGGTTAGGTTAGGTTAGGTTAGGTTAGGTTAGGTTAGGTTAGGTTAGGTTAGGTTAGGTTAGGTTAGGTTAGGTTAGGTTAGGTTAGGTTAGGTTAGGTTAGGTTAAAGAAGTTAGGTTAGGTTAGGTTAGGTTAGGTTAAAGAAGTTAGGTTAGGTTAGTGTTGTGTTGTGTTGTGCTTAGGTTAGTTGGGGGTTGGTTAGGTTAGGTTAGGTTAGGTTAGGTTAGTTAGGTTAGGTTAGGTTAGGTTAGGTTAGGTTAGGTTAGGTTAGTTAAGAAGTTAGGTTAGGTTAGGTTAGGTTAGGTTAGGTTAGGTTAGGTTAGGTTAGGTTAGGTTAGGTTAGGTTAGGTTAGGTTAGGTTAGGTTAGGTTAGGTTAGGTTGAAGAAGAAGAAGAAGTTAGGTTAGGTTAGGTTAGGTTAGGTTAGGTTAGGTTAGGTTAGGTTAGGTTAGGTTAGGTTAGGTTAGGTTAGGTTAGGTTAGGTTAGGTTAGGTTAGGTTAGGTTAGGTTAGGTTAGGTTAGGTTAGGTTAGGTTAGGTTAGAAGAAGAAGTTGTGTTAGGTTAGGTTAGTTAGGTTAGGTTAGGTTAGGTTAGGTTAGGTTAGGTTAGGTTAGTGTTGTGGTTAGGTTAGGTTAGGTTAGGTTGAAGAAGAAGTTGTGCTAGGTTAGGTTAGGTTAGGTTAGGTTAGGTTAGTGTTAGGTTGTGTTAGGTTAGGTTAGGTTAGGTTGTGTTAGGTTAGGTTAGGTTAGGTTAGGTTAGGTTAGGTTAGGTTAGGTTAGGTTGAAGAAGAAGTTAGGTTAGGTTAGGTTAGGTTAGGTTAGGTTAGGTTAGGTTGAAGTTAGGTTAGGTTAGGTTAGTTAGGTTAGGTTAGGTTAGAAGTTAGGTTAGTTGAAGTTAGGTTAGGTTAAGAAGAAGAAGAAGTTAGGTTAGGTTAGGTTAGGTTAGGTTAGGTTAGGTTAGGTTAGGTTAGGTTAGGTTAGGTTAGGTTAGGTTAGGTTAGAAGAAGAAGAAGTTAGGCTAGGTTAGGTTAGGTTAGGTTAGGTTAGGTTAGGTTGTGCTAGGTTAGGTTGAAGAAGAAGCAGTTGTAAGAAGAAGAAGTTGTGTTGTGTTAGGTTAGGTTGTGTTGGTTAGGTTAGGTTAGGTTGTGTTGAAGTTGTTAGGTTAGGTTAGGTTAGGTTAGGTTAGGTTAGGTTAGAAGTTAGGTTAGGTTAGGTTAGGTTAGGTTAGGTTAGGTTAGGTTAGGTTAGGTTAAAGAAGAAGAAGAAGAAGAAGAAGAAGTTAGGTTAGGTTGAAGAAGTTAGGTTAGGTTAGGTTAGGTTAGGTTAGGTTAGGTTAGGTTAGGTTAGGTTAGGTTAGGTTAGGTTAGGTTAAGAAGAAGTTAGGTTAGGTTAGGTTAGGTTGAAGAAGAAGTTAGGTTAGGTTAGGTTAAGAAGAAGTTAGGTTAGGTTAGGTTAGGAAGAAGTTAAGGTTGTGTTGTGTTAGGTTGCAGGTTGTGTTAGGTTAGTTAGGTTAGGTTAGGTTAGGTTAGGTTAGGTTAGGTTAGGTTGTGTTGAAGTTAGGTTAGGTTAGGTTAGGTTGAAGAAGTTAGGTTAGGTTAGGTTAGGTTAGGTTAGGTTGGTTAGTAAAGTTGTGTTAGGTTAGGTTAGAAGTTAGGTTAGGTTGTGTTAGAAGTTAGGTTAGTTAGGTTAGAAGTTAGAAGTTAGGTTAGGTTAGGTTAGGTTAAAGAAGAAGAAGTTAGGTTAGGTTAGGTTAGGTTAGGTTAGGTTAGGTTAGAAGTTAGGTTAGGTTAGGTTAGGTTGTAAGAAGAAGTTAGGTTAGGTTAGGTTAGGTTAGGTTAGGTTAGGTTAGGTTAGGCTAGGTTAGGTTAGGAAGAAGTTAGGTTAGTGGTTAGGTTGTGTTAGGTTAGGTTGTGTTGTAAGGTTGTGTTGTGTTGTGTTAGGTTAGGTTAGGTTAGGTTGTGTTAAGAAGTTAGGCTAGGTTGTGTTGTAAGTTAGGGTTAGTTAGGTTAGGTTAGGTTGTGTTAGTTAGGTTAGGTTGTGTTGTGTTAGGTTAGGTTAGGTTAGGTTAGGTTAGGTTAGGTTAGGTTAGGTTAGGTTAGGTTAGGTTAGGTTAGGTTAGGTTAGGTTAGGTTAGGTTAGGTTAGGTTAGGTTGAAGAAGAAGAAGAAGAAGAAGAAGTTAGTTAGGTTAGGTTAGGTTAGGTTAGGTTAGGTTAGGTTAGGTTAGGTTAGGTTAGGTTAGGTTAGGTTAGAAGAAGAAGTTAGGTTAGAAGAAGAAGAAGAAGTTAGGTTAGGTTAGGTTAGGTTAGGTTAGGTTGTGTTGTTAGGTTGTTAGGTTGTGTTAGGTTAGGTTAGGTTGAAGAAGTTGTGTTAGGTTAGGTTAGGTTGTGTTAGGTTAGGCTAGGTTGTGTTGTGTTGTGTTGTGTTAGGTTAGGTTGTTAGGTTAGGTTAGGTTAGGTTGTGTTAGGTTAGGTTAGAAGGTTAGGTTAGGTTAGGTTAGGTTAGGTTAGGTTAAGAAGAAGAAGGTTAGGTTAGGTTAGGTTAGGTTAGAAGTTAGGTTAGTTAGGTTAGGTTAGGTTAGGTTAGGTTAGGTTAGTTAGGTTAGGTTAGGTTAGGTTAGTTAGGTTAGGTTAGGTTAGGTTAGGTTAGGTTAGGTTAGGTTAGGTTAGGTTAGGTTAGGTTAGGTTAGGTTAAGAAGAAGAAGGTTAGGTTAGGTTAGGTTAGGTTAGGTTGTGTTAGGTTGTGTTGGTGTGTTGTGCTGAAGTTGTGCTGTGTAGGGTTGTGTTTGAAGGCAGTTGTGCTGAAGTTAGGTTGTGTTGTGTTGTGTTAGGTTAGGTTAGGTTGTGTTTAAAGAAGAAGTTAGGTTAGGTTAGGTTAGTTAGGTTAAAGGTTGAAGAAGTTGTTAGGTTGAAGAAGTTAGGTTAGTTAGGTTAGGTTGAAGAAGTTAGGTTAGGTTAGGTTAGGTTAGAAGAAGAAGAAGTTAGGTTAGGTTAGGTTAGGTTAGGTTAGGTTAAGAAGTTAGGTTAGGTTAGGTTAGGTTAGGTTAGGTTAGGTTAGGTTAGGTTAGGTTAGGTTAGGTTAGGTTAGGTTAGGTTAGGTTAAGAAGAAGAAGTTAGGTTAGGTTAGGTTAGGTTGTAAGTTAGGTTAGGTTAGGTTAGGTTAAACAGGTTAGGCAGAAGAAGCAGTTGTGTTAGGTTAGCTGTGTTAGGTTGTGTTAGGTTGAAGAAGAAGAAGGTTGAAGTTAGGTTGTGTTGTGCGAAGAAGTTTGTGTTAGGTTAGGTTAAGAAGTTAGGTTAGGTTAGGTTAGGTTAGGTTAGGTTAGGTTAGAAGAAGAAGAAAGAAGTTAGGTTAGGTTAGGTTAGGTTAGGTTAGGTTAGGTTAGGTTAGGTTAGGTTAGGTTAGGTTAGGTTAGGTTAGGTTGAAGAAGTTAGGTTGTTAGGTTAGGTTAGGTTAGGTTAGGTTAGGTTAGGTTAGGTTAGGTTAGGTTAGGTTAGGTTAGGTTAAGAAGTTAGGTTAGGTTAGGTTAGGTTAAGAAGAAGAAGTTAGGTTAGGTTAGGTTAGGTTAGGTTAGGTTAGGTTAGGTTAGAAGTTAGGTTAGGTTAGGTTAGGTTAGGTTAGGTTAGGTTAGGTTAGGTTAGGTTGTGTTAGGTTAGGTTAGGTTAGGTTAGGTTGTGTTGTGTTGTGTTGTGTTAGGTTAGAAGTTAGGTTAGGTTAGGTTAGAAGTTAGGTTGTAAGTTAGGTTAGGTTAGGTTAGGTTAGGTTAGAAGTTAGAAGTTAGGTTAGGTTAGGTTAGGTTAGGTTAGTTAGGTTAGGTTAGGTTAGGTTAGGTTAGGTTAGGTTAGGTTAGGTTAGGTGTGGTTAGGTTAGGTTAGGTTAGGTTAGGTTAGGTTAGGTTAGGTTAGGTTAGGTTAGGTTAGGTTAGTTAGGTTAGGTTAGGTTAGGTTAGGTTAGGTTAGGTTAGGTTAGGTTAGGTTAGGTTAGTTAGGTTAGGTTAGGTTAGGTTAGGTTAGGTTGAAGAGTTAGGTTAGGTTAGGTTAGGTTGTGCTAGGCCAGGTTAGTTGTGTTGTGTTAGGTTGTGCTGTAGGTTAGGTTGTGCTTAGGTTAGGTTGTGCAGGTTAGGTTAAGAAGTTAGGTTAGGTTAGGTTAGTTAGGTTAGGTTAGGTTAGGTTGTGCTAGGTTGTGTTAGGTTGTGTTGTAAGAAGTTAGAAGTTAGGTTAGGTTAGAAGAAGTTAGGTTAGGTTAGGTTAGGTTAGGTTAAAGAAGAAGAAGAAGAAGGTTAGGTTAGGTTAGAAGAAGAAGAAGCTAGGTTAGGTTAGGTTGAAGAAGAAGAAGAAGTTAGGTTAGGTTAGGTTAGTTGTTAGGTTAGGTTAGGTTAGTTAGGTTAGGTTAGAAGAAGTTAGGTTAGGTTAGGTTAGGTTAGTGTTGTGTAGGTTAGTTGTGCTAGGTTAGGTTAGGTTAGGTTAGGTTAGTTGAAGTTAGTTAGGTTAGGTTAGGTTAGGTTAGTTAGTTAGGTTAGGTTAGTTAGGTTGTGTTGTGTTAGAAGAAGAAGAAGTTTGTGTTAG
Source organism: Hestina assimilis (assembly GCA_023373885.1). Taxonomy (NCBI): domain Eukaryota; kingdom Metazoa; phylum Arthropoda; class Insecta; order Lepidoptera; family Nymphalidae; genus Hestina; species Hestina assimilis. The sequence continues at coordinate 5,472 of CM041767.1, read as the reverse complement.
GTAGGTTAGGTTAGGTTAGGTTAGGAAGAAGAAGTTAGAAGAAGTTAGGTTAGAAGGTTAGGTTAGGTTAGGTTAGGTGTAGGTTAGGTTAGAAGAAGAAGAAGAAGTTAGAAGTTTAGGTTAGGTTAGGTTAGAAGAAGAAGTTAAGAAGTTAGGTTAGGTTAGGTTAGAAGAAGAAGGTTAGGTTTAGAAGAAGAAGGTTAGGTTAGGTTAGGTTAGGTTAGGAAGAAGGTTAGGTTGTGTTAGGTTAGAAGAAGTTAGGTTAGGTTAGTTAGGTTAGGAAGAAGAAGAAGAAGAAGAAGAAGAAGTTAGGTTAGGTTAGGTTAAAGAAGTTGGGTTAGGTTAGAAGAAGGGTTAGGTTAGTTAGGTTAAAGAAGAAGAAGTTAGGTTAGAAGAAGAAGTTAGGTTAGGTTAGTTAGGTTAGGTTGTGTTAGGTTAGGTTAGGTTAGAAGAAGAAGAAGAAGGTTAGGTTAGGTTAGGTTGTGTTAGGAAGAAGAAGTTAGGTTAGTTGTGTTGAAGAAGTTGTTAGGTTAGGTTAGGTTAGGTTAGGTTAGGTTAGGTTGTGTTAGGTTAGAAGAAGAAGAAGAAGTTAGGTTAGGTTAAAGAAGAAGTTGTGTTAGGTTAGGTTAGGTTAGGTTAAGAAGAAGAAGAAGTTAGGAAGAAGAAGAAGTTAGGTTAGGTTAGGTTAGGTTAGGTTAGGTTAGGTTAGGAAGAAGTTAGGTTAGGTTAGGTTAGGCTAGGTTAGGTTAGGTTAGGTTGAAGGTTAGGTTAGGTTAGAAGTTAGGTTAGGTTAGGTTAGAAGTTAGGTTAGGTTAGGTTGTGCTGTGTTAGGTTAGGTTAGGTTGTGTTAGGTTAGGTTAGGTTAGGTAAGGTTAGTTAGGTTAGGTTAGGTTAGGTTGTGTTAGGTTAGGTTAGGTTAGGTTAGAAGTTAGGTTGAAGAAGTTAGGTTAGAAGAAGAAGAAGTTAGGTTAGGTTAGGTTAGGTTAGGTTAGGTTGAAGAAGTTGTGTAGGTTAGGTTAGGTTAGGTTAGGTTGAAGAAGAAGAAGAAGAAGTTAAAGAAGAAGTTAGTTGTTGTGTTAGAAGAAGAAGTTAGGTTAGAAGAAGTTAGGTTAGGTTAGGTTAGGTTAGGTTAGGTTAGGTTAGGTTGAAGCAAGTTAGGTTAGTTAGGTTAGGTTGTGTGGTTAGTTAAGTTAGGAAGGTTAGGTTAGGTTAGGTTAGTGTTAGAAGTTAGGTTAGGTTAGTTAGGTTAGGTTAGGTTAGTTGTGTTAGGTTAGGTTAGGTTAGGTTAGTTAGAAGTTAGGTTAGGTTAGTTAGGTTAGGTTAGTTGGTTAGGTTAGGTTAGGTTAGTTGTGTTAGGTTAGAAGTTAGGTTAGGTTAGGTTAGGTTAGAAGAAGAAGAAGTTAGGTTAGGTTAGGTTAGGTTAGGTTAGGGTTAGGTTAGGTTAGAAGAAGAAGAAGAAGAAGAAGAAGTTAGGTTAGGTTAGGTTAGGTTAGGTTAGGTTAGGTTAGGTTAGTGTTGTGTTAGGTTAGGTTAGGTTAGGTTGTGTTAGGTTAGGTTGTGTTAGGTTGTGTTGTGGTTAGGTTGTGTTGAAGTTAGGTTAGAAGAAGTTAGGTTGTGTTAGGTTAGGTTAGGTTAGGTTAAGAAGTTAGGTTAGGTTGTGTTAGGTTAGGTTAGGTTAGGTTAGGTTAGAAGTTAGGTTAGGTTAGGTTAGTTAGGTTAGAAGTTAAGAAGAAGTTAGGTTAGGTTAGGTTAGGTTAGGTTAGGTTAGGTTAGGTTAGGTTAGGTTAGGTTAGGTTAGGTTAGGTTAGGTTAGGTTAGGTTAGGTTAGGTTAGGTTAGGTTAGGTTGAAGAAGAAGAAGAAGTTAGGTTAGGTTAGGTTAGGTTAGGTTAGGTTAGGTTAGGTTAGGTTAGGTTGTTAGGTTGAAGAAGTTGTGTTGTGCTAGGTTGTGTTAGGTTGTGTTGTAAGTTAGGTTAGGTTGTGTTAGTTGTGTTGAAGTTAGGTTAGCTAGGTTGAAGAAGTTGTAGGTTAGGTTAGGTTAGTTAGGTTAGTTAGGTTAGGTTAGTGTTAGGTTAGGTTAGGTTAGGTTAGGTTAGAAGAAGTTAGGTTAGGTTAGGTTAGGTTAGGTTAGGTTAGGTTAGGTTAGGTTAGGTTAGGTTAGGTTAGGTTAGGTTAGGTTAGGTTAGGTTAGGTTAGGTTAGGTTAGGTTAGGTTAGGTTAGGTTAAAGAAGAAGAAGAAGAAGTTAGGTTAGTTGTGTTAGGTTAGGTTAGGTTAGGTTAGGTTAGTTGTGTTGTGTTGTTAGGTTAGGTTAGGTTAGGTTAGGTTAGGTTAGAAGTTAGGTTGTGTTGTGCTAGGTTAGGTTGTGTTGTGTTGTGTTGTGTTGAAGGTTAGGTTAGGTTAGGTTGTGTTGTGTTAGGTTAGGTTGTTGAAGAAGGAAGTTAGGTTGTGTTAGGAAGTTGAAGAAGAAGTTAGGTTAGGTTAGTGTTAGGTTAGGTTAGGTTAGGTTAGGTTAAGAAGAAGAAGTTAGGTTAGGTTAGGTTAGGTTAGGTTAGGTTAGGTTAGGTTAGGTTAGGTTAGGTTAGGTTAGGTTAGGTTAGGTTAGGTTAGGTTAGGTTAGGTTAAAGAAGGTTAGGTTAGGTTAGGTTAGGTTAGGTTAGGTTAAGTTAGGTTAGGTTAGGTTAGGTTAGGTTAGGTTAGAAGAAGGTTAGGTTGTGTTAGGTTAGGTTAGGTTAGGTTAGGTTGTGTTAGGTTGTGTTGTGTTAGGTTAGGTTAGGTTAGGTTAGTTAGGTTAGGTTGTGTTGTGTTGAAGAAGTTAGGTTAGGTTAGGTTAGGTTAGGTTAGGTTGTGCTAGGTTAGGTTAGGTTAGGTTAGGTTAGTTAGGTTAGGTTAGGTTAGGTTGTTAGGTTAGGTTGAAGAAGAAGAAGTTAGGTTAGGTTAGGTTAGGTTAGGTTAGGTTAGGTTAGGTTAGGTTAGGTTAGGTTAGGTTAGGTTAGGTTAGGTTAGGTTGAAGAAGTTAGGTTAGGTTAGGTTAGGTTAGGTTAGGTTAGGTTAGGTTAGGTTAGGTTAGGTTAGGTTAGGTTAGGTTAGGTTAGGTTAGGTTAGGTTAGGTTAAAGAAGAAGAAGAAGTTGTGTTAGGTTAGGTTAGGTTAGGTTAGGTTAGTTAGGTTAGGTTAGGTTGGTTGTGTTGTGTTAGGTTAGGTTAGGTTAGGTTAGGTTGAAGAAGAAGTTGTGTTGTGTTAGGTTAGGTTGTGTTGAAGGTTAGGTTAGTGCAAGAAGTTGTGTTAGGTTAGGTTAGGTTAAAGAAGTTAGGTTAAAGAAGAAGTTAGTTAGGTTAGGTTAGGTTAGGTTAGGTTGAAGAAGAAGAAGTTAGGTTAGGTTAGGTTAGGTTAGGTTAGGTTAGTTAGGTTAGGTTAGGTTAGGTTAGGTTAGGTTAGGTTAGGTTAGGTTAGGTTAGGTTAGGTTAGGTTAGGTTAGGTTAGGTTAGGTTAGGTTAGAAGAAGAAGTTAGGTTAGGTTAGGTTAGGTTAGGTTAGGTTAGGTTAGGTTAGGTTAGGTTAGGTTAGGTTAGGTTAGGTTAGGTTAGGTGTTAGGCTAGGTTGTGCTAGGCCAGGTTGTGTTAGAAGAAGAGGTTGAAGTTGTGTTGAAGAAGTTGTGTTAGGTTAGGTGTAGGTTGTGTTGTGTTGTGTTAGAAGAAGAAGAAGGTTAGGTTAGGTTAGGTTGTGTTGTTAGGTTAGGTTAGAAGAAGAAGAAGAAGAAGTTAGGTTAGGTTGAAGTTAGGTTAGGTTAAAGAAGAAGTTAGGTTAGGTTAGAAGAAGAAGTTAGAAGAAGAAGTTAGGTTAGGTTAGGTTGAAGAAGAAGAAGTTAGGTTAGGTTAGGTTAGGTTAGGTTAGAAGTTAGGTTAGGTTAGGTTAGGTTAGGTTAGGTTAGGTTAGGTTAGGTTAGGTTAGGTTAGGTTAGGTTAGGTTAGGTTAGGTTAGAAGTTAGGTTAGGTTAGGTTGCTGAAGAAGTTAGGTTAGGTTAGGTTAGGTTGTGTTAGGTTAGGTTGTTGAAGTTAGGTTAGGTTGTGTTTAGGTTGTGTTGTGTTAGGTTAGGTTAGGTTAGGTTGTGTTAGGTTAGGTTAGGTTAAAGAAGAAGTTAGGTTAGTTAGGTTAGGTTAGGTTAGGTTAGGTTAGGTTAGGTTAGGTTAGGTTAGGTTAGGTTAGGTTAGGTTGAGTTAGGTTAGGTTAGGTTAGGTTAGGTTAGGTTAGGTTAGGTTAGGTTAGGTTAGGTTAGGTTAGGTTAGGTTAGAAGTTAGTTAGGTTAGGTTAGTTAGAAGAAGAAGTTAGGTTAGGTTAGGTTAGGTTAGGGGTTAGGTTAGAAGAAGTTAAGAAGTTAGGTTAGGTTAGGTTAGGTTAGGTTAGGTTAGGTTAGGTTGAAGAAGTTAGGTTGTGTTAGGTTAGGTTAGGAAGAAGTTAGTTAGTTAGTGTTAGGTTGTGTTAGGTTAGTTGTGCTAGGTTAGGTTAGGTTAGGTTAGGTTAGGTTGAAGTTAGGTTAGGTTAGAAGTTAGGTTAGGTTAGGTTAGGTTAGGTTAGGTTAGGTTGTGGAAGTTAGTTGTTAGGTTAGAAGAAGGTTAGGTTGAAGAAGAAGAAGAAGTTAGGTTAGGTTAGGTTAGAAGTTAGGTTAGAAGTTAGGTTAGGTTAGGTTAGGTTAGGTTAGGTTGAAGAAGAAGGTTAGGTTAGGTTAGGTTAGGTTAGGTTAGGTTAGGTTAGGTTAGGTTAGGTTAGGTTAGGTTAGGTTAGGTTAGGTTAGGTTAGGTTAGGTTAGGTTAGGTTAGGTTAGGTTAGGTTAGGTTAGGTTAGAAGAAGAAGTTAGGTTAGGTTAAGAAGTTGTGTTGTAAGCCAGGTTGTGTTGTGTTGTGTTGTGTTGTGTTAGGTTAGGTTGTGTTGTGTTAGGTTGAAGTTAGGAAGTTAGGTTGTAAGAAGAAGAAGTTGTGTTGTGTTAGGTGCTGAAGTTAGGTTGTGTTAGTTAGGTTAGTTAGGTTAGGTTAAGAAGTTAGGTTAGGTTAGTTAGGTTAGGTTAGGTTAGAAGTTAAGAAGAAGTTAGGTTAGGTTAGGTTAGGTTAGGTTGTAGTTAGGTTAGTTAGGTTAGGTTAGGTTAGGAAGAAGAAGAAGAAGTTAGGTTAGGTTAGGTTAGGTTAGGTTAGGTTAGGTTAGGTTAGTTAGGTTAGGTTAGGTTAGGTTAGGTTAGGTTAGGTTAGGTTAGGTTAAAGAAGTTAGGTTAGGTTAGGTTGTTAGGTTAGGTTAGGTTAGGTTAGGTTGTGTTGTGTTAGGTTGTGTTGTTAGTTAGAAGTTGTGTTAGGTTGTGTTAGGTTAGGTTAGGTTAGGTTAGGTTAGGTTGTGTTAGGTTAGGTTAGGTTAGGTTAGGTTAGGTTAGGTTAGGTTAGGTTAGGTTAGGTTAGAAGTTAGGTTAGGTTAGGTTAGGTTGAAGGTTAGGTT